>JALIGW010000016.1:9297500-9897500 GCA_023053685.1 Diadophis punctatus similis | reverse complement strand
TTAGTAGTAGTAAGTACTAGTCATGATGTTAAAAAGCTGAGGTAGTATTTCTTGGATATAATATTGAAGGTAACTTGAAACAGCTGCTTTGCAATGATGTGCATTGCAGTAACAGTAACTCTCTAACTCAGTGTTTCCCAACCTTGGCAACTTGAAGATGTCTGGACTTCAACTCCCAGAATTCCCCAGCCAGCGAATGCTGGCTGGGGAATTCTGGAAGTTGAAGTCCAGACATCTTCAAGTTGCCAAGGTTGGGAAACACTGCTCTAACTAGCTAGTTAACTAACTTCATGAAGCAATTGTTATAGAAGGTTTACATGCTTTTTACCCTCTTTACCCTTAGAACAGGGGTGTCAAACTGGCAGCCCGGGGGCCGGATGCATCACGCCCTGGCCACGCCCACCCCAGCTCCACAAAGGCAAAACTCGTCATGATATGTCATGTGATGTCACGTGATCGAGTTTGACACCCGTGCCTTAGACCAGTAGTTCTTAACCTTTTTGAACGAATCGCCCCCTTGAGCCAATGAGGAAGTTGACATCGCCCTCCTCCCCCAACATAACCTCTTAATCACAACATAGGAAATAATTGCTGCCAGACCAGTATCTCAGATATACCTCCCTAGTGATGCTGGAGTAGAGCAAGACTCAGCTCCATCATCTTACAGTTTACTAGGATGTCTATGGAGATTCTCAATCATCCAGGTCATGATTGACCCAAAGGTGCTTTTTCTAAAATGCAATTGGATTTTCTTGTGTGTGAGTTCCCCCCCCTTTGAAAATGGTTCGCTTCTTACCAAAAACTGAAGAAGCTTCTTGAATGAAAAGCAAAATGTTTTCAAAGGGAAAAGAAAGAAAGGAAGGAAGGAAGGAAGGAAGGAAGGAAGGAAGGAAGGAAAGAAAGAAGGAAGGGAGGGAGGGAGGGAGGGAGGGAGGGAGGAAGAGAGAAAAAAAGAGAGAAAGAAAGAAAAAGGAAGAAAAAGAAAGAAAGAAAGAAAGAAAGAAAGAGAGAGAGAGAGAAAGGAAGGAAGGGAGAAAGAAAGAGAAAGAAAGAAAAAAAAAGAAAGAGAGAAAGAAAGAAAGAAAAGAAAGAAAGAAAGAAAGAAAGAAAGAAAGAAAGAAAGAAAGAAAGAAAGAAAGAAAGAAAGAAAGAAAGACTAGTTGACTTTTGGAAAAATCGCCTTTGGGACTGCACAGTAGGATCTCTCTCAAAGCCACCCATTTCCGGGAAGTTACTTCAGAGCTCTCTGATTGGCATCCCTTAAGGCAGCATTAGTTAAATGAGGGTATTCAAGGCCACTCCTAAACCTCAGGTCAGTCACACTGGTTGACAGACAGTTGATAAATGAGTATCCTGCGTTTCAGGCATCCAAGGAAGCTTTGAAAAGCGTGAAAGGAGGAAGCCAGCTACACATCCACACTCGTATGCTTTAGAATTTTATTTCTCTGTGGACATCTGAGTCCGGCAGCTGCTGTACTTAGCCTTTTATGCAGCCACAGGTGTTGGCTTCAGTGCTGGAACCCACAGTCATGGGAGACAAAGACCGGCACAGTAGTAGCTGCCAGGGACTGGCAATTATGCCAAGCAAACATTGAATGTAAAACAAATGCATGTGCCAATTGGGCTCCAAACTGAGTTTCTAGTTCAGGGGGAAAAAATTAACTTGTCTTTTGAGAAGCATTCTCTGTACACTATAGACAAATGCCCAAAGCTGTTATAAGGTACAAGGCACGCATTTTGTTGAAACAACAACCGCAACAAAAGTGGATCAGAAAAAGAAGGCATAGGCTTTCAAAGTCAAAAGCTGATTAGCTTTCCTGAAATGATCTCACATTCCTTTATGCACAGGGGGTCAAATTAATCTACAATTAATCTCCACATATTTCACCAGAGTTGAGAAAGGCCAAAATCATAGGAGGGCAAAAAGTCAATAAGGATAAATTTCTTCAGAGATCATGACCTCAAAAGCCTGTCACTTCTTGGGCTTTCCCTTCTCTCCCAAAAGCTATACCAGAGAATTTCACTTTCTTCTTGACAGCTTGCTTTCACGACATATTAGCCTCCTACTTAAAATCTTGATAAGATATGGAGTGGCAGGGGTAGTGGGCTGAAGTCACTTCTGTAATCTAAGCAGTGTGGGTTTGGGGATCTGGTTTTTTTTGAAGCAGAAAGAAGAAAGCTGGTGATATACATTGTGATGTTTGCATATGAGAAACACAAAATGAATTTCTGCATTTTTAACTCATCTGTGCAGTATTGAAACACAAGTACAGTAGAATTGCTGTGAGAGACTGGTTCGCCCTATGAGCTAAATCTGTAAATTATTATCTGTAATAAATCTTCAGACTGTTTTCTATTTTGGGGTTGTGATTTGAGGGGTGGGGGTTAATTAGTGCTTTCTGGTTGATAAAGTCTAGATCTATTACAAAGGATTCCAATAGGAATCAATTCAGAGAATTTGTGTCTATGGGATGAAAGAAAATCCAATTCCGAAAAACTCATACACAGAAGGTTGTTTTTGTTATTTTAATATATTGCGTTGATGAAATTGTGAACTTGCTAAATCATAAATAAGTGAAAAAAGTGTACAAATTATAGGAGTTTGCTACATTATCAGTGATACTATAGTACCATGATGGCGAACCTATGGCATGCGTGGCCAAAGTGGCACACAGAGCCATGTCGCCTGGCATGCGCGGCATCACCCATTCCTCTTCCAGATTTCTGGCGCGCATGTGCGCGCGATGATCAGCTGGCCTTTGTGCGTGCGGCAGTGCCGGAAACTGGAAGAGCTGGTTTTCCGTTTTCCTGAATGAACATGCGCACCAGCCAGCTGATCATCGCGTGCGCATGCACGCCAGAAACCCAGAAAACTAGCTGGCTGGCGTGTATGCGTGCACCAGAAACCGGAAGTTCATTTTCGGATGCGCGCATGCCCCCTGGGCAGCTCCTCTTCCAGGTTGTGGCCCAGACGAGCGCGTCCACGTAGCATACGTGCTCCCTTTTCGGCACTAGGTGCCAAAAAGGTTCGCCATCACTGCTATAGTATGGATTCTCTTTACAATTTGTCCTGTGGAAAGTCCTTCCTGTGATTTTAATCCTTTTCATTCAGAATCTTTTCATAAATTAGATTTTGGAGAAAAATAAGATTATCACTATGTAAGTAATTATTTCTGTGAAAGTACTGTATGAATGCATAATAATTCTGCAAAGTACTGGTTCTGGAACATAGGAATTGGTCAGGAGCCAAATATAAAATATTACCATAAATATTTAACTACCGCTGCACAGGATCTTTGATTGAGTAACCTAAGCAAATGGAGGTTCCCACTCTGAGGAATACTTCTAAATTGAAAGCAAGTAGATAAAAGAGAGAAAGGAAGGAGATAATAAATTGATGAATGAATTCAAGCCAACAGACTTCTATTTTTGTTTTTTAATGTAAATATAAATATTTTTCTATCCTGACAGCAGACAACATTTTAGGATCCAAAGACTGCACTTGACATTTTTGGGGGATAATGAGAGCCACCGTGATGGACTACGGGTAGTCCTCATCTTACAACTGTAAACTAAAATTTCTGTTGCTAAGCAATGCAGTTGTTAGGTGAGCCATACAACATTTACAACATTTTTGGCCATAGTGGTTAAGCAAATCATTGCAATTGTTAAATGAGTCCAGCCTCCCCTTTTGACTTTGCTGGTTGGTAACCAGCTGGGAAGATTGCAAATGGCAATCACATGACCCCCAGGACACCACAACGGTTGTAAATACATGTCCATTGCCAAGAGACCAAATTTTGATGATCATAGGGATGCTACAAGGATCATAAATGTGAGGACTGGTTGTAAGTCACTTTTTTTTAGTGCCGTTGTAACTTTGAATAGTTGCTAAATGAATGCTGCAAGTCAAGGACTACCTTAGCGATGAAATGTGGGTGAATTTAGATGAAGCACATTGGTGGAGACAAAATTTGTTTCCTATCTTCTGAATTTTGGCAGGAATTTGTGCATTTACTTTTTTTTTAAACCACTGTAGCTAAGCCTATATAACACGTTTCTTCATGTGGTTCATGGCAAATCAGCTCCCTTTTGCCCTAAAGAAAAGCTTCCACGCAACATCTCATTCATCCGCTTCTCTATTGGTTATTAATCTGTATGGGGGGAAAAGTCTGAATATCAAATCATGGACCAGAAACAATTTGTTTTCTGCTTTTGTGGAGGAATATGGAGATGGCCTAGAACAGGGGTGTCAAACTCAATTTCATTGGGCGCCGCATCAGGGTTGTATTTGACCTTGGGGTGTGTGTGGAGTGGTCATGGCCAGGGTGGGCATGGCCAGTTTGACATCACTCATGTCAAAGGCACCTGTGGTGGGCCGAGTGCTCTGCCAGAGAAAACGGGCTTCCGAGCTCCATTTTCGCTGGCAGAGGCACCGTGGGCCAGTCCTTTGCTGTTTCCAGATCTAAGCACCCCGTAGGCCGAATCTGGCCCCAGGGCCTTGAGTTTGAAACCCCTGGCCTAGAAGAATCTTCAATTATATTGAAGATATTATGTAAAAACCAGGTTAATCCTGGAAGGTAGCAGGGAGTAAGAAAGAATCAAGATTTTCCTAGTTTGATTCAGGGGTGGGTTCCTCCCGGTTCGGACCGGATCGCACAAACTGGTAGCGACCCGCTGGTGACGTCACTGTCAGTACCGTTCCGTGCGCGCCACCATCTTTTTTTGTGTGCGAATTTGCCCCCTTTTGCGGATTGAAAATGGGCCCACCCGCCTGCCCGCGGGTGAATTCTGACCTTTATTTCTTCGCCCGAAGCACAGCTGATGAGCTCCTCAGCTGTGTTTTGGGCTAATTCCTGCTTCTGAGCATGCGTGGAAGCCAAATCACGTGAGGGGACATGTGTGCGTGTGTGTGAAATGTCACGATGCGAACCTGTGGTGAAGGTAAGTGGAACCCACCCCTGGTTTGATTGTCTTTGAGGCAAGAGTCGAGAAGAGAGAGAGAGAATCTCTGTCAGGCTTTCAAGATTCTGTTATTATACCCTTTAATAAAGTTCTAGGAGTGGTGGATGGAGTCTGTTTCCTGACATGGTCTACCTTGAAGGGCCGACAGCTTTACACAATCAGTAGTGCAAAGTGAAACTACACTCAATGAACAAAAGTTTATTCCTCAATCATAAATGCACAAATAGAATAAATAGAAGCAGCCTGAGAAAATACATCAGTCTTGATCAGCAATAAATATACTCTCTGCCATGGTATTTCTTCAGAGTGGGATAGATAAACGTCATCTGAGATTTCCTGTAAGAGAAGTAAATTACTAGAGGTGAGATCACCTTGGATAAAAGTGAAATTCAGGTCCTGGTTTGGAAAAATGCCGTGCTGCCATTTGCAGATTGCATCTATAGTTCTCTGCAGCTGAATATGTGCATAAATGGGAAATTGCCCACAACATTCAGAGCAAAATCAATTGACTTCAAAAGAGAAAATGTTTAAAAGGGAGGGAGGTAAAAGAAGATACAAGATGCTGAAACATTTGCAAATGTGCTTGATGTTATTCATGAGGGTTGTTTGTGGTGGTTTTAGGTTGCCTTTTGTTTTGTGGAAGAAGAAATGGAGTCTGCCTCAGCAGGGCACCTTTCATCACTTTGCAGACCAGGGGTGAGTTCCTTCCGGTTCAGACTGGATTGCCCGAACCGGTAGCGACCCGCTCATGATGTCACTGTTGGTGCCGTTCCGTGCGCGCTGCCATCTTTTTTTCTGATTTTTTGCAAATTTTTCCCCTTTCGTGGCTTGAAAAAGAGCTCTCCCACCCACCCACGGGTGAATGCTGAGCTTTATGTCTTCTCCCAAAGCACAGCTGATGAGCTCCTCAGCTGTGTTTCGGGCTAATTCCTGCTCCTGAGCATGCATGGAAGTAAAATAGCACGAGGGCTCACGCGCGCACGAAACATCGCGATGCGAACTGGTGGCGAACCCACCCCTGTTGCAGACTCTTTTAATGCGTTAGATGCTTTTTCTGGATGTGCAGTATCTGTGAGTTTTTTAAACCTAGTGTTACCCATTGTTGTCATACCATTGAATCACCAAGCCTACGCAAATATGCAGAGAAAATAGAAGCAGTCATGAATGCCCCAAGGTTACAATATATGTCACAACTACAATCCTTTTTAGGGTTTGTTAATAATTATGTAAGATTCATGCCAAATTTAGCTACCATGAGACATTCCTTAAACATGTCACTACAGTAGGAACTACAGTAGGAACAAGAGTGCGAACAAAATTATGACTTCAAACACTCAAATATTAAAACCCACACTTGCCTCCTGTGAAACTGGCTTGTGAAGCATCGCAATATGGAATCGGTATCATGCACCATGAAAGCTGGTAGTGAATTCTCAATAGCTTTTTTTATCATGCTCACTTAAAGCTACATAGAAAAAATATGCTGAGCTTAATTTGGAGAGTTAAATATTTCAATCAGTATCTGTACAGAAGAGAGTTTATCTCATCACTGATCATCAGACATTACTTGAAACCAGTCTTCAAAGTATAGTAAAGCATTTTCAGATTTGTAAATATAATCCTGATGGGGAATGGTACATTTTATTATTGCTAATGTTTGATTAAATTTGCCTGTGGTCTTGTATTAACTTTATTATGTTGACCTACCATTATGCATTGGAACTCTTCAGACTCACTGGGTTAATTTATGAAGCAGAAAAACCTACTTCTCATTTGATCTTTTGTTTGGTCAATGGAAAAGGCACAACAGAAAACTGACAAAAATGTGGGGCAGAGTTAGTTTCATTGTGTACATTAAATCCAAACCAATTCTCATATCCACCACCATCTAATTATATCACCACATACTCTGCTCACATTCCTGGAACTTAAGTTAGCTTGATCTTAAAGTGAGGATAAAATTCACAGTTCAAAGATTACAGTATCTTTCTTTTCTTCTGAATGCCTACTTTGAAAAGGAGAAATGCCTACATTGCTAGAGGAATAGGGCAAGGGACAGACAGGAAGGCCTAAGCTATTTAAGGGAAATCTGCCTAGGCTTTCCCCCCCGATCTCTTCCATTTAGAACTTTTTTTCCCTTTTTTGTACCTTCCAGTCAGTGTTGACTCTTGGCAACTGTCTGGACAATTCCTGGCAGTTTTCTTGGCAATGTTTTGGTTGCCATTTCCTCAGCAGCCAAAAAAGCAAATACAATCCTTGCAGAGGTGGGTTCCTGCTGGTACGCTCTTACCTGTTGGTCGCCGCAGAGCCGAAGAAGCTGGTGGCATTCGCAGCGTGGGGCTTCCTCCGCCCTCTTTCCCCCGCCCGCTTTCCCCTGCCCGCCTGGACGCCGCCATTTGCGTTCTTTTGCCCTCTGCGCATGTGCAAAGTGTTCTGCTTGCGCAGAGGGCAAAAGCACGCAAATGGC
Organism: Diadophis punctatus similis; assembly: GCA_023053685.1. Lineage (NCBI taxonomy): Eukaryota > Metazoa > Chordata > Lepidosauria > Squamata > Dipsadidae > Diadophis > Diadophis punctatus. The sequence continues at coordinate 9,890,068 of JALIGW010000016.1, read as the reverse complement.
GGTATCCAGGCGGGTGGGGGAAAGCGGGCGGGGGAAGCCCCGCGCCGCGAATGCCACCAGCTTCTTCGGCTCTGCGGCGACCAACAGGTAAGACCGTACCGGCAGGAACCCACCTCTGAATCCTTGGTTATATAAACAGAAGCATAGAATCAAAACCACGTGAATTATTAGTACCACTTTAAAAAGCCTTACTAAGGCCACACCTGAAATACTGCATCCAGTTTTGGTCACCACATTACAAAAAAGATGTTGAGACTCTGGAAAAAGTGCAAAGAGCAACTAAGGTGATTAAATGCCTGGAGACTAAAACAGTCTCCAGGCATTTGAAGAACAGTTGCAGAATTGGGTATGGCTAGTCTAGAGAAAAGAAGGACTAGGGGGGGAGCAGTATTCCAGTATTTGAGGGGGTTGCCATAAAGAAGAGGGAGTCAACTTTTTTACCAAAGCAGCTGTAGGCAGGACTAGAAACAATGGATAGAGAAGTAATCAAGGAGAGAAGCAATCTGGATCTAAGGAGAAACTTCCTAACAGTGAGGATAATTGACTAGTGGAACAGCTTCCCATCAGAAGTTCTAGGTGCTTCCTCACTGGAGGTTTTTAAGAAGAGACTGTCCACTTGTCTGAAATGGTATAGGGCAGTAATGGCGAACCTATGGCACGCGTGCCACAGGTGGCAAGCGGAGCCATATCTGAGGGCACGCGAGGTGTTGCCCTACGTCAGCTCCAGCTGATTTTTGGCCTTCTTTTCAGCCCTTTTTGCTCTCCCCAGGTTTCAGGAAAGCCTCCTGAAGCCTGGGGACGTTGATAAATAGCCCAACGGCCCAACCGGAAGTTCGGAGGCTTTCCTGAACCCTGGGGAGAACAAAAAACAGTGCAACGGACCTACCGGAAGTCTGGAGGCTTCAGTGAGACCTGTGCGCATGCACTGGTGGGGCAGCTCAGGGGGGGTTGTGTGCATGTGCAGGGGAGCAGCATGGGGAGTTGTGTGAATGCACGGGGGAGGGCATTGCATTATGGGTGTGGGCACTCAAGTGCACGCTATCGCGCATGTGTGCATCCTTTTGGCACCCGAGCCAAAAAAGGTTTGCCATCACTGGTATAGGGTCTGCTGCTTGGGCAGGGGATTGGATTAGAAGATCTCCAAGTTCTCTTCCAGCTCTATTCTGATTGATATTCTTCTTCCTAGGACTGAGACAGAGTGACTGGCCCAAGCTTGCCCATCTGGCTGGGTGCCTAAGGCTGATCTCCCAGTTTCTACCCTGATACCTTGACCATTACTGTACTACCAAAGGTTTCAGATTCTGGCCATTTGTGGAGATACTAGAGCAGAGTTTTATTTTAAAAATGTAAATGAAAGTGCCTGTCTTCAGGATGCAGGAGAAAAGAAAAGAGCCGGTCCGGAGCAAATAATAAAAGACAGAAAGTTATGCTGTATGTCTTCTTGACAAATTAAAAATTGACAAATTACCTCATTCCACCAGAATTCACCTGATAGTGAAATGTAATATTGCAGCATTATTAATAACAATGCGTTTTAGAAATGTAGGGTTAAACCAATTTAATATTTTGAGGTGGAAAAAGAGAATCCAGGAAATTACAGGCTAGATAATTTAATCTTTGTTCCATGTAAATTTGTAGAAAGTGGTATTAAAAAGTAGGTTATCAGCCAGGCTTTTTGAAGAAGCAAGCTGTTCATTCGTTCATTCATTCATTCATTCATTCATTCATTCATTCATTCATTCATTCATTCATTCATTCGGTTAATATTGCAGCCTATCTTAAAAACACAAGCCTGATTCCCAACAATAATAAAAACAAAAAATAATAGAAACAATAGCAGAATTAATCAGCCTGTCTTATTCAAGGTGAGCCCTGACTCAGAAACATTTTAGAGTTTGAATAGTATCAATAAATATATAGGGAATGGTAATCTGATAGAGACTGAATATTTGGATTAAAAAAAATGATTAAGGCAATACTGCAGCAGGCTTCTCTATCAATATAGCACTGCTGAGAACAGGTTGTATGTAGCTCATGAAAGAGGAAACAGTATGCAGTGAGATGCTAACAGAATCTTTCCTGGGATTTTTGCTGTACTTTTAACTTGTTTCTAAAAATAGCTAGAATTACAGTTGAGCAACGAGGTTACCAGCTTTATAATGAGCCCAATTGTTTTAAAAAAAAGGAATGGTAAGTAAGCTCATAATGACCTTTACACATTGGCTAATAGTGCAACTCTACCTCCTCTTTTATTTGGTCTATTTCTTTTAAATAATTTAAATCCCTCTATTTATTTATTTATTTGTTTGTTTGTTTGTTTGTGAGATTTATATACCGCCTCACAGTGCAAGCACTCTCTAAGCGGTTTACACCAGTAAGCAATGTATATTTATATTGTCCCCAACAATCTGGGTCCTCATTTTACCTACCTCGGAAGGATGGAAGGCTGAGTCAACCTTGAGCCGGTGAGATTTGAACCGCTGACTTGCGGAACATACCTCTAGCTGTATGTTCCATTACAGTTTCTGTAATGGCAACAATATCATATCTGCCCTCATTTACTTGAATTTCTAATTAACCCTGTTTATTCCTCATACTCTATGCATTGGTGTATAGACATTTGAGTCCATTTTGATTGACCCTGTGTTTACTATCTACATAACCTGTGTTGTGCCTGACTGCCCCTACTTTCTTGCCACCTGTTTGATTAGTGCACATTGTATGGCACTCATACCATGGTAGTGCTGCCGGCGGGAGGCTCCGCCCACCTGCCCGGGCAGAAGCGTCGCGCGCATATGCAAGCCAGTAGTAAAGGGTTTTAGAACCCACTACTGATGCAAACCATCTCTTTTGTACAGTTTTTCATTGGACCAGCTGCAGACATCATGACTAATAAAACCAAAGCCTTCCCTTTTACACCACTCCTTTAGCCACACATTAAACTCTGCTACAATCTGGCCTTTCCCTTTTTGTTCCTTATATACTGGTAAAACCTCTGAAAAGATAAAGGTAGAGAAACAAGTGGAAACAAAAGATAAAGGTAAAGAAACAAGTGGTGAACATCGGAGCAAAATAAATAAATATTTTTATTTATTTATTTGACTTGTAAACTGCTCATCTCACCTAAAGGTGACTATTCTCACTGTATATAGACACCAATGGAATATAAACTGGCAGCAAATGACCAAAATAACTCCTGAAATTGTGGTGAACGAGTAAATTAAAGTGTCATCATTGTGAAAAGATTATTCCTGCCTACTGTTTTTTTTAGCTTATTTATTAGTAATAAATTCAAATTAGTTCAATTGAGCTTGTTAGTGAAGTGATAAATTAAAATTAAGTTGTAGAATGAACTTAATACAGCATATAGTTATTGTAAGGAAAATTAATGTCCTTTAAATACATGGATTTAACTAGATTACATGGCTTTAAAGAGAATTTGTCCAATTTATGGGAGATAAAGCCACAATTTTAATCATGATGGCTATATCACCATCATCATCATCATCTCTGAGATGACTTTTTTTTTTGCATGAGATTCAGAGCCGTACATTATGAAGCAATATGTGATAAGGCCTTCTCAGTCAGTGGGCCTTAATTACAACCACTCTTTACCTACAGACTAAACTGTCAAATTAATTGTCCAATAAATATGCATCTAGGTATTCATTCACCCTTTGGGGTCTTAGCAATTTTTTTCTTAGGTATTTTACTGTATAATTTATTTTCTCCCACTCAATTTTTTTTGCTAGAAAACAGGTTAATTTCAATAATGAATAAATGAGTGCTATCTCTAAGCATTAGTCACTGGAGATTTTTTTTTCTTTCTCATTTAGAAGTTTAGATGTTATACACTTTGTTCATTCCAAATATAAATATAGGAGTTAATTGGGCAATACAGAAATGTCAGAAACAAATAATAGAAGAGAGATACTAGCATCTTATTGTTATTATTATTATGGTACTTCCTTTATGATAAGCTACAGTATGTTGGATTTGCATTAATTTGTTAGATGTTCTTTTTCCATTCAGCAATCATTCATTAAAAAGCAATGCTTTCTGTTTGAAGAAACAGATTTTCAGTTATTTTTAAGCTAATAGGTTCAGAGGTATTTGATTATAAGTCAGGTATAAGTCAGAAAAAAGTGTGTTTCTTTTTCTTGTTAAGTTATTACATTTTATAATATAAATTGGTCATCAGTCAATGCATATATTCAGGTTGGGATGACAGAAAATTTATATTGAATTGGCAGAGATCCATAACTACCTTGGGTCGCATTTTTCATGCAGTCTACCAAATCCCACAAGCTTGTCTTTGTTTATCGCTAACATCAGCCCTGTGAACCATGGCACATGTTCTTATTGAATCAGTCATTTATTACACTTGTCATAAATTAAAGTTTCTGTAACTTGCCAGGACTTCCAGGAATATTTAATTTGTCTGTAGGGATACCTGAATTGAAGTCAAAAGTGTGCTAATTTGGGAGGCAATGGGTGGATTTATATAATTTTCAGTGTCACTTTTTCAATCATTCTTTTAAGTATTCTAAATCTTTAGAGCTTTGTGGGTACTAAAGGGGAAAAATCACAATTGTGTTTATTAAGAACATAATTATTTCCCTCAGAACCGTGATGGCAAACCTATGGCATGCGTGCCACAGGTGGCACACGGAGCCATATCTGAGGGCACGTGAGGCTCTGCCCTATGTCAGCTCCAGTGTGCATTTGTGCACTGACCAGCTGATTTTTGGCCTTCCGGAGGGCGGGGGGAGGCCGTTTTCGCCCTCCCCAGGCTTTAGGAAAGCCTCTGGAGCCTGTGGATGGTGAAAAATGGACCCAACGGACCTACCGGAAGTTCAGAGGATTCAGTGAGGCCTGCGCGCATGCGCCAGGGAGAACACAAGAGGGGGGTGTTGTGCATGCATGCGCGGGGGAGGGCATTGCATTATGGGTGTGGGCACACACACGCGTGCTATTGCGCGCGCACCCTTTTGGCACCCGAGCAAAAAAAGGTTCGCCATCACTACCTTAGAACATTATATCGTTAAGAAGAACTCTACTAGACCCATCCAGTTCAGCTTTTTATGTTGTACAGTTGCCAACAAGATACATTTCTGAATCCAATCATTGTCCCTTGTCAGCAATCGGCACACAATGCCTGTGGCCAATGCTTTTAGGAACCATAAGCAGCATCAAAATTTGTAGCCATTGATAACCTGATTCTCCATGACCCTGTGTATGTCCATTTCATTAAAAAAAACCATCCAAAATTGGCTACTATTACCCAAAATTGACCAAATGCTTATTGTCAATATATCCCAAAAGTGCTTTTTTCAAGAGGCAAATAGACTTTCTGGACTTTCATTGAAAAATTGGAGCTGTGCTTTCTGCAGGATGTTTTTTACCCTGTGTCCTTTCACTGTTGAACACAGAAGCAGACTGTTGGGGATGAGCCTGTGCTGTCCGCATCACAAACTGAAGAGTAAATGGTTCCTGTAGTCTGCAATTTTTCATACGCCATTTGAAGTGTTCATCCCAAAGTGCATGACTAAATGTGTATGGATATTCTCAGTCATGGTTGTCCCAAAGGGATTTTTTTCAAGAGACAACTGGACTTCCAGAAAGTCTAGTTGCTTCTTGAAAAAAGCCCCTTTGGGACAACCATGACCTGGATGACTGAGAATATCCATAGACATCCCTGAATCTCCCTGCATTTAGTTTTAAGGATGATTTCGAGGTCTAACATAGTTAGAAGGAAATAACATTTCTCTTTTTCCATGTTATTTAGACAATACATAGTTTAGCTCTGGGGTCCCCAAACTTGGCAACTTTAAGACTTGTGGATAGCTGGCATAGCTGGCTGGAGAATTCTGGGAGTTGAAGTCCACAAGTCTTAAAGTTGCCAAGTTTGAAGATCTTTGGTTTAGCTACTATCATGTCATGTATTATTTTCTTTCATTCCAAACTAAAGTGCCCAACAGCAAAATGATTTTCGGGGAGGGGGGGTTGTTTCATTTTGTGTTTTGTTTTGCAGGCTTATCCAATATCCCCTAATCGTTTGGTTGACATCATTTGCTGCTCTGTAATATCTTTTCTAAACTGTAATAATCAGAACTGTACACAACACTTCAATTTTGGTCTTACCAATTTCTGTACAATAAAGGCATTATTGTAGCAAGTGCTATTATTTTCACTGCCCTTCCTAATAATGTTGGAATGTTCTTTTTGTTTTGTTTTGTTTTTTACAACAGATGTACGCTGAGTTAACACGATCATTGAATTTTCTACTGTATCTCCGAGATTCCTTTCCTTTCAGTCAGTTCAGGAAATATATTAGTATCTCCCCCCCCAAAAAAAGCCAAAAACAAGATGGCGGTGCTTGCACAGTGCTGGAAACTCTGCTTCTGCGCATGTGCAAAAGAAGAAAAAACCCGGGGGAAATCCCCCCCACCATTTTTTTTAAAAATGCAAAAAAAAAATTTTTTTTAAAGATGATGGTGGCGCCCATGGACTGGCACCGACCGAACCGGTTCGGTGATATCATCGTAACGTCACCAGCGGGTTGCTACCAGTTCGGGCGAACTGGGAGGAACCCACCTCTGCCAGAGACCTCTAGATAATGGGAATCATGCCAGATACACTGTATGTGATCGGAAGAAGCTCAACTAGTAATACACTCTGATGTTTAGATGTGCATTTTATGATTTTCAATTGGTGAGGCTGTGTTTCAAAGCAAGCATATCGTTAATCAGAAAGATCCTGTTTCATTGGAAGGAATTCTACAGTTTAACATTTTCTTACTTTTCCCCTTCAGTAAGGAATTATGACAGGAAGATTCAGATGTGATGATGCATTGAGAGCCAAAATTCTTTTTAACAGATGATCTTTTAGGAAACGTTTTCAGTTATCCCAACACACCATTGCTAAATAGGATGCTGTTAATTCAGATGGATCTCAGCCATTTCACTTGGACAAGTTTGAATACCTTTCACAGGAAATAAGTGTAAGGGCAGCGGTGACGGGAACAGAGAAGAAATAGCTGTGCTAGAAGTGAATCAACACAAACCAGAACATCTGCTCATCAGAAATTAACCGACAGTTTTTATCTATACTGCTGTTTTTTAAATATCATTTCAAATATGATAATTTTTTACAATGTCAGTTATTTTTATCAACATGTTATGAAATCTACATTAGCTATGCAGAAATATAAAGCTCTCATGTTTGAGCTTCTATTTTGCATTTATGGATATGAATCTTTTGCTTATTGCTGCAATCACAACAACTGTTTCACTTTTTTTTCCTTTTGCTTTAATAACTTGGAACTGAGAACACAAGTGTTTCAAGGGTTGTGGTGGGTTTTTTTTTTATCTGCCTTGCTGTTCCTTCCATTACTAATGGTGGCTTACAACACAATTAAAAAGCACAGAGAATAAAATAATGATAAATCTGATACAACTGGAGTCAAAGTTAAAACAAAAAATGGACCATTAAAATAATTAGAAGTTTTATTGACCACAGTTATCATTGTTGGTATTGAATCCAATAATGATAACTGTGGTCAATATCATTATTGGATTCAAATAAAATTTTGGAAGTAGGAGAGATGTGCAAGTTAACGATGGAAATTCAGGACAAAGAAGAGACAGATTTTTATAAAACCTGGGATAGATGGTATAATTGGCTTGGACAAAAAAAAATACAGAAACCTATTATAGTATAACTTCTTGCAATGATATAACAAACTGTAGTTTTTCTCATATACCATGATTTAATACTTTACCTCACTTTCTGACTGAAGTAATGTTTTGTAAACAGTAGGATTAAAGATGGAATATATATATACTTATACATACATATATAGTGCGAGTAAATATGAATTGGGTAAATTAGCTGTAGAAATAAAAGTTGACATTCCAATAGACATAGTTAATAAGAAGATAAGACCTATAATCAGTAGTGGGTTCCTACCGGTGCGCTCTCCGCTGTTCTTCGCCGCCGAGCCGAAGACGCGGCGTTTGCGGCGCGGGGCTTCCCCCGCCCGCTTTCCCGGGACGCCGGGATGCCGCCATTTGCGTTCTTCTGCACTCTGCACAAGCGCTGCTTGCGCAGAGTGCAGAAGAACGCAAATGGCGGCATCCCGGCGTTCCGGGAAAGCCGGCGGGGGAAGCCTCGCGCCGCAAACGCTGCCAGCATCTTCGGCTCGGTGGCGAAGAACAGCGGAGAGCGCATCGGTAGGAACCCACTACTGCCTATAATGTATAAATATAGATATAATATATAATTGAGTGTATAAAGATTAGTATTAATAGCTAATAGACTGTTAAAGAAGCATGATTTCATTTTTATGGTTTGTATTAGTCGGCGTTATGTTTGTAGTTGATTGCGTATGATATTCACTTACTGTAGTGTTTTCTACAGTTTTTGTATTTGTCTTTATTTTCTGTTGTGTTTATTTTTGGTTGTTGTGTGTATTTAATTGTTATGTTTTTAAAGGAAAATTCAATAAACATTTTTTTAAAAAAATAATAATAATTAAAAGTTAAAATATTGGAGAGATACTTCCTAAATACTGGGAAAGCAAGAACCCAAAATCTCATTTGGAGGGTATTCCATCGGCTGACATGTATCCACAGTCAGGCATGGGGAGATAGATAGATAGATAGATAGATAGATAGATAGATAGATAGATAGATAGATAGATAGATAGATAGATAGATAGATAGATAGATGATAGATAGATAGATAGATAGATAGATAGAAGATAGGTAGGTAGGTAGGTAGGTAGATTATGATAGATAGATAGATAGATAGATAGATAGATAGATAGATAGATAGATAGATAGATAGATAGATAGATAGATAGATAGATAGATAGATAGATAGATAGAAGTTAGGTAGGTAGGTAGGTAGGTAGGTAGGTAGGTAGATAGATAGATAGATAGATAGATAGATAGATAGATAGATAGATAGATAGATAGATAGATAGATAGAAGATAGGTAGGTAGGTAGGTAGGTAGATAGATAATGATAGAGAGATAGATAGATAGATAGATAGATAGATAGATAGATAGATAGATAGATAGATAGATAGATAGATAGATAGATAGAGTAGGATTTTTTGCTGATAAATGAAAATAAAGGGAGACTATTATAGATCTATTTCGAGCTTATTTTGCTGTCGTCAGATGTCGTCAGCTGAAGTGGTGCAGTGGTTAAATGCAGCCATTGCAGGCTGACTGCTAGTTCAACAGTTCAGCTGTTCAAATCTCACTAGGCTCAAGGTTAACTCAGCCTTCCATCCTTCCGAGGTCGGTAAAATGAGGACCCAGATTGTTGGGGGCAATATGCTGAACTCTGTAAACCGCTTAGAGAGGGCTGTAAAGCACTATGAAGCGGTATATAAGAAAAGTGCTATTGCTATTGCTATTGCCATAGATAGATAGATAGATAGATAGATAGATAGATAGATAGATAGATAGATAGATAGATAGATAGATAGATAGATAGATAGATAGAAGGTAGGTAGGTAGGTAGGTAGGTAGGTAGGTAGGTAGATAGATAGATAGATAGATAGATAGATAGATAGATAGATAGATAGATAGAAGATAGGTAGGTAGGTAGGTAGGTAGGTAGGTAGGTAGGTAGGTAGGTAGATAGATAGATGATATAGATATAGATTAGATATAGATATAGATATATAATTTGAAAGATTAATAAGTTGAGAACTTGAATGCAAGATATACTGTGTGACAAACAAGGAAAATATTTCAAGTTCTTGCTTGATGGGGTTGATCCAGTTGTCTATATTGCCTACAGTCATACAAAGTGTTGCCGTATTCCCCTGTTTATTTCTCTAATTGAAAAGATGAAGGTACTCCTAATGCAAGTCCTGGATCCCTGGGCTATACAATCATAAGGATATCTGTTTCGAAGTTTGTCTCACTTAGTACCAAAGAGACACTTTGGAGGGGGAAAATCCATTTTGTTAGAATCACTTGTCTCAACATCATGTAAAAGAGAAGATTCCATTGTCACCGTAACTTGTACAGGAGAAAAGCACATTAACGCAGGCCAAAAAAAATCAGTTGGACATTTTGAGTAAACATTGTCTAAATCCTTAGGAATAAAGAAAATGTAAGTAAAGAATAATGAAGATATGAGAAATATAGAAATAATTCAGCAGGGTAGCCTTGTTAGATAATAGAACCAAAGCTAAGCTTTGCGAAGGTTTCTTTTAAAACATGATAGTAAGCTTACATGTTTTAATATTCTACACTGAATTGTGCTTGTGATATATTGTACCCATTATTTAAAAATTGAGCCTCTTTTTTAAAAAAAAACATATATCCTTTCTCACATGCCTCTACCAGATGACTCAAATTGTATTTTCTTGATGGGTTAAAAAAAAAAAGAATACATTAGGAAGGAAGGAAGGAAGGAAGGAAGGAAGGAAGGAAGGAAGGAAGGAAGGGAAAGGAAAGGAAAGGAAAGGAAAGGAAGGAAGGAAGGAAGGAAGGAAGGAAGGAAGGAAGGAAGGAAGGAAGGAAGGAAGGAAGGAAGGAAGGAAGGAAGGAAGGAAGGGGTATGTGGGACTTCAGAGCAGAAAGAAAGAGGTGCCTCAAAGTGCCCATGGATGTTGGCACATCTTAAACCAAATGCATCTTTTTCTTGGATTATAGGGTAGATACAGCTACTTCAAGGAATTGGCACATAGAAGCTACCAGGTAAGTGCTGGTAGAACTTTTACAAACTCCAAAGCATGTTTTGCCTTGGGAATTGAAAACTTCTCTTTACTAGGGTTTGCACAACCCTACGAGGGATGAAACATTTTTTTATAGACCAACTCCCAGTATATGATGTGTCTAGTTTATACTTTCAGACAAATACCTCTTTAAACTTTTGACTTGGATTAATGTGGTGTTTTCCTATTTTCAATCATTGATCTCAGTTAGACTTTCTTCAAAAATTATTGGCCTTTCCATCAATCTGCAATGAATGGGGGGGTTTTTTGGTTATTCCTTTCCACCTGGATAACTATAATGACATCCTTTCTCTTAGTACTCCCTTGCTATTCTGCCAAGAGAGGGAAAATTAATAATAAAAGTCTCAAAATGTGTTTAATATTGCCTCAGTGCTCTTATGAGCCTTTCTTATTATTTTGTCACTGCCACACTTATTCACATCCAAGAAAAGAATACATTTTTTAAGAAATAAATTGAAAGATGTCCTGAGGATAGTCAGTTACCACAGATTAATTTCAGAAGGGGTGGGGGAATATTAAAATCTTTATGTCATCGTCATCATTCTACTTTGGAATATTAAACTACTTTCAGGAACCCTCAGCCAAATAAAAATCCATAGTGCCAATAAATTTCATTTCTGTCCTTACTCTTGCAAATACATTCATTTTCTCTAGGCAGAGATAGTTTCTAGAACAGTTTTTGTGCCACATACTGCTACCCTGTTTCCCCCAAAATAAGACATCCCCTGATAATAAACCCAATCGGGCTTTTGAGTGCATGGCAATAAAGCCAAGCGCTTATTTCAGGGTTCAAAAAAATATAAGAGAGGGTCTTATTTTGGGGGAAATACGGTATGTTAAAGATCTTCCTTAGAACAAGGAATGGTTTTAAGGCTGATAATAAAAAGAACACAAGCCTGACTGAATCAGATGCCATTTTTAAAAGGGCAATATTTAGTAGGAAAAAAATGCATGTTTGTGTTCAAGCCTTAAAATGTCTGTTGGCATCCTATAGGTAAAATGGAATCGTTTTGAGTAAATCTAAGTCAGTAGATCTATGTACCACCTTGAATTCAATTTCCAAAGAGGTTTTTTGGAGGTCACAGCAATATAAATGTATTCCCTGTCCACAAATTCTGTGTTCTTGAAGCATTATTTTGGAATCAAAATCAAAGCACTACATAGCCCTAGAATTCATTACTTCTCTCTTCCATTTGTTAAAGCTTTCTGTCTCTTATTAAAAGGGAAAATACGTATTAGTACTTTATTGTCATTGCACCTCGTACAACGAAATTAAATGCCATCTTCAGTGTACATTATACATAAGAAAACTATAAAAATAAAACAAAAACACACATCCTTCACATTCTATGCAATTGAATTGAAAACCCCTGATATTGCATTAATATTGCACTATAATATTCAATATAATTACTGCGCTGAGATAGAAGCTGTTTTTCAGCCTATTTGTCCTTGTTTTTATAGGTGCCATTAGAGTTTGGCCAAACAGAGCTTCTACTGCTTATATTAAATATAATTTTTTCTCCATTAATTCTAGCATAGTCTCCATTAGTTCTAGCATATGAGTAATATGAGGTAAGTCCTATTGACAGAAGTATGACTTAAGTCCCAAGTTATGGGGTCCTTGGTGCTCTCTGAACTTGCATTGACGATAGAATAGAGTAGAGTAGAGTAGAATAGAATAGAATAGAATAGAATAGAATAGAATAGAATAGAATAGAATAGAATAGAAGTGTGATTGGACACACAAGGAATTTGTCCTTGGTGCATATGCTGTCAGTGTACATAAAAGAAAAGATACATTTGTCAAGAATCATTCTATTCTATTCTATTCTATTCTATTCTATTCTATTCTATTCTATTCTATTCTATTCTATTCTATTCTATTCTATTCTATATGCCAAGGTGCATAGAACACTGTTATCTTCTCACCAAAGTGATGCCTTTTCATCTATTCACATTTGCATTCTTTTGGACTGCTAGGTGAGCAGAATCTGGGGCAATTAATAATAACATATTCCATGTTATCTACTTTGGCAATGAAACATCTTCAAGAAAACAACCAAGCTCAAAGAGCAGCAAGGACCTCACAGTTCAACCATGAGTTGCAAGTATCTTCTTCTATAAATCCCAAGTTGATGGCAGATTCACTTATTGGCCTTCATGCATTGAATGGTTGAGGCAATCAGGGCAATCTATTGCAATAAAAAGGAGAGTATAGGAAACGTATGAAAGTGGCAGATGAAAACATCATTAACTAATTCAAAACTCTAGCAATTCAGAATCTACTTCCTTTCATCCATAAATTTTCATAATTCCTACACTCTTGAACTCAGAACGCTCCAGGAGTGAGCTGCAACCCCTCGTCCATTTTGTTGGCTTATTTCTAACGATGATAGTCAAGCAAGGTCTATTCGAAGTCATTTGGAGGGTAACATAGTCCCTGCTGTTTAAAGTAATGCAGTGCTGCTCTGGAAGAACTCGGAGTTAATGGATGGCAGCCATGATAAAGTAGGCTGATATAAAAGCACATGATTATGCTAAATAATGAATTACCTCTGTATAACGTGAAAGACAATCACCTGATCATTTGAGAGCAGTATATTGTTGCTATAGAACTGCAACGAATACTTTGGCTCTTTAGAGATAAATCAAAAGAAGAGTGTTTGCTTGCTTGACAAGTCAAATATCCCTTTTCAGACTTTCAACCATTTTATGGAAGAGACCATTACACCCTATAGTGTTAAAATGCCATCATCCCCGCTGTTATATTTAATAGCCCTGCTGAGTCCTGCATACGTTATTCATCCCTGGATATGCTGGCATGCATCTGTTGTTTTATATTTGCTTCTTTGACAAGTCTAGGCTCATTGGTGTCTTATAAACAGAAAAACAAAATAAAAAGGTGATTTTTATTGTGGAAGGAGGTACTCTGTAAATAGCAGATGTTTCCATTTTAGAAACCGTTGCAATTTGCTTTTGTGTGCACAGCCTGTATCCTCCTGTTCTACTGGAATTGAAATGTATCAATGAAACAGCAAGTTTTATTTTAGGTGCGTGGCAGTTATTAGCAGAATTTAAGCTCGAATAAAAGTAGAAGCTTGCAGTAGATTTGAGTTGTAAATGGTGAGCCCATGAGTTCAGGATTGCGGCCACAGATTTCAAACGTGAGAAGGTGAAAAATCTATAACATCTATCATCATTAACTTCTTCATCATAATCAAGCTGTATTTGGAGAAGATCCTAAAAACTTAAAAGGCACAGATACTCAGACTTGTCCATTCTGAAATTCTAAAAATGCTTGCAGTTTCCCCCCTGTTAGATCCGGAGATCGAAAGACGACATGAGACTGGGGTCAAACAACCAGTCTTTATTCAATCGAACAGCAACAGGAACAACTATAAACCCTAAGCAGTAGATCGGTACAGAATTACCTCAGCCGCGTTTGACAGCTCTATTTAAGGCGGCTGTCAAACGCGGCGGCCAATCGGGAGGCTGGATTCTCCCGCTTCTGCAGCCGGCCAATCGGAGGCGCCGGCTACTGTTGCCGGCGATGTGGGAGGACGTAACACCCCCCACAAATTTTCGTTTGGCATTTATAACGGGTGAGTGAAAATTCAAATAATATTCAGACTGCACAATTGTTGCACAGATGTTTGAAGAAAAAAAAACTGTCTTCCCACCCAGAAACCATTTTGAGATCAACAGCAAAACAAAATCAACTTGCTCCCCTTTTAACATAACTCCTACATGTTACGGTGGGAGAAAGTTTGCTTTGCTTTGTACTGATTAATGATTTGATTGTGCTCTTTAATTGCTGCAATCGGGTCAGTCATGGAGATTTTTCCAGAGTAACCCCAAATTCTAGGTGATACTTTAATATTCCTCTTAATTTTCCACACAGCTCTCCTGACCATTAAGGCAACCACTTTGAGGGGTGCACCAGTACATGTAATGAATTGGGGTCAGCTCCCAAGCACTGGGGCACATCTACAGAAGCCATTTCATTGACTTTAAAGCACACAACTCTCTGAAGCAGCTTTTACCGCACTGGCTTTTGACCTAAAGATATTATTCTGAGGATGGTGTTGGAGCATCTCACAATGCTTTGCAATTCAGAGTGACATTTATAGGTTACTAGATAATTGCCAGCTGGAGGATAAGTGGTGGTGCTGTTGTGTGGGAGGAAAGAGTGGCGAGGAGGGTAATCACGGGAGTGGTGGTGGATCTTTCTCCCATCTCAAGGGCAGGTTTCCAATTTCCAGCTGTGGATCATCTTGGGCTAAGTTTCTATTTCAGTGGGAGGATACAGGTGGCTAACATTGCTGCATTTTCAGCATTAGCTGGCAACGCTCCCAGATAATAATACATAAATACATCTTAACTTCAGCACTGCTGTTGGGACGTTATCCTCTACCACGTCTCAGATTAGGGATCAAAGAATGCAGCACAGACTGTTCTGTTTTCAGACAGACAGCATCTGCTGCCCAAGGCGGCTGCATCAGCCTGAAGAAATGGTCCTGGATGGGCAGTCACAGCCAGCTGAAGTGTCTCACCTTATATTCATTGCGGACAGATACGGACAAGGAGGTTATATCCCTCTTCTTCTCTTGCTCCTTAGCAGCTAGAGTTGGTGCTTAAGGGTCCAGGGGTGGGTTCCACTTACCTTCGCCACCGGTTCACATCGTGACATTCCGTGCGCGCGATCTTGCTGTGCTCGCTCGCGCGCGTGCATTCCC
This sequence comes from Diadophis punctatus similis, assembly GCA_023053685.1. NCBI lineage: Eukaryota > Metazoa > Chordata > Lepidosauria > Squamata > Dipsadidae > Diadophis > Diadophis punctatus. Next base: position 9,874,564 of record JALIGW010000016.1, on the reverse strand, counting down.
CCCGTGCAATTTCACTTCCGTGCATGCTCAGTAGCAGGATTCAGTCCGAAACACAGCTGAGGAGCTGATCAGCTGTGCTTCGGGCGAAGAAATAAAGGTGAGTATTAACCCAGGGATGGGTGGGAGGGCTCTTTTTCAAGCCACGGAAGAGGAGAAGCCATCCTAACACTGAAAAATTCACCAAAAATTCCAAAAAAAAGATGGCGGCGCCCATGGACCAGCACTGACCGAACTGGATCTGTGACGCCATCGTCGTGTCACCAGCGGGTCGCTAACGGTTTGGGCGATCTGGTCCGAACAGGGAGGAACCCACCCCTGCTAAGGGTAGTAACCCTTCAATTTTCTACTCATTTCCAGTCTGGCTTGATTTTTAATCGCACATATGATGGCAGCCATTTCCACAGTTTCCTAAAGAAGTAGAAAATATGTGAATAACAATTGGAATTTATGGGTGATTCTTTTATTCTTATTACGCCCCCCCATTGATGGAGATGCAATGGCTCAGCAGTTAAAGATACTGAGCTTGTCAGCTGGAGGGCTGACAGCCGGGTTCAAAACCGAAACCCTGCACAATGGGGTGAGCTCCCATTAATTGCCCCAGATTCTGCTCACCTAGCAGTCCGAAAGAATGCAAATGTGAATAGATAAAAAGGCATCACTTTGGTGAGAAGATAACAGCGTTCTGTGCACCTTGGCATATACAGGAAGTTTCGATTTACAACAGGTCATTTAATGAATGTTCGAAGTTACAACGGCACTGAGAAAAGTGACTTACAACCATTTTCACACTTACAACCATTACAGCATCCCCATGGTCACATGATCAAAAATCAGTCCCTTGGCAATGGACTCATATTTATGACGGTTGCAGTGTCCCGGGGTCATGTGATTCCCCTTTTGTGACCTTCTGAGCAGCAAAGCTAGATTCACTTAACAACCATGTTACTAATTTAACAACTGCAGTGATTTACTTAACAATTGTGGCAAGAAAGGTCATAAAATGGATCAAAACTCACCTAACAGATGTCTCACTTAGCAACATAAATTTGGGGCTCAATTGTGGTTGTAAGTCAATAACTGAAGACAACGGAGATGAGCACCAGGCCCTAAATTTGGACATGCCTGAGAGGGAAACCTGTTATTGCTAACAATAATAAGGCCAATCATTAAATTATTAATTATAAAAAAAGTATAAAAATAACATTAGCAAATGCATTAAGTGGTATTTACAAAGCTGGGGTAGCACTATAGAAGAGGCATTCCCTTTCTTTTTCATTCATTGCATTCTTCCCCTTGCTATTTAGACTGCCAGCATCTAAAAATGAAAACTTAAAAGAATGGTTTTCATAATATATTGGTTACATATTTAATCAGCTAATAGAAAATAACTGCTTATACCCACTGTCTGTTGTTCTGCCTGAAGAATTTGTCCTCGTGTCACCCAGTCAACTTGTGGGATATTTGTTTAAATAATCCATTTCTATCAGGAATTTTGACCAAGGTGAGATCTTTTTTATCTTTTTTTACAATTTTTTTTTATTTTATTTAGCAATAGCACTTAGACTTATATACGGCTTCATAGTGCTTTACAGCCCTCTCTAAGCGGTTTACAGAGTTCAGCATATTGCCCCCAACAATCTGGGTCCTCATTTTACCGACCTCAGAAGGATGGAAGGCTGAGTCAACCTTGAGCCTGGTGAGATTTGAACAGCTGAACTGCTGAACTAGCAATCAGCTGAAGGTCGCAGTGCTGCTTTTAACCACTGCGCCACCTCGGCTCAATAATATTTCACATCTTTACATCACCCATATACAATTTCATTTTCTCAATAATAATACAATACTCTTATACATATTTTCTGTTTCATTAAAACAATTGTTATTTTTTTATACCATCGAGACTGCTTTTTTGCCATCCCTTTTTTGTTTCCCACAACCCTTCTCCCTCTTCTCCTCCCTCTACTCTTACTTTCCTTTCCCTCCCTTCAGTCCTTCTCTTCATCCCTTCTCTTTCCTACTGCTCTCCTCTTCCCTCCTCTTCCCTTCTCTCCTATCCTCTTTTCCCCTCCTTAGCCTCCTCTCCCTTTCTTCTTTCCTCCTCATCCTCTTTCTCTTTCTCTTTCTATTGTTGTGTTCTTTTATTCTAATAGATCTCGGGATGGCCTTCCAGCAGTCTCGGTTCATTATTTATTTAATGCCTCTTTTCTATTTCTTTCACATTTTTCACCAAGGTGAGATCTGTACCCACCCTTTTGACCTACCCAAAAGCCTTGAAGTCATGGTTGTGCCATCTAGCTGGGGTCCCATTGGAGGTGTTGCACTTTTGGAGGTGACCAATGGAGTAGATGATACCCCACCTCCATCTTGTGAGCATCTTGATCCCTCCTTCTACATCCTGGTTAACTTTATTTTAATTGAATTTTAAATGAGTGGTCCTTATTTATTGTTTCAATGTTTTATAGTGCATTTTAATTGAATGTAAGTCACCTCTGGCGAGATGGGCGGCATACAAGTTTAATAAACAAACTAATAAAAATAAATAAATAAATAAATATTCTGTGTACAAATCTCAGATCCTGTTATTTTAATGTAGATTTTTATTTCCATATGTAATACCTATGTGGACATCATTACGGGAAAAAGACTCATATGCTACGCTTCGAGTCACATTTCCAAGAAGTGAATGACTGCATAAATTTTAAGGGACAAAATCTTCTTGGCCTCTGGAGAAATGCCCACATATATTCCAGCAAGGAACAACAACAGCCCTTCCCCAATATATAGTCTTCCTCTTGTGAAACCAATTATTTCTGACAAGACACTGATAGCAGAAGAAGTTTTCTATCTGTGACAGTAACAAGCAGGAGAGAAGAAAAGACCTAGCTCTGAAATAATAGTCAGTATTGTGAGATATTGAGATGTTACAATCTCCAAGAAATACTAAAAAGATCTCAATAAATAAATTGGTGTCAGAATGCATCCGAGATCATTTCTGAAACACTGAAATAATAAGAGTCATAAAGAGGAATGTAGGAGGAATGAGGAGTTCCAAGTGATGAAAGCTAGCTAAAATGTGATTCCTAGCAGAATGGAAGTGTTTGGAGTCTAGTCCATGCCAGCTGCTCCATTGGCTCTTCAGGGGGTTGTACTCTGTGTAGGCCTTCAACCTCATGCTTCTCCTGGACATAGTTGTACTGGCTTTTTATAAGGAAGGCTCTACTTTAGCGAGTGTACCAGTTGCGCTTCTCTTTGAGCAATAGGCACTAGTGACAATGAATCTCACAGTCTTGAGGTTAGATTGCTGCAACTCAGTTTACATAGACTCCCTTTTTCACTCCAACTGCCTGTGATTAATACCATTCTAAGTGACAACATCCATCATTGCTTCTCACAACCTTTCTACAAGCAATCACATCCATCATTGCTTCTCACAACCTTTCTACAAGCAATCACTTCCCCATAACACCACTTCAAATGTACCAGATGCCTAGACAGTGGCCACTCTAATTATTCTGCCAGTTTCCTAACAGTATCCAATCAACAATTCTGGCACTCAACAATATATCATTTGTCTAAGTTCTGGGTCCAACTTCCACTTGGATTCTGAAGTACGGGTACACCTTCCCCTGTACAATCATTATGTGGTGTATGGTTTGTGTTACCAACTTTGTCACTCACTCAAAAAGCAATAAGCCCAAACTTATCACTTTGTTCTGAGCATGGTGCCTGGACACAATGGGCAATGGTGCTGAGCAACTTATAGATTAACAGATAAACAGAGTTGGAAGGGACCTTGTAGGTCATCTAGTCCAACCCCCAGCCTAAGCAGGAGACCCTACTACATCATTTCTGACAGATGGCAGTCCAGTCTCTTCTTGAAAGCTTCCAGTGATGAAGCTCCCATAACTTCTGAAGGCAAGCTGTTCCATTGGTTGATTGCTCTCACTGTCAGAAAATTTCTCCTTATTTCCAGGTTGAATCTCTCCTTGTTCAGTTTCCATCCATTATTCCTTGTCTGGACTTCAGGTGCTTTGGAAAATAGCTTGACCCCTTTCTCTCTGTAGCTGCCCCTCAAATATTGGAACATTGCTATTGTGTCTTCCCTGGTCCTTCTCTTCACTAGGCTAGCCATGGCCAGTTCCTGCAACCATTCGTCGTATGTTTTACCTCCAGCCCCCTAATCATCTTGGTTGCTCTTCTCTGCACTCTTTCAGCTCTACACAAGAGTTATGATTAAAAACTAAATGTAACAACATAAACATAATAATACAAGAAATACCATCTCAAGCACTGAGGAACAACTTTAATACAGTCACTAACCAAGATTGACTGTGATAAGTCCCTTAGCTTCCAAAGTCCAGCTGAAATAACCAGTTTTAAAATCCTAACAAAACCAAGCATTAAAATAGAATGAATTGTTCCAGAAAAGGGAGGCAGTGATTTAAAACATATGTTTCTGTGATCCTACAGATGACATTCTCTAAGTGTCTGTGATACCCCGGAGGGAGAGAGTGCATTCCAGAGGAGAAAGACAGACCAAAGTTTAAATAGTTTGTGAGAAAGAGAGTTAAGATGGCTCCTTCCTACTAGCTCTCGGAGTATATGTTTGATGGTCCAAGTCAGTGGTGGGATTCAAATTTTTTTTACTACCGGTTCTGTGGGTGTGGCTTGGTGGGCGTGGTGTGGCTTGGTGGGCGTGGCTTGGTGGGCGTGGCAGGGGAAGGATACTGCAAAATCTCCATTCCCTCCCCACTCCAGGGGAAGGTTACTGCAAAATCCCCATTTCCTCCCGATCAGCTGGGACTCGGGAGGCAGAGAATAGATGGGGGCGGGGCCAGTCAGAGGTGGTATTTACCGGTTCTCCGAACTACTCAAAATTTCCGCTACCGGTTCTGCAGAACTGGTCAGAACCTGCTGAAACCCACCTCTGGTCCAAGTAGTCTGTTTTAATGGCTAGATTTCTGTCTATTGGTGAGGAAGAATAAAGGAAACATCTTAGAAGAGCCTCAGTGTGTCTTTCTTGGTTTTTGGATCACAGTATCTGGATTCTGAGAGAAACTTCTCAAATGGCAGGCAGAGCCTTCAGGGAGAAGATAATCCTGCATCTATCCAGGCCCTGATTGTCAGCCCCACAAGGTAGACCAGACCTGAAAATCAAGTCCAGAACAAGGCTAGAACTTTATTTTATTGATTTAGGTTAAAAAATAACAGAATCTTACAAGTGTTTTTCCTCCCCTCTTACATCCAATGAATCAGGATGGGTCCTTCCAAATACTATCTCGGTTCCCAGGACTTAAAGAATGTTTCAGCCCTCTTTGCTTGGGTAATGATTCTTGCATATTTCTGTCACCTCTCGTAGTCTCTACATAAACTATGGAAGGATTTAAAAGTAAGGACTATATTTAATTATTTATGGTATCTATATTATTCTTTTAGTTTAAGTAACTCAAGGTGACATATATCTCATCCTTCCTCCAGTTTTCCCCAGGACAACAAGTATGAGTTTAAGAAAGAGACAGCGACAGGCCCCAAGTCCCTCAGTTGTCTTCCGTGCTTAAGAGACAAGTAGACTCATGGTCCCTAGTTTCCAATCCAGCACTTTAACCTTTGCACCAATTGAATTGGCTGTCCGTTGAATTGAGGTTAAGCTTGAAATGAATCCAGAAATTAGTATAGTTCTGGAATCAGATATATTTATTTGGGCCAGAGATCTTCAAATTTGGCAACTTTAAGACTTGTGGACATCAACTCCCAGAATTCTCCAGCCAGCATAGCTGGCTGGAGAATTCTGGGAGTTGAAGTCCACAAGTCTTAAAGTTGCCAAGTTTGAAGACCTCTGATCTGGGCAGATGTACTAACACCCATATATGTTGTCCTTGACTTATGAGCACAATTGAGCACAACATTTCTGTTGCTAAGTGAGACAGCAGTTGGGTTTTGCCCCATTTTACAGCCTTTCTTGCCACAGTTGTTAAGTGAATCACTGCAGTTGTTAAGCTAGCAACACAGTTGTTACACGAATCTGGTTTCCCCTTTGACTTCGTTGGAAGGTTGCAAAGGTGATCACATGACCCTGCAACCCTCATAAATACATGTCCCTTGCCAAGCATCCAAATTTTTATCACGGGTGCTGCAGTGGGTTGTAAGTGTAAAAAACAATCTCAAGTCACTTTTTTTCATGCCATTGTTAAGTTTCACAAAGAAACGATTGTAGGTCAAAAGCTACCTGTACTCCGTGTGTTTAAATTTAAAACAAAGTCACCCCAAGCTACCAATCTTGACCCAATTCTGGAAAAATCATATTGCATTGTAAGGATTATAGCTACATAGTAATATGCAGGTGGACATTTTTGTGGAGAGATCCCCAGATTGCAAAAGATGGCTAGGAGGCAGCAAATGGTTGGGAGGAGGGAGGGTCTGGGTGGCACTATTGCTTTTGAGTGCCAGAAAAAGAACAGGCAGACGGGGAGGACGGCTAAGTGAAAGAGGAAAGAAATGTCTGCCTAAAGCAAAGGCTGTTTATGTGGATATTGCAATGCATGTAAATTCTGCTATATTATATTTCTCAAGGCGGGGTTCAGTGTCTAGTGAGTTTCATTGCAAGTCAGAGTATTTCCTTTTGAAAAAGCATATAAGCTCCCAGCTTTTATTTACAGTGTTGTCACCGTCCGTCTGGAGACAGTGAATCCGTAAACTCAATCTGAATGCAGCAGAATACAAAATATTTGGAGGCTAAAGGTGGACAGAGTAGCTGTTCTTAACCTAATGCAGCCCTGGATGAATCACATAATTCAGACTTCGGCTAGGAAGCTGTAATATTGCTCCCGGCTGATATGTAATCTCTAGCACGGCAACACCGTGTGTGTGCGTGCGCGCGCGCGTGTGCAGTTGTGCACATAAGTTCTTATTCAAGATTCTCAGTGCCATGCATGTAGACGTTTTATATGGGAGAAAGAGATTCCATAACTTGGGATAATTCTGGTTCTGGGTTGAATGGTTCTGTTCTAGGCTCTATATGCATGTTAATCTTTGGTTTATTTTCCTGAATATTATGTACTAAATTCCTGAATATTATGTACTAAATTCAGTGTACTAAGCATCATTCTCTAATATTTACTGATAAGTGTGTTGTGTAATGGGCTTTGTACTATGAATTGATATAATAATTCCTGATGTGTTTTGCTTGTATTCTTTTATCTTTGCCCTGGAGAAAACAACTATTTGCATATTTCCTCTGAAAGGAAGATTATCTCTTCAATAGCAATGATCTTCACAAGTAAAATTAATTGTACTTGTAAAGCCTAATAGAGAATGCCCTTTTATTAGAAACTTAGCATTATTGATACAACTATTTTGCTAGAGGAACAGTTTTTATCTTGGTAAAGTTTTTTAAAAGCGTAATATAAGCAGCAAACAAAGAAACAAAATGATAAAACTAGAGCTAGGAATGAAAGAATACATTTCCCAAAACAGAAGTTACTATCCCCACAGGAACTGTTAGTTGTTCTTTTCAGACAAATGGTTTTATTAAACAACACTGTTTAATTCTGTACAATTTATTAACTTTTTTAATAGGCTGCAGTGTTAGATATACATTGCTGTTCACAAAATTACATGCATACAAGCAAGGATAAAAAAGAAGCACAGATAAAATTTCTACTAGGTTCCGTCTCTGTTATTTTTGTGTTGTGTCTAGAACACTTCTGTACCAATGATCTAATCCTGGGAAATGCATTTCTTTAATAATTTAGAGCTATTGGCAGCAATTACCTGATGGTAGGATTTGGCATCTTTTTCAGCCACTGGGAGACATCCATCTCAGATGAAGTTTTGTGGAATCATGATTATCATGTTTCCAGTACTGCAGTATTGAAACATTTCATGAGAGAGTTTTTCATGAGATAGTTTTTCCCCGAATGCCATCACTCTGCTTAACAACTAATTCCCATAACACTGTCAAATAATTTACTAAGACTGTATTACTATTATTCTTCTCTTCCTTACTAGTATCTATCTCTTCCCACATTACTATAACCATGTTGCTTGTATCTCTCAATTTATATTGTTTTTTTTCCTGGTACGATTTGATAGCTTATTAGTAACCTTGACTATCACTAAGTGTTGTATCTTTTTATTCTTGATGAATGTATTTTATTCTCCTTATGTACACTGAAAGCATATACACCAGAGAGGGCCGTGAAAATATTTACTGACCCCTCACATCCTGGACATAAATTGTTTCAACTCCTACCCTCAATACCACGCTATAGAGCACTGCAGACCAAGACAACTAGACACAAGAACAGTTTTTTCCCAAACGCCATCACTCTGCTAAACCAATAATCCCCTCACCACTGTCAAACAATTCACTAAGGCTGCATTACTATTATTACCAGTCTTCTCATTGTTCCTACCACCCATCTCCTCCCACTTATGACTGCAGGACTGTAACTTGTTGCTTGTATCCTTACGATTTACATTGATGCTGATTGTTTCCTGATTGCTTATTTGTACCCTATGACCATCATTAAGTGTTGTACCTCATGATTCTTGACAAATGTATCTTGTCTTTTTATGTACACTGAGAGCATATGCACCAAAGACAGATTCCTTGTGTGTCCAATCACACTTGGCCAATAAAGAATTCTATTCTATTCTATTCTATTCTATTCTAGTCTAGTCTAGTCTAGTCTAGTCTAGTCTAGTCTAGTCTAGTCTAGTCTAGTCTAGTCTAGTCTAGTCTAGTCTAGTCTACCAAAGGCAAATTCCTTGTGTGTCCAATCACACTTGGCCAAAAATGAATTCTATTCTATTCTATTCTATTCTATTCTATTCTATTCTATTCTATTCTATTCTATTCTATTCTATTCTATTCTATTCTACCAAAGGCAAATTCCTTGTGTGTCCAATCACACTTGGCCAATAAAGAATTCTATTCTAAAAAAGATGCTTACGAGACCTCTGAGCTCCCATATGATTTTATATGGGAATTTAAAAATTCAGTCTAACATCATGTGAAATCTTGAATGTGGAATTCTTCTCTGAAGTTTGGCATATTCATTTGGTCTTGCGCAAGAACACTGAAGTCTTGACCATTTTAAAAATACGTTCTGCAAGTGCCATTTAAGGGAAGCCGCTTCAGCCGAGATTAAAAGTCTCTGAAAAAGCTTTCATCAGAGATGGAAAGGAAAACACCTCTTTCTTGCTTGTGGTTCTCTACTACAGGTAGTGCCCGACTTACAACCATTTATTGGTGGAAACTAATCCACCAATGGGTGGAAACTAATCAAGGAGAGAAGCAACCTAGAACTAAGGAGAAATTTCCTGACAGTTAGAACAATTAATCAGTGGAACAACTTGCCTCCAGAAGTTGTGAATGCTCCAACACTGGAAGTTTTTAAGAAGATGTTGGATAACCATTTGTCTGAAGTGGGGTAGGGTTTCCTGCCTAAACAGGGTGTTGAACTGGAAGACCTCCAAGGTCCATTCCAACTCTGCTATTCTATTCTATTCTATTCTATTCTATTCTATTCTATTCTATTCTATTCTATTCTATTCTATTCTATTCTATTCTATTCTATTGAGTGACCATTTGAAGTTATAATGGCAGTGAAAAAGAATGACTTACAACCAGTTCTCACACTTGCAACCATTGCCACAGCCCCATAGACACACGATCAAATGGGACTCAAATCATTTACAATGGTTGCAATGTCCCAGGGTCATGTGATCACCATTTGCAACCTTGCCAACCAGCTTCTGACAAGCAAAGTCAATGGAGAAAGCTGGATTCAGAGTGTGATTCACTTAACAACTGCGGTGATTTAACAGATTAACAGAGTTGGAAGGGACCTTGCAGGTCATCTAGTCCAACCCCCTGCCCAAGCAGGAGACCCTTACATTTGCCTCTACCTAGGATCGAACCCAAAACCTCCTGATTGTGAGGCAAGAGCCCTACCTCTAGGCCACAGCATAACTATGGCAAAAAATGCCATAGTTATGCTGTGGCATAAAATGAGGTGTGGCTCATTTAGCAACTGCCTTACTTAGCAATAGAAATTCTGGAATTTCTAGCAATAGAATTTCTTAGCAATAGAAATTCTGGAATAGTGGTCATTAGTCAAGGACTATCTATATAGCCCTATCAACCAGTCAGGAAAGGACACGAGGAAGCCCAAGTTAGACTCAGATGTTCTGGACCAAGATGGTATCTTACTGCAATTAGGTTCAAAAATGAACTCAGTGATTTCCTGGAGAATTCGTGTGTAGCGTAATTTGACTTAGTGAGCTCAATTAAAATTTAACTGGGGATTGGTAGAGTGAAAAATTACTTCTCTTGTCTAAACAACTAGGTTTCAATTTATCTAAGAGCATATATACTATATTTTATTTACAGTAAGTACTTTTTTCATGAGGACACAGACATGAAGGGAGAGATGGTCGAGAAAAAAGAAAAAAAAGTGTAACGGATGGCAAGTGTCAAAGAAACTCTTAGGTCTGATTCTCCAGGGGAAAAGTATTTTAGTAATAAAATTCTTCAAACTAGCTGATTGACAGCTATGAGACAGGTGGTTCAGACTTCATAGGCAAAAGGAAAACACAAAACTGGTACGGAATTACTTTCTTAAGATTGCCTGTTATTTCTATAATATTTGAAGACTATCACATTACAACGTTTACCCTGTGCATAAAGTATCTAAGATTCTGGATTGAATAAACCCAGTGAATAGATGTTCTATATAAAGATAAAAATCTGAATTTGGGGCCATTGTGTTAAACCATTTTGTGATTTGTACATTTAGGGGTTTATTATATTTTGTAAAACCAGCAAATTATGTTTTTTTTTAACCAACAAAACACTATTTTAAAAATTACATCCGAAGACAATGAAGATAAAATCTATCAAAGCATGCAACTCTTGTATAAACGAAACTATCTTGTTGCTCAGTTAAAGTATTAATATTGACCTCATTTTAGTTAACTGTAAAAAATGGAAAATTAGGCATATAAGCAAATGTTTGACTCCAAATTTCTAAGTAGCTCTCCAAAAAGATTACCGGTGGTAAAATTTGTGTTCAAATACTAAAGAAGATAGTCCTTTCCTGTCTGCAATTATAGAAAGAATGGTATCCTTTCAAATTTTCAGTACTGAAATTTTTCTGCAATCATAACTTCACTTTGGTTTAGTACATGCCATATCACATGAAAAAAGCTTGTATTTGAATTATATTTGAACATAGCACCTCCAACATTTCATTATACTTCACATTTTTCCTTAAAAAGATGAGTAAAAGCCCAGGGGATGTAAAATAATAATTTTGTTGAATTAATTATAATTCTAAATTTATGAAAACGAAAAACACAGATGCCAAAATTATCTAAAAGTTTATGTACCGGATATTCCAGTTTCTTACTCAAAGTCTTCCTATATTCTTACACATCTAATTTTAACATGGTACACGACTATATAAATAGTTTTTATAAGTGGATAATTTTAGAAATAATGTCTTGGGGGATTCTGAAGCCTACTGGCTATGTGTAGATGTCAGAAGAAGTTTTAATTAAAGATATTGTCGCGCTTTCAAAACTTATAACCAACATCATTCATCAAAGCTGTGCAAAGGTTCTGACCCCCTTTCAGAATATGGTCAGAGAGAATTCCACTTGAATATCTGGAAGCTATAGGTTGCCTAATGGGGGCCTAGCATAAAGAAAAAACCTACCTCCTCCCTCTCCATTCAGGGAGATCTTTTCTGGTCCTTCTAGAGAAATTGGTTCATCCTCAATTAAGTGTATCTACACCAGAGGTGGGTTCCTGCAGGAGCTGCCCGGTGTGCAGCTCCGGTAGGGAGCAGTGGATTGCGCAATCACTCCGGAGCCCTCTCTGCCGGTCCATCGCGCGGTTCGCCATTTTTTCCCGGTGATTTTGGGTCGATTTTGCTTCTGTGCATGTGCGGAAGCAAAATCGTGCCGAAATCTCGCAAGGGGACACGTGCACGTGCAAGATTTCTGTGAGATTTCGCTTCCCCGCATGCGCAAAAGCAAAATTGTGCTGAAATCTCATGCGCACGCATGTCCCCTTGCAAGATTTCAGCGCGATTTTGCTTCTGTGCATGTGCAGAAGCAAAATTGCATGAGGGGGCGCGCGCAGCGCACCGGCACAAGTAAGAGGGCAACCCGCCACTGATCTACACATACCAGAAAGAGGTTTACAATTTAAAATGAGCACTTTGAATTCAATTATATGGCTTCCCATCCATTAGAAGGAACTCTGAGCACTGAACAAGATACAATAGAATTAAAGCTTTATGACTCTGTCCACCAAATGTTTTCAAAATTCATCTTTGCCACCTGTTTCCCCAATGCATATTTCTTTATGCTATGCCCCCATTAGGCAACCTATAGCTTCCAGATATTGAACTGGAATTCTCTCTGACTATATTCTGAAAGGCAGTCAGAACCTTTGCAGAGCTTTGATCAGTAGTGGGTTCTAAATCCCGTTGCTACCGGTTCGTGCGCGCTTTTGCGCCCACGCGCGACTCTTCTGGGCATGTGCAGAAGCATCCCAGGCAAGTGGGCAGAGCCTCCTGCTGCCGCTGCTACCGGTTCACAGAACTGGGCCGAACTGGGAGCAACCCACCGCTGGCTTTGATGAATGATGTTGGTTATAAGGAGGGCAAATAAGTTATTCTGTTATAAAGCAAAAAAACAAAACAAAAACTCTCAAAATATTTATAACAAACAACAATGTTGAAGCCCCAATAAAATGCATTCATATATCAGCTACCCACAACTTTGGAGGCTTATTGGCAACAATACAACTCTTGCAACACCAGTATTGGTTGATTGTAGCAGCACTTCCTTAAAGTTTCTGCGTAGTTTTTAAAGGCAGGCCCACGTAAAGCATACCACAATAAGGTGATAAAGACATGGGAAACTGTTGACAGATGTCATGCTCATATTTTATTAATAATACCAACATACCATCTGCAAAGTTTTCTTTATATTTTTATCTGCAGATAAAAAAAATCTGGAGTCTCAGTTTTGTGTTTCATTGCTCACAGAAAAGGTGCAAACAATGGTCCTCAACCTATGATCACAACTGAAAGTAGATTTTCCATCATTTAGATGCAGCTGTAAAGCAAAACTTCACATGACCACATCACTTAAGGACTGCAATCCCAGTATTCCCAGCTGCCATCATGAACTGAGAATTGCAGGTTTTAAAGTAAGAATCTACTCCAATCCAAGGCAGTAAATCTCAGTAAAGTAAGGGATTGCCTTATAGAGCCATGGTGGTGCAGTGGTTAGAATGCAGTATTGCAGGCTAATTCTGCCAACTGCCAGCACTTCAATTCTCACAGGCTCAAGGTTGATTCAGCCTTCCATCCTTCCGAGGTGGGTAAAACGAGGTCCCAGATTTGGGGGGGGGCAATATTCTGACTCTATAAACCCCTTAGAGAGGACTGTAAAGCACTGTGGAGCGGTATATAAGTCTAAGAGCTATTGCTATTGCCTCTAAATGCCCCCACTTGCCTACCGTGTGGCTCTGGGGCTCCTTATCATACCCCAGGAAACTGCAGCCAGCCCAGCCAAGTCCCGGCCACAATCACCCTCACTATCCTTCACCCTGAGACCCTACTACTCTGTGTTCTTCTGCCCATTTGATTTTATTATCTTGCTCCCACTACTAAAAAAGCGAGCCTGGCCAGGCTGGGCCGGGCTTTGGCTGAGGTAAAAAACCAACAACAACCAAAAGTAGACGCAGAACTGTGACACGCCACAATGCCTCTTTCCAAAAAGCTTCTGGAGTAGAGTGCCCCAAAATGCCCCTTTACAAAAAAAAATATTCTTGGCCAGGGGTTTTGGCTGTGGAAAAATAAAAAAGAGAAGCCAAAAGCAGTCCCTGAACCGCAGCATGCCAAAAAGCTCTTGGCTTTCTTCTTTTTCTTTTTGCGGAACATGAAATCTAGCCCCATTTTGCAAAGCAGTGTTTTGGCACACTGCATTCCAGAAGTTTTTTGCAAAGGGATCTTTTGGTGCACTGTGGTTCTGGGGCTGTTTGTCGGTTGGTTAGTTTTTCACAGTTGAAGCCAGGCCAGGCACACTTCATCAGATGGCAAAAGTCAGCTAGGGTAGCAGACCCAGCTGCTGTGGCCTAGAGAAATGGAGCTCTTGCCTCACAATCAGGAGGTTGTGAGTTCGATCCTAGGTAGAGGCAGATGTAAGGGTTTCCTGCTTGGGCAGGGGGTTGGACTAGATGACCTGCAAGGTCCCTTCCAACTCTGTTAATCTGATGTGATTGCTATATCTGTGTGGCAGAGGGCCAAAGGGGGATGTGAGAGAAATAGGTAGGTGAGTAGCATTCAAGAGCACCTTTGGTCATAAGTGCAGGCGGGCTGTCGAGCACCTGAATTTTATCCTGTTACTGTAGTAGTACTATAGCAGTCGTAACTTCGGGCGGACTTCATAAGTCCCTTTCTTCAGTGCCATCTTTGAATACACTGAATGAGTAGTCATAAGTCAAGGATTACCTTTAAATGAAGGTAGTCATATCAACCGTGGTGGCACAGTGGTTAGAATGCAGTATTGCAGGCTAATTCTGCCCACTCCCAGGAGTTCGATTATGACCGGCTCAAGGTTGACTCTGCCTTCCACCCTTCCAAGGTCAGTAAAATGAGGACCCAGATTGTTGGGGGTAATAGGCTGACTCTGTAAATTGGTTAGAGCAGGAGTCCTCAACCTGTGGGCCATGAGCTGTTTGCAACTGGCCCGCAGAAAAAGGTAACTGTGAGGCGGTATGTAAGTCTTAAGTGCTATTGCTATTGCTAAGTGCTATAAGTTAGGCACTACATTTAAATGAAGCGTATAGCATGTGTATCAGGGGTGAAATCCAGCAGGTTCTGGAGAACAAGTAGTGGAAATTTTGAGTAGTTCGGAGAACCGTTAGCGGAAATTTTGAGTAGTTTGGAGAACTGGCAAATACTCTTGCTGGCTCCAGAGTGGGGAGGGAATGGGAATTTTGCAGTATCCTTCCCTGGAGTGGGGAGGGAATGGGAATTTTGCAGTATCCTTCCCTGGAGTGGGGTGGGAATGGAGATTTTGCAGTATCCTTCCCCTAGGAGTGGGGAGGGAATGGGAATTTTGCATTATCCTTCCCTGGAGTGGGGTGGAAATGAAGATTTTGCAGTATCCTTCCCCTGCCACGCCCACCAAGCCACACCACGCCCACCAAGCCACGCCCACAGAACCGGTAGTAAAAAAATTGGATTTCACCACTAATGTGTATATATGTACATGTTATGCATGCTAGAGCAGGGGTGTCAAACTCAATTTCATTGAGGGCCACATCAGGGTTGTGTTTGATGTTGGGGGTGTGGGGGGGGGCTGGCCAGCTCAACGTCACTCCAGTCAGGGGCACCTGTGGTGACCCGAACGCTCTGCCAGTGAAAACAGGCTGTGGCAGCCGAAAACAGAGCTCGGGAGCTCGTTTTCTCTGGCAGAAGCACTGCGGACCGGTCCTTCACTGTTTCCAGGGTGGCCCCGCAGGCCAGATCTAAGTACCCTGCGGGCCGGCTCCAGCTCCCAGGCCTTCAGTTTGACACCCCTGTGCTAGAAGTACCTATGCCATTGAATAATCATTAAATAGGCATATAAGAGTACAGCTATTTTCCAGTGACAATGTCCATCTGAATAGTAAGACAAAAACTGCTGTTTTCATTTTGCAGTTTAACATTTTATATTTGTGGCCCAAGAAGAGAGAGAGAGAGGGAGAGATGCCATTTTTCTCAAGCCTTGTGTTTTATATCTGGCAAAGATAATGCAAGCTATAAAATGTGTTATAATCAGAGTCAATTTATCATGCCTGCTATACAGGCTAGGACCAGAACGGAGACGTGCTGCATTGACTGCTGATAATTTTCCTGCACATTTAGTTCTTTGAAATGAAAAGAGAGAAACTAATAGGAAAATAAGAGAGAGAAAATAGAATATAAATAACACAGGGGGCTGCTTTATTTGGGGTTTCGCCCTGCTATTAACCGCGTTCTGTCTGGGAAGTGGCACAAAGTGGGCAAGTGGCCATATTTTCCTATATCTGACATAAAAAGTTACTCAACTTAATGACGATGATACAGGTAGTCCTTGAATTACAACCATTCATTTAGGGACTGTTCCAAGTTACAACGGCACTGAAAAAATGGACTTATGACCATTTTTCACACTGTTGCTGCGTCCCCATAGTCAGGTGATCAAAACTGATTCATATTTATGATGGTTGCCATGTCCCCTGGGTCTTGTGATCATCTTTTGTCACCTTCTGACAAGCAAAGTCAATGGGGAAGCCGGATTCATGTAACAACTATTACTAACTTAACAAATGCAGTGATTCACTTAACAACTATTGCAAGAAAGGTCATAAAACGGGGCAAAACTCACTTAGCAACCGTCTTGCTTAGCAACGGAATTTTTTGAGTTCATTTGTGGTCGTAAGTGGAGGACTACTTGTACAGTGAATGGGAGTGGAATTTTTTCCTGCTATAAGGAATATTTGAAAGGAAAGCTAAGACAATTGTTTGATTAAAATTGCCTCCTGTCGATGCTGATTTTTCCCAAATAACATCTCTTATTGTTGTTTTTAATTCTATCCTTGGATTTTTGTAAGTATTCTGTCTTTAGTCCTATTTTTAGGAAGACAGAAATCAGCCTCCAGCCTTCAGCCTCAGCTTTACAAAATCTAAACTAAATCAGTGAAGCTATTTTTAGCGTAACACACATATAAATACTCACAAAAAGACAACAAAGATGTTAAGGGCTGACGCATTTTATGTTCTGATTTCACAAACAATCAAATTTAGTTTCCATTTTGAGCTAGCTAGCATCTGAGATAGAATCCACATGTACTGCATACATAAAGAAGAGAAATTATAACCATGAGAATTCAATATTCTGTATAGAATTCATACATTTTTCTCTCTGTCCTGTTCTGCTCTGTTACATTCTATTCCATTCCATGCTGTTTTGCTTTGTTTTATTATTATTTATTTAAATGTATTGGCTGCCCAATTCCTTTGTATTCCAATGTAATATTCATGGTATGTCATAATCATGTTATGTTAGGTTAATTATATTGCTCTTCATCTCACTCATTGGGTTATAAAAGTATCAAAGGAGAGATGAAGATAGATCTTTTTAAAAAAATAATCTGGATGTTTTAAAGCCATGATAGTCCCAAAGTTAACTTAGTATACACTTTAAAGGAAATTTAATTACATTTTCTATATTAAAAAAATAAAATAGCATTACTTATGAATCCAGTTGTGAGCTGCCTAGAGAAAAGGGTATTTAAATAAGATTCTAGATACATATTTAGGAACGCAATTTAATTGGGTCAAAATATCAGCCATCTCAAATCTGTGAATTTATGAAAGTTCAATTTGGGATCATGTTTTAAACAAAATTAATGTATTTGCTTTAAAATTAATTTGTAGAGGAAATTTAGGAAATTAGGATGAGGAAATATAGCAAAGAGAACATGTGAAATAGAGTAGTTACAACCATTGTAGTTTTTCACACTGTTGCAGCATCCACCATGATCACATGAACAAAATTCAGACGCTTGGCAACTGGTTCATACTTATGACCGTTGCTGTGTCCGAAGTTCATGTGATCACCTTTTGCAACTTTCTGACCAGCAAAGACAATGGGGAAGCGAGATTCACTTAACAACCAGGTTCCTAACTTAGCAACTGCAGTGATTCACTTAAGAACTGTGGCAAGGAAGGTCATAAAATTGGGCAAAACTAACTTAACAAATGTCTCTCTTAACAACAGAAAATGTGGGCTCATTTGTGGTTGTAAGTCAAGGACTACCTGTAGTGTGTGTGTGTGTGTGTGTGTGTGTGTGTGTGTGTGTGTGTGTGTGTGTGTGTGTGTGTGTATGTATGTATGTATGCATCTATATGTGTGTAGTGTGTGTGTTTGTGCGTGCGTGTGTGTGTGTGTGTGTGTGTGTAAATTTGGATAGATTATATCAAAATATGATACGCCGTGCCCTCAAGACGTACTAGGAGCCGAGGTGGCGCAGTGGTTAAAAGCAGCACTGCAACCTACTTCAGGTGACTGCTAGTTCAGCTGTTCAAATCTCACTGGCTCAAGGTTGACTCAGCCTTCCATCCTTCTGAGGTCGGTAAAATGAGGACCCAGATTGTTGGGGGCAATATGCTGAATTCTGTAAACCGCTTAGAGAGGGCTGTAAAGCACTATGAAGCGGTATATAAATCTTAAGTGCTATTGCTGTTGCTATTTTTATCAAGCCGGGCTGGCGTGAAAAAGTTTTGGGGTTTTTTAAGATTTTACCAAATTTTAATTGTATTGTCTTAAATCAGGGCCACATCTAATATTTTCTTTTAAATGTATACATATTTTAATGTTTATATTGTGCTTTTACTTGGCTGTTCACCGCCCTGAGTCCCCTGGAGAAGGGCGGTATATAAATTTAATTATAAATTAAAAAATAAAAATAAAATAAAATAGTGTAACTATGTGGTGAGAAGGATGTGACTGATTGTAGACAATATATACACGATCTGCTATGGATACATAAGGCGATCTTAGGATAAAGTTATTAGCAGGATTCTGGGTTAATAACCAAATTTTTCTTATAGAATTGCATTGGGGACTTTTTTGTTCCAAAGTTTCCAGACAGATCTGACCCATAGGTTGCTAATGTTGTTTCTGGCCAACTTCTCTCCCACACTATGCACTCTTCAGAGAAGTTCTTTAGACTTACACAAGTGTGCTAAGAGTTGCATTAACTTTAGTGTATGGCTCCTTGAAAAAGGATATGCTGTGACATAATTATACGAGTTCATGTATTTGCATGCACTGTAGGTTTCTCTCTCTGTTTCCTTTCTATATGTAAAGTCCATATGTAATCAGTGTATGATTTCATGGCCGCTAGCACAGTAGGATAGTATCTATAATAAGTAGGGTAACATATTAGCAGTTGTTGATGCCCCAATGCTACCAAGAAAATGGGTAGCATTTTCAGTATCTCTCCAGGATGCCATATTTCAGATTGCATTTATGGAAGCCACAACAGTGGTGGGTTCCTACCGGTGCGGGCCACTCTATAGCACCGGTAGCGGCCTGCTGGTGACGTCACAGTACCGGAGTGGTCAGTTGCCGGTGGCTGGGCGCTGCCATTTTTTTAAAAAAAACTTTTTTACATTTTTTTAAAAAATTTCTTCTGCGCATGCCCAGAAGCTGAGCTTCAGCACTGCGCATGTGCTGCCTTCCTACCCCACAGTGAATCCAAGCAGGGGAGGATGGCTGAGGGAGTGCATGAGACGCTGAAAGAACGGGCGGAAGGACCTATCTCAGTTCCCCTCCCTTCAGCAGTCTGAGAAGCCACGAACACGCGGTGATGATCCCAGGCATTTTCACACGTTCGAGGCTTCTGGAGCTGCTGAGGGGAGGGGGGACGGGCGGCAGGAGCCTAGGATCATCGAATGGGGAGAAGCATTCAGGCCAACGGAGCCTCCTAGAAGAACCGCTACTGCGGTCTTGCTGCTCCCGCTGCGGGGGGCTGCGTTGTGGGTGGGCAATGCCCCCCTGCTTCTCCGGCCGCTGCCAAGCTCCCGAGGCCCACGCCCACCCGGTCACATGGCTGGCAAGCCACACCCACAAAATAAGCCACGCCCACAGAGTGGTAGTAAAAAAAATTAGGAACCCGCCCCTGAGCCACAATATATAAAATTCTTTATTTTCCAGTGTGAGTATTGAATGAGCAATTGTGGGCAACACTCTGAACTGCAGAAAAATCCGCCATGACTTCAGCAAAGGTCAAGTAAGGGGAAGTGAGTCTTTTTTTTCAGGGTGATTTGAAGCAAATTTATGTTGCAAATTTTGCCTAAATAGGCGGTTTTCTTTACTGGTACATTAGCTCGCTTCAGGCATGTTTGAGGCATTGATGCCTGTTGAAACTCAGATGGAACTGGTTTCACAAAATTCAACAATAGTAAGCAAAAAATAAAAGCAGGGAAGGAAAGACAGCAAGCTATTCAAGGGCAAGCAGGAATTGGTGGGTTTTTTCTTTTAGTATTTCTTTTAATATTTTGTTTATATTCCTACTCAAGACTAACTAAACACACACACACACACACACACCAATTCCATTAGTTGAAGACTTTATTTTGTTTTTAATTGTTGAATCCCTTCCTCCCATTCTGGCTGGGAGGAAGGGATTAAATTAGCTTCTGTGAATGGTTTTTCCTTGCCTTCTCTAGGGGTGTGGAAATTAAGGGGGAGAGTCTTATGATTCTTCCTACACTTGGACTGTTGCCTTCCAAACATGGATGTCTGAATTAGTTCATTGCTCAAGCCAATATGACCCTGTAAAGCAGGTTAGCTTGCCAAGGTAGGTTTAAATGGAACCCAGATTCAAGAGTAATGCAGTCCAGATCAGAGAAGTCACAGGCATTGAGTAGGAGTTTGACTGCATTTTGCATATCTGTTCTTATGGTAGCGGCTTAAAATACAGTTTAGGATTAGAGTCACACTTTATAAAACTTTACAGTTTTAACGGCTTGCCATCAAAATCAGGCCACATATTCATTCTAAACTGTTTTTCTCTCTTACCAAGGAAAGAAAGATGCTGCGATTCAATAATTTTAAGTCTGAATCCAAACATGATGGAATAAAATTATTTTGCCATGGATAACAAATCTCAAGAGTACGTGGAAAGCCATGAGAATTAATATTTTCGCCGTTGTGCCATTCTTTAGGGTCCTCTCAAGTTTATACCAAGCTTTGACATTACCCAGGTACCTAGCTTTCAGTTTTAAAAGCTTCTGAACTGTGGAAGGAGTGAAGGATATAAATGTTCCTTAGCAGATCTGCAATACAAACAGAAATCAACATTGTTGGAAGTTTTAATCTGCAACAGAAAAGTCAGACTGCAGCTTTAAAAACAGCTATACATTTTTAAAAAAGAAACTAAAAAAAGGCTTTCCAACTTATTGCTCTTTGTTCACAAAAACTCAGAGAATAAAAGAGGCATTGACTTGGAAACAAATCTTTTGATGTGATGCAGCATCAGTTGCAAAGTTCTTTTTAAGAATATTATTTAAAAGAATGAATATATCTGAACACAATATAAATACAAGCTCTTTGTGTGTGTATGTATATGTGCACGCATGTGTGCACACATATTTACAGTATCTCTATTGAATTTTATATTCAATATATGTGGTTACGTTCAAAAGTAGTTCTGAGACATAAGCGGTTTTGGATGCCTTGTTTTTAAGATTTTTAAAATATATTTTGTAATTGTGTATAAGTATTTTAACAAATTAAGTTGAATTAAGAACTGCCTGTTTGCATTTTGGGAGAGTTTTTCTAACAGCTTAGTAATATTTCTAGAGTCATTAGATGTTCAACTGTTTCTCTTAGTCGTCCCTTTTAATTTTTTCCCTAGCCAATGCATCATTATCAAGATCAGGTCTATCCAGCCCGCCGCCCACATGCAGCCCTGAACAGCTAATAAAGTAGCCCACAAGATCATAAATTTTTAACATTATTTATGCTTATAATGTGTATACATAATATTATATCTTTTATATGTCGCCCAAGACAATTTCTCTTCACTCAGTGCAGCCCAGATAAGCCAAAAGGTTGGACATGCCTAAACAAGATAGTAGTGTACAGATATTTATATTATTTACTTAATAGCGTACAGATCAGCGGTGGGTTACTCTCGGTTCGGCCTGGTTCTTAGAACCGGTAGCGCCAGTGGTAGAAGGCTCCACCCACCTGCCCGGAACGCTTCTGCACATGCAGAAGCACATGCACAAGCGCACGCGTGAACTGGTAGTGAAGGGTTTTAGAACCCACTACTGGTAAAAATGTTTATAATGGCACCTAATAAAATAATAAAGGTATTATCATTGAAGCTTTTGAGGATTGCAGGTCATTTCATCATGCATCAAAAATTACCGAGACTTTAATCCATCTCCAGAGAACGTACACCAATTTTTTAAGTTTCTTAATCAGTACTCATCCTTCTCTGGTGAATCACCTCCCCTGCCATTTTTACTTACTATGCATGATTTGTTCTTACTATAGAGCTTTTTTTCCCCCATATATGCCAAGCATGGAAAAAGATATGCAGCTCTGGTTCTGAAAATGGACTATATCACATAGAGCTGCATTTGATTTACAGGTTTGTTTATAAAGCAACGTCTAGTCTAAGCTCAGCCATGCCTTGAGTAGCAATCTTTAAAATAAGGCACATAATTATAGCCAGCATTCCTAATGGCATTCAACTAAGTACAGAAAACAGACTATTGAATTGTAGATTTAATAGCTTTGTATTTCAGCAAAAAGAGGGTAGAGACAAGATTTTAAAAAAAGCAAATGTGTATTTTTCATAGAACAAAATATTCAACCATCCATCCTAGTAATCAAATATTCATAACAAAATAGTAACACGACCAGTTTAAGTACAATAATAATAAAAATAAAATCAATTATCTTAAAAGCTCTGGTGAATATAATTGCCTCTTCTCTTGTGTAGAGTGTGTGTGAATGTTTCCAGGAAGGGTATTCCACAATTATAATATTGCCAAGCCACCCAAAATTCTGCCTTTATTTATCACCTGCCTTCCCTTTAAAGACCAATTATACTTGTATTCTAATTTGTGTCCTAAAGAACAAGCATTTGATGATATACATGCTATTTAGTAATGATTTATTAACATCACACTTCTCTAGAAAGTGGGAATGTTGAGATTATGAGCATCAATTAAAGTATGCAAGCTTGTTTGGTATATATTCTTATTTGTTTCAAGGGTTTTTGTCCCACTCTTTTTCCAAGTGGTTTCCAGAGCAGCTTTATATAATAAAATTATATTATTTGGGCTGCGTCATTCTGGTCCTTCAGCAACCATATGCTGATCAAGCATCCTGAAATTAAATATTGAAAGTAAAGTAAACAAATTCAGGGGTCAGGCAGATGCTCCAAGGATAAATTCGTGAAGAGGAGTATTGGAATTCTAATTACAACAAAGATAGTTGTTTGCTACAATTTTTATTTTGAAGAAGCTTTCTTTCTAGTGTGGGTTGTTGATGAGAAGGGTACCGTTATCTTAGGCACGAAATATATTTGCCAGTGATACGTTCAATTCCATCTCTGAGTGAGACTGGAATTAATATTTTAATAAAGGGGATTTTTTTTTAAAAAAAAGATACTGCTATGAAAAATACTCTTTCTCATTCCTGATGGTTACAGGGATATAGTCATGTGGTTTTCTTAGCAATCTTATTGGTCATGTTAATATGTGAGGCATAGATGCTTGCTTTTAAGTTATACATAATGAAATCACTAGGATCAAATAGCTGAGCATAAAGCAGGCCCTGCACCTGCAGGAATACGCTAGGAAGGAGGAGGAGGAGGAGGGGAAGGAGGAGGAGGAGGAGGAGGAGGAGGAGGAGGAGAAGGAGGAGAAGGAGAAGGAGAAGAAGAAGAAGAAGAAGAAGAAGAAGAAGAAGAAGAAGAAGAAGAAGAAGAAGAAGAAGAAGAAGAAGAAGAAGAAGAAGAAGAAGAAGAAGAAGAAGAAGAGAGCATAGGATATGATCTTTACTACAAGGGCTTCCAAACTGAGCAATATATGTATGATTTAAAAAAACAAATAAAATAAAAGTTTAAAAATTAATTAAATATATGATTGTTATTGAAGTTTCCCCCCTTTTGTCCAGTAAGCAATATGAAATTGGAGAGGTGGCTTAAATATTCCAAATAATCATAATTTGTATAAAGCAAAATATTCCTCTTTACTTATACTCCAGTAAGTTCTAAACTGAGAGCCAGTTTGGTGTAGTGGTTAAGGCACCAGACAAGCAACTGTGCATTTCAATCTTTCCTTAGACGTGGAACCCACCTGAATGACCTTGGGTCCTGCTCTATCTTGAATGGTTGGCAGAGCTGGATTATGTCCCTAGATTCCAAAATAGATTTATGAGTTAAATCTGATGTAGAGGAATATTTTTAACTCTTTCTCTCCAAATGGAAGGACATCTAAAATTCAACAGCAGTATATTTGAAAGCAAGTCTTTCTTCAAGGGGTACATAATTAATTTGGAGAATTCGTTGTGACAATTAAGTGCAGCAGTGGATAGCTTAAGTGGCTTTATAAGAGGTCTAGATAAAATTCACAGCGGTAAGATGAACCTTGTCAATCCTTATTAGTCAGAGTAGTTAAATGGAACATCTTTATAACACAGAATGCTTCTAGGTTCCTTCCGGATATGAACGAGAAACATGTTGGGTAAAGCAAAAGCTCTATTGCCATTTATAACTTCTGTATAAATATTTGTCTGTCTCTTATTGCAAACAGATTGTGGCTGGGTCAGACTTCTTTTATTGTCAGTTTACTGTCAGTAAGCAAGGATTCCTAGCCAAGGAATCACCAAGACCACTGCCAGAAATACTGACAGGGCAGTGTTTTTATATACAGGGCAAGCCACTAGTCTATAAAATGAGAGCAAACCCAACTCCATTTTAGCACTGATGATAATACGTAGTTAGGTAATGAAATATCTGCAAGAAAACAACCAACCTCAGAGAGCACCAAGGACCCCACAGTTCAATCCTCACTGCAAACATTCTCTTCCATTGTACAATATGTGATTACTGCACAATGAGGGTAAGAGAGCACAATTTTATTGTGATATGAACTACATCAGACGTGTGAAACACGCAGGCTGGATCTGGCCCGCAGTAGACCCAGAGTTGTCCCACGGGGCTGTTCCAGAGATGTCGAGGGACTGGCCTCGACCCTGTGCTGCCCCGTGTCACCCCGGCCACACTCACTCAGTCGGTCACGATGACCAGGCCACGCCCACCCCAGCCCCCAAGGGCAAACAAAATCCTGATAAGGCCCACAATGGGATCAAGTTTGACACCCCTGCACTTCATGATATGGAGCCGCAAGTAACAAAGGCTGAGGTTTGTGCTATTCCTACAGATTTTGGGCATTTCTTTTATCACTGTGGTTTGTATGAGATGCCTATGGCTGCAGTGATCTTCAGCATTATTAGCACAGGAAAAACCAAATGTCGGTTAGCACCTATTAGCAAGGGCTACCTTTGCTGCCATCTATCAGAAAGGAGTAGGCCATTGTATAAAGATGTTCTATCTCACATTACTCATTCTCTCTTCATATTTCTCCCAATTCCTGCTGTAGATACCAACCATCTGAGACAGGGGTCCATGTGAGGCAGTCCGTTCTGACCCGGCTCCCCAAACATGACAAACCCTCTGAAGTTAACTCAAATATTCCTTTATTAGAAATGCCAGCAGCCCCGGCAAAAAGTTTCTCTCTCAATGCAGGCTAACAAGTCCGGCCCCAGAGCTAGGGTGGGGCTTCGCTAGTAGCGGTGGTTTTTCCTTCCCAAGGATCGGCCCACGGATTTCCACTGCTCTCCCCTCCTCTGCCTTCTGTGCATCCGCACGTCAGGCACTGGACCCAGCTGTTCCTCCTCTTCCTCATCAGCTACCTCCAGACCTGCCAAATTTCAGGCAGCCGGCAGTCAGCAGAAGTAGCCTCCAGTACTGCACTCTAACCACTGCACCACCGCATCTCAATTATAATTATATAATTAATATGTGTTACTTAGCACTAAGCTATATCCATCACCAAAGCACTTTCCATTAATCAATATGATTCATTTGGCGGTATTTCTTATAATAGTCCCGGTTATATTGTTTCTTGGAAATGGCATCTTTATGATATTTGTATCACCAAAACCCTAAGAAGATAAGACAAATGGGCCTTCTATTTCAATATTTGATATTCTGCTTCTCTACATTTGATATTAGTAGTTAATTTCATCTTTCAGTTAAACAAAAGGGCTATTTAATTCTGAGTCACATTCTTATTCTGTTCAAACTGAAGTAAAGGATTAACTGACAGGGTTGCTATCAAAAACCCAGCCAGTGTTATCAGCTTAAGTGAGTCATGTACACATATATAAAATCCTAATGTGCTTTTAAATAGGAAGCTATAAATGGGAGAGATTGGGAAATGAGATTAAGAATATGTTATTTGGAAAAGGACATAGGAAAAATTGGAAAAGATAATTACGCACAGGCCCAACAAAAAAGACTATGCAACTTGGAAAGAATTGAATAATTGTGCAGTATAACGAAGAACAATTCTTTGTTCTTTCTCAGAAGGAAAAAAATGATCAAGAAAGCTGATTTCAGTTTAAAAAATAACGATGGCTGAAATATTTTTTAATTTATTTATTTATTAGTGACATTTATATACCACCTCACAGTGCAATCATTCTCTAAGCGATTTACACCAGTAAGCAATGTATATTTATATTGCCCCCAACAATCTGGGTCCTCATTTTACCTACCTCGGAAGGATGGAAGGCTGAGTCAACCCTGAGCCGGTGAGATTTGAACCGCTGACCTGCGGATCACAGTCAGCTAAAGTGGCCTGCAGTACCCCACTCTAACTGCTGCGCCATCTTGGCTCTCTCTTTTTTACCTGTTAAAATTATTTACTTTTGCACAAAGGATATAAATACTAACTGGTAATCTAAGGTTCATATCTGCTCAAAAATCAGTAAATAAGGCTAAGCTGTTTTACCTGTATATGTCAGATAGGCTGATGCAAAATTGGTCAGGTCAGAACTAAGATTTGTTCATGTATGTATCTATATCCTAATCGCTTAATCCATTCTCATCTAATAATCTAAAACGTGTGAGTAAACTATTATATTAACAGCGTTCACCCTTGTTCATTTCTTAATAAACTAAAGATGGTAGATTTTAATAGATTTTTTTTAAGAAATCCCCCCCATCTCATACATTGTCACACAAGGTTTTCATAGAAATGTACATGTGAGATTATCTATCCATTTCTTCGATCAGTGAGTTCTGCAATGAGAATGTGCTATAATATTGTAATGGAATAGAATTCATTATTTTATTTTATTGACCAGGCTTATATAGCAATAGCACTTAGACTTATATACCACTTCACAGTACTTTACAGTCATCTCTTAAACAGTTTACAGAGTCAGCATATTGCCCTCAATAATCTGGGTCCTCATTTTACTGACCTCTGAAGGATGGAAGGCTGAGTCAACTTTGAGCCAGTGAGAATCAAACTGCTGCAGTCGGCAGAATTAGCCTGCAATACTCCATTCTAACCACTGTGCCACCACGGCTCTTCGATATGGCACTCCAACAAACAATTTAAATCGAATAGTTTATGACCGAAGGCAATTCTTAACTGTTCTTGCCATTAGATGGATTCCTCTGAAGTTCAGCCCAATTCTGATTTTCTGGGACTGCAGTCATTGGTTCTACCTTCCAGAACAGCGGTCACCAACTGGTGGTCCATGAGAAAATTTTGGTGGTCCGCAGAAAAATTATTTGCATTTTTTATATTGCACTAAATCAGGGGTCCTCAAACTACAGCCCCTGGGACAGATATGTGCAATGAACACTTGTGTTGCTGCAGAGAGTCTCCCCCTTCGGGGTCTTTTTGCGTAGGTCAGAGGTGGACAGAAATTCCGACTTGGGGTCTGCTTTGGCCTCCTGGTGCAGGGCTTTGGGCGAAGGCTGGAGGGAAGCGCCGCTGGTGGCAAAGAACCGGAGGGCCTTGTTCCAGTGGGACTGCATCATGGCCTGGAACTGGCTGACCATCTCAGCCCGCTGAGCCTCCAGGCGCTGGCACCTGGCCTTGCACTCCTGCAGGTCTTCTCTCTGCTTGGAAAGCCTATGCTCGTAGTCCTCAGTGAGGTGCTTCTGCTGAGCCTCCTTCTCGGTCAGATCCAATTTGAACTGAGCCAGCTGTTTTGCCAACTATTTCTGCTTAGCTCCAACAACTACTGCTGCTTAGCTCCAACAACTACTTCCTGTTTGGGCCCTAAGGAGCCCGAGCGGGCAGGCAAGGAGTGGCTGGGTTGAGAGGGGCGAGTAGAGGCCAGCGAGGCGCCCCTCGACGTGAGTGACATTGAGTTGGCCCCACCCACCCAGCCTGTCATTAGGCAGATCACATTAGTGGTCCACTGGATTTAAAATTATGACTTTAGTGGTCCCTGAAGTCCGAAAGGTTGGGGACCCCTGTTCCAGAACATCAAATTCTAACTTTTTTTAAAGCTGCTTTGTTTTATAACTGCTGAATATCTGACAAATCTGTCAGTGCTGTTGATACAAGTAGAAGACATTAAGAAATGCTTTGACCATTCAGACTTTATGAAAACAAAACACTATTGTTCCATCCCTTGAACACATAAAAATGGGATTTTTTTTTTAATGGCTAGATCATTGAGATGTAAACAAAAAAATCCAAAAGAAGGTAGAAGCAGAACACTTCTTTATTGCTGTCAAGAAAACAACATGGATGGGTTCAAGTAGTCATCACGAGTTAAGCAAAGGACTTTACTGGAAAATAAAATCTGTGTGTCCTTAATTCCTATCATGTGTCTAGAT
This sequence comes from Diadophis punctatus similis, assembly GCA_023053685.1. Classification (NCBI taxonomy): domain Eukaryota; kingdom Metazoa; phylum Chordata; class Lepidosauria; order Squamata; family Dipsadidae; genus Diadophis; species Diadophis punctatus. The sequence continues at coordinate 9,846,051 of JALIGW010000016.1, read as the reverse complement.
GTAAAAGATGGAGATAATTTGCTGCTACTTTTTTAAAGGATAGAAATACGCATTGTCCCATTGTTTTCATTTTCTTTTCTTTTTTTGTATTTTATATTCTGACAAACTAATACAATTTTGAAAACTAAAAACCCCAAAAGAATAAACCATTCTTTTTGTCAAGGGATTTACATCAGGTAAACTAAACATGAAAGACTTCATGTTGAATAGAAGGTCCCTTGGGAGCAAGTGACAATTTCACTCAACTATTTTGGTGGAGGTTTTTTTTTCCCAACTTATTTTTCATCCTTTAAGGGAGATACGTTTTTAGACACATTTTTATTTTATGAAAATTAAAAAAATATATGATCCTGTCCACCTGTCCTATCTAACAAATTTGTGAAACAATGATAATGCAAATGTTATAAATGGAAAAAGACACCAATGAGGCTTAAGACTACCATCTTGCCTGCCTTACTCAATGAATTTACTCATGACAATAAGTGGGTGGATGAATGAAGAGGTATATAGAAGCAGGGCATATATATTTTATGGCAACTTTTTCTTCTCAGATGATATATGCTTGTATATTCATGAAAGGTTTTAATTTACTTGCATTACCAGTCGAGTAACAGATTAATTAACAAGTTTAAGATGCATGCTTTCAATACTGCAGCAAAAGAGTGTTGCACAGAAACAGAAGGAAAGAAAGAAACAGAAGGGGAGGAGGAATATTTAGGAAATGGTCTTTCTGAAACCTTTGTTTGCATAGTTGATGAGTATGAGCATGTTGATTTATATGCTACAGTAAGCGTTACCTAAAATTGAGGCTGAACAGCTTAGTATCCATCAGATATTTTGGGCTTTAGTTCACATCAGCAAGCAAGGTTGAAATAGTCTGGACCCTTGATCTTAATCCGCTCCTGTTCAAATCAAAAGTCTAGCTTATCTGTTATTACATATTTAATAAAGTGAACAATATTTAAGCAATTGACAGGTGTGTGTGTGTGTGTGTGTGTGTGTGTGTGTGTGTGTGTGTGTGTGTAGTAGGAAGAGAAGAGAGACCACAGTCTGGTTAATGACTATAAATTTTAACTGCTCGCCAACATTATAAGAAAAGGGATATTGATTAAACGGTCTTGTGATTCACAAAATGCAAGGACTACGTCATTTAGTGTATTGTTTCATTTTCTTTTAGGTTACTCAATACTTCAAGCTATTATGGAAACAGCAGGAGAAAAAAGCTGGCAAGTTAGCGCCATATGTGTGGAGAATTTTAACGATGCAAGTTACAGGCAGCTTTTAGAAGATTTGGACCGAAGACAAGAAAAGAAATTCGTAATAGATTGCGAAATAGAGAGGCTTCAAAATCTCTTAGAACAGGTAATACTTATTTTTAATGCCACACATCAGCGTTGCTTTAGAAATGGACTCTCTTTTTGGCCTTTTATTCTTTCCTGTCTGTCAAGAGGACATTTTTCTCATCTCCACTTTTATACATAATCTGCTAATTAGTATCAATAATTGCCTCCATTTTTACTATCAATGGGAAATTCCAATAAAACAGTGTTTAGATTCACCCAGGAAAATTAATGGAAGCAGCGTATTCTAGGACTTAATGAAATATAATGGTGAAGGACTTATTGCCTTAAATGGGGGTGAATATTGGTCACATATAAAGGAGGGACACAATTCTTCAAACAAAGGAATCTTCAGAGAGACTCCCTTCAAAAACTCTTTTGATAAATCTCTCTCACTCACACGAACACATTTATTAACATTAAGATTTTAACTTCCAGAGATTCATACATTTATATAGTCAATACACTTGAAAACTGGTTAAAGAAATGACTGCTATTGCCACTGTAAGTTTGGCTTTTTTTTGGAGGATACAATAAGAAAAGCACCAATATTTGCTTCCAATGAAGATAGAAATCAGCATCACTAATAAATCATATTGCAACACTAATTTATTGACAGAACAGATTGCCATAGCAATAGTTTGGAAGACAGTAATGGGCAGATATGCTAATGGTCCCATTGAAATATGCAATACAAAATTATAGGATTGTTAAATCAGTGCAGACATACAATCATTACAGAATAAGAGAGGTGTAATGGGAGGTCCTCAGCAGGAGATCCTCTACAATGTCAGACAAATCGCTGTCCAATTTCTTCTTCAAAACCTCCAGTGATAGAGCACCCACAGCTTCTATAGGCAAGCCATTCCATTGATTAATTTTTTTCACCAGTAGGAAATCTTTTAAAGATCCAGAGATCTTACACAGTATCTTGTCTATATCAATTTGACTATATCAATTTTACAGCAGACTTGGAATTCTTCTATAAACCAAAGAGCAGTTAATATTTTTTCACTAGTAGTCTCATAGTTTCATTCCACTCAGCCTAATTTTTTGTAAATTGGTTGGTTGGTTGGTTGGTTGATACCCAATAATCAGTTACCAGTCTGTCTGAAACACAATCACATGCCATGTAACACAATTCAGCAAGCTCAATATGATCTTACTCTGTCTCTGTCTCTGTCTCTCTCTGTCTCTCTCTCTCTCTCTCTGTCTCTCTCTCTCTCTCTCTCTCTCTCTGTCTCTCTCTCTCTCTCTCTCTTATGATCTAAATTACTATTATAGCGATCATACCTTTCTTTTCTTATTTTTTAAACTCAATTTTCTTTTCTGTGTGTATATTTTCCCCATTAGCTATTATTTTTATTAGAGAGCCATTTTGGTGTAATACTTAAGGCTCCAGATTAGAAATCAGAAGACCATGAGTTCCAGTCTTGTTTTAGGCACAAAGCCATTTGGGTGGTGTTAGGTCAGCCATTCTCTCTCAGCCGTAGGAAGGAGGCAATGGTAAACTAGTTTCAAAATCTTTCCAAGAAAACTACAGGCAGACTAGGAGTGAACACTGATTTAAAGGCACCAAATATACACGCATAAAAATGTGTCTTCATTATTTCTTTGTATTTTTCCTAAAGTATTCTTCATTAATCAATATCTTCACTTTGTGTATGCTAGCTGCAACATATCACAATCTCTATGGTTTGTTTGTTATGAAACACAAACATTGGGAAAGGTATAGAAACTCCATTTATTCATCCTTTATTATAATTCAAATTATAATCAAGAAAAATCTGGACTGTGCGGAGATGAATAGACTGACAATGAAAATTAAAGACAAGGAAGATTCAGAATATTATAATGTATATTGGTGAAATTTTATGATTGGATAGAAAATGAATATGTATAGAAGTTAAATTAGACTGATTAAATTGGAAGAAAATGGAGATTAAAATATGATAGACCCAGATGACAAAAATAGGTTGTAGAGGAGGCAGCATTAGAACAGCAGTATATACCTAGAAAAAAAAGTTATATGTATAGATATGATATAGAAAGTATACGAGTCTAGAAGGGGCACTGGTAATTAAATGATGTAGGAGTATGTATTATCAGTCTGTAAACAAAGGTGAATTATGATTAGAATCACTCAGGGAAGGGTCAAGAGGGAGAAAGAGAAAGTAGAAAGGGAGAGGAGGGGAGGAGGGAAGTAAGAAGGTGGAGAGAAGGAGAAAGAAGGTAGAAGGAGGAGAGGGAGATGGAGGGGAGTGCTATGAAATGAGGAAAAAACAGACTGATAAATAGCAGTATAAATAGGTGTAAAACTAGGATATGGATTTATGGTATACTGGAAAGAAATGTATAATTATGTATATTTTGATATGATTTATGGTATATGCATGGATGTGTATATGAAGATTGTGGAAAAAAATTCAAAAAAAATTATTTCTATCCATGTCTTCTTCTAAAAAAGATTCTCAGAGCAGAGAACAAAAAATAATAAAAACTATTTTTGCGTTTAGATTTATAATTTTAAAGACACAACAAGGATTGAGACGAGGGAAGGAAAATAGTGATTCTGACTTGCCTGTGCTGCTAAAACAATACAGGCTGAGGGTCAGTGTAGTCCCATATTACATGTTCAGTCTGATGTTTCATGAAAGCATGTAAGGGTTTATTTATTTAGTTAACATATGGCATATACATGGACTAGCAATATAAATTAACATTTCAACTAGATTAGTAGAACCCAACAAAATATAAATGTTAAAAAGATCTATGTTCAAATATCAATGTGCAGGCCATCTAACTATTGAAGCACGGCGTTGTTTGTATTAAAAATAAATCAGATACTGGACTGGTATATGTTCTTAGCTTACGTCACGATGTGATCTACAGTTTGATCCACAGTCACACTGAGGGGAGGATACTATGCTCCATTTATGCAGAGAGTCCCAGCAGACACCATGTGAGGTGTGAAGCCTATTCGGGTTGGTCCATTGGTGATGTGGTAATTCAAAGCCGGGAACCTTTTTTGTAGGGTCATTTATATGTCTTCCTATCACTGGACGTTCAGCAACCCATTTGGTTTTCCATAGGGAATTGATGTTAAAGTTATTGGGCAGATGTTGTGCTAGTGCCAGTGGAGGCTTCCTGGATTTGAGTCTTCCTGCTGATAAATGAGGAAGGTCGGCATGCACTGGTAGGAGTGAGTTGTTCATCATTTTTCTGTTTTCTCTCACTAGTGCAGTATTTCTCAAATAGTGGGGCGCGCTCCCCGGGGGGGCTCAGAGCGATGCCAGGGGGCACATGTGACCCCGGGGAACATGCGTGGTCCCTCTCGATCGATTCCCCCGCGCTACAGCTGATGCAAATTGGCCACAAAAAACGCGCTGACGGAGCTAACGGAGCCATTTCCAGCCACGCGCAGCCTAGCTACACCTAATTAAGGCCAAGCCACAGCTGATTCTGCTGCTTAGAGTGGCCACTAAACACGCTACTGACACTATCCGCGCCATTACAAGCGGTGTGCAGCCGCGCTACTCCTAATTATGGCCAAGCCACAGCTGGTTCTTTGCGTGGCTAGAGGGGATTCCCGCTCTTCAAACCGGGCTACTTCCACCTAATCGCCATCACGCTGCAGTAAAGGCTTCAAAGAAGTCATTTGCCGGTTGAAGATTTAAAAAAAATCAGCGCAAAAAGCCTCAAGGAGGGGGTGACAGCCCTCCTTAAAGCCACCCCAGGAATATGTGCTGTTTAGTAGATCACCACAATAAGGGCCTTAAACACCGGCAGCTTGCCACGCCCCACAAGGGCATGGCAGGTAGGGGCCAGGCGATGCCACGCTCCCCAAAGGCACGGCATTTCTGTAGCCACACTTCTAAACTACAGTTTGAGGCTACCAATTATTGAGACCCTAACCATGGTAGTCTATGCCTGCCTAACCGAAAACAGGCTCCACTGAGTTCAGTGTGATACTCCCAGGTAAGTGGGTAGAGCAGCCTTCCCCAGCCAATAGTTTGCTTGCAGCTTATAATAAGTAAAATAATAAATATTAACACTAAAATTCCATTGGGGCCCAGTTTGGAGAGTTGGGGGGGCGCACAAAATGTTTACTTCTTCCTAGGGGGGGGGCGTAACAGAAAATAATTGAGAAGTACTGCACTAGTGCATCTTGCCCTCCTAAAGCTGGCGGTGCTATATGGCTCAGAACAGGAAGCCAGCAAGTTGGAGTGGTTTTAATGCATCGTCATGGTGTCGTTGAGTCTGGTATTTAACTTATTAGTATGGCATCTGTTAAGCCATACAGGGACACAATATTGTGCTGCAGAGTAGATCAACCCTAAGGCTGAGGGTGGCGGTTGAAGCTTCCCATTTAGTTCCACATAATTTCTGAGTATGTTGCTGCTAGTATTTACTTTTGCTGTCTTATTCTTTAGGTGATTCTTGTAGGAAAGAGTCCGTTCCAACATTACTCCAAGGTACTTTGGATGGAGATCATAGGGGAGTAAGTTGTTGCTTAAGTAGACCTTTCGGGGCTTTGTGTGCTAGTTTGTTGTTCAGTTGGTGCAAAATGCGGCTGTGTGTGCTGTGGTGGGTGTGTCAAGATACACCCACATAACACCCATACTCCACCAGCTGCATTGGTTGCCCATTGGTCTCCGGGTACAATTCAAGGTGTTGATCATCATCTTTAAAGCCCTACATGGCCTAGGACCAGGTTACCTCCGGGACTGCATTCTGCCTCATACTTCCCTCCGACCGGTTAGGTCCCACAGAGTGGGTCTCCTCCAGGTCCCGTCAGCCAAACAATGTCGACTGGCGGGCCCTAGGGGGAGGGCCCTCTCTGTGGGGGCCCCATGCTCTGGAACCAACTTCCCCCAGAGATCCAAATGATCCCCACCCTGCTGGCCTTCCGAAAAGCCATTAAGACATGGCTCTTCCTGCAGGCAGGGGTCTGAGGCAATTTTATATCTGAGATCTCCCCTTGTATGTATGTTGTTGGATGTCCTTTTTAACTTTTTAATAACTGTTTTTAAATAAGTTTATTGTTTAGTGTTCTCTTAAAATGTTGTACGGCGCCCTGAGTCCTTAGGGAGTAGGGCGGCATAGAAGAACCTAATAATAAATAAATAAATAAAATATGCTAGTTTGATGTTCATATGCTAGTTTGTTGTTAAGCACGGAGGTGCTGGCGCTAGGAGTGAGCCTCCAATCAGTGAAGAATTTCCTCAAGATTTTAAGATCCTTGGACAGGAGGCTATCAGCCACTTCCATGTGTTTTTTCTTGTACTGCTATGGTTATAATTTAAGGGTTATAGTCCTTCCTTAGCATACAACCTGCAACAACAAAGATACCTGAAAATGAAGCTTCCATTCCCCGTTGACAGATTTTTCCCCCCTCTAAGTCATCTAAACTACTGACTTTCAGTTCCTTTTGTGGCAATGAGTTCACAAATAAAAAATATGCATTGCATAAAAAGAAATTTCACCCTTTGTCTCAATAATATTGCAGACTCTTGGATGATCCCAGGTTCTAGTCTAGAAGAACAGGACAAGCAAGCTGTTTCAAATCATATTTTTTTTTATTTTTATCTGCAGACTTTATGCAGCTTTTGTGCTGGCATGACAATCTTTTTGCAATACGACAAGTAGAATATTCTAGGGCTTGAGACTTGGCCTTTGAAGGTGAAAAAGTTGCTTCCGGGCACATCGGGTTGTTATGTAGAAACTGTCAGAAGCTTTTTAAAACAGCTGCATCTCTGATCAAGATGGATTAGCTTAAGGGGCTGCCAATTCTTTGAAACACCTTATCCTCTTAAATTGGAAGGATGGTGCAGCCTGATGACAGTCTTCATGGAGCATCATACATTTCTATAAAAACATTATGAGTGGCAAGTTTAATTTCAGTCTCTTCCTGGCAGTTCCTAACATTGTCTTTTTCATTTAGTTGACATTTTCAGTAAGTGTTCATCTATGTCCTTCCCTGAATCCATTTCCTCAGCAATCACAGCAAATTCAGACTCAGATATCACATATATTTTTCTTAGAATTCCCTTGGCTTCGGTTTCCATCATTTATTCACATTTATTCTCATTTGCCATTTTATGACCAATCCCTAATTACGGCTTTTAATAAGTTACTGTGTTCTGTAAGTATACCAAATTCAATAAAACCATTTCAAGCTACTTACTGAACCAGAGTGATATAGCAATAGCACTTTTCTTATATACCGCTTCATAGTGCTTTACAGCCCTCTCTAAGCGGTTTACAGAGTTCAGCATATTGCCCCCAACAATCTGGGTCCTCATTTTACCGACCTCGGAAGGATGGAAGGCTGAGTCAACCTTGAGCCTAGTGAGATTTGAACAGCTGAACTGTTGAATTAGCAGTCAGCCTGCAATGGCTGCATTTAACCACTGCACCACTTCAGCTCACTGAAGTGCTAAGATATTGCTAATTAGTTTTTTAAAAATGAGAAATAGATAAATATTACTCTCATTCATACTTCAAATTGATGATCGAGCCCTTCAGTTTTGCTTTTTCATTTATTTCCTTTATTGATCAATACTTTTACATAGGAATAAGCATCAAACTCGTATGATTGCAGTGTTATTGTCAGGGTTCCAAATAGCATCCAAAATTAAATCAGAGTCCAAGGCAAAGTATTCCTCAAAATTCCAATTTATTAATGGAGCCATGTTGGCACATCTGGGTGAAACCCGAATCTGAAGTCCTCCGGGTTTCACCACCTAGTTGAAAGTTCAAGTCCTTGCCCCCACACCCACAAATCCATCACGTTGTCCAATCTTCATTTGCCATGCTGGGAGAGTCCACCCATCTCCTTCCGTGCAGGTGCAGAGGTGCAGAGACAAAGGATGACCTTGGCTTTCTAGAAAGAATTTGTTATGGCTACATACTAACAACCTCATACAATCCCCCCTCCCATTTTCCCACAGTAGAAAATGCATAGTGAAATAGTATAAAGTGTGTCAGGGCCTAAGCTCCCCAATAAAATGGCTTCGGCCTGACAGTTGTCTCTTTTTCAGATGGGGTTGAAGGGAAGGAACATTCAGCCCGGGCTATCATGTTATCTTTCAGTTTGATCTCATATCAAGCATTTTGAATATTTACAATCTCTTTTTATTCTGGGAATCAAATTAAGGCCAATATCTTTGTAGTCTTCACTGTGTTTTCATGTATGCTCATACATACCACACAGCTCTCTTTCCTGGCCAGCAATGTTACAAAATTTTGCAAAAACCAGAAAAGGAATAAGAAATAATAAGCCAAAAGAAGTAAGTCATAAGATCAGGAAATATAAAAGGAAACACAGCTACATTTATTTTATACCAAACCGTTCACATCTATTTCTATACTTGCAAGCCATCTTTGCCTCCATAAACCCTTTTATGCATTGTCATTTGATATTTAAACTGTGCTTGTTTGAATACTTTACATCCATTACTATTCTTACCATGTTCAGCAACCTAACTTCAACTCCATATTCACATAAATCGTCCTGTAATTCAAGCTTCTTCACTTTATCAAGCAGTTTCTCTAAATCAGCAGACATACAATTGTTTATTTTTATTTATATATTTATTTGTATCCTGCCCTTATTATTTTTACAAATTAGGCAGTCAACATATGCAACACTCCTATTTTCCCCACATCAACAACTTGTGAAGACAGTTGGGCTGAGAGCAGGGGTGGGATTCAGCTGGTTTGGACCGGTTCGAGCGAACAGGATGTTAATTTTCATCTGGTTCGCCAAATCAGTTGTTGCGAGGACTGGCTGACCCCGCCCACCCCTCCCCTCCCAGGAGTCTCCACACGGCCCATTTTGGATGCCAGGTAAGTGCAGGGCCCGCTCGGAGGCTCTGGGAGGGCAAAAAATGGGCCTACTGGAAGTACTAGAAATCCGGAAATGGGCCCATTTCCAGCCTCCAGAGGGCCTCCGGTGCCATGGGGAGGCCATTTTTGTCCTCCTGGAGGCTCGAGGAAAGCCTCCGGAGCCTGGGGAGGGTGAAAACGCGCCTAGCCGTGGTGCAGGAGGCCAAGTAGGCCACGCCCCCATGGCCATTTCCACCCAGCATCCGGTCAGCGAACCGGTTGCTAAAATATTTCAATCCCACCCCTGGCTGAGAGAGAATGACAAGCCCAAGATCACCCAGCCAGTTTTTCATTGCTAAGAACTAGAACTCACGGTCTCCCACTTTTTAGCCTGGTACCTTAACTACCAGACCATCCTGGCTTCTTATGTTCATACATTTATATAGCCCTACCTAGCATTAAGTCATTCTGCTTTTCCCTATTTGTTTGTTTGTTTGTTTGTTTGTTTGTTTGTTTGTTTGTTTGTTTGTTTGTTTGTTTGTGAGATTTATATACCGCCTCACAGTGCAAGCACTCTCTAAGCGGTTTACACCAATAAGCAATGTATATTTACATTGCCCCCAACAATCTGGGTCCTCATTTTACCTACCTCGGAAGGATGGAAGGCTGAGTCAACCTTGAGCCGTTGAGATTTGAACCGCTGACCTGCGGATCAGTGTCAGCTAAAGTGGCCTGCAGTACCTGCCTCTAACCGCTGCGCCACCTTGCCTCTTATTTTTGGTCACTGCCCCCTCTTGGATCCTTTCACTTAAAATTCTGCCAAACACACTCAAGAAATTAATTCCTCCATAGTTATTTCCCTCACTGTTGCTACCTTTTTCTTTGTTTGGGGATAATGGCAGTCACCACCTGCCAGAGATACCATCTTCATGCACATGTTAAATAAGTCATTTAGTCTCTTCACAAGTGAACAATATTCATATTTTAACGTTTGTCCAGTTACATTATCTGCACTTGCAGCCTTATCCTTTTTCTTTTTGGACACTAAAATTAATAGTATTCATTTCACTTCAACTCTCTGATATACCATGGTCATTCCCATGTAGATCTCTCAAATTCTCCATCCTGCCTGTCCTTTCTTCAGGTTCATCATAAATCATTTTGTCACTTTTATTTTTAATCCCATTCACTCTCTTGCTTTAATCTGTTTTCACCCATTTCCAGATTTTTTTCCTCCCATTCAAAATTGCTCTGCTTTTTCTCTTTTTCTTCTAGTATGAATCGTTCTTTGCTCTGCCTAGAAATTTTGCCACCATCGTTTTCCAAAATCTGCACTTTACAAATATTTTTTGTCTCTTCCTCATTGTTTGCAGCAATTATTGTCATATACGCATGTTTTCTTATCCGACCACACCATCTCCAGACCATTGAGGTTTAAAGAAAACTCAATTTGATATGGAGGGAGAAACAGAACATTCCTGAGTTCTTCAGACAATTGCTGGATTTTGCCCATGCCTGTTTCTGGTATGCATTTTACAGATAGTCCTTGACTTATGACCATAATGGAGATTGCCCATTTTGGTTGTAAGTTGTGATGGTCATAAAGCAGGTCACCCATGTGATCAACCCAGTTTTACAATCTTTTTTGTAGCAGTCATTAAGCAAACCCTGCATTCATTAAGCAAATTGGTTTTTTGCTATGGGCTGGTCTTGCCAAAAACAGGAAGTAAATGCACTTTTCAGCAAAAAAAGTCATAAAATGTGGCCACATGAGTGTGGGACACTGCACAAGGCCATAAATAAAGGCCAGTTGCTGAGCATGGTAATATGGGGGGGGGGCATCAGAACCTCCATATCAAATTCTAGCTCACCTGTCTGGAACCCGCACTGCACATCAGACATAAATACAATCGAGAGAGTCCAGAAATATTTCACAAGAAGAGTCCTCCACTCCTCCGCTCACAACAAAATACCTTAGTCCACCAGACTTGAAATACTGGGATTAGATAATTTACAACTACATTCCTGCGGTCTGACCTAAGCGTAGTACATAAAATTATTTACTACAATGTCCTACCTGTCAATGAATACTTCAGCTTCAACCGCAACAATACACGAGCACGTAATAGATTCAGACTAAATGTAAAGCGCTCCAAACTCGACTGCAGAAAATACGACTTCAGCAACAGAGTGATCAATGCCTGGAATGCACTACCTGACTCTGTGGTTTCTTCCCCAAACCCCAAAAACTTTAACCTTAGACTGTCTACAGTCGACCACTCCCCATTTCTAAGAGGTCTGTAAGGGGCATGCATAAGCGCACCACTGTGCCTACCATCCCTGTCCTACTGTCCTATTGTCCTCTTTTATCGTTACTTTTTACTTATGTTTATACAAACTACTACTATCCTATACATGTTTGACAAATAAATAAATAAATAAATAAATAAATAAATAAATAAATAAATAAATAAATAAATAAATAAATAAATAAATAAATAAATAAATAAATAAACAAATAAATAAATAAACAAACTTCAAATGGTCATTAAGTTCAAGAAAAACCTGTAGTTCTCTCATTCATAATTGAACATACACCTTGCCTGTGCCAGATCACTCGACAAATCAGGTTAATTTCATTCATTTTTAGTTTCCTTCTTCTTTCTCAGATTCACCTTTTTAAAAAAATTTCTTTCTCTCTCTCTCTCTCTCTCTCTCTCTTTTTTTTTTTTTTTTGTTAAATGATGTTATTCACCGTTTTCACATCTTAATTATCGGGAGTAGTTTTTATGTGTAATACACATTAAACATGAGTAGAGCGTCAATCACACCATCGTGGCTGCCATCTTGACATTTTTTACTGTAACTTGTGGGCACCTCAACAAGTTGGTGCCTTTCATATGCCATGAAGTCCACAGATGTGTGACATTACGGTCTACCAACGCTACCTTTTAGTAAAATAGAGAAGTATAGTTTGGTTATCAGTGTTAGAACCCTGTTCAAACGATTGGGTGTGTTAATATATGATTAAGCCACAAATCATTGTTATGTGTATATTGCTTTAAATGCATTGTGGATGATTACTATATAAGCAAGCAAGAGAGCATGCTCAGTGTGGTTGGTGGTTTAGTGTGGTTTAGTGTGGTGAGTGGTGTTTGACGGTGTGTTGCAGATTGAAGACTCTCTGCTGCTTTACTGATGAGTAGATTATTTTATGACTGTGTGGAATTGCTGTGAAAAGAAGAGTAACTATCTGTGATAGTATAGAATTAAGTGATAGCTGTAATCTTTGTGAGTTAAAACAAAGATAGGCAAGAAGAAGAAACTTCGCATTGACTGAATAACTGTGTATGACTTGGACTTCCTATTTAACTTTGCTACTATTCAAGTAAAAACTATTTTGTACATACTAAAGATATTCTGTTTATTGACTGAATAGCATTCATATCAAACTGCAACACCATTACTACAACACATTTCGCTGTGTATGTGCTTAACAGCACAATAACTCCTTAACAATCAGACTCAGTCCTACCTTCATTCTCTGCTAAGGCAGTTTGGCATATTTTGTCCAATATTTAAAATCCAATTTTAAATCATGCCATTAATCTCTAATTGAGAAACGACTTTTTTTCAAATCAACGTAGGTTGCCTATGTCCTATCCCACCAATCAAGAGGTGTACTGACACAATCTCAGGATTCGTGCTTCATTTAAAAGATCATTAAATTAATTCCCAAGGTCATAAACAATGTGTATCCCATACTTATGGATTGGAAAAGGAGTTGCCTATGTGAATTTTGTTTTTGTTAAAGATCTAAAGACAAACTTTGTCCTACCAGATGCGACTTGCAGCAAAGGAGCGCCATCTAGTGGTTTTGCCAAATGTTTTATTATGCTGCTACTTTTTAAACAAGATACTGAGCTTTTTGCCTCATTAAAATATGAGCTGGAGATTTCAGCTGGTTTTCTTAAAAACAAAACAAAACCAGGCAATCATAATTGTTTTCAGAGTTAGTGAAGTTGTGAATAATCTGGAAAATAGAGTTCATGTGGAGTATTTCTAAATGAAGTAGAAATATTATAATGCAGAAATAAACATTATGTCAGTGTGGAAAACAATTTTATTTTATTATTTTATTTTAGTACGTATTTGCCTTAATGTGTTGTCAGCCAAAAATATTATTTCATGTATCTAGACAAATTAAGGAGAAATAGAGGCTCTGCAGATGTTGAGAGGGTTAATTTTTTTTATGAATTCTCATAAAATTGTTCAGCTATTGGTTTATATTGAATGATGATCATACAGATTTTAACAGTAAAACATGATGGTTTAGTTTCACTATAGCTTGTTAGTCAATTCAGACTTTCCCCAGCTAACTAACTGCCAAACACAATTATTTATGGCCGGAATACAGTGTTGCTTAAATTGTTGACTCAATTTCACATCATTATTTCAATGTGTTATATTTTTGTGACTTCACTGCCTGTCTGGATATAGAGATGGATGTGTGATCATTTAGAGGAAGGAATGGTTTTATTCTTACTAATCTTGCAGGACAGGGCCAGAATCAGTAGATTGAAATTTCAGGAAGTGGATTCAGGTTAGATAGTATGATGTTTTTCTTGGCAGTAATTGGTGTCAACAAATGAAGGTAAGTTGCCTTATAAAATGATACAGGCTAAAGCCTTCTGGACAGCCATCTGTCCAGAAGGCTTTAGCAGATCCTGGACTAAACAGGGGGTTGGAGTAGCTGACCATGAAGATAGAACATGGAATAATAGAGTTGGAAGGGACCTTGAAGATCTAGTCCAAACCTCTGCTCGAGCAGGAGACCCTATGCCATTTCAGATAAATGGTTGTGCTGTCTCTTTTTGAAAACCTCCAGTGATGGAGCACCCACAACTTCTGAAGGCAAGCTGTTCCATTGGTTGATTGCTGTCACCATTATGAAATTTCTCCTTAGTTCTATGTTGCTTCTCTCCTTGGTTAGTTTCCATCCATTGTTTCTCGTCTTGCTTTTTGGTGCTTTGGAAAATAGTTTGATCCCCTTATCTTTATAGGAGCCCCTCAAATATTGGAACACTGCTATCATGTTTCTCCTAGTCCTTCTTTTCATTAGACAAGACATAGCAATAGCAATTGCAATTAGCACTTAGACTTATATACCGCTTCATAGTGCTTTACAGCCCTCTCTAAGCGGTTTACAGAGTTCAGCATATTGCCCCCAACAATCTGGGTCCTCATTTTACCGACCTCAGAAGGATGGAAGGCTGAGTCAACCTTGAGCCGGTGAGATTTGAACAGCTGAAATGCTGAACTAGCAGTAGCCTGCAGTGCTGCATTTAACCACTGCACCATCTCGGCTCTCGACATACCCAATTCCTGTAACCATTCACCCCCTAATCATTATGATAGTTTTCAATGCTATGATTCTAAGGAAAGAATGTAGACCAAGGGTCCTCAAACTAAAGCCCGTGGGCCCCATGCGGCCTGCCGAAGCCATTAATCTGGCCCACGCAGGACCACGAGGCTGCCTCGCCCACCCTTCAGCCGAGCACAGGACTTACCTTCGCGAGCCCTACGGGCTGGAACTGAAAGGTAAGGCCAACAATTTTGGCCTGCAGAGACGTTCTGGAGGCGGGGGAGGTAAAAAAAATGTGGCATACAGATGCCCCAGCAGGCCAAAAACTGGGCATAAATGGCCCATTTTTGGCCAAAAAACAGGCCATTTTCTCCCGTTTTTGGCCTGCAGAATGCTTGTGAAGGTGGGGAAGGTGAAAAAGAGGGCCTGTGGATGCCCTGGGAGGCAAAAAACGGGCCCATTTTTCACCTCCCCGCCTCCAGAAGATAGATAGATGGAGACAGAGAGAGATAGAGACAGGAGGAGGGAGAGAGAGGGACAGAGAGAGAGAGAGAAGAGAGAGAGGGGAGAGAGAGAGAGAGAGAGAGAGAGAGAGAGAGAGAGAGAGAGAGAGAGAGAGAGAGAGAGAGAGAGAGAGAGAGAGAGAGAGAGAGAGAGATTTCTCAAGCTCCGTGGGGCTGAGAAGAATTGCTGCAAAACTGATTTTCCTGAAGTGGACCACTAGACTCCTAAACAACTGAAAAAACGATCTAGTAGAAAGAAAGTCAACCAAAAAAGCAACGTGCAAACAAAAGCAAATAAAACACCCCCAGGAGCAAAACAAATTAAAGTTTAATTTGTTAGATTGGCCACACCCAGCTAGTCACATGACCTAGCCATGCCCACCCAGTCACATGACCACCTAGCCATGCCCACCCAGCCGGTCCGGCCCCCCAACAGTCTGAGGGACTGTGAATTAGCCCTCTGTTTAAAAAGTTTGTGGACCCCTGATGTAGACTATCAAATCAATGTCAAACTTCTTTATTTGGTAACTGTTTCATTCATCTTCAGCACAGTTTCTTTTTCTCAAGTCTACTGCCAAAGCCATACATTCAAAGACCTTAGGACGTTTAAACAATTTCACTTATCCCAAGCATTGTGCTAAGTCTGTTTTTGCAACCATCTACCTACATCCATTTTATCTTTTAAGAGCTTTGATGTTCTAAATTGTTCTTATTAGCTTGCTTATTAATGAGTATTATGTTTTATTTATTTATTTATTATTTATTTATTAGTGACATTTATATACTGCCTCACAGTGCAAGCACTCTCTAAGCGGTTTACACCAGTAAGCAATGTATATTTATATTGTCCCCAACAATCTGGGTCCTCATTTTACCTACCTCGGAAGGATGGAAGGCTGAGTCAACCTTGAGCCGGTGAGATTTGAACCGCTGACCTGCGGATCACAGTCAGCTAAAGTGGCCTGCAGTACCCCACTCTAACCGCTGCGCCACCTCGGCTCTTTTAATATTTTATTAATTTTAATATTGGGGAAAGGGGAAATGTGCCTATAAGAACTAGGAAATTGGAAGGGAAAAAATGCAGAGTTTTTTGCATTTGGTAACTTTCCCGAAAAGCCTGCTAAGCACAGAAATAGTTTTTGCATTTGACAGTATGAAAGCTCATTAGCACAGCAATACTCTCTATAATAGACCCGAAAAGTACATCTTCTTTTGCAAAAATATTGCACTGTAACCAACATTACTTACTTTATTTTAAGCTTAGAGCTAAACTCCAGGACACAGGGAAATTCAGAATATTTGAAATGGCCATTCTGTGTCTCAGGATACTTCTTCAGCATTGGAGAGGAATACAGCTGCTGAATATTCACGGATTTACGTGAGGTCACTATGTCACTATGATTTTAATACTGCATCCTGAGTGTGTTTTCTCCTCTCTTAAGGATGAGAGTAAGGAGTAACTGATCTTTCTGTTGAAAGCTTCATCCTGAGCATGACAATAAATCTCTCTCTAGGAATGCAAGCACACAAACATGAGTTTAGCTGCAGAAGATTCAAGGAGGAAGCTCACACAAATAAGTTGTTTTTACTGAAGGCATGAAAATTACTACAATGAAGACCAGCTGGGGCAGAATCTCACCAGTTTAAATGTCAGCTCTGGGATTTAAATCTATTATCAGTTCCTCCAACCTTCTTGGCAAGTGACATTTTACTACCTGGGTCTTAGCCTTGACTTTTGAAAGCATCTGCACAGTGTTTTGATAACAGTCTCAGACTCCTTGTGTCTATGGAGATTCTCAGCCATTTCAGGTCATGGTTATCTCAAACGGTGTTTCAAAAGGCAGCCTTGAGGAATATGTTTCACTTCTCATCCAAGAAGCTTCTTCAGTTCTGACTGAATGGTGGGAGGGGGAAGAATGGGAAGGATTCATAGCAATTGCAATAGCAATAGAACTTAGACTTATATACCGCTTCATAGTGCTTTACAGCCCTCTCTAAGCGGTTTACAGAGTTCAGCATATTGCCCCCAACAATCTGGGTCCTCATTTTACCAACCTCAGAAGCAGTAGTGGGTTCCTACCGGTGCGCTCTTGGCTGTCCGTCGCCGCCAAGCCGAAGAAGCTGGCGGCATTCGCGGTGCGGGGCTTCCCCTCCCGCTTTCCCGGGATGCCGGGATGCCGCCATTTAGCAATAGCAATATCACTTTACTTATATACCGCTTCATAGTGCTTTACAGCCCTCTCTAAGCGGTTTACAGAGTTCAGCATATTGCCCCCAACAATCTGGGTCCTCATTTTACCGACCTCGGAGGGTCGCAGAGGGCAGAAGAACGCAAATGGCGGCATCCCGGCATCCCGGGAAAGCGGGCAGGGAAAGCCCCGTGCCGCGAACGCCACCAGCTTCTACGGCTCGGCGGCGACGGACAGCCAAGAGCGCACCGGTAGGAACCCACTACTGCTCAGAAGGATGGAAGGCTGAGTCAACCTTGAGCCTGGTGAGATTTGAACAGCTGAACTGCTGAACTAGCAGTCACTGAAGTAGGTTGCAGTGCTGCTTTTAACCACTGCGCCACCTCGGCTCCTATTCCTCATAAAAGGAATATTAAAAGGAATATTTTATAAAAGGAATATTAATCCTTCCATTCCCTCCTCCACCACCACCACCACCATTTAGTCAGAACTGAAGAAGCTTCTTGGATGAGAAGCAAAATGTCTTCCTTAAGGAAAAAACAAAGTCCTGTTGCCTTTTGCAAAAGCACCTTGGAGATCTCAAATTGCTTATTTCTGACTTTCTGACTAGGAGCCGAGGTGGCGCAGTGGTTAAAAGCAGCACTGCGACCTTCAGCTGATTGCTAGTTCAGCAGTTCAGCTGTTCAAATCTCACCAGGCTCAAGATTGACTCAGCCTTCCATCCTTCCGAGGTCGGTAAAATGAGGACCCAGATTGTTGGGGGCAATATGCTGAACTCTGTAAACCGCTTAGAGAGGGCTGTAAAGCACTATGAAGCGGTATATACGTCTAAGTGCTATTGCTATTGCTATTGCTACTTTGCCTGCTTCAGACTCTATATTAGGCCTGAAACGTTTTAAGCCCAGTTGCATATCGCTGCTATATACATCAGACAGCAATATCTCTAGAACCTGGTGGTTGAATATGTCATCCTGTTGCTAAACAAAGCAGTTCCACTGGCTTTTTCATTGCCCTGTAATAAAACATGGTAATAGGGTTCATTGATCCAAAGCCTTAGGACAGTCTGTTTTGTTCCAGTTTCCCCAACCAAAAGTTTTTGTATCACCCTGGGAAAAAAACACATTTGAAAGTGCAATTTCTTTGGAAAGATAGAAACAGATTCAGAAAAAAATCAGAACCTTCTTCTGATTGCAATTTATGTTTGTTTATTCCAGCCAGGGACTGATTTCATCACACAAAAAGACTATTTCTCAATTTTAAACCATTCTGTTACCTTGTAAAACTTTTGCCATTTTTAAGAAGATGCTTTCTCAGCTACTCAACCTTGTCTGAATTTATGCCCATCTGTTGTTCAATTTCTCAATTTCCTGGCAGAAAATCACTTTTTTGAGCTCCATCTCCAAAGATCATTTGCTGGTAGGAATCAAACTAGAGTTAATTGTCCTGTAAATCCACCTTGAAGGTGGCCTTCTGATCCTTCAGAATACTTATTCCTTTGTAAGTCATTTCCATAAATAATTTGCTAACACCTATCAATTAATTCATGCCTTTCTGCCTCAATTTATCTGCACACATAATTATCAGCAATTACTTGTTTCATGTACATTTGAAAAGGCATAATGGAAATGTTATTCACTCATTTTGCATTGAAAAATGTAAGTAGAAATTAATATTGAGATATGCTGCATAAGCATTTGATCCCTTACTGTGGATTTGAAAAACATCTCCCCAAATTAAAATATTTCTGTTAAAAAAACAGATTTTTTTATATTGACAACTGTATTGTGCGGATTTGCATTTGTGTTTTTTCTATAAGACAAACTTCTATAAAGATCATCTCTTTCTCCCTAATTCACTTGCCAAAAAGTAGGTTAGAGCCATCCTTTACTAAAGTGCATTTGTAGAAAGAAAACTGGATGAATAAGTAGAATTTCAGCTGATCCTGTTGGTCAACTTATCCCCACTTAATAAAACCAATCCCAGCCTTCGTTGCCTACAATGTCTAGATAAGGAGGGAGATAAAAGACATACCAACTTTGGGGAAAAAATTGTGAGTATGGCTGCAAAGAAGATGTTATTACTTAGGAGTTGGCCATTTATTTATCCGTTTCCATTTTTAGGCTATATTGATTTCAGGGAGTTTGATAAAACATGACCATGTTTAATGTTAATATTATAAGTTCACTTATTTTCTCATTTTTTGCACTGCAGTGGAGGATATGGGAGGCTAGAGAGATACCTAGGTTGATAAAAATTGTATGTAAGAACAACTTACACAGAAAATTGTAACAAATGTATGTCGAAAAAAAGAGTGCCTCTGCATTGGAGTGAAAAATGTTTTAGGGTGAAGGTTATCTTGAATGAGGGGACGTGGTGGATCAGTGGCTAAGATGCTGAGCTTGTCGATCAGAAGGTTGGCAGTTCAGCGGTTCGAATCCCTAGCGCCGCATAACGGAGTGAGCTCCCGTTACTTGCCCCAGCTTCTGCCAACCTAGCAGTTCAAAAGCATGTAAAAATGCAAGTAGAAAAATAGGGACCATCTTGGTGGGAAGGTAACAGTGTTCCGCACACCTTTGGCATTTAGTCATGCCAGCCACATGACCATGGAATTGTCGTCAGACAGCGCTGGCTCTTCGGCTTAGAAACAGAGATGAGCACCGCCCCCTAGAGTCAGGAATTACTAGCATGTATGTGCGGGGGAACCTTTACCTTTACCTATCTTGAATGAACATCTGCCTGTATTGGTCCTGTGTTGGCCCCAAGCAGCCTCAGAGAATTCTCAATAGTTTATTCAACTGTTGACAATAAGAAATAAATTATTCTGATATGTCATGGATACTGATATACCAATTTGCTATAGAAATGCCAGAGACATACAGTGACTAAGAGAAAAGGCTATGAAATAATACATAACTCTTAATTCAGATTTCAAAACTGTTACCTCCAAATTTCCACCTTCCAACCTCTATCACTATCAGTACCATTGGCAAAGTGGTAATGTTGACAATATTGGCCAACTTTTCTAATATGTTGTATTTGTAACAATCATTTACATTAGGAATTATTGCAGTATTTTAAGTATTGCAGCATTTTTAAGAAGTTGTTATTGATTACGTGAATCGCATGAAGTATTAGTACTACTTCATAAACCTTAATAAGGCCACACCTGGAATACTGCATCCAGTTTTGGTCACCACATTACAAAAAAGATGTTGAGACTTTGGAAAAAGTGTAGAGAAGAGCAACTAAGATGGTTAAAGGCCTGGAGACTAAAACATAAAGAACAGTTGCAGGAACTGAGTATGGCTAGTCTAGAGAAAAGAAGGACTGGAGGTGGCATGATAGCAGTATTACAGTATTTGAGGGGCTGCCATAAAGAAAAGGGGGTCAACCTATTTTCCAATGCACCAGAAGGCAAGACAAGAAACAATGGATAGAAACTAATCAATGAGAGAAGTAATCTGGAATTAAGGAGAAACTTCATTACAGTGAAAACAATTAACCAGTGGAACAGCTTGCTTTCAGAAGTTGTGGGTGCTTCGTCACTGCAGTTTTTTAAGTAGAGACTGGACAGCCACTTGTCTGAAGTGGTATAGGGCAGTGATGGTGAACCTTTTTTGGTTTGGGTGCCAAAATGGTGAGCGGGGGGGTGTCGCACGCATGTGTGCCCACACCCATAATTCGATGCGCCCCCCCATGCATGCATGCATGACACACACCCCTGCTCCCGGCACACAATGGCACGCGCGTTTTTCGCTCTCCCCAGGCTTCAGAGCCTTTCTAGGAGACTGTGGAGGGTGAAAACAGCCTGCCCCCCCAGAGGCCCTCTAGAGGCAGAAAATGGCCTGTTTGCCAACTTACGGTTGCACCGGAAGGCCTGTTTTTTTGCTCTTCCCAAACTCCAGACCCTTTCTAGGAGCCTGGGGAGGGTGAAAATGACCTTTCCTACCCCCCACCCCGGAGGTCCTCCGGAGGCCGGAAATGTTCCATTTGCTGACTTCCCATTGGACCGGAAGTCCCTTTTTTTTTGCTCTCCCCAGGCTTCAGAGCCTTTCTAGGAGCCTGGGGAGGGCAAAAATGGCCTTCCCCCCCCAGAGGCCCTTTGGAGGCCAGAAATGGCCCGTTTCAAGTTGGGAAATGAGCCATTTCTGGCCTCCAGAGGGCCTAGAAAAACTCTGAAGCCTGGGGAGAGCAAAAAAATGGGACTTCCGGTCCAACCAGAAGTCAGCAAACGGAATGTTTCCGGCCTCCGGAGGACCTCCAGGGGGGTGGGAAAGGCCGTTTCGCCTTCCCCAGGCTCCTAGAAAGGCTCTGGAGCTTGGGGAGAGCAAAAAACGGGCCTTCCCCACCGCCTCTGGAGGCTGGAAACAGCCTGTTTCCTCACTGCCAGTGGGCCCAGAAGGCCCGAAAATTAGCTGGCCGGCGTGCACATGCACTCCGGACCTGAGCTCACATGCCCACCAATATGGCTTCGCATGACACTTGTGGCACGCGTGCCATTGGTTCGCCATCATGGGTATAGGACAGTGGCAGGTTGCTGCCTTACTGGTGCCGGTGCTCTGTGCGCGCATCTCCACGCTTCGGGCACTCGCTCGCTTCGGGCGCACATGCGTTTGCTTCAGGTGCATGTGTGCTTGCTACACGTGCATGCGCGGAAGCAAAATTGCACCAAAATATCGCAGAAACAAAATCGCGCCAAAATATCACGCACGTGCACGTCCCCTCATGAGGTTTTGGTACAATTTTGCTTCCGCGCATTGGCCAAAAATTCACAGGAAAAAATGGTGATGCACACGATGGACGGGCAGAGAGGGCTCCGAAGCGGTTTCGCAATCCGCTGCTCCCTACCAGAGCTGTGCACCGGGCAGCTCCGGCAGGAACCCACCTCTGGTATAGGATCTCCTGCTTGAGCAGAGGGTTGGACTGGAAGACCTCCAACGTCCCTTCCAGCTCTATTGTGATTGATCTTCTCTAAAGGATATTTATGATCTACCCCAGATAGTGCACCAAGATCAAGACAGAAGTATAGGTTTTCGGTACCAATTCCTACCTTAAGTGTCCACATGTAGATATACACAATCAGGATAGATTGTTCATGTCACTACGTTTTTCTGGTTCGTCAGATGAGCTTCCACTCTGTGTGTGTTAGTAACCCGAGAATCCTTATCTCTAAGTGTCTTGTGACTTGATTTATTGCGCATGTGTGGTTTCTGTTCTTTTGTTCTTCCCTTTGCTTACTTTCACTTCGTCCGGATGGACGTATTTTCTACTGGTGAGGATGTAATCATTTATATTTATAATTTTTTAATAAACCTATTTACTTAGCCTATATATTTCGGTTTTATTTCATGCCATGGGGAAGCACGATCCATTCACCTCTGAATTGCTTAATTGCAATCTCCCCACGGGGGGGAGAAGGCTATGCAATATCTGGAACAGTTCAGATATTTAAATCTTGACAGGAGGTTATAGAATCTCTCATAGGGAATGCAGGCACACTAATTTTTAAAACTTGGTTGTGAAAAGCATAAATCAAAAAGAGCACAATATCATGGGGAAAAAATCAGGAAAATCATGTTTTCTGATACATTTTTTTCATATACTCTACATAACTGCATGTGATGGTTGTAATTATTTGTTATGCTTCTGCGTTTGAGACAAAACCGCACATCTTCCTATGTGGCTTGCCCTGCTAATTTCCTTCTACTCATAGCTCCTGCTTTCCCTCCTAGAAAGAAAATCTCAGTGTCAATTGCCCCTTTTAGTGAACCTCTAGAACCCCTTCTATCACGAAGTATTTTTCTAAAGACATGCTTCAGTGCTACTGCAGCTGTACTGAACATTTGCCAGTTCTCCATGAATCGTCTTTTTTTCCTCTTCCCTGCTCTTAAAATATTTTGTGGATGGCTTTGTGGAAGATTTATCCTTGCTTCAGGTGCTGCATAGAAACCTTGTCTCTCAGAAATTTATATTGCAGGTCTTTTTTGCTGCAATATTGGCATTCCAGTCCCAATTTTTTAAATTTCGTTAGACTCTTTAACAGTGTCAGGAATTATGTTGCTAGATTTTTCTGAGCCAGGTTTTGGGGCTGCAAACATTTCATTACCATATTATATAAGCATCTCTGCAGAAGATAGGGAAACCTACAGTATGCTGTTTTTCCTCTGGGTTGTTACAGAATTCTCTCACAGAACCCTCCATATCATAATCATTATTTATTATGAGGAGCTGTAGCTTTCAGAAAAAGTTTACCTTAAACATGGTTTAAGAGAGGCAAAGTTAAATGAGAAAAATGTTTCGCGCTATCAAGGGAATGCCACTATTTTGAGCAAGATATGAACACTTGACTTAAAGAGATATTCATCATGATTTGCTTCTGTAATTAAAAGATGCTTACATCCTTACAAAAACATACACCCTCAGGGCAGTCTGCAACCAATATATTTTAAAGAGAAGCCTTTAAAAAAAATGAAATGATAGAATTTATTGGAAAGGAAAAGCCAAGTCATCCAATTCAATTTCCTTTCCAGTGCAAGATTTACGCTGTAAATTCTGTTTCTTCTCAAAGAGCGTGGGGGATATGACTACCAACTCTTGAGTTGCAAACAGTTCACAACTGCCATATGGCAGCACAGAGATAAAGAGAACTCTAATTCATTTTTACCATCTAGTGGTTGTCTGCAGTTTATCAGCTCCTGTTTGGAAGCCTTTGTGGGGATTTTTTAATTTACCAAATTACAGAATCACAGAACTCAAAGTGATCTCGAAGGTCAAAATGTACTCCAATCCTCTGCTTAGCACAGGATATGTTAAGACCTTTTGACAAGAGATTATCTGGCCTCTGTTTGAAGATTTCCAGTGAATGGGAACATACCACTTCATAAGGCTTCCTTGTAAGAAGGAAGTTTTATTATTTCTCAAAATATGCAATCTGGTTTTATTTCTCAACCCTTCGGTCCATTGGTTCTGTCCTTTCCTTCCACAACAGTACAGAAGCACTTCTCTGTCTGGCAAGCCTTTAGATAATTGAATATTACTATTGTATCTTCCCTCAGTTTTCTGTTTGGCAAGCTAAATTTACCCAATTCCTTTGACCATTCCTTACAAGACTTGCTTTCCTGTCCACTTGGTAGCTCTCCTCTGACCTTGCTCTAGGACAGTGGTTCCTAACCTTTTTGTGATCAAGTACCACTTGGAGGTCCCGTACAGTTGCTGCGTACCACCTGGTTCCAGAGAAACTAAATTCGATCAGATATCACTTTATTTCCATAATTGCACCGTTCCTTTTTTGGCCCCGCGCATCCAGCAACTGGATTCTCGGGCCGCTGGGACCAGGTGGGTGGCGTGTGGCAACAGTTGCAAATCGTTGCCAGATTATCTTGTGTTAGGCAGTAAACATTTTTGTGAAGTAAAAAATAACTAACTAAAAATCGTTCATGACCCCGAAAGTGTTCGCGTACCACCTGGAAGGCCCTCGCGTACCACTAGTGGTACACGTACCACAGGTTGGGAACCACTGCTCTAGGACAATAGTTTATAGAAATTGATGCAATATTGTAAGTAAGACTTGACTAAGTAGAGTGGATTATATATGTCCCTTAATGAAACTGAAAATAGCATTTGACTTTGTAACTATTTCATTGTTGCTCCTGTTCAGCTTGTGATGTACTAAATATTCAGATCTTTTGTCTATATACCATTATCAGGTCTCCACATCCTTTATTTTTGCTCTTTGTTTTCTCCCAGATGCAGGAGAAATGCATTTCTCGATGTTAAATTCTATCCTGTTCATTTTGGCTCATTGTTCCATTTCTAGGATTGAATCTTTTGTTTTCTAAAGTGTTAGTTACTCCTCAACCCGATTATCTATAAGAATGTTGATCAACACAAGGCATTGGGATTAAGCCTCATACCATCTCATTTGATTTTGTTTTCTAGGCAGATCTGAAAACAGTCTTCAGTGCTTAAGACTGGGAAAGATCATTTAGCCAAATGAATCCGTCTTTTTATCATCTACCCTGAAACTTATCATGTTATTAATGAGACACTTTGTTGAATGCTTTATTGAAGTTAGGGGATATATCAACAGCATTCTCCCAATATCTATCTATCTATCTATCTATCTATCTATCTATCTATCTATCTATCTATCTATCTATCTATCTATCTATCCTCTCTCTCTCTCTCTCTCTCTCTCTCTCTCTCTCTCTCTCTCTCTCTCTCTCTCTAACTGAAACTGAAACTGAAACTGAAACGAAACTGAAACTGAAATATATATAGAGAAAGACAGGTTAGTTTAGAAAGCCAGTGCGTATTCTCATATTTTCATATCCATTGTTTAAGCATTCAAATGTTTTAACTATGTTTGTAATTTTGATGAATCTGTACAATACTGTCAATATATTATAAGTAACAACTATTCCTTTAAATAGTATACAGTTCATTGCTTTCTCTTTTCTACCCCATCTTTCTACAGATTGTGAGTGTTGGAAAACATGTTAAAGGCTACCATTACATTCTTGCAAATCTGGTAAGAATCCTTTTTTTAATAGTTAATTTCATGCCAAGCTAGTTAAATGATAAATGACCACAGGAAAGGGAAATATGGTGTTGATTTAGTGATGAAAATTGAAATCTCATTGTTGGTTTTGAGCTGGCTTCATCTAATGTGGTGCTAATACATTAAAACCATGTTTTGGTTTTGTTGACTCTGTTTAACCTTTCCTCCCTGAAACTCTCTTTATCACTAGTCCTTGTGACCATATCTCAAGGAAAGGTCATGAAGACAATTCCTTCCATCCAGAGATGATAGTGGACATACGCAAGATTGCAAAGAGTGTTGCAATGCAATTTCCCCACCCTCCTCTCTTTGTACCTGTATAGTCCATGTTCAAAAGGAGCAGGATTTCCATTATAATGGTCCATCAGCCATCCTGCTAATTTTGATAAGAGTGTAGAAGATGACCAGGCTGAGCCTGAAGGAGGGGTCAAACATATCTTTATTCATGAGTCCCTGTGCACCCACAAGAGATCTAAGTCTGGCCCACCTTCAATGCCTTCTTATCTCCTGCTTATTGCCCTTGACCATTAGTAGTTCAGATTCTTGCAGAGAGCTTAAACTTCCAATAAATCTTTATACTCATTTGAACTGCCTGGATTTCCTGATTTCCCCAGGGCTTGATAATGTGTACTCTGAATGAATAAGTGTGTGTGTGTGTGTGTGTGTGTGTGTGTGTGTGTGTGTGTGTGTGTGTGTGTGTGTGTGTGTGTGTTGATATAACATCATCTAGGTTTTATGTAAATCATATACCACCTTGAATATATCTATTTAAATGTTACATAAATGCAAGTTCAATCTAATTAATTTTAATAAACTGCCCCGATCTCTTAAGAGTTCTCACCATAACAAAATATAGCATCCCATAACAGATAAGAGAAAAGGGGAAAAAAACTATCTATTTCTTCAACACTCTTTATAGAAATGCCAACTTTTCCTGCAAAAAGGAAAAATGAATATGTTGCAATTATTTGCTACTGTTAAATATGTAATTTATATACTGTATTTCATATTAAGGAACTAAATTTCAAAAATTTAGAAAAATAAAAGTAATAAAAAATAATTATTGAACTTCCTTTCAAGTTATTTTGAGAAGACCAGTATTAAATTAAGGCGATCTACTAAATAAATAGATAGGAAATAAATAAATAGAAATAATAAACAAACAAACAAACAAACAAATAAATAAATAAATAAATAAATAAACAAACATACTATTCTGCAGTTTCCCAAGAAACCATCTGCATAATAATTAGTGGGGAAAAAACCTGTTCCCTGATTTTTTTCCCTTTTATATTTTTTAAACCTTAAGTTTTATAGTGGATATCTTTAAATCAAACTCATTACATGAATGAGTTACTCCCTATATCAGTGATGGCAAACCTGTGGCATGCGGACCCATATCTGAGGGCACGTGAGGCTTTGCCCTATGTGAGCTCCAGTGCGCATGTGCGCGCTGGCCAGCTGATTTTCTTTTTGGCCGTTTTCGCTCTCCCCAGACTTCAGGAGGGTTTCCTGAACCCTGGGGAAAGCGAAAAACAGCCCAACAGGCCTACCGGAAGTCCAGAGGCTTCAGTGAGGCCTGTGCACATGCGCGGGGGACAAGCATGGTGGGGTTGTGCACATTTGTGGGGGGAGGGCATTGTATTATGGGTGTGGGCACGTGTGTGCACGCTATCGCGCACACGCGCACCCTTTTGGAACCCGAGCTGAAAAAGGTTCACTATCACTGCCCTATATCAACACAATATATGATTATAGAATAAGAAAAAATGAATGATAGGATCAGTAAAGAGAATTAGTAATACTTTTTGAAATGTTACTGACAATGTTGCTGACAATGTTACTATTTTATATGTTATGCATTTTTAAATGTGATACTAAGAACTAAAAAGTTATTGTCAATTTATTGATAGGTGCCACAATCATCGTACCTCGCTGTGGGAAAGTTTCTCTCTCTTCTTTATCATACTGCCCCTAAAAAAATAATAAGATACATAGCAGTAATGTTGACATTGTTTATGCAATGTTAATTTGTTTATGCAAATCAGATTAGTAAAGAAAAGTTTGTAAAAAGGTTATTAATTATTTTCTGCAGCTATTAGTATAAGATATGGTGTATCTTATTTTTTTCCACTGTGAACTCGTTTTAAAATATTTATACTTAAGTAGATAGTTGTAGTGTAATAATTTTATTTTTATGTGTTTGTGTTTGTATTGGTAATTGCAATACTGTTGGGGTGGAATGAGACTGCTTGCAATGGAAAAAGCCAATTACCGTATTTTTCGGAGTATAAGACGCACCGGAGTATAAGACGCACCTTAGTTTTTGGGGAGGAAAATAGGGGGGAAAAATCTGCCTACCAGGTATTCATCTGGCTAGCGTCCTTAGTCTGGTCAGCTTCAGCACATTATTTTATCCCCTGGTTAGGACTTAAAAAAACCTTCTTCTGAGAGAGTAACAATGAAAGAGCATGCAAGCCAGTAAGAGCTGGGAAGATCGTTAGCACCTGGTTAGGGCTAGAAAAAAACTTATTCGGAGCAGCTTCAGCACATTATTTTATCCCCTGGTTAGGACTTAAAAAAAACCTTCTTCTGAGAGAGTAACAATGAAAGAGCATGCAAGCCGGTAAGAGCTGGGAAGATAGTTAGCACCTGGTTAGGGCTAGAAAAAAACTTATTCGGAGCAAGTAGAGCAATGAAAAAAAATTCTGCAAAGACTTAGGGCTGGAAAAACATTCTTTGGAGAGAGTAACAATGAAAAAGCCTGCAAGGTAAGAGCTGGGAAGATCTGTTAGCACCTAGTTAGGGCTGGGGAAAAAAGCTACATTTGAAGTATAAGATGCACCCAAATTTTCAGCCACTTTTAGGGAGGAAAAAGGTGCGTCTTATACTCCGAAAAATACGGTATTGAGTATCTGACACAACCAAAAAAAAAACCTCCTGTCCATATTAAGCAAGAAAGAACTATCTGTTTTTCATCCTTCGAGTGGTTGCTTCACTCCCATTTAACCAGGATACTAGCCTACAGCAAGACATTGATGTACACTAGGCAGTTTGTGACAAGTATGGGATAAGGGCTGAACACCATATTCTGTCCCATTTTCAAGCCTGAGAATTCCAAGATCAGAAAAGAAATGCCACAAAAGTTTTTGCAGTGACTGTGGGAGAATTTATGAATACTCTATAAACTTTTCTCTCCATCTTTAGAGGAGAGATCTAAGAAAGATCTCATGTTGTGAGCCGCCCAGAGTCCCTAGGGAGTTGGGCGGCATACAAATCCATTTAATTAAATTTAATTAAATTAAATGGCCTCTGGGATGCCTTTAAGGGGAAAAAATAGAAGCAATAAAACTAGTTATTTTTCAATAGCCTGTGTTAAATATGAGAATTATATTTAACTCTAGAATTATATCAGTGTACAATTGCACGAAGTATACATAAATAAATGTGTTGTATTGTACTAGAAAATGGAACAGTTGTATTCATTTTAAACACACCTGAGGATCAGATTAAAGTAGTTGAATAATAAAATATAAAACTTTTTAACTTAACCGTTGTAATGACTAAATATCAATGAAAAAGTTTTAATACTGGATGAAAATACAATATGATGGATAATTTATTTTTTAACAGGGATTCAAAGATATTTCCCTGGACAGATTTATGCACGGAGGAGCCAACATCACAGGGTTTCAATTAGTGGACTTCAATACACCTATGGTTTCTAAACTCATGCAACGGTGGAAGAAACTGGACCAGAGAGAATACCCAGGATCAGAATCTCCCCCTAAGGTTCTATTCTACATTAAAATCTGAAATCACCTTTCATGTAACTTGACTTCAGCCATACTGCAGTTATAAGTAACTGCCTAATATTGTGAAGATCTATTGACTTTTATGTGTTAATCAGGTTCCCTCCACAACCTTCTACTTAATCTTCATACTTCGTTTTTCCCCAGCCTGGGACTTTTATCCCACTGTTGACCAAACTGTGAGCAGTGAGATAAATATAATTTTGATGGTAATATTAGTCTTAGTTCTTCTGGATATAGACTTGATGGAGTTTAGTGAAGAAGGTCTTGGATAATCATTCTAAGCCATTGGTACGGGGACTGGTACATTCCACTCTATATCCAGAATGATCGCATTCTTCACTTGGAGGTTGAATCATAATAAGAAACAAATGATGATGTTACATAGGTGGATAATGAAATGTCTGCAAACAAATAATCAAGCTTAGGGCTTAGCTTAGAGAGCACCAAGAAGTCCACAGTTCAACCCTAAACTACAGATATTCCCTCTGTTGTCCTTTTTGAGATAGAATGAAACAACTCTTTCCAGTTTTGGTGAAACGTATTTAGTATTCATTAGTGAACTGAGTTTAAAAGCATTTTGTTATTGTATGTATTGTTCCCTATTGGCTATTTAATTAAGAATTCCCAAATATCTTATATCTTTATAATTATTCTGAATTTTTTACTTTATCCATTCCTAGTTAGTTGTTTATGCAACTTCTATCAGTTTTGTTATGTCCAAAATCAATTATTGCATCTTTGAGGGGTTTTCTGTTCTCACGGGCAGGTCATAAAGTCAAATTATTGGCTTTGCGTTTGTGAAAGGATTGACTCTTTACTCTTGGATCCAATCTTATCTGAACAAAAGTACATTTTATGGGAAGTCTAACTTTCCATTTTATTCCAGTTCTTTTGTAATTCCTAAAGTAACCTTATACAATATAACTTCAAAATTAAACTTCATATTAATGTCCCAAGAATGCGGCGATCTTATCATCCTTGTTTACTAAGAAATCTTTCTCAGCTTGCTGAACTAATGCTTGTCAATTGAGGAATCAAAGGTTTAATTGATTTATTTTTTGAACATAATTGTAATACTAGGTATAATTGGTGTACATTTTTTCCATCTGATTAGTATACCTCTGCTCTAACTTATGATGGAGTACTTGTGATGGCCGAGACTTTCCGAAATCTTCGAAGGCAGAAAATAGATATTTCTCGAAGAGGAAATGCTGGGGATTGTCTTGCAAATCCAGCTGCACCATGGAGCCAAGGAATTGACATGGAGAGGACATTGAAACAGGTGTAGTTCTTATAAGATTTACATCTGCTTGGTTTTTGTGGCAACTGCTATGTTGGAAATTATCACAAATATTTAAACTGCCAAACAGTTATTGGATTAATGCAGGGATGTCAAACTCAAGGCCCAGGGGCCGGATCCGGCTCGCGAGGTGCTTAGATCTGGCCCTCGGTGCCACCCTGGAAATAGCAAAAGACCGGCCCACGGTGCTTCTGCCAGTGAAAACGGAGCTAGGGAGGGCTATGGGCTGCCCTACTGAGTTCCGCTTTCACTGGCAAAGGATTGCAGGAAGCCGTCGCAGCCAAAAACGGAGCTCGGGAGCCCGTTTTTGCTGGCAGAGCACTCGGGCCACCACAGGCGCCCCCGACACAAGTGACGTCGAGCTGACCATGCCCACCCTTGCCCCCGGAGTTCCAATAGAACCCTGATGCAGCCCTCAATGAAATCGAGTTTGATACCCCTGGATTAGTGTATTACATTTAATTAATGAATGAAATAAATTAACAACAGTTCGTTTAGTGATCTTTTGAAGTTACAACGGCACTGAAAAAAAGTGACTTACCACCATTTTTCACACGACCGTTGCGGCATCTCCCTGGTCACGTGACCAAACTTTGGATTCCCCCTCCCCCCAATCTCCTGTGTTTTAAAGCTTGGAGACTAGCAAACTGAACAGGGCCGCCTTGTGATGAGTTGAGCAGAAAATAATAATAATAAATACAATAAATAAACATATGAGCGACGGTGGTGCAGTGGTTAGAATGCAGTACTTCAGGCTACTTCTGCTGACTGCTGGCTGCTGCAATTTGGCAGTTCGAATCTCACCAGGCTCAAGGTTGACTCAGCCTTCCATCCTTCTGAGGTAAAATGATGACCCAAAATTGTTAGGAGCAATATGCTGACTCTGTAAACCGCTTAGAGAGGGCTGTTAAGCACTTGTATATAAGTCTTAAATGCTATTGCTATTGCTATATTTCCACCACTGATACAAACAGAATGAAATGTAAGGGATTGGCGGCACCAGTGGATAAAAGCATAACGCAGCACAAACTGCAATCCTTTTGGGCACCATTACTTTTCTCATTTCGACAAAAGGGTCAGTTCTTACAGCTGCCCCTGTTCATGCTGTATTTGTCATTCAGATGAAAGTTACTGGAGTGCAAAGAATGTTAGTTCTGCTCCGTATGTTGGTTTCGCATGAAATGGAATATTCATTCTCAGGTATAGAAACCCACTGTATGATGGTTCCAGTTATGCTTTCTCAGCCCAACAATATTTGAGGAGTTCTCATGAGGGAAAATCTGAATGGGACTGATTTGTATATATCCTTGAACTTCTCAAGGAAATGGGGAATATAAATCTAAGTAAAAAGATAGGATAACAGTTTTCTTGGAGTGGACAACATTAATCCATTCCATGTTGAACAGAAGCCAGGGTTTTTTCCCCAAAAAGTTATGAGGTAAAAAAAGTGATTTATTGCCAAGAGAGATGAATGCAGAAATCCTACATGAGCTAATTTCACATCACAATGATAAAAGAAAATGAAAAGTTTATATTTTTGTCTAAGAATTATTTTATGTTTTTCAATGTGCATGCCAAATGGACCTGAAGATCTATTTAACTTTGATGGCTCCTTATAGCTCAGAATTCTAAATAATGTCTCAATCTTTCTGCTTTATTATATCATTTAAGAATGAAATAAAACAGAGGAATTTTTCAACTGATGAAAAGGATCTCCATACCCTGATGAATATAGAGACTTAGAAGTTTTCAGATCCAGACTGAGGGTTTTTTAGGCTTTCTTTTCACAGAAAACTGGTTAGGTCTAGGAAAAGAAAAAGTAAAACAACAACAACCCTGAAGAGCCTGTAAAAAAACCATTTTCTTGAGAAATTTTTCATATTGTTCTTTTCTCCCTCTTATTTTACACCATTGGGCCGTATGATCTAGAAATCAAGTACTATATTGTCAAATATTGTAGACAACCGAATGCTGAAGAACAATGAGATGGTGATCCCACAGTATTATAAAAGTGGTTAGAATATTTCTATTTTTTAAAAAAAATACAAATATTTGTGCATTTGGCCCTTTTTATTTTAGTCTTTAGTTACGTACAGAAACTGCTAGAGAGTGGTGCCAGAAATTTGCTATTACATTTTCATCCTGAGACACTCTAAAAGTGATTTTAAAAATTAGCTATGTATAATCCATGGGCTATTGCTGACCGTTCCTCACTTCCAACATTTCAAGGACAGAAGACCTGATATAAACCTGACATTTACATTTGAGGCTTTGGATTCAATTTAAATTCAGATTCTAGAGTGGGGTGGGATGAGGTGGATATTCCCTTATAAAGGTTTTTTTGAAGAACCAAGTGTTAAACACCAAAAGCACACAGAGATTGCTAAGCTCTTCTTTTATCCTTATTAAAACTAGGGGTAGAAAAATGAATCTAGGTGAACAGTTAACATGTCCCTCAATTAACAATCCTGTGAAAAAGGTTTACTTCTATATGATATCTTGCAATGAATAAGTACTTTTATCACTAATCCGTATGTTAATTTTATGTCCAATTTGAAGGTTCGAATACAAGGACTGACTGGAAATGTTCAGTTTGACCACTATGGTCGCAGAGTAAACTATTCAATGGATGTATTTGAACTGAAGAGCACAGGCCCTCGGAAGGTGTGTTCTGATTCTGCATTATTTGTTTAGTTCACCCATATGTGTCTCTACAGAAATTGTTAATAAAACTCAGTTTAGCCAATAAATCCAATTATGTTTGCAGTACCAACCGTTTTATTATCCGGTTTTTAATAATACTCTATTATTAGAAGATAAGTATGCAATTTTTCATACCACAAGACACATCGTCTTTCTCTGTCATAAGGGCCGAGTTCTTTGTATGCTGGGCTTTTTGTTTTTATAACAATGGTGGAAAAAAAGCAAGGTTTGAGTTAGGAATACAAAGAAAAATAAAAGAACCAGGAAGTAAAATAGCTGGTAAGCTTGTTCCTCATTACTGTGCAAAACATAAACACTTTAGGACAATTCAAATGTTTCAACGAACTGATTTCCTTTATTATTATTTTTTAATATGAGGTTTCGGAACAAGAGACCTGGAATATTAAAAGTATTTGCTCTCCCATTTCATTTTTTAATTAGAGCCCAAAAAGAGGAGACAGACATAATGTCTTGGCTCTGTGCTCACAGAGATTATTTTGTTTATTTGTATCTCACCTTTATTATTTTTACAAATAAATCAAGGCAGTGAACATATCCAACACACCTTCCTCCTTCTACTTTCCCCATAACAATAACCCTGTGAGGTGGGTTGGGCTGAGAGTGTGTGTCTGGACCCCAGCTGCTTTCATGCCTAAGGCAGAACTAGAACTCATAGTCTCAGAATTTCTATCTAGAGCCTCAACCACTAGACTAGAGCAATTTGCAGTTTGCTGAAACACAGGAAACTGAGTTTCCTCTTATCTTTCAAATATACTCTATACCAGGGGTCTCCAACCTTGGCAACTTTAAGCCTGGAGGACTTCAACTCCCAGAATTCCCCAGCCAGCTTGTTGGCTGGGGAATTCTGGGAGTTGAAGTCCTCCAGGCTTAAAGTTGCCAAGGTTGGAGACCCCTGCTTCTATACTTGTGACTTAATATATAAAATTGAAATATAGTAATCCCTTTTCATTTGGCTATATACTTTGTTGATGGTTGCCTGATGTAAGAGTTTAAGTCAAACATCAACCATCTAGGATTCGTGTCCTCCAAAGCCCGATACTTCCTTTCTGGCATCAATTTTCTGAACAAGGATAGGTCATCAGGAAAAAAAAAGTTATAGGCTTTTAATTTTAGTGCCAAGAAATATCCTTGCTTCTTACGGTTTATGTACTATGATTTATGGTTCCTTCAGCAATATCAATTGAGGACATTGCTTTTCTTCTCATGCATCAGAACATTTAAGGGCAGGAGAAAACACATGTATTTTTATCACCCAACTTTTTAATATCTTTTTAAAAAAATTCACAGTGGTGCATGTTTTCGTTTCTGCAATTCAATTCCTAATCTGCCTGCCCACTTTAATCGTCCTGTTTTTCATACACAAAGTTTTGTTTTGTTTGTCGCATTTCCTCTGTTGGAACGTTACACAGAAGAGGGCAATTTTTTTTTCACCTATGTGAAAAATCAAAATAAAATATTATCAACTACAGCCGGTTCCTTAAATTAAAATATTCACGTTCAGTTCTATAATTAGAAACAGACGGTATTTTGTAAATGAAGATGATATAGTAACTAGAATCTCAGTAGATTAAATATTACAAAGCGAGTCTATACTAAAAATGCATGGGTTGATCTGAATCCATCTCAAGCTTTTTAAAAAGAAACTTTTCACAGATCATTCTATTATATCAAGGGCTGTTGTTATACTTCTGGCTTGGGTTTTGTTAATGCTTTCATGTACAGCTTTCCCTAATGAGTCCTTGAATTTGATGAAAGACACTGTGCAAAACATCTCTTGAGAACATTTCTGCTCTTCTGTTAAGACAAATAGTATCTGCTTTGCCTTTCAACCACATTCCTTGGCAAGTTAGCAAGGCTATTTACAGTTAAATGGGCTCTCCCACCTTCTCCTCCTCGCTGTTTTAACTGATAATTAGCCAGGGAGGAGCGAAGCCATGAGATTTAAAATATTTTGTAAAAGGAACTTTTCCCCTCTGCTGCACAAACATTTTCTAATGGTATATGTCTGCATACTATAATGTTGGTTTGATATAGATGTACACTGTTCGATTCCCAAAGACTGCCCCTATTTAGTGATAAGAAATGGGGAAGTAGACTGGACAGTACTTTTCTCTCTCCCTCTTAGATTGGCTCTGTTTTCTTTGACTCTTAGTCCTTCACTTTCAATTAGTGTCTTCTGTTTCACCTTCAGAACTTCTGCTTTCAATAGCTGGCTAATCACCAATCTTCAACACTCTTATTTGGACGGTGTCCTGTTCTTCTTCTGAAAGCCTAGACCTCTCCTTCATCAGTGCAACATATTCTGCCTAACTCAGGCCACCAATCCATATTGCCTATAACTAAAACCAACCAACTTCACCTTCTTATGCTGTCTAGCTCTAACTTATGTTGCCAACCATTATCTTCTTCCATCAGTGTTCTTTCTTCTTCCCCAAACTTGCTCATTTAGGACTTAAGAGCCTTGGTGGCGCAGTGGTTAGAATGCAGTACTGCAGGCTACTTCTGCTGACTGCCGGCTGCCTGCAATTTGGCAGTTCGAATCTCACCAGGCTCAAGGTAGACTCAGCCTTCCGTCCTTCCGAGGTCGGTAAAATGAGGACCCAGATTGTTGGGCGCAATATGCTGACTCTGTAAACCACCTAGAGGGGGCTGTAAAGCTCTGTGAAGTGGTATATAAATCTAAGTGCTACTACTATTGCTATTCCCTTCTGCCAGCTCAGCAGCTACCCCATCCTTCTCCTATGAAAAGGACTTTCATTTGCAAAATCACCTCCTATTCTTAGCTTCTATATATCAGATAAAAAGTACACAAATGCATTTTGGGATTCTGGCTACTACAGGTAGCCCTCAACTGATATCCATACATTTAGCGACCATTTGATGTTACAACAGCACTAAAAAAATGACTTATGACCATTTTTCACACGTACAACCATTGCAGCATCCCCATGGTCATGTGATCAAAATTCAGACATTTGGCCACTGGCTCATTTTATGATTAATGGGAGGGTCCCAAGGTCATGTGATCATCTTTTGTGATCTCCTGACAAGCAAAGTCAATGGGGAAGCCAGGTTCACTTATCAACCGTGTTACTAACTGAACAACTGCAGTGATTCACTTAGCAACTATGACAAGAAAGGTCGTAAAATAGGGCAAAACTTACTAAACAACTTGCTTAGCATTTTGGGCTCAATTGTGATTGTAAGTAGAGAAATATCTGTATGTGATGGGAAGTAGGGTGTTACATGTCTCCATTATAAAATTTAGTATCTCCAAGCCTTGATCTTGAACGAAGTTGTAAATTATAATATGTACCAATAACGGAATAAAAATAGGAGAAAAAGAATGAGATTAAAAGGTAGTGATGAGGGTTGGTGACAACCTGAGCCATTTGTAGAACATATGAGCTCTGTAGTGTTGAAAGTAAGTAGTGTTGAAACTGGGTTCAGTTCCAAGTGGGGAAAAAGACACTGGATTCATGGAAGTTGCTTGGAAAGAAGGTTTAATGGTGGACAGGAACACATGGCATGAGTTCCTGAACAGAAAAGGTGGATCACATGCTTCCAGATGTTGGGTGAAGAGAGAGAAGGGCCAAGATGCTGGGAGTTCCTTGTTTTATGCTCTCTCTTGGGCCCTGCCCTGGGGTCTCCTGCTCCTGTGTAAGAAGTGTATCCCATTGGCTGTCAGACTCCCAGGGGGAGGAGGTCTTATCTAACTTTGTAGGCTTCTGTCTGTGTCCCACCAGGCTTGGCTGATGTAATCTTCTCGGTGAGGTGGCTTTGGGATTCCTATTATGGTTCTTCCTGTAGATGCTTGTTATGTAGAATAGATTGCCCATTGACAAAAGTGGGGGGAATGAGTGAGCTGGGCCCATTGACAAAGGTGGGGGGAATGAGTGAGCTGGGCCCAGTCCTTAATGGCCCATTGACAAAAGTGGGGGTTACTAAGAGTGAGTCTTTTTCTGTCTAAAAGCATGTTTCCAGAGATATTCTATATAATATTCTGCCTTTTTAATATTTCCTAGGATATTTCATTTTTTTCTAGGAGAGGGGTGGGTGCTAACTTCCTACAATAGCATACAGATTAAGAAAATACAAAGAAATATGATTTGCAATGATAAGATTTTGAGAAGTACTTATCAGCCTTTTTCCATCCAGAAGATTATAATATAGGCATGAACACTTACAGAAGAAAAGAAAAGAGAGAAAGGATACCTGATAAATGGAATCCTGGATTCTTTTCATGGTTACTGGAGAAATAATCACCTGTTAAATAAACGATTTAGAATGGCCTTACCATTATTTATTTCTATCCCATTGTGAGGAAAGGGTAACATCTCTGAGCACCTCAGAGGGAATGAAGCTCTCTTGGACATACAGATTAATGACATTTTGTAGATATTCAAGGAAACGAAAGTGCACAAGAAAAAGAGAGAAAACTCTGTGTCTGTTTGTCAATGAAGAGAGGAAGGTACCAGTAATGTATCATTAGAGACAAGAAACAAGAAAAATCCAGGTAGATATTGGAGCCATCATGCAAAATAATACTGTATCAAAAGTCAATTATGTTTATCCCCTGAAATCATCCCCTGAAACCAATGCAGTGACTTAAACTGCATATTATACATCTTAGTTCCCACAGTGACAGCAAATAAAAGTTTTATTTCAGATTTTCAGATTCTAATTTATACCTGGATAGATAGAAGAGAGAGAGGGAGGGAGGGGAGAGAGAGAGGTAGAGGGGGAGAGGGAGGGAGATCATCCAGGGATAAATTAGAATTTTAGAATAACACCTTGCAAAAAGAATAGCTCATCAAGTTCAGTTGAGCCAAAAGACAATCAGGAGATAAAATATTTGTCAACTAGTGGCCACAGTGTAGTGGGGGTGGAAGGGAGCTGATTATGTCAGTGCCAATGTTTAAACAACATTTGAACTAACTATCGCTGTTGACTTCATCAGCAGTGAATAGAAAGTTAGCTTCTGCATTTGTTTATTACAGATTGGATACTGGAATGACATGGATAAATTAGTCTTGATTCAACATGAGCCTACAATGGGCAATGACACAGCTGCCCTTGAGAACAGGACAGTGATTGTAACTACAATTATGGTAAGTTTATTTTTCTACTCTTTGAGGGAAGCCAAGTATTTACCTCATTATCCACTAAATGCTCGCTTTGGTAGAATTCAGGAAGTAATGTTTAGGATTCAATCTATTTTAAATGAATATAGAACATTTTAACATAATTTAGACTGCTTTGGAGATTGCTTTTTAAAACATCATATTCAATCTTTCAGTTAATCTCTGTAAAATGCAATATACTACAAACAAGAATAGAAAGTTTTGAAAAAAGGGGAAAACCTTTTATTTTCTATAACTGTACCCTCATTCATTCTTGCCATGTTGTTGTTTTTATTGTTGACACGGTTGCTTTTAAGGGAAACTGTATGCCTTGTAAAAAATGAACAAGAATTCATAAAAATGCATACTTCCTGATTTCTGTAACAAATACTTTTAGTAGTTATGTCCTTTTAGAGTGTCACCCATTTTTTAAATGGGTGTAACATTGAAAAACACAGATTCTCACAATCTCTACTATTTTCTATTGTAAATAGATTACTAAACAAAATTCAGCAACTACAACTTAGCCAAATTTTAGCCTTTCTTTATTTTGTTCATTTATTTTATGGGTTGACACATCTTTTCAATAATGTCTTACACTGAGCAGACTTCACGGCTCCAAATATTAACTAGATTAATAATTAAGAATACAATAATAGCATAGTATAAATTACCCAGATGTCAATGAACAGTTGTAATCTATACATGCATTTACTGTTCAGGAAGGATAAATGCACACCCAAAAGTTCCTGGACCACCAGATCTTCAACATTTACAAATTGTTATTCAGGGCCCATCTATATGAGGGAGAATGCCATTTAATAGAATGGGAATGATGATTAAAAACACCTAACCCTAGGATCAGGGGTGGTATTCACTTATCTTCCCTACCAGTTCGCAAATGTGAACGTGCGCACCCACCTCTGCACATGCGCACAGCCTCCTAGACATGCACCCTGCCTCAAAAATGTGGCTAAATAGGATGCATTATGTCCAGGTGGGTACGCGGGGTGCGCCCACCCGCAGTCACTGCTACCAGTTCACCCGAACCAGTCCAAACTGGCAGAATACCACCTCTGCCTAGGATCCCTAAAGATAGCATTTCTTAAAGATCATTTCTTAAAGATCAAAGATACCTTATTCTTCCAGGATTCAAGGAATGGGCAGAGACTATTGGGAGAAGGTGGTCCCAGAGATAGCCACATGTTGAATCATACACAGCTTTTTAGGTTGACTACCAGCATCTTGAATTACCCTGAGAAATAAACTAATAACTAGTACTGCTTTCAAAACAGACATGGGCAAACCGCCTGATGCCCGGGATAGTCCACAACTGCATTCTGGGCCAACTGAAATTCACAGGTGCTCTTTAAGGTTCGTTGCAGTAAACAAATAGAAGATGATAAAGGCATAAGTGACCATGAACAAACCTCCCAATCTAGGAAAGATCACAACAGGCACGCAAGATGAAATTGTGCAAAATTCCTCTTAGCCATAACTGCCCACCTGCTCTTCAAACAGAATCCTAGATGAAGAGCTTAACAAGTTGAGCAATGACTTCTTGAGAAGGAACACCTCACCATCTGCCCTGTCTTCCAAAATGCATTCACCACTGTCCAAACCCAGCTTTTTTGTCACCTCCGCAAAAGGCTGATCAAATAGGAGGAAGGCAGAAGCATCAGTTAAGTCCATAGCAACTAGAAAAATCATCTGATCCTAACAAAAATAGTTAATTTCCCCCACCTTCAAATAACATTGCAATTGCACTGAAGCAGCTGAAATCTGCGTCCCAGTTCAGGAAAGAAGACCACGAAGAGTAGGAGAACTCAGGTTTATTGCGCAAAAGGTTCAGAGCATTTGCATGACAAATTCTGAACCCTGGGCTATGCCCAAGGTCTTGCTTTTATTCCTTCATTACAATCCTAGCCTCTTCCGAGGCATTACTCTGGTCATCCAATAATGCATCAAACCAAATAACATGTGGTTATACAAAAATAAAGGAAGTAACACTATTAGGGCTGTGTGCATAATAATATCAAATGTGATTATAATATCAAAAACATGGATTAGGACATTTATCTTACACCATCTTGCTACTTTCAGTAGCCTCTTACAAAATGTTCCAGTACATTGGGCAAGTTCTTGGGACTTTCCACTGACTAACAAGTTAACTTCTGCAAATACATTTATATTGAAAACAGGAAATATGTGAAATATGTTTAAAGCAAAATAATATATTTAGATATTATTTTATACCAAATGCCCCCTGCCTCAGCACTAGTATTTTTTTAAAAAACAAACAAACTATATTTAACTTGTGGCCTCCTGCATGAGTTTGGTCCTCTGACCTTGAATGAACTTATAGTTTCCATAGAGGCTATAAATTCATGAGTTGTCTCTACTCCTGATCCCAAAGAAAATGCTAATTAAAAGTTGCAGTTAAAGTTTCCTAAAGCTCAACTCCGGGAACTGAGGAAGCTGAGATGAGGTCCAACAACTTGGACAGGGATGCCACTATATAGTAAGGGGAGCAGTATAACAACAATTCCCAGCTTGTCGTAAGATATCAATTTCAAAAACAAGCTGGCATATCCAATTATCTGCAGAACAATGCCTCTAATCATCAGCATCTCCTATACGTTTCTCAGTAATACAAGCCAGGTATTCACTCTCATCCACACTAATACCAATTATGAGAAGAGATGTCTACAAATATCAAACAACAGCAGCAGCTGGAACCTAAGCTTTCAAGGACATGATAAACTATGGGAGAGGTAACAGAAGTAAGGATGGATGTCAGTTGCTCACTCCTTTTTCCTAGGAGAGTCCCACCTCTTTACCCCATCATGTTCCTCTCTACTCGCCAGTACCTTAATTTCTATCACTTCTCCTTCGTTCCCTTTTACTCTCAATACTCCCTACCCTCTGAATGTGCCAATGACAGCCATCCCTTACCATCCTTTCTCCTCTTCCATTTCCACTTCCATTTCTATGTAACTGCTCTTCCGATATTACAGATCACTTCTTCCAAATTATCCCAACCCATCAGGGAGTGTAAAAAAAATGAGAGTGATTCATCAAAACTACTGATGAACTTTCAATAACTTCCATCTCCAACGCAACTCTAATTGCACTCAGCTGCCCAACTCCTACACACCAAAACTTTAGCTCTTGAAAATGTTCAGAAGGCATGATAAGTATTGTCTCCTAGATTCTAACTCCAGAAAATCCTTTACTTTCACTCAAAGGTTTGACCTTCCACCTCCTGGTGTCAAGTCTACTGCATCTTTTCTTCTTTTCTACTTCCATACTTTTTTTTAATCCTCCTACTTTTCTCAGTGCTTTCTAAATGGGCTAGAAGATGCTGAAGCACTCCATATTGAATTACCAGAACCAGTTCGTCAATATACTGTATACTACCTTCTCCCCTAGAGAGAAATTGTGCAGGCATTTTTCAGATGTTTAATTCTTTTGAGGACTCTGGCCACCATATAGCAATTGCTCCAGTAGATACATCCTGGCCATACCAATCATTGGACTCAGTAAATAATTTCAGTCCAAGAAACTGGTTCCTATTGTCTACACCAGGGGTGTCAAACTGGATTTGTTCGAGGGCCAGATCAGCATTGTAGTTATCTGCAGGCCAGGGGGGAGACGGGACGGACGCCTCCTGGAGCATCCTGCCACAGGAGCCCCCAAAATGGCTCCCCCATGTCCCATTTTGGCAGCAAAGTGCTACAGGAGGCCGTCCAGGCCATGTGCAGCCACCCATGCCCCGTTTTGGCTGCCAGAGGCACCGCGGGCTGGTCCTTTGCTATTTGCAGGCTGGCCCCAGGGACCAGATTTAACCACCCCATGGGCCTTGAGTTTGACACCCTTGGTCCACACTGATTAATGGAGGCATAACAGCCTGAACTCCACCAATCCCTCTGCTGTTACCAGGCCATTAAATCCATATTCTCACAAAGCAGCAGTGGCTCATGGCAGAAGAGAGGATCTGTTATGGATCTATTATCCCTGAGTCCCTCGGGAGTAGGGTGGCATAGAAGAACCAAGAAATAAATAAAAATAAATAAATAATTATGATATAAGCACTAGTACCACTTCCCCAGTCACAAGCACTGTGTTCCCCATCCTCCTTCCACAATATCTGGTCCACAACTTCATGTATCCTATCAATCCTACTCTACTCTTAATCTCTCTAACAGTTTCCAATAACTTTCCCTGTTTGCAACTTTCTAACTTCCTTCCTACCTAAGCGCTGTTCCTCCCACAATGCTTTCTTGGGGGGGCAGGGAAGTATTTTCAGTGCAGTTAATTTCAATGCATAGAATAAACTGTGTTTAATTCTTTTATAGCCAACTGAACTGTTTCAACTTTGGTTGATCATAGTTATTACTGCTGCTGT
The DNA here is from genome assembly GCA_023053685.1 of Diadophis punctatus similis. Lineage (NCBI taxonomy): Eukaryota > Metazoa > Chordata > Lepidosauria > Squamata > Dipsadidae > Diadophis > Diadophis punctatus. Next base: position 9,802,894 of record JALIGW010000016.1, on the reverse strand, counting down.
TGTTGTTATTACTCAGTATTATTTAGTAAATAAACCTCTGAAAGAATTTTAATGAAATGAGCGACATGTATTCATTTTCTTAATTCAATTTTCATTACTATAGAGCTATAAAACTTCAAATGGTTCCTTTTTAATTGAGCAAAATAGCTAACATCTTTCTTTTCTTGAAGTCAGTAGCACCCTTTAATCTGATGAGCGTTGAGGGAGACTGTCAAAGAATAACCTTAATCTGATTAATTTAATAATTCTCCACTTAACGCACTGTTCTTTTTATATATCACATTGGACAAAGTTTGGATTTTTTTTTTCACCAAACATTCCAGATTACATTTATTTTAAACAATACAAAATGTTTCATATTGTATTGTTACATTGTTTGTATGAACTATAGTTGTATAATTCAGTATAGTGATTCCTTTTCACAAATTCCCTGTTAAGGATTATCGTTCTTGGATTTAAATGGACTAACATTGTATAGAGAAATTCTAAATGTAAACCTAATGGTATAGTTCTTCTTTGCATGGGATTTATTAAAAAAAATGTCTCTTTCCTTTGAAAAAAAAAAGTCACAGTAATGGAAAAATCATACTTCAGTACAGTCCTCCTCTTTTCAGCCACTGATGAAGAACCCTATTTTAAGAAATTGACCAAGGAAGAAAAGAGTTCCCAGCTGCACATGTGAACATTCCTAACATAAGATCCAGTATAGTAGCACTGAGCTGTATTTTTCCATATGGATTTCTGAGCCTCTTGACTGGATGACCAGGCACTGAAGCATCAAGCAAAATAATGTTTTTGTTTTGTTTGTTTGTTTTGCTTTGTTTTGCTTTTTTTTTTTTAAAGGCTCTGTGACTTTGAAATGTTTGAAACTTCTCCAGGCATTCAGTCTTCAACTGCGCCAAGGTGTGAAGAAAATGATGGGAGATTTCAAAATAGTCTCAGTTGAAATTTTCCACTCATTACAGTCTTTTGAACTGAGGCTATCATCTGTGTGCTGTGTTAATTATTGTCAAATGCTTCCAAATTTAGGGGCAACTAAATGATGCTTAGAAAAAGAGAGAGAGACAAAAGTGGTATGCAGGATGCCAGACAAGCTGCTTAAGATGTCTTTTTCTTGCTTGCAGTGAATTCTTTTCATGCCCGTTATAAATGTTATCTCTGCAAAAGAACTTAGCCAAACAAAGCATCTGAATAACTTTTATGTAGCATGCCATGATTTATTAAAGTATACAATTTTAAGCATAAAAAGCAGAGAGAAAATGTCTTGTTGAATGTTCCATTGTTAAAGTGCAGGTATTTTTTTTTCTTCTGTAATAGTACTTAATTTGCAATAAGTCATTTATGTGGAGTTGTGTGGTGTATCTAAAGTGTTTACCATTGTCGTGCACCAAGTAAAGATAATGAAAAAAATATAACCTAGGTTAGAAATACAGGTTCTTGTTAAATCAGACATGTTTCCAAAATGACTCGGATCTTGCTAGTGTTTTTCTAGTGAATCTCAATTCCTGTTATTCTTAAAAGGTCCACTCCACAAGCCAAACGGAAATTTCCTTATTTCTTTAGGAAATTTTTCTGACCCACCTGAAACCTGCTGGATCCTAAACAGCTTCCAGAGCATAAGTATTAAAAACACAACACAAATTAAAAGTAAAAATAAAACGGTGACTAAAAATATAAAGCTAAAAATGATTTTTAAAAAATATATAGTAAAAATGGCATTACTAACTACCGATATCAATCTCCAAATGCCCTCTAAAACAGTCATATATTTACCTGCTTCTGGAAGGGGATGAAGGTGGGGGCCATGCATGCTTCGGAGGTCAAGCTCCTCCAGAAAGGAAGAGCAGCTACAAAGACTGCATGATGTTAGACCTCCTAATAGGTGAGAATCCTCAGAAGGACTCCCTAAAGATCTAGGTAGGACATGTAAAAAATATTGGGAAATGTCCGTTCTTGAGATACCCAGGCTTCAAACTATCTAAACTTAAATTAAATTTAAGTTAAATTAAACAGCACCTTAAATTACATTCAGAAACCCAATACTATTGATTTGAACTCTAGAAACCAGTGCTTAGATTAGATTAGATTTGCTTAGATTATTATTAGAGTTGGAATGGACCTTGTAGGTCATCTAGTCCAACCCCCCCCCCCCGCTCAAGCAGGAGTCCCTACACCATTTCGGATAAGTGGCAGTCCAATCTCCTTTTGAAAGTCTCAAGTGTTGGAGCTCTCACAACCTCCGCAGGCAAGCTGTTCCACTGGTTGATTGCTCTCACTGTCAGAAAGTTACTCTGACAGTGAAACCTGTTATTTGTGACAGTGAAACCTGCTATTTGTGTATGACATGGCTACACTATGAGTAGGCATTCTAGATCAGCTGAAATTTCAAATTTCAAGCGCAATGCCATGCAAAGCAAATGACAATAATGCAATCCAGAAATGAGGCCACGAGTGAGCATCTTCAGTGACACCTGTTCCAGGTAAGGCCTCAGCTGGGGTGCCAGCTGAAACTGTCCAAAAGCATGGCAGGGGAAGGATACTGCAAAATCCCCATTCCCTCCCCACTCCTGGGGAAGGATACTGCAAAATCTCCATTCCCACCCCACTCTGCGGCCAGCCAGAGGTGGTATTTGCCGGTTCTATGAACTACTCAAAATTTCCGCTACCGGTTCTACAAACTACTCAAAATTTCCGCTACTAGTTCTCCAGAACCTGCTGGATTTCACCCCTTGTCAATGTTCCCTCTAAGCTGCGCACGTAATGAGAGAACGGCCGCAGCAGTTTCCAACTGCCGCGTGCCATTTTCTAATATCAGAGACTGCACGCCTGCGCGCCCATGCACATGACTAGAGAACGGCGCGCAGCAGTTTCCAATTGCCGCGCGCCGTTTTCTAACATTAGTGGGATCATTGCCCCTGGTATAGATCTCACTTCAGGGGGCATGAAATTCCAGAAGGTAGGATCCATGGCAGAAAAGGCTCTCTTTCCTGATCTAATTGATCTACTATGCCTTATACATCAAGGATCTCTTTCACAAGAGAAAGACTGGAAGTTCCTTTTTTGATAATATGATGAAATACTATAGTTAAAAACATCCTAGTATTACAGAGAGTGAGTATGTTTTTTAAACGATCAAATTTAGCACTGTACACAGTGGGTACTGAGAGTGAAGCTTAGGATATAATGATAAACTGGAACATTGATTAGAAAACAGTTGCCCCAAGGCAACAGATCTGTCTACTCATCTTTAAATCTTTATGCTGCAGACACTGATGTCCAAGCATCTCCTAGCAGTTGGGAAAAAAAGTAACCAGTGTTATAATAAAAAAGAGGAAAAGAAGGCTATCAATAAAAACAAGTGGTGGTGTGAAAATATGTTCTCCTATATTTTCACTACACTATTAAGAATCTACTCCAGTAGTTTCCTAGCTATGCCATTTTACTTCCCCCCCTTCCAATAGAGAAACTATTCAGAATGTCTGTTGAAAAAAAAATCAAATCTCTGGATCAAAAGTAGCACAGTATAAACATGTAAAATAGCTAAGGCTTACACCCATCTCCTCTACCCAGGTGTTTCAGTATCCAAAGGGAATAATAATATCCCCAAGTGATAATATCCAAGTGATTCTACTCGTTTTATTTTAAATTCATGTTGAAATTGATATATTACGGTGCGATTTAAATTCAGTGGACTACCTATTAAAGGAGAGCCACTGTGCAAAATTATTCTTCATCGTGAAATATGCAGTGAACTCTGCTTTTATCATATATATTGGAAAGAGCCAGCTGGGGTAGAAAGATTCAAGCTCTTATCAGTTTATTTATTGATTTAATCAATTTATATTGCCACCCATCTCATGAAACACTGTGCAGTTTACAATAACCTAGATAAGAAGGCATAGAACGTAAGAAAAGAAAAGAAAAACACCCCAGCAGCCAGGAATCATAAAAAGATCATTAACACAACCAGGACATGCTTCTTCTCACACCGGGGGGCTCCAGGCTTGAGCAAAAAAGGCACATTTTCAAGTCATTGAGGAAGGTCAATAGGGCTGAGACTAACCTAAGTTCTGGAGCAGGGGTGACATTCAAATTTTTCCCCTACCGGTTCTGTGGGCATGGCTTGGTGGGCGTGGCTTGCTGTGGGGTCATGTGACAGACTGGGTGTGGCCAACTTGATGTCACTCACAGCAAGGTGCGGCAGCATCACCCCACCAAGCCACGCCCACAGAACCGACAGAAAAGTTTGGCCAAGTGTTCTAGCTTTCAACCTGGCTGATTCTCGCCCCCTTCTCATGTTTGCTCTGTGTGTATGAGCCCGAGAAGGAGGAGAGGAGGAGTGAGTGGGAGGGAGGGAGGGGCGGGAAGGTGCCAGTCAGTGGTGCGATTTACCAGTTTTCCAAACTGCGCATAATCGCCACCACCGGTTCTATAGAACCTGTCCGAACCTGCTGAATTTCACCCCTGTTCTGGAGAGAAGATTCAGTGTAGGTGCCAAGATAGAAAGGGTCACCTTCTGGATTGCAGCAATTTATATTCCTTAATTGATTGTATCCATAAAATGCCCCTCCTGCCAGATTAGATAGGCAGAAAGAACCAGGAAGAGAGAGTCCCATAAGTAACCTAATCCAAAGCCATGAAGGGCTTTAAAGGTGACAACCAGAACTTTGAATTATGTCAAGAATCACACTGGAAGCCAATGTAGGTAAAAGAACAGTAGTGTCATGTGCACCAAATAACCAGCGGCATTAACTGCCTGCGCTACTGTATTCTGCACCAGCTGGAGCGTCCAAATACTCTTCAAGGTCAGCCCCATGTACAGTGCTTTGCAGTAGTCCAGTCTGAAGGTCATGAACACATGAAAGATTTAAGAGTAGCGCCCTCCCCAGACCAGGAGAACCCTGTGATTGCAATCTGTCTTTAAAACAAATCTTCTGTCCCACAGGATAGAGCTCAATTCTATGTATATTCTGCCCCATACAATTCAGTTAAGTAGAAGTTAATGCAGAAAATGCATACGATAGTTTTTAGAGTTATGGTAATCAGAAATGACTTTGGACGACAGGAGGAAGAACTATAGACTATACAAGCATCATGCAAAAGATATGTCAGCTCACAGAAGGAAAGGGAACTAGGAAGCATCTCAGAAAAGACCCTCCTGAGTTTTCCAGAGAGTAAAAGAAAAGGAGGGGATGAATGTTTTCATACTTTTTAATGTAACCTTACAATAAAGATAGAGCTAATATCCATGTGCTTCTTCTCTGAACTAGTTCAAGGGGCTAATATTTAGAGGCTCCTGAAAATAGAAAATAAAACCAGACAGATCACAATGGTGAAGAATTGGATTCAGGGGAAAAAAAGCTCAATTCAAGATGTGGCACTTGTTTACATTGTTAATTTTTTTCCAGCTGTTTATTAAATCGAGGGGGAGATGCATTCAAGGTATTTTACTCCAAAATCATCTGAAGCAGAAAATTGACTTACAGATCTCCAAGGGATACTTATGCAGTTCATAAAAAGAATCAAGCACAGAGCTGTGTAATTCCCCATGTTCCATTAATATAAGGCCTGCTACAGGTTTTGAACCACTGCATCTAAAGATAACTTACGATAGCCCAATGATGACGAACCTATGGCATGGGTGCCACAAGTGGCACACGGCGCCATATCTGCCGGCACATGAGCCGTTGCCCTAGCTCAGCTCCAGTGCGCATGTGCATGCCTTCCAGCTGATTTTTGGCTCACGCGGAGGCTCTGGGAGGGCAATTTTGGCCTCCGGAGGGCCTCCGGGGTGGCGGGAGGGAGCATTTTCGCCCTACCCAAGCTCCAAAAAAGCCTCTGGAGCCTGGGGAGGGCAAAAAACAGGCCAACCGGGCCCACTGGAAGTCGGAAAATGGGGGAGTGCGCAGGGGGCTGGGGCAAGTGGGGGGCTTTGAATTATGGGTGTGGGCACGCACCCGTGTGCAATAGCTTGCACGCGCACTATTTCGGCACCCAAGGAAAAAAAGGTTCGCCATCACTGCGATAGCCCATGCTCAATGTCAGTACTTTAGCTGAGCAGAGTCTGAGCATGGGTCTTGGCATGCGTCATGCTAGATCAGATGTTGCCAGATTTTCTTGTTTCATAGCACCTGGATGTCTCAGTAATTTTCTGACACCCTAGCCCAGGGGTAGGCAAAGTTGGCTCTTCTATGACTCGTGGACTTCAACTTCCAGACTTTCTGAGCCAATCATGCTAGCTCAGGAATTCTGGGAGTTGAAGTCCATGAGTCATAGAAGAGCCAACTTTGCCTACCCCTGCCCTAGACCAAAAGACAGCTGAAAACCCAACTTTGCAAATATAGCATATTAAAAAAATGAACATCACAATAATTTAAAATATCCCCATGGCACCCCTGTATATTTGGCCTGAGGTCCTGCCAACTTTGGCAATAAAATATGGGGTGACAATATGGGGTACCATAAAATATAGGGTGACAAAATATATCATCTCAAAAATGAGATATTTTAAAACAGGACTAAGGAACACTGCCAGTGCTTCTAATCCAAATTGATTCTAGTCCAGACAAGGATTCAACACAGCTTATGTCATTTTCTTAATAGACATCCTAATATATTTAATGATGTGATTAATGTGTTTTAATCAATCATATGGAAGAAATTCAGCAAACAAGAATGGCCGTATGAATTGGCCTCTTGTATATAAAAATAAGTTGGAGAAAAGTTCCCTGGCAATAAAATTGATGTTAAGTTTTCTTGGCCACAACTAATATTAGATTCATTTTATTTCTCATGGGGAAAAGGCTCTTGTTTCAATTAACCAAGTGTTGCCTAGAGCCTCAAAGCAGTTTTGTCTCTTGTTTGATCTTTGCTTTTTCCTTAATGCAATCCATCTTCATCTAATTGACAACTATGAAATGGTAGCCTTTCATTTAAGCAATTGTTTGTGGAGGCAATTCCCAGAAAGATTTGATATTTGCAGTGATAACTCTTGCAATAGAGGCAATATAATAATAGAGGCAAGAGCCGAGGTGGCACAGCGGTTAGAGAGGGGTACTGCAGGCCACTTTAGCTGACTATGATCCGCAGGTCAGCGGTTCAAATCTCACTGGCTCAAGGTTGACTCAGCCTTCCATCCTTCTGAGGTAGGTAAAATGAGGACCCAGATTGTTGGGGGCAATATAAATATACATTGCTTACTGGTGTAAACCGCTTAGAGAGTGCTTGCACTGTGAGGCGGTATATAAATCTCACAAATAAATAAATAAATAAAATATGGAAACCAAGCATATTTTCCAAGAACAGTCCTCAGACCAGAGCAGGGGTGTCAAACTCAAGGCCCCGAGGCCAGATCCGGCCCACAGGGTGCTTAGATCTGACCTGAGGGGCCAGCGAAGGACTGGCCCACGATGCTTCTGTCAGCAAAAATGGAGCTTGGGAGGGCCATATGCACCACCACCCGAGCTCCATTTTCATTGGCAGAGGGTTTCAGGAGGCCGTCACAGCCAGAAACAGAGCTTGCAAGGACTGCGTCCCCCACCCCAGGTCTGTTTTTGCTGACAGTGTTGCAGGAGGCCGTCACAGCCAAAAATGGAGCTTGGGAGCCTGTTTTCGCTGGCAGAGTACTTGGGCCACCACAGGCACCCACGACATGAGTGACGTCGAGCTGGCCACGCCCACCCCGGCCACGGTCCCCCTGGCCCCCTGAGGTCAAACACAACCCTGATGCAGCCCTCAATGAAATTGAGTTTGACACCCCTGGATTAGAGCTTTAGATTAGTCACTTGTAAGTGAGGGCTTTAATAATACTTCTGTTGTGAAAAAAAAAGGTGAATTGCTGCATTTTGTGAGAAGTTTCTGTACATGTTTTGCTCCATAATGCTCATATAATTTGTCAAAAGATATATAAGCATACTAGTGTGCTACTCCGAGCACAACTTCAGAAGAACATATGAAAGATATGCACTACAAAATATCATAAAAGTCAACCTTTCCATTCCCCTAAGTTTTTATTGGTTGAAGAGGTATTAATGAGTTTTTCCATCATACTTTTGATGCCAATCAAGTTACTAGACAAAGTAGCATAGTGATGCCATCTGCACTGTGAGTTAATCTAACTGGGCTTTAGGAAAGCTGTAGCATAATAGCTATGAATATTGGATATAAATATATACATCTAATTATTTTAAGAAAGTCATATCATTCAGTAGTCGTCAAACTCCATACTCATATACATACACAATCAAAATATAGTAAACATAAAGAAAATAACACAATAGTAATAATACAATCAAAAAAGAGCTTAACATATAATTGTTATTAAAATAAATTGAAATGGAAGAAAAAAGCCTATTAATATAGAATCATCTAACATATTATTGAATCTGTATAAGATAGACAGTCTCTCTGTATCTTCTCAATATTATACTTCTCAATGTTACACTACTATGAAGACATTTCAAAACTTCATGCACAACAGCTCTCTTGAATCTAGTCTAAAATTAAAAGTGTAACTTGTCCTGCACCTACATAGAATGACCCTCTTTCCCCAACTCTTTCCTCAGTCATAAAATGACACATGGTGGGATTTTAGTATAATTCAGTATTGCATCTAACTGCTATGTTTGTCTCAGAGTTATGTAATGACTTGAGGCCAAAAAAACAAAAAGGCCATAACTGATGTGAATCAGAAAGCCCTCACATTTCTTTGAAAATGTGATATCCACTATTTTTGAAACATTCTTTGGGGAGTTGAATAAAAATGGAGGAAGATTTTCAGATGAATTACACTGTGAAACTTTGAAGAAAGAACAGTGTGTAGCTACATTTCAGATGGCTTGAACATTCTGCTCAGGCTAGATTACATAGCTATATAGCCTAATTTTTTAAATGAAATTCTTGAAACCTTAGCTATACCCACTTAGAGAGGGCTATAAAACACTGTGAAGTGGTATATAAGTGTTAGTGCTATTGCTATTGCTATACAGTAGCAACGGATTTACTTCCGTTTACTTCCAAATCATTGCTAGTATAGTAGAAATGTGTTACCATAAGGGGTGATGTAAATTATATTTGACCTCATCTTACTGCATGATAAGTTTCCCATACAACTGAAAATCCTGACATTGAAGATCTAATAGACTAACATGTTCTAGGGATATCTCCAGGCTACCCTTGCATTGAATTTATTTTTAATCCAGAACCCATTCATTCTCAACTGGATTGCAATAGAATTTGCTCCCAGGTCCATACCAATCTCAGAATCAAAACATCTGATATAAGAAGTTTAATCAATAGTATTCTTGCTGGCCCAATTGGCAAAAGAAAGCTCGGGACCGTATTGGTTGGAAACATGCAGAAGAACCCTTCATCCTGTAGTGGATAGACAATGGCTAAAATGATGATGAATCAATAGAAGTTGAACGATGAAAAATGAGAAGGAGTCTAGTTATACATTTCCAGACTAACAAATTATATTAAAATCTTCTGAGTGTTTAGGCATGGATGAGGAAAGGAGGGAAGGAGAATGGTTATTCAGATTCAGGTTACATGTGAGACAGATTATGAATACCTGACAATTAGCAATTCTAATGTAACCAACCCTTTGCGTTTGTTAAGACCTTCTGAGGTAGTCAAAAACCCTTTAACCTTTGTGAGATCTATGGTCTCTTGCTCTATAGTGCTGATGTATCCCAAATAGCTACTTTGACATTGGAAACTTCCTATATGCCAGGAAGTTAAAATTTCTGAGAAACTGCTCATTTACCACATGGATTGTACCTTATTAATAATGTGTGCCTTGAGCTATGCTTGGTAGGTAAATAAAGGAACACTATAATCTTTTGTTCTGTTTTTGTGGCCTGTCTTTTAATAGGTCATCTCTCAGAATTCATCTGCCTTTACTTATTTGTCTGCTTCTTTTGTTAGAAGGGAAGTTCAGTTGCTTGGTTTATTCCATCAATCAAGTATGTCCATCAAGTGGGACAGAACAAATGTGGTTTTATCCTAGAACCAGGCCATAGATTATAAATTTGGAGGGTGTTATGTGTGGAAGCTGGAAGCATATAATAGGTTTCCTTTACAATGTGCCCATTTTGTAGCTTTTCCATGACATCAAGGTAGTGGACTTGTTCTGTTGATAGGCCAATGTTAAGGTTGATGGTGGATAGAAATAATTAAGGTCTTGATGGAATTTAATGAGATTATTTTCTTAAAATGCCATTACTGAATAGCAGTAGCAATAGCACTTAGACTTATATACTGCTTCACAGCGCTTTACAACCCTCTCTAAGCGGTTTACAGAGTCAGCATATTGCCCCCAACAATCTGGGTCCTCATTTTACCCACCTCAGAAGGATGGAAGGCTGAGTCAACCTTGAGCCTGGTGAGACTCGAACTGTCAAATTGCTGGCAGTCAGCAGAAGTAGCCTGCATTCTGTGCCACCATGGCTCTTAGCACCACCACATAACCACTGCGCCATCACGGCTCTTAATCTCAAGTAAAGTAAAATTTTGTAAAGTTTTATTAAGTTTTGTAAAGTAAGAGTTGACAAACTTGCCAGCTGTGAAGGTATTTGCATACTGTGGAGCAGAGGTCTCCAACCTTGGCAACTTTATGAGGTGTGGACTTCAATTCCCATAATTCTTGAATTCTGGGATTTGAAGTCCACACCTCATAAAGTTGTCAAGGTTGGAGACCTCTGCTGTGGAGCTATGTATATGCCTATGGTTGTTCCAGTGATTTGTAGATATATATTATTGCCAAAGATGAAGTAGTTATTAATGAGTACAAAGTAATACAATCTAGTGGCAAGATGTGCTTAGGGAGTTGCCAGTGGATTGTAGCCTTCATGGTGATGTGGTATCTTTTGTGTAGCTAAGAGTGCTGATGGTATAAGGTAAGGGCTTATGCTTTTAGTAAAACTTGTTGGTTTGAAAAAGTACTAACAGACTCCTTATGAGTTATTGTGACAATGTACTAATAGGATCAATTTGCATTTAAGTCAAACAAAGTTAGTGTAACTATGTTTGCAGTTAAATGTGGCACTGTTTAAAACACAGTTACCGGTAATCCTTTGTATATTTTTTGCCTTTTAACTTTTCAATATTTAGCTATGAATTCCATGTTTAATTTAGAAACAATTACCAGGGTCAGTCAACAAGTCTTTCACTCATTTGTGTGTACCAAACATACAGTGCAGTGCAGAATCTGGTGAATTTGCTTTTTTTCTCCCCCCTCCCCCCCAAAAATGTGTGCTCCGTTCATTGGCCTTTCATATTAAAGAAAACTTGTTTAGTGCCACTGGAGGGGAAAAAATAAATCAGGTACTTGAGCCAATTTCTGCATTTAAGTGGAATCAGTAATACCCAATTTTTCATTCTGTGAAAATCAAATATGTATTGATTTGTAAGTTTCTACTGCATGCCACACTTTTTAAACAAATTCAGCAATTTGCTTTTTACCCTCACATTTGATATGTTCTTATGCTTATTGTGATTCTATGGTGTTTCACCCATAAAGATATAAGAGCAATTTATTCATATACTCGTGTTAGGAAATTGATCACTGCCTTCTTTTACCAAATGATATGTTCTTGTGTTGTATGTATATATGTTTACATTTCTGTCTTAAACTCATATGGAAAACAAGATTACTGTCTGCTTTATTTAACTGAAATAAGCATGGAGTGCATTAACATAATTGTTTATATAATATTGGTGTAATATAAGAATTCTTAGTTTAGAGTAGAGAATTTGATCATTTGCAGTGTTTTAAATAATAAAAAAAACCAAAATGTGTGAGTGGTTATGTTCTATGTATCTTTCAAATCTTGTCTCAACTTTCTTTACCAGAGTCCAAGATCAGTATAACCTAAGTTAAAACAAATCAAGTACAATCCAAAAATGTAATAACATTTCAACAGTTTGATACATAGTGAACATCTCTTGATAGATCTGGATATGATGTAGTCTTATGAAAAATGCACAATTAAATGCAATTAAAAAGCTGATTTTGGGAGACCTGTCATTTAGGAAAATTCCTAGGTAACATTGATTGTGGCCCCTTAGGAAATTTTAAAAAGTCAAATAAATTGAGAGTACAATTCTGCATACAATTTTACCCTTTAGAAAATGGAAGATACAGGTGTATTGCCTAAGCACTATGGGACTGCCATCCATCATTGCAAAAGAGAGGGCTTTAAAATGTGCTCTGCAAGAAACCCATTAGGTATGGGTAATTTAAATATAATCTTCCCAAACATGTGGTAACTACACATTTAAATCAAGGGTGGGTTCTAACTTACCTTGCCGCTGGTTCACTTCCTCCCACGCCGCGTGGGCATGCTACGTGGGTGCGCGCACATGCGCAGTGCTGAAAATTCCAAAAAAGCCAAAAACAAGATGGTGGTGCATGCACAGTGCCGGAAAACTCGGCTTCTGTGCATGTGCAGAAGAAGAAAAAAGCAAAAAAAATATTCAAAATTTAATAAAATAAAATAAAAGATGGCGGCATCCACGGACCGGCACTGACTGAACCGGCTCCATGACGTCACCAGCAGTTTGCTACCGGTTCAGGCGAACCGGTCTGAACCGGGAGGAACCCTCCTCTGGTTTACATTTTCATCAGTGTGTGCTAGTTTGTATTACAGGTAATCCTTGATTTATGCTACAATTGGGACCAGCTATCCACTGTTTAAACAAGATAGTTGTTAAGTGAGTTGAGGCTGATAATATGACCTTTTTTTGCCATGGTTGTTAACTGTGGTTAACTGCGGTTGTGAAATGAATCACATGGTCATTAAGCGAATCCAACTTCTCTCATTGGCTTTGCTTGTTGGAAGCTGGCTGAAAAGGTTCAAACAGCAATCACATTACCCTGGGGTTCTGCCACAGTGATAAACATGCCTGTTGCCAAGCACCTGAATTTTTATCAAGTGGCCATGGGATTCTGCAATGGTTGCAAGTGAAGGACCAGTTGTAAGTCATTTTTTTTTCAGCACCATTCAAATGGTCAGCAAAGAAATACTTATAAGTCAAGGATTGCCTGTAATTTGTGTTTACGTTCTGAACGACTCAACAATCAGTTTAGGACAGTGATGGCGAACCTTTTTCTTCTTGTGTGCCAAAAATGGGAGTGTGCGTGCGTGCTAGTGCATGCGCGTGCTGGCAAACAACCCCCATGCATGCCACACTGCACATGCACGCATCCCCACGCATGCACCACCCCGTTGGGTCATTTTTTACCCTCAGGCCCAACGGGCAAACTGGAAGTTTGGAAAAATGGAAAAATGGACGTCCAGTTGGGTCATTTTCCTTGAAGCCTGGGGAGGGCGAAAACAGCCTTCCCCGAGGCCGAAAATCATCTAGGCAACGCACGCATGCGCACTGGAGCTGACATAGGGCAATGCGTCATGTGCCCTCAGATATGGCTCCGCGTGCCACCTGTGGCACGCGTGACATAGGTTCACCATCACGGGGTTAGGACATTCTGGAGTGAGTTGCAAGAACATCTTTTAAATCTATATCAGCCTCCACTAACTATTGTCTAGCAGATACCCAGTGAAATTCTGAAACTAACCTTTATAGATTAAAACCTTGTATTTCCCATTGTATTTATCAAGAAATTTTTCCTATGACATTGAAACCTTGATATCAAAATGCAACAAACTGTGAAACAACATTGTTAGGATTCTTAGCAGGATTCTCTTGCTGAAAAAAGAAATAAAAGCCTTAAATTGGTTTATCTGATGCTTAACTACGTCGAAAAAAAATGTTTAACACCCATCTTCCCCCTCTCCCCCCCACAAAAAAGGAAGGGGAATTCCAGCTCGATTTTTGCAATAAATAAATCTGGGTTTTTGACACAAGAGTTAAACAAGATTATTATCTTGGTCATCCCTAGAATTAGTTTCTAACAGATACATTGTTTTCCGATTGAATTTCACCTGTTTCATTACAAATCATGGAAAGGAATCCATTATTTATATACATTAAAAACTGCAGTAGTTTTGCAAATAGTGACTCAATTGTTTTCCCTAGAATAGAAATCGGAAGACAATCATTAGTAATATTTGGACATCCTCCCCCTCCCCCGCAGGCCACCAATGGCTAATAGGGGCATTTGGGGAAAAATGAGCAATATTAAGTGTTTATAATAATCACTGATAAAAATATTTTTCTACTACAAGTTAATAGACCCTTGTTGCCCAGACAGTGCAAATTAAGTTGGGAAGTGAGGATTGAGAGTTGAACATTTCTATATATTCATTTCTATTTCAGCAATGTACTAGTCTGATTTAGAAAGGTTTCTCACTCTGAAATACATTTTTTATATTAACCAGGACTATAAGTATTTTTTTTCTTTGTCTAAATCTTATACCATACAAACTTTCTTTGTCAGACTTAAAATACAGGGTTTTTTTCTATGTATATTTTTAATAATCAGCTTCAAAATTTTCTAACCTTATAGTTATTAAAAACCACATCAACTAAACAATGGATTGATCTCAACCCAAATGCATGTTACATTTTGTTTGCAATATCTGAAAGGAATCGTGTCACATCATGTATCTAATGGTGCTCCAAAACATTGTATTATACATTTATCAACAAAGAAGTTAGCTTTTTAAGCAAATTCTGAATGGATCACCTCACATTATACACTGCTACTACTTGGCTTACACTACTATGCCTTTCATTAATCTTTTCCCCCCAGTATTTAGCAGAACAAGGTAAATATATATGTCTATGTTACGGGAACTAAACCATTGGCAAACGTGTTTCTAAGCAACTTAGTTATGCAGCCTACTACATGTTGTAAGCTACTATATATGGCTTTCTAGAAGTGTTTCAGAAGTTGCAGTAATTTGGCCAAGAGATAAAGTAATGGTCATGCCATTTCTAAGTGGAAAATTTCCTAAGAATTATTTTGTATGTGTGCATATACATGTGTGTTTTAATATGTGATCATCATCAAAAGAGATATCAAACCTCCTAAATAAATTTGGGTATAAATAAATATACGCAGACAACTTAGATAATACAAAGCTGAGGTTGCAGAATCAACTGAACCATTTCAGCAGATGAAAGATATTACCACTTTTTACTGTAGTAAATGCTGAGTAAATGTCACACCACTTTGAAGACCTTTTCATTTATAATTCACAAAGGAGTCCTTTTTTTGTGTGTGAACCTCAGTTTCCCAGATTGTAAATTTGTCTACATGGTGTAATAACCTAGTAGTCCCATATTCATTTATTGCTATACATATCCTGCCTTTCAAGATGACAATATTCCAAATGTCTTACAAACAATATAAATTGTATTTTTTAAAAAAATATATACTGAAATTATTATTGAATAACAAACTGTTAAGATCATTTCCAAAGGGCTGTTGTTCCTCTGTCCCTCTCTCTTCAAGGGATCCTGATATGATATTTAACAGAGTTGGAAGGGACCTTGAAGGTCATCTAGTCCAACCCTCTGCCCAAGCAGTACTGAATAGAAACACATTCACTGTTGTCTTGACTATCAAGGAATAATTGCAAATTGCAGAAAAATTCTGAAAAAAATATTCTAGAGAAACATACTTAATTCTCGGGGCCAAACTTCTGTCACTATAGGAAATTACATCCTTCTTCAGTAGGTTGGAGAAGAAAATTGCCAAGAGATAGTTAATGTCTTTCAGTGATAATATTAATTTCCTCATTAGTAATTCCTTCTTGCTTCCAAGAAACACCCAGATACCAGAAAAACATTTTCATCAAAATAATGAATATTACTGAGTTACTTAAACTCAGCCCTCTTACCTTCATTATTTATTACAGAAATAATATTCCCCTGCTTTCCTGGTAGCTCCTAGGTACCAGTATAGTAAATATCTGATTGGTTGCCCCTTTGTCTGTATATTATTACATGAGCTATTTGATCATAATGTCAAAGCTTTAAAATGTGGAGCAAAGGGCAGCAATCACAATTATGAGAAAATGCATTTGCTTTCTATTCGATTTGACTCAAATGAAAGTAGATGAGAAAAAAACTGAGATGTGACTTAAAGTAACTATTGGCAAACAGTGTCTTTAGAACAGAACAGAACAGAATAGAATAGAATAACAGAATTGGAAGGGACCTTGGAGGTCTTCTAGTCCAACCCCCTGCCTAGGCAGGGAACCCTACACCACCCAGCTGCTGTGGCCTAGAGGTGGAGTTCTTGCCTCACAATCAGGAGGTTGTGAGTTCGATCCTAGATAGAGGCAGATGTAGGGTCTCCTGCTTGGGCAGGGGGTTGGACTAGATGACCTGCAAGGTCCCTTCCAACTCTGTTAATCTGTTAATACTTCAGACAAATGGTTATGCAACATCTTCTTAAAAACATCCAGGGTTGGAGCAGTCGCAACTTCTGGAGGCAAGCTGTTTCACTGATTAATTGTTCTGTCAGGAAATTTTTCCTTAGTTCTAAGTTGCTTCTCTCCTTGATTAGTTTCCACCCATTGCTTCTTGTTCTACCCTCAGGTGCTTTGGAGCATAGCTTGACTCCCTCTTCTTTGCGGCAGCCTCTGAGATATTGGAACACTGCTATCATGTCTCCCCTACCCCTTCTTTTCATTGATCATTGGGAGAGAGGGAGAGAGTACAGACACCACGTAGAAACCCCTAAATATTAAATATCTCTCTTGAAAAGCTAAATAATCTGGGCCTGCTACTGCATGAAGTGTTTGGATAAACTAAAAAAAATAACAGAATACAAAATGCTTGAGCGCTACCAATCATCTCTGTGTTTGCTCTTACTATTTGCAGTAAAATGGGGAGTATAGTTTCTTGCAACTGTACGGAAATTAGCAGTGAAATTAAACATGGGAAAAGAGTTCAAAGAGAACAAATTAATAAATACTTAGAAAAAAAGTCCTCTGTTTGATTAATCTGATTAATTTTGAAGTTACTATGACAGATTGACAGAGGGCAGAGACACATTCATGGATCTCAAAGTAGTATTTCAATTTCTAGATCATATCTAATTTATAACTAGGTTTAACTTGCTCTAATTAACTAATGAATAGTTGATGAACTAAGGCAGCATAATTTTAATCAGGGATGTTGTTTATTTGTTTTAGTTTTCATCCATGTCCTAAGGAACGAATCTTAAAAATATTAAAAAATATTTAAGTGTATTAATTACATTGCAAGATCATTGTCATGTGTGCTGATATCTCACAAAAGATAGTTTACATGCACGTTTTTGCAGCATGAAGAATTACTTAAGACTATTAGCTAATTTATTTGGAGTAGTAAATACAATATTGACAATAATTATATAGTTGCATAATATACAAAATATAATTAATGAAGACTAATTGTCCCATATTTGCAGCATGAACAGTGTAGACTTTCAAGCAGTGGAATTTGATTTTAATTGGATATGTACAGTATGATTTATGCATGCATGCACAACAATTATGATTGCTTTAATATTACAGTAGAAATTGATTGAATCCACAGATACTGTATGCTGTGGATTTCTCGTTCTGTTTTGTGATAAATATCTGTTCAGTAATATTTGTTATAATCTTTCAGGGTGAAAAACCTGACAAAACAACATGTTCTGTAACTGATGGTAAACAATGAATCTTTGTTTGAACCTGAATGGTGAACATGTTTGTTTGGTATGGTACCTGTTTCTCTTTCACAGTTTTCATTCTTTTGTTGTAGGAAGCCCCATATGTTATGTGGAAAAAAAACAGAGAATTGTTTGAAGGGAATGAGAAGTATGAAGGTTACTGTGTAGACCTGGCATCAGAAATTGCAAAGCATATTGGCATCAAGTATAAAATTGCTATTGTCCCTGATGGAAAATACGGAGCAAGGGATCCACAGACAAAAATCTGGAACGGGATGGTGGGAGAGCTTGTATATGGGGTAAGCATTCTTTTGATGCAGGTTTTAGCTTAAAATTATCAACAGTACAACTATAACTATAACTTTAATATACAGGCTGTTGCAGCCCATTCATGGCCAATCATGGACCCTGAGGTCATGCTACTGCAATTTGACAACCGAACAAGTGACTTTCTAATGCCTGTTAAATAAGAAAGGGGGTTTTAAAGGGGGAAAGGGGTTTGTAAGAACAGAAGTAGCAGTTAAAACCCCAAAATTGAGTCTGAAAAAGGTTTATCCTCCCTTCCAGTGATATTGTCACACGTTGGCAAACTGTTGCAAGCAGTTGGTTGTCTCGTAAAATGGTATGCAAATCTAACCCCAGCAAAGGATGGTACACAACACTTAACATTTATTAAAAAGTAACATGACATTGTGAAATGTCACAATTTTTGATAAATTCTTCAAATGTGAGAGGAGAGGACATGAAAGGAAGGCAGATTGCAACACCACTGCTTCTTTTGTAAACTGTTCATGTATGTTCACGAGACGCTTGAGTTGGAGAGAAAATTGCATTTTTGTGCTGGAAGAGACATTAGAACAATTTCCCTTTGATGGGTCATTTGTCAGAACATTTGAACTAGTAAATGTAAAAATTCCCAGACAGTTCCCTCTTTTTTGTCACTTAGAGAAGATGGAAATGTATTTTGACTATACAAGGGAATTACTGGAGTATGAAAGTATTCATCAGAAATGTGCATTCGCCCTTAATGTAACAGAAGGAGATTGATGAGTTTACTATCACTGCTGTGCCAACCCTGTCCCCAGCCCTTCTGCATTGGTGTTCAGTGGTAGAGGATTTTCATGTAAAAGCTATTTCTATCCCCAGTATTTCCAAGTTAGATCTGGGAAGGACACTCCAGAGGTCAAAATAGAAGCAGAAAAAACAAGCATTGAAAGAGAAGGTTGATTTCATTTCCTCTTCATTTTGGGAAGGTATCTTCATCAGTTAAGATTATTCTGAATGCTTCTTGAGAAACTGCAAGGAAAAACTCACCTTAAATCATATATACCTGATCAATAGACACATTTATATAGCATATTTTTAGGTCTCCTTTTTTATTTCAACAGTTTGTGCAGTATTACAAGACTGCCATAAAGCTCTGGATTGTTCTAGATATTAATTTTATTATTCATTTCATTTATTATCTCTTTCCCAAGGAGATGACAACATTTTCTATCCATCAGCCTAAGTGAAGATAGGAATGGAAATATTTCAGGTTAACCGGTTGACTTCATCAACTTTTTTACACTTTTGAATTGACCAATGAATTTTTTAAAAAACCCATCGTTTCTAAAGCATCAGAAGAGTATTATATTTTAATTTCATCAAAATAAATTTTCAGTTTAGTTCTGCATGTAGCACAAGCCAACACATCTCAGAAGTATGTCCCCTGGATCAAAGATAGTTTGCTCCTAGGCAAGAGTGAGATTTTTAATCTGATTCAAGTGGATTAAGTAAATGTCCTTGGAAAGAGGAAGCTCTGTTGAAGACAATGGGGCTTAGTTGAAACAGTGAAGCTTGTGGAATTAAAAAAAGAAACTTCTTGCAACTATTTATGCTGAAGGGAGTATGATAAGTAAATTTAGAGAAGAGAGGATGTCAAGAGCTTTGTAGCTGTCTTTTTAATATGTTGCTCCGGTAAAAACTCCTTAGTAGAACTAATTTAATTTGCAAGATTAGCTGTATTTTAATGCAGTTTTCATCATCTTTATCTATTGTACTTCTAAGATTTCAATAATTCCAATGCAAGTTGCATTTCGTTGCCAGATAATTTTAAAATGAAGCACAGCCTGCAGAGATAGAGTGTATCTGCTCTTTCTTTCTACATTTTAATGACCAAAATATTAGCTACAGAATGGTACAATTTTTGGAGATTATTTAGTAAAACCCTTTCTAGTAATGAAAGACATTAGCTTACATCCTGCAGATGTTCTGAAAAGCTTTAGCAGTCAAATGCAGTTAAATATTCATCTCTCTGCAGTGGAATGTTCTCTGTTCATCAGATAATGAATAAATGGTCACTGTCCATTTCTGTCATAGTCTGGGACAGATTCCAATGTAAAGTTCAAATAATTTCTGCTGCATTGGGCCAACCTTTCTTAGAGTAATATGTCAGAAGGCAGAAGTACAATGGATTGCGTGATTATACTTATCATCTGCTCTGTTTCACATTAGACATTTTTTAGATATAAACATGTAATAATAGATGTATACTATTACTTATTATGATTCTAAGATTCACGTACACATGAAAGTTTAAGTTGTAGTTGCTTAATGGAGACCAGGGATGTCAAACTCAAGGCCTGGAAACAGTGAAGGACCGCCCCGCGGTACCTACGCGTGTTCCCCCCTCCGGGCTCCGTTTTCGCTGGCAGAGAGCTGCAGGAGGCCGTTGTGGCCAAAAATGGAACCTAAACAAGTGACATTCAGCTGGTCACGCCCACCCTGGCCACACCCACCCTGACAATGCCCACCTCAGCCCCCCGAGGTCAAACACAACCCTGATGCAGCCCTCAATGAAATCGAGTTTGACACCCCTGATGTAGACTATAGGAAAGCCCTTCAGGGCGGATTGCTATATTGCATTGACCTACAAACTGAGCATAGCCAAGAATGTTTTATTAATGTTAGAATAAGCAGTGATAATATGCACAATATCCACAGAGGTAGGAATATACTAAGTTCAGGAGCCGCGGTGGCGCAGGGGTTAGAGTGCAGTACTGCAGGCTACTTCTGCTGACTGCCGGCTGCCAGCAGTTTGGCAGATCGAATCTCACCAGGCTCAAGGTTGATTCAGCCTTCCATCCTTCCGAGGTGGGTAAAATGAGGACCCAGATTGTTGGGGGCAATATGCTGACTCTGTAAACCGCTTAGAGAGGGCTGTAAAGCACTTTGTTCAAGATAGACAAAATGGTAGAGCAAAGCTCTGCATTAGGGATAGGTGAAAGAAAGGTTTTAAAAAATCCTATTTTTAAAAAAAAATGTGGCATTGGATGCTGGCACTTGAAGCTGGCTAAGCTTGGAAGTGGACTGAACATCTCATCTGCCCAACCAGCTCTGAAAATAATGTCACTAAAAACCACTTTTACTTGGCAGAAATGATATTTTCATTGAATGCAAAAATAGTTTCCACCAGGGGTGAAATTCAAAAAATTTCCCTACCGGTTCTGTGGGCGTGGCTTGGTGGGTGTGGCAGAGGAAGGATACTGCAAAATCCCCATTCCCTCCCCACTCCTGGGGGAAGGATATTGCAAAATCCCCATTCCAACCCTACTCTGGGGCCAGCCAGAGGTGGTATTTGCCAGTTCTCCAAACTACTCAAAATTTTCGCTACCGGTTCTCCAGAACCTGTCAGAACCTGCTGGATTTCACCCCTGGTTTCCAGATTTGAAGTTAATTGACCAAATGAATAGGTTTTCCTACCTATGATTAGAAAGCTAAGGGGAGAACTGGATTTTATCAGCACTTTTGAGAACTCGGCAAAATCAAATTTTCCAAGACTTTTTTTTTAAAGTTATCCTGGTAAAACTGAATTGATTTTTTTTAGTTGGGATGGAGCGGTGAGTCCTTCTTTAATCTGTACGCATGCAGAAATTCCTGAGTTTACTGTTTGGCATTTCAAATGCCCAATGGAACATAAGCAGAAAAGGCTACAGAGGACTACTACTCAAAAGGGGCACCAGACATAGGATCAAACATGGGATTCAGGTAGCATGCCTCAACTAGAAATACAAAGGGTTCAATTTGGAACTATTTACCATATTTCATACACTTTTCTCATAATATTAAACTGCTATGTCCAGCACGAAGCCTGACAAATTCATATATTACATAGGAGAAAAACTATAGATCTTCGAAGAGCAAATGTCTTCAGAAAAGTCTTGTAGGTTGCTTGATTCTTCTCTTTAAAAATGTGTTTGGATATCTAGGCTGAGCAAAATAAATCCTTTACCAGCAATCATGGTGATCCACTGTAATTTGGTTTTACTGATCTATATAAATCAAATATCTGACTTGGCTTTCCACTGTCTTCTTGTTGATCTGCCTATGTAGAGGGTTTCCTACATTGGAGAAGGGTGGTTTTACCTAATATAGCATAATGTATATTTCAAGATACAAGGCTGTCTGGATTTACATTACCTATGCCTCTGTCTTTAAGTAGAGTACAATTATACACACCTCTCAATTAACTGAAAATGAGTGTTTATCTCTGTGTAGAATTCTTCCTGATGTACTACCACTTTCTCCTTCCAAATGCCCATTCCTCAATTCCATTACAGTTTCTCCAGCACCATATTTTTGCCATTAGCCTCTATATTAGCCGTTCATTTTAGATCAGGGGTGTCAAACTCGCGGGCCTGATGCGTCACGCACTGGCAACGCCCACTCCCGGTTTAGCGAAGGAGGGAAAAATCATGATACGTCATGTGGCGACGCCATGACGATGCAAGTTTGACACCCCAGTACAGTACAGGATGAAAACCTGTATCATTCACTCGTTGCAAAGTACAATGTCTTGTTGTTACCCTAATCTCTATTTGTTTGGGTTCTCCTTTTCTTTTACAGAAAGCAGAGATTGCAGTTGCGCCTCTGACCATCACTTTGGTGCGTGAGGAGGTCATCGATTTTTCTAAGCCCTTTATGAGCCTTGGCATATCCATTATGATCAAGAAGCCCCAGAAATCTAAACCGGGAGTTTTTTCCTTCCTGGACCCCTTGGCCTATGAAATTTGGATGTGCATAGTCTTTGCCTACATTGGAGTCAGTGTTGTCCTATTCCTGGTGAGCAGGTTTAGTCCATATGAATGGCATACAGAAGAGCCAGAGGACGGTAGAGAAGGACCCAGTGATCAGCCTCCTAATGAATTTGGCATCTTCAACAGTCTTTGGTTTTCCCTGGGTGCCTTTATGCAGCAAGGATGTGATATTTCACCCAGGTTGGTATAATGCTGAAATTGCTTCTAAGTTTGCATTTTATCCCTAAGGATATAGTAAGGAAGTTGTAATTGTCTTATTTTCCAATTCGATGTATCAAGCTATCATTGCCTTTCCATAGATTACTAATTCTTGGATCTTCTTTTCTTTTTTCTTTCTTTGTAAAATTCATAGCTTAGAGCAAGGATAACAGTTCTTAATTTTGGGGCTAGAACTGTTGCAAAAGATGTTTGAAAAAAATGCCCAAGTTATAATTGTAAGATAATATGGGGGAGAAGAATATTCCACTTTGTAATGTTGCATTTATATTTTTAAAGTGTGTGTGTGTGTGTGTGTGTGTGTGTGTGTGTGTGTGTGTGTGTGTGTGTGTGTGTGTAATATGCTTTGTCTCAGTTTAGGTGCCTCACAACAAAAAACACTTTTTCACTAGTTCTCACAATATTTAATGATTTCTCACAAGCATATAGTAAATTGTGTATTATGGAGATAACGTGTATCCCTAAAATCACTGATTTAGACCCCATAATGTCAGTGATAAAGGTAGAAGTATCTATATTATTTGAAGGCAATTTGGAAATACATTCACAGTATTCTCAAATTGTGTTGTAGTTCCATTGTACAATTTCTGTATTTTGAATTAAAGTACTCATGCAGTGGTGGGTTGCTACCGGTTCAGACCAGTTCGTATGAGCCGGTGGCAAAAATTTGGCCCCGTTCGCCAAACCGGTAGTGATGGCCGGCTTGCCACACCCCCGAACCGGTTCCCCGGTCGCCGCTGATTGAAAGTGGCTGGCAACGAAGCCTCTGCGCATGTGCAAAGGCTTCTGCGGATGCGCAGAGGGTCAGAACCCGGATGTAACACACATGCACAAGCGTAGAGAGCGTGTGCACGCAAAGCATGCACTTCCGACGCGATGCGTGCACTTCCGAACCGGTAGGGAAGGTAGGAGAAACCCACCCCTGTACTCATGTGAGCAATGCACTGGGTAGAACATAAATTGCTGAATTAAAATATTTTATTTATGTACTTGTATCCCCACTTTGTTACTTTTACAAATAACTCAAAGCGGTGAACATACTAATATACCTTCCTCCTCCGATTTTCACCACAACATCCCTGGGTATATATATATAAACTGTAGTCCCTTGGAAAAAAAAATGTGTGTGGTTTAATTAAAGATGGAAGTAGACTTAGGTCCCATCAGAAACTAAGTTAAGTCCTTCAGTTAATGTTAATTTAATTGAAGTCCTTCTAAAATTAGTGGAACATTGGTTAGACAGAACTTATTTTCCTTATTTATACAGCAGTTTCTACTTTTGTTCAAATAACCACATTCTGTAGTGTAGGATTATGCTACATAATGCAAAATAGGTCAGAACCCAAACGATTTTGATATTTTTGGCCAAGATCCTTGCTCACATAGAGTAACTAAGTCAATGGGCAATCACAAGTAATTTTCAATGAACCAGGTTTATTTTTTTTAATCAATCTTAGTTTAGAAACTTGCCAACATGGCCAATAGATATTTTGCTTTGTTTTATCTCCTCTGTATCTCTGTAAAATATAAACAAAAATTAATTTTGGAGTCCACTACTATTGGGGTGGATTTGATTTAAATCAAGTTGATTTAAATCAATTTACTTTAAATCATAATTTTTAAAGAGCAACTGTCATCTCTGTCCCGCAGCAGCTCCTCCTCTGACCAGCTGTTGACTCACCGACGGTCCCAATATTGCAGAATATACAGCCTCATGCTACATAACTGAGCTCCATTTCATGCTGAATAAACTAAATTATTAATGTATCTTAAATAGAAAACTATATTTAGATAGATTTTTTTACTCCAAAAGCATTTTATTAAAATAAATTTGATTTTTAAAAAATCCGATTTAAATGAAAAAAATCCGATTTAAAATTTTAAAAATCCATTTTTTTTTAATCATAGATTTTTATCCACCCTGACTACTATGATAGGAAAATCAATGGAGGGGGATTCTCCCACCAAAAACTAATCACCTGTGCACTTCCTGTTCCATTACTCTTACAAAATGAGATCAACTGTACCAGGGGCGGATTCCTAATTTTTTTACTACCACTCTGTGGGCGTGGCTTATTTTGTGGGTGTGGCTTGCTGGCCATGTGACCGGGTAGGCGTGGCTTGCCGGCCATGTGACTGGGTGGGCGTGGCTTCTCGGACT
This sequence comes from Diadophis punctatus similis, assembly GCA_023053685.1. Lineage (NCBI taxonomy): Eukaryota > Metazoa > Chordata > Lepidosauria > Squamata > Dipsadidae > Diadophis > Diadophis punctatus. The sequence goes on along the minus strand of JALIGW010000016.1, from coordinate 9,777,825 downwards.
GCTGAAGGGAGGGGAACTGAGATAGGTCCTGCCGCCCATTCCCCCTCCCCTCAGCAGCTTGAGAAGCCTCAAACGTGCGAAAATGCCTAGGATCATCACCGCGCGTGGAGATAGCTCCTGCCGCCTGTTCTTTCAGCGTCTCACATGCTCCCTCAGCCATCCTCCCCTGCTTGGACTCACTGTGTGGTAGGAAGGCAGCGCATGCGCAGTGCCGGAAGCTCGGCTTATGGGCATGCGCAGAAGAAATTTTTTTAAAAAATTTAAAAAAAAATTTAATGGCCGCACCCAGGCACCGGCAACCGACCGCACCGGTACTGTGACGTCACCAGCGGGCCGCTACCGGTGCTATAGAGTGGACAGCACCGGTAGGAACCCACCACTGAAACTGTACTCAAATGGTCAATGGTATGACAATATGGTGCCCCATAACAACTCATAATCATTGAATGCACCACTTTGAAGGGAAGTAGAGCCCTTACTCTGAATAGAACAGGAGAGATGGTACAGAACTTTTTTTAAAAAAAAAGTTTATTGAATTTTTCTTTAAAAACATAACAATTAAATACATTAATACTATTAGCTGTAGAAATAAAAGTTGACATTCCAATAGACATAGTTTATAAGAAGATAAGACCTATAATGTATAAATAGAGATATAATATATAATTGAGTGTATAAAGATTAGTATTAATAGCTAATAGGCTGTTAAAGAAGCATGATTTCATTTTTATGGTTTGTATTAGTCGGCGTTATGTTTGTAGTTGATTGCGTATGATATTTGCTTACTGTAGTGTTTTCTACAGTTTTTGTATTTGTCTTTATTTTCTGTTGTGTTTATTTTTGGTTGTTGTGTGTATGGTACAGAACTTTTTACTGTGACACTCAGACTAATATTCCCTGTCATGGACATTTTCATCATCTCCATGCTCGGCCAAGTATCAACCTGGTTATCTTGGCAACGGGTTAATTTATTTCTCTTGAAAGACATTTTTATAATTTTCAGCCATTCTTTAATATCCTTCTCACCAAGAGAAAGAGATATGAAAAAGTTCAAAGTAAAAGGATGGTTTATGTCTTATAGATACTATTTTAATAATTCCTAATCTTGTGAATTCATCTTCCTCTATCTTATTCATATTCTCTTCTCCCTTAGCTGATTTCCCTCATTTATTTGAAATACTCTTGAAGCTTTCCATATTGCCCATCTTGAGACTAGCATAGCAGGAATATATGAAGTGTCTGACCAAATTTCATCCAGTAGCTGGTCTATATTGTCAAAGAACAATATAGTTTTAAATTGCAAAATCAATCCAGAATAGTGCTTTGTTGGGGAGGGGAGATTGGATGCAAAGTTTAAGGTTTTGTGTTAGTCAACATTATTTTTTATAAGGAGGCAAGTCTATAAGGAATTGTTTCATTAGCAGTCTGTTCATACTTGTACACAGATAAATGATAGACAACCCCATTCTGCTAAAATGTCTTGACAATTCCCATCAGCTGCACCCAGCATTTCATGAAACCTTGACTTGTTCACAGTCACTTCCAAGGCATGAGTGACTGTATTTTGGGTTACTGCAAAACACTCTACATGGGGCTGCTCCTGAAGACCACCTAGAAGTGAACCAGTGCATGCAGTGTTGGCACCAGGGGTGGGCTTCTGTGGGTTTGCAGGGGTTCGGGAGAACTTCTAGCTAACATTCTGTGCAGTTCGGAGAACCCCGCAAATCCCACTCCTGGCTGTCCCCTCCCACTCCACCCCACCCCTCCCAGGTGTCCCCATGCGACCTGTTTTGGATGCAGGTAAGTGCAAGGCGCGTGTGGAGGCTCAGGAGGGCGAAAAACGGGCCTACCGAAAGTTCTGGAATGCCAGAAACGTGCCTGTTTCCGGTCTCCAGAGGGCCTCCGGAACCTGGGAAGGCTGTTTTCGTCCTCCTGGAGGCTCAAGGAAAGCCTCTGGAGCTCGGGGAGGGAAAAAACACCCCCCCTGTGGTGCAGGAGGCCAACTAGGCCATGCCCACCATGGCCACGTCCACCCAGCAACTGGGCAGAGAACCCCTTGCTAAAAATTTTGAAGCCCACCCCTGGTTAGCACCCCTAGCTTTGTACACATTTCACCCCTGTTGCATGAGTTAAACCTCTGGGTGCAAGGTCCTGGTTATTACCGTTAAAGCCCTACATTTATTTATTTGTTTGTTTGTTTGTTTGTTTGTTTGTTTGTCAAACATGTACAGGATAGTAGTTGTTTACATAACATAAGTAAAAAGTACCGATAAAAGAGGACAGTAGGACAGTAGGACAGGGACGGTAGGCACATGGCACAGGAACAGGCTATTCATCTCTCCCTGAGGTTAGCTGTCCATCCCACTAGATGAGATAGGGTGGACAGGCTCCAGGTCCCTTCCCTGAAATATTACCATTAGTAAGTCTTAGGAAGAACATTAAACATAATCAAGTAAACACCTAGACCCAAACATTTGAGATCTCATTTTTGCCATATATCCAATTTTTCTGTGGGAAAGCAAATCTTGGTACTAATATGAGAAATAATAGTGAGAAACTGTTTACCAAATTAGTATAGTATAGTAATAGTAGTAGTAATAGTAATAGTATAGTAGTATTATAGTATAGTAATAGTATAGCATAGTAATAGTATAGTATAGTATAGTAATACTATAGTATAGTAATACTATAGTATAGTTATAGTATTGTATTGTATAGTATTGTATAGTAATACTATAGTATAGTATAGTATTATTATGCTATTATTAATGTTCTAATTGATAAATACCCAAGGTGATTTCTCAGTACTTAGCTTGGAAATCATTCCATTAGCTACTGTAGCAAGCAGCTCCTCCTTGTAAGAGATAAATTAAACATTTATTCAAAGTATATTAGATTTTCCTTCATTAACCATGCTGTTGTTGCTGCATGCTGGAGTGTGACTCAAATAATAAAGAGAAATTTTATTAAAACAGAACAACGACCTTATTTTGTGACGCTCACGATGATTGTTGTTTGATGAATATGTTTCCTGTAATAATTTGTTTTGCTGCACCTTCTAGGAAAATACACATATCTTATTCCTATTTAGGTCCCTCTCAGGTCGCATAGTTGGAGGCGTCTGGTGGTTCTTCACGCTAATCATAATTTCATCGTATACCGCCAACCTTGCTGCTTTCTTGACTGTTGAGCGAATGGTCTCACCCATAGAAAGTGCAGAAGACCTCGCAAAACAGACAGAAATTGCCTATGGGACTCTGGACTCTGGTTCAACAAAAGAATTCTTCAGAGTAAGTTGGTATGCTTCCTGAAATTCAATTTCTCCATCCAGTGTGCTGCTGCTGGTACTATGTCCCATTACACCTAATCTGTTTTGCTTCTGTGGCGAATGCAATATTGAAGTTATTCCAGTGCTGTTTGTTTGTTTAAAAATCAAAAACAAGAACTGCTCTATTGGTTGGCGTTTGGGGTAAACACTTCAAGCATCTGAGGACTCAGAGAGAGGTAATTCAAATAGAATTCTTTCCTGTTTAACGGCAAACCAGAGTACTGAAACACAAGGAGCTTTGATGGGCTTTTTGTGGTTATAAGGTATATTTCAGGTTGGTTTTTATTTTATTCTGTTGCAGACTTTGATGAAAAGCTATGCAGTTTTGCTACGTGCAGATACTGGATAAGACAAAGTAGCTACATTGAAAATACATAGGATATGTTTCCAGCAGTTTGATCAATCACATTAATTTTGTAAAGGTTTCATTTGTATTGTTTAAATTTTGTTTGCTGTGTTATAAGTTATAAAAAAATATCTTCCAGCAGTTTGGAAACAAGAAATGTTATGTACTTCTAGGTCCCACTGATATAAACATGCATTAACATATTTTCAAATATGATCTAAACATATTTTACTTTAGCTGTACTCACTCGTTGACATTAAATGCTTGACACAGACAAACAAAACATTCATCATTTGCTGCAGTCTTTAAACACAAGTGAAGTATTTCTGAATAGAAATCTATAATGCTATGCTGTAAATCTCACTGTTATCAAGGAGACATAGAACTTTATAAACAGTGGTATCTGTTGTCACTTGTATTCTTGGCTGTCTGTCCGAAATATGAACTGGATATGGTTCACTGAAACTGTTTGAGATGTGCTAAGCAATATGTTGGATCCAGAATTACTCATATTTAAATTAGAACCATTAAAAATAAATATTTCAGGTAAGAATAAGGAAAGTGGGATGTTTCCCATTGCATACATACTGACACTAATGAGGGAAATCCCTTTGCATGCCAGGACTTTGCATACAAGGCCATATGCTTAGACAGACCCTATATATAAGATCCAGACAAATGTCTGTTGAAGATTTAATGTGTTTTCCATTGAAAAAAGGGAACTACAATGAAATTATACTTACCGGGGTATTAAGGTGTAAGGTCCTGCCTCTCCAGTCTTCTCAAGAAAGCAGAACTCTTGAAACGATTATCATTTCAAAATGAACTTTTATTGGAAGACAGTGATAGCAGAGGAAATGGAGGCAGGATCTGAAGTTTCCCACTCAAAGTGTTTGGTTAAACTGCTACAAGCAGAGCCCCTCCCAATGTCCAGTTCAACATCAAGCCAATCCCAAGGTGCAAAGATGTTTTGAGAACCTCGGGCAGAGAAGGTGAAAACTGTCAACTCCCAGGCGCTTCAGTATCACTTTCTCCAGTGGTGAGATAAAGCAGATGGCTCAAAGCAGATTCTTCAAAGCCCTCCCTAACATGACCTGAGGCACATTCCTTTTCCCCCTCCCTATTTCCCACAAGGTACACAGAGCTGGGTTCCTACCGATTCGGACCGGTTCTATAGAACCGTTAGTAACTTGGCGGCTTGGGTCACTGGAACCGGCAGTGACCCAGACATGCCACACCCCTGAGCCGGTTCTTTCGGTGATGCCGTAGGCACTTCCATCTTGTTTTTTGCTTCTGCGCAGAAGCTTTTTTTTAGTACTGCGCATGCGCGCGGTGCATCCCTGAGCGAACTGGCAGTAGCAGAATCCAGAACCCACCCCTGAAAGTACAGCAAAGCAAAGCAAATGAAAGTAAAGAAACCCTGTGCAAAGAATCCCCCCAAAACCTCCCCGTCCCACCAGAATGACATCGTCCGGATAGAGAATTATGGAACCTGACATAAAGTCTCTTACCAATAAATTAAATGGGTCATAAAAAAGTTTCTAGGTAGATTATACCAACTTGTCTCATTTTTGTAAAGCGTATCTCTTTCTTTTTATCTCTTACTTGAACAATTTCAGTATAGCCACCTGCATTTTGTGAGATGGGATCCCATATAAATTTGATAGATAAATAATTTCATAAGTTGTTTTTTTTTTATTTGACATTGTAGTAATAGATAGTGTAATGTGGTAGCTATTTCAAAAGAAAGGGGTAGAATCCATAGTAATAGCAGATTAATTATGATATAGGTATACGGTTATTTTGTAACAGTTATTTCAATATTATTGTGGATGCTATCATATATCCTACGGGATTTGGGCGGCCTATAAATTAAATTAAATAAATTAAATAAATAAATATATTTTTGCAATGAACTTTTTAAGCAGAAACAGAGTAAGCTTATATACAATTATATTTAATACATTCAATTGTTTATATTAAAAATATTTTTATTTATGGGGATCCCAATGTTGCTTTTTGTTCCATTCACTATGGAAATCAGAGCTAGATCTAGAAATGTCATAAGTAGACTTTTAACAAACTACTCTAAAGCTAGTCCATCAAACAAATATTGTAAGCATACAGTTGAACAGTTCAGACATGAATATCAACTATTTGTTATTCTTTGACTTGCTTTATGTACAAAAGCAGGTCTGATCACATTGAAAACAATATAATAATTAGAGGCTTTGGATTTACTGGTCCCAAGCAAGCAATCCAAGGACTTCCTCTTATATGTGTACAAATAATCAAGAAATTGGAACAATCTTGCACTGGGAAGTTTTTTTAGGCTATGTAGAGATTAATAGCCTATTCAACTTTTTTTAAAAAAAAGAGTCTCATCTTCAAAAATAGTAATTCACTCTATTCCTAGCCAAAGATAGAATAAAATGTTTGTGTTGAATCATTAGCTCTAGAAAGTACATCTAGTACTCAATAGATTTACTGTCATTAATTCAGATATTTAGTTAATGTTGTATTTATTTTATTTTATTATTTATTTATTTTAGTGTTCTTATATGCCGCCCTACTCCCTGGGGACTCAGGGCGGCGTACAACATGTAAAGAACAACTATAAAAAAACCAGTGTCAATAAAAAATAATAACAGTTTGAAAATTTTAAAAAACATTCAAACCATACATTCATGGGGGAGACCTAAGATATTAAATGGTCTCCAATCACCCCGCCTGCAGGAAGAGCCATTTCTTAATGGCCTTTCGGAAGGCCAGCAAGATGGGGATAATTCAGATCTCTGGGGGTAGTTAGTTCCAGAGAACAGGGGCCACCACAGAGAAGGCCCTCCCCCTAGGTCCCGCCAGCCGGCATTGTTTGGTTGATGGGACCTGGAGGAGACCCTCTCTGTGGGATCTAACCGGTCGAAGGGAAGTGTGAGGTAGGATGCGGTCCCAGAGGTAACCTGGTCCCAAGCCATGTAGGGCTTTAAAGATGATGATCAACACTCATATGCACTCATATAATTTTTGTTTGTTTGTTCCGGATTATAACTTTAAAGGACGTCAAGAACTGGGCATAAAACAGTTAAAATCTGTTAGCTGTATGCCTGTCAAAACTGCAGTCTCCTTCCGATGAAAGCATCTCATTCTATCAAAAGAGACCTATTTCCTATTGTGGAGCGACCAAATGACTCTTGATTGTATTTGAGATAGCAACCAGGTTTTGCAAGGCTCTTGTCCCTTTGTTGCATCTAACCTCCTTTTCATTTCCTTCAGAGATCTAAAATAGCAGTATATGAAAAGATGTGGGCATACATGAGCACAACAGACCCATCCGTCTTCGCTAGGACCACAGCCGAGGGCGTTGCCCGTGTCCGCAAGTCCAAGGGCAAGTTTGCCTTCCTCCTGGAATCCACCATGAATGAATACATTGAGCAGCGAAAGCCATGTGACACCATGAAAGTGGGCGGAAATCTGGATTCGAAAGGCTACGGAGTAGCCACACCAAAGGGTTCTTCATTAAGGTGGGTGGAATAATATAACAATATAAAATGTGTTGTTATAGTATTCCACCTTCCCTGATGTCCCTGATCTAGTTCTTTTTGTGTTTTTCTGTGGACATGGTATGTTCTGTTTTCTTTTTTCCATTTCATATTTTCGATCGTCCAGGAGGTAACAGTTGCTCATAGCAAAATCCATTAGTGACAATCGGTGTGTATCAGCCAAGGCCATATAAAAACCATACTCTCTGAACACTGCTTCCAAGTCTTTTTTAAAACAAAAGCCCAAGACATGATGTTTACACACAATGGCTTTTTAAAACAAAAACTGCAAAATCCCATTAAAAAGGGGGAAGTTATCACATGAGAACTGCTTGTGGAATTATGGACTTTGAAAATGGTCTTTAAAGTATTTGAAGTTCTTAATATTCCAGTACTGAAGTATGGTTAATCCTTGACTTACAACTACAATTGAGCCCCAAAATTTCTTTTGCTAAGACAACAGTTGTTAAGCAAGTTTTGCCCCATTTTATAAACTTTCTTGCCACAGTTGCTAAGTGAATCACAGCAGAGTATCAGAAATGATGAGTAACAAACATTTTTTCCCATAAGGAATAATGTAATGAGTCACAAGTTAGCTGACACCAACAAGTTCTAGCTTGTGTGTTGAGTACCAAACAAATGATGAGTACCGGGACAAAATTTTCACGTCAAAATGCATTGGGTACCAAATTTGATGAGTTTCAAAGCAGCTGAGTACTAAAGGTACCCCTGTACTTAGTTGCTATTGTGTATAGGTTTTGTAAAATTTTATCTTTTTAATATTGTCAACCACCCATAGTTACCTTAGGGTAAGATGAGTGATCGGATGGATGGATGGATGGATGGATGGATGGATGGATGGATGGATGGATGGATGGATGGATGGATGGATGGATGGATGGATGGATGGACAGACAGATAGACAGATGGACAGACAGCAGATAGATTAGATAGATAGATAGATAGATAGATAGATAGATAGATAGATAGATAGATAGATAGATAGATAGATAGATAGATAGATAGATAGATAGATAGATAGATATTATTAAAATTTCTATGCCGCCCAACTCCCGGGGGACTCTGGGCGGCTAGATAGATAGATAGATAAAAAGAAAGATAGATGATAGATAGATAGATGATAGATAGATAGAAAGATAGATAGATGATAGATAGATAGATGATAGAAAGATAGATAGAAAGATAGATAGATGATAGATAGATAGGTAGATGATAGAAAGATAGATGATGATAGATAGATAGATAGATAGATAGATAGATAGATAGATAGATAGATAGATAGATGATAGATAGATAGATAGATAGATAGATAGATAGATAGATAGATAGATAGATAGATAGATGATAGATAGATAAATAGATAGATAGATAGATAGATAGATAGATATAGATAGATAGATAGATAGATAGATAGATAGATAGATAGATAGATAGATAGATAGACAGACAGACAGACAGACAGACAGACAGACAGACAGACAGACAGACAGACAGACAGACAGACAGACAGACAGACAGACAGACAGATCGATCTACAATAGATCTACAATACAATAGTTATAAATACCTGCCAATTGCCAAATGCCAGAATTTTGAACACATGATCATGGAGATGCCGTAACAGTCATAAGTCACTTTTTCAGTGCTAGTAACTTTAAACAGTCACTAAACAAATGGTTGTAAATCAAGGATTATCAGTATAGCATATAGATTCATTCAAAAAAAAACTTTTCCAAATGAGAATATTACATATATTGCAGTGCAATCCCTAGTTCAGTTTATTCTGAAGTAAGTCCCAATCTCTTCAGTGCAATTTATTCTCATAAGAATGAGCACATGAAGTTGAGGTTGAGAATAAGTCCCACTGGAAAGAAAAGAAGGCTTACTTAGAACAGAACATGTTTAAGATGATGCCGAACCTATTTGTTTTTATATGCCAGCTGATTTGATTTGCGGTTAAAAACAATCTTTTCCCCCCCTTTGATTTGTGTTTAAAAAAGGAAATAATCTACAAAGTGTTCTGAATAATGGCAACAGAAAAAGCTGTGGACAATTTCAGGGTGCCAAAAAAAAACCGTAGTATTTCTCTTATAGTTCAGCTGCAAAAAAAAATCCCTAATCCCTCAGTTTAATGTATGCAAAGCAAGAAAAACCTGACACAATAAAGTTGTTCACACAATGCAATTTTCATCACAGCAGGACTCAAGGATACCTGTTTAAAGCAGATAGGTGATATAATCCCACTGCATTACTTATTGTTTATGGAAAGTACCAGATAAATTGAAATAGAAATTAAAAAGTAAAAAAAGAAATATTTTAAAAATAGAAGCTTCATGAAGAGAGGCTCCCAACCCAACCAAAGGCCCAGCCAGAGACTACAAATTACTTAGTGAATCTAGAAACCATACTTTGAGGCTGTAGTGGCAATTGAAACATTCTTCTCTTTCCTCTTCAGTCCTGGGTTTTCTTCATTCTTCCTTTTCTCAGACTTCGCTCTGCTCCTAGAAAACAAATCAGATTGCAACTGGATCCTGGAATAGCCCATTTTCTCAATGGCTTCTGCAAAATTAATAGCCTTTGAAGAAACCGTATTTCTCAAGCCTATGGGGTTGCTGTTCTGCTGTATAACATTGGGCCTGGCAGAATAGAGACAGTGGAGAAGAGAAAAGCTCCTATCCCTGTTTCTGCAAAGTTACAACTGTGGACATTCAAGGGTAGATGTCCTGCTCTTTTTTCCCCCTCCTCCTTGCATAGAATTGTTATTGATATATTGGCATTCGGTGGAATGAAAGGAAGTTGTGGGTGGGTTCAGGAAATCGGAAGGACAGAGAGAAGATAGATACAGAGATAGAGATAGAGAGATGACGTGTGTGTGTGTGTGTGTGTGTGTGTGTGTGTGTGTGTGTGTGTGTGTGTGAGAGAGAGAGAGAGAGAGAGAGAGAGAGACTAATTGTGTGTGTGTGTGTGTAAGAGAGAGAGAGAGAATGTGTGTGAGAGAATGTGTGTGTGTGAGAGAGAGAAAATAGACAACCATATTACATACAGCTGAGATTGTTTATTCACTATTACCCATTTTAGATTATGTTTGTAATTCCACAAATATTTGGGCAAGTATTGTATCAGTGAGGAGAAAATTATTAGAAATTTTAGATGATTTTCCCCATTGGTGCAATCTGAATACATAATTTAAAACTATTTCCTCTATGAATTTCTAGCTATTCCTACTATCTCTACCCTAATTTAAAATGACAAAACTGTTTGCTGAGCCTTCCTTGCCACTAATCTTGAATCTGTTCTACCTATTCTGAGATGTACTGTGACAAAAGTATTAGAAGAATCACAGTGGAATATAGCTCTATAGATCAGCCTAATATGAATTATATGGTGCTTAATTTATGCTAAGATAGAAAAAGATGACAAATCATAACTATTAAGCTCTTTTTGCTATTCTGTTCTGATGTTTTACTTAGCACTTCATACTTTATGAAATAAAAACTGGAGATTGTAGAAGTTTCATCAAATCCTTGCTTGGGCTGTAAGACTCTTGCCCAAAGTCTATGAAAATCAGGTGCAATGAAATTGTTGAAGGTAGTTTTAATGCCAGAATATTCCATAAGTGCCTCCCTAATCTAAACAATCTGATGAAGCATGGTTTTAAAGACTCAAAAATTAATTATGGAGACCTGAACACTAAGGCATATAATAGTTTGGAGCTATTGTTCCTAAGTAGGGCCATAAAAGGGTTATCTGGGAGAATATGCATATTGAGAAGACATTAGCATTTAGAGTATATTGTTCTTTTCTTTATGTCGTTGCAGTTCCTATATACTGTAGATTAAGGTCAATTGCTACTTTGATAGTGATCACCTATCATTTTTATTGGAATTAAAGGACGCACAGCTTGAAATGAAAATGGAAGTTAGAGCCTTATGTTTCAGATAGACAGATGAAATCCATGTTTTTACAAGAGGGAGATTTAGCTCAGAGTAAATTAGGTGCATTACAGGGGTGAAATGCTACCAGTTTGGCCCGATACGGGCGTACCGGTAGCGGCGGCCACCCGTGGTTCAGAGAACTGGTGGTGGCAGCGCAAGGCTCTGCCCACCCACCCAGACCGCCATTTTCTTTTTTTAACTCTCTGCGCATGCGCAAAGCCTTCTGCGCATGCACAGAGGGTGAAAAAGTGCACACAATGGTGGCGCGCGTGCAGGCAGGGTGAGCACGCACAGAGCGTGCCCTTCCGAACCGGTAGGGAAGGTAAGTAGATTTCACCATTGGTGCATTAGTTCATTTATTATAGACTAGTAGCTGGATACCCGTGCTTCGCTACAAAACTATGTGATCGGGCTTGATACATTGACAGTTAAAGCTTAAAAATTTATGTAGAATGTGTAATTCATTAGCATCAGAGTGTAATATAAGGCAACTGGCAGTTGGAACAGAGTTCTTTTCAGGTGGGGAGGGGGAGTAGAATGTCTAACTCCTTAGCATCAGAGCGTGTTAATTAATATAATACTGTATAAGAAATACTAAAGATCTGATGGTCATTTCAAAAAATCCTTTCTTAGCGAGCACCTAGTAGCCAAGAGGAACATAAGTGCCAAGTTTCAAGTTTGTAGGCTTTACAGTTCTGGAGATTTCGTGAAGAGTGAGTGGTATTTGACTTTTATATATATAGATAACCATTGCAGAGCAAATAATTTGGTATAACAACTCCAACAATTGACTAGTCAACAATTGACTAGAGGAGTCAATTAAGAATTGAGGGTCCTGTGTTTAAATTCATGGTGTGACCAGATAATGCCTCGTGATAATGCCAAGAGAGATTTGGTAATCAATTATCCCCAAAACAGAATCCCATGGAAGTATCAGTCCAGATAGTTTTACAATGCAATTCTTTTTATATAAACAGCTGACTAGAGATGATATAATGGCATAGTGGAATCAACAGATAAATCAAGCAACACTTCTACTTGGGAGTTTGATATCTGCCAAGAATTTTTCTGTTAACTTTATGCAACAAGACCAATATAATTGCTGCCTTGAAAAAAGAACATTTTGGACTTCTGCACTGTCTGCAGTGCAACCTCAAATTGATAAAGAAATTGATCAGCTGAAATTTAGAAATGCATTAGGAATATACATGATTACTCCAGACTTAATTAAAAACAATTTAGACAGTGATACCCAACTTTGGTCTATGTATTTACTGAAGTAGATGTAGAGAGATGTGGAGATAACATTGGTGTAAGTATGCAGGGAAGATAAACGTGAACTCAGTTCTGGGAAAGAGGAGCAGTTTCAGAAAGAAATCAAAATAACCATGTTGTGATTATGTTCACATCATTGGAAAAGGATCAGGCTTTTCAGATTCTGTTATTATAACCTACAACAATAAAATAGCATTCCTGTAATCCTTGTGATCTGTGTTTCCAGATATATTGACATAATGTCAACCTTTAAGAAGGAAAGGAAAGGTCTCCCTGATAATTATCAACCTATTAAGTACTATCAGTAAATTACAAGGTATAACTTACAGTTAAAAGTAAGATACCAGCAGCGGAAATTACAAACTGAATGTAGGCAGGAAATATTCCATGAAGTAGGCTTCAGGGAAGGTAGAAATACAATAGGATTCACGCTGAGTTCTAAAATGGAGAAATATATAGCAAAACCTACCTTGTGCTATTTACTGATTTTAAGCAAGCAGTTGTTAGTATCGCTAGAAGCAAATTGTGGGAAGACTTCAGAAGTCGATGATGGCTTATTTTTATCTATAAAATGTAAGACAACTCTAATCTTAAGATTAAGTTGTAATGTGGAAGGATAGTTCTCTGACTGAAGAACTCCTCATTTTAAGACAGTTAAACAAGGCTGCATCTTGCCCTGCTATTACCATTCCATTTCTAGATAAATTCTGTAGTCATTTAGCTGATAAAAATAGCCTTTTCCCAACCAAATATTGTAGGCAGGTTAAGAGCAGTGATACTCTATGCCAGTGATGGCGAACCTTTTTTCCCTCGGGTGCCGAAAGCCATAATTTAATACCCCCCATACGCCCCACCACCCTGCCCATGTGCATGTGACCCCCCATGCTGCCCCACCCCCACACATGCATGCACGACCCCCACTCCGTTTCCCAACTTCCGGTGGGCCCAGTAGGCCCGTTTTTTGCCCTCCCCAGGCTCCATAGGTTTCCCTGTAGCCTGGGGAGGGTGACAACGGCCTCCCCTGCCCCCCGGAGGCCCTCTGGAGGCCGGAAATGGCCCATTTCCTGACTTCCGGTGGGCCAAGTAGGCCCGTTTTTTACTCTCCCCAGGCTCCAGAGGCTTTCTTGGAACCTGGGGAGGGCGAAAACGCCCCCTGCCTCCCGGAGGCCCTCTGGAGAACCTCCACGCGAGCCGAAAATCAGCTGGCTGGCGCGCACATGTGTGCTGGAGCTGAGCTAGGGCAACGGCTCACGTCCCGGCAGATATGGCTCTGCGTGCCATCTGTGGCACGCGTGCCATAGGTTCACCATCATGGCTCTATGCTGATAATGTAGAGATTCCACCACAGACAACAATGGAATTAAAGGAGGGTCTCTGAAGTTTATCTATCTTTGCAAGGGGCACCAGATAACAGTGGGTCTACGACAATTTTCCGCAACCAACTCACCATAGTCAACTCACCACGGATAGCTTGCCGAGGGACAAGGGTTATACTAATATTGAAGAAACACTGGAATAGAATCAATAAAGAAAGGATGCCAAAGGAGGGATAAAATGAAACGTGAATGACAAAAATTAAACTATTTTTAAATAATTAAATTGAATTGTTGAATTGTCCCATTGCAAGTTGGCCTGTGGCGAGTTGGCCATGGTGAGTTGTCCCAAGGGAAGTTGGCCATGGTGAGTTGACCATAGCAAATTGGCCATGGTGAGTTGACCATGGCAAGTTGGCTGCAGTGAGTTGTCCCATTGCAGATACAGTTACACTGCAAAACAAACAATGTTCCTCCTCCAAAGATATTTTCAGAAAAACTCCATAAACTAAATTGGATTCTTAATGGCAGACCTTTGAGCAGGTAGTCTTGTTTTAAGCCTTTTGAGATTATTTTTCATTTAAGTGAGAATCATAGAGCTGAAGCTACCTAGAAGCATCAACGGGAAGAGGATATCATGCTGATGTGAAGTGTTTTACTCCATTTGAGTCTGAATAGTTTTATTTCTATGAACTTATCTAGAAAATGTTTATGTACTTTAACCTAGATCAGGGGTCGGCAACCTTAAACACTCAAAGAGCCGTTTGGACCCGTTTCCCACAGAAAAGAAAACACCGGGAGCCACAAAACCCTTCCCCTGACTATTTCCTGAGCGGCCACAGAACTAGCATATGGACTGTTTTCTTCTGAAACTTTTCTTTTCTTGGATTTATCCATGGTTGGCCTACCGGGGGCCGAAAAGCTCAATAAATCGCGTGCCAGCGTGTGTCACACATATTTTGAGCGACAGGGAGCCGCAGCAGAGGGATGAAAGAGCCACATGTGGCTCCAGAGCCGCGGGTTGCTGACCCCTGACCTAGACTCTGTAACTGTTTCACAAAATTGTATATGATGCTGACCAGTATCCTAATAAAGATAATTATTTATTTGATATTGAGCAGCTGTTACCATAGGCACCATGTATGCACATACATTACACAAACCCATGAAATCAGCAGATCCAATGGTATAAATATCTGTTAGGCAACTGTTAGACAGAATTAGAGCAGTCAGGCATATTACATTTTTATAATTGTCAATACAAAATATTATTTAAATTTACAGGTAGTCCCCATTTAGCAACCACAATTGGGACTAGCAACTCAGTTTATTGAGCAAAGCGGTTGCTAAGAGAAACTAAGACTGTGCTTAAGATGTTACTTCAACTTTGCTTTACAGACTTGAAAAGGTCATAAATGTGAGGATTGTTTGCAAAGTTATTTTTTCATCACAATATAGAATAACACTGTTGGAAAGGACCTTGGAGGTCTTCTAGTCCAACTCCTTGCTTAAGCAGGGGACCCTGTACTATTTTAGACAAATGGCTATCCAATTTCTTCTTAAAACCCTCCAGTGTTGGAGCACCCATTACTTCTGAAGGCAAGCTATTCCATTGGTTGATGGTTCTTAGTGTCAGGACATTTCTTTTTAGTTCTAGGTTGCTTCTCTCTTTGCTCAGTTTCCATCCATTGCTTCTTGTCTTGCCTTCTGGTGGTCTGGAAAATAGGTTGCCCCCCCCCTCTTCTTTGTGGCAGCCCCTCAAACATTGGAGTACTGCTAACATGTCACCCTTAGTTCTTTTCACTAGACTAGACCTACCCAATTCCTGCAACCTTATTCATATTTTAGCCTTCAGCCCCCCTCCCCCCAATCATCTTTGCTGCTCCTCTCTGCACTCTTTCCAGAATCTCGATATCTTTTTTATATTGTGGTGACCAACATTGGATGCAGTATTCTACGTGTGGCTTTACCAAGGCATTATAAAGTGGTAGTAGCACTTCTCGTGAACTTGATAAGATCCCTCTGTTAATGCAGCCTAGGATTCATCATAACATCATAATACAGTTGCTGTATGAGTAATTAAACAAGAATTACCTGTATGTTCAAAATATAAAAAGAAAATAGCACTTTACATGGATTAGAGAAATAAAAGCAGGTGCAATTTCTGTGTTCATTCCATGGCACAAAGCTTGTTTGCCTCTTGGCAGAAGGTATAAAATGCAGTCATGTCTACGGCAATTACTATACTTGCACGAATTGTAATATATCTTTCAGTCCTAAGGGTGAAAATGTGAAGAGATAAGTGCTTCAAAATCTTTTTATTCTATTGTGTTGTTTCAAGTATATTATTTATCCATTATAGGAGAAATTGCAAAATGCAGATGTTTGGGGCAGGGGTGGTTTTCACTTACCTTCCCTACCAGTTTGCAAATGTGAGTGCGTGCACATGCGCACAGCCTCCAACCCATGCTCTTTAATCGCACACGTGCCTTTCGCGTATGCGCCCAGCCGCAAAAACGTGGCTAAATAGGATGGCATTATGTCCAAGTGGGTGGGCGGGCCCAGGGCCCACCTGCAGTCGGCACTACCAGTTGGCCCGAACCGGTCCGAATTGGCAGCATGCCACCTCTGGTTTGGGGGAATATTCAATAATGCCAGCCTATTAGGCCCCAATGTGATGTTTTATGTAATTGCTATACTGTATATTTCCATATAGCGATAAGCAATATGGTATCTTGGAAGATTGTTAGATCAATAGTATTGTGGACATACAACTTTGGAATAGGCTGCCAAAAGAGTAGTGGCAACATTAATAACAGAATAACAGAGTTGGAAGGGATCTTGGAGGCCTTCTAGTCCAACCCTCTGCTCAAGCAGGAAAGTCTATACTATTTCAGACAATTAGTTGTCCAATCTCTTCTTTAGAACCTTCAGTTCTGTAGCTTCTACAACTCCTGGAGGAAAATTGTTCCACTAATTAATTGTTCTAACTGTCAGGAAATTTCTCCTGAGTTCTAGGTTGGTTCTCTCCTTGGTTAGTTTCCATCCATTGCTTCTTGTCCTGTGCTTTGGAAAATAGGTGATGTTCTTCATGGTAACCCCTCAGATATTGGAACACTGCTATCACGTCACTCTAGTCCTTTTCAGTAAACTAGACGTACCCAATTCCTGCAACTATTCTTAGTATGTTTTAGCCTTCAGTCCCCTAATCACCTTAGTTGCTTTTCTCTACGCTCTTTCTAGAATCTCAACATCTTTTTTTTATATTGTGGCAGCCAAAACTGGATGCAATATTCCAACTGTGGTTTTACCAAGGCATTTTAAAGTGGTATTAACACTTCATTTGATCTTGACTCTATCCCTCTGTTAATGCAGCCTAGGACTGTGTTGGCTTTTTTGGCAGCTGCAGCCCACACCACTGACTCATATTTAAGCGATTGTCACTAGGACCCCAAGAGTCCCCCAGGAGTTGGGCGGCATACAAATCTATTAAATTAAATTAAATTAAATTAAATCCTAGTGACTACTATTGAGCCAGGATGCTGGCCACAGCAGAGTCAACACAAGATGAGCAGTCTGAAAGGTCCCACCAACTCTAGGTGTGTAGAAGATGCTTAACATGAATTAGAGAAATATAGAATGACTTTCATAGGCTATGGGGTCTTGGGAAATGATGAGACTAGTCAACAGACGTAACTTCTTATGGTTTCCCCCCTTTAATCATAACAGAGATTTCTAAATGAAAGTTTCTTACTGCCTTTTCAAGCACGAAAGTCTAATTATGTAGCTTTCAGACAGTTTAGAGAAACCATCAGCTCTTTAGATTTCCCCCTAATCTTTTATCTCTTTAAACAGCTTTTGCTATAACAAGGTTGGACAGCAATAAGGCTATACATGATTTGCAGCCTATTTCTGTATTTTTATTTCTCTACCTGTAAGCAAAAGCCTCTATGTTTGACAGATTCTGAATCATTATGTGTATAATGTGGTTATTTCTACAATAATCTCTCCTCTTAGAGTTAAGTATTATTATCCTTGACTAGTATTTCTCAAGCTTGTAGGAGGTTGTCTTCTGTGATTCTACAGTACAAAGCTGCTGAATTCATCATGGCTCACAACTTTCTTCAAGCTAAGCCAACTCTTTTTCCAATCAATGCTTCTGCCACCTTTTAGTTCCTCTACCTTGAGAACGTTTCTGTTTGTGTACATGGCCTATCTGCTTAGGCTAGTTCCCTGTTAGTGCTTATCACAGTCCCTGAATGGTGATTGTGTAACTGGACAGTGTTCTACTTGCATTGGGAGAAGTCTTTCCCCATGGAAGAGCTGTGGTGGCGCAGTGGTTAGAATGGAGTATTACAGGATAATTCTGCCGACCACCAGCAGTTCGATTCTTTCTGGTTCAAGGTTGACTCAGCCTTCCATCCTTCCAAGGTCGGTAAAATGGGGAGCCAGATTGTTGGGGGGAATATGCTGACTCTGTAAACCGCTTAGAGAGGACTGTGAAGCACTGTGAAGCGATATATACGTCTAAGTGCTATAGCTAAAACTGAAGAGGCAAGACAAAAGGGATCCACTTTCATCTGTCCAGACCCAGGGGAATAGTTTGGCCGTTGATAGAGTATGATTCAACTAATAATATCTGGTTTGGAATAGGGACAGCTGGAATGATCTTAACTTTTCCCTGTGTGATTATATAATTGGAGTGATTTTTTTCCATCTTCTGTGACAAAGTTCTGTAAGATTAGGGTGGCTGTACAGGTAATCCTCGAGTTATGACTGTGATGGAGCCTAGTGATTAAGCGAGGTGCATGTGTGATCACCTTGCTTAATGATTCCCATCCCGGTCTCATTGATGCAGTCATTAAGCAACTGTGCGGTCATGAAGTGGTGAGCCGAAGTGGTGCAGTGGTTAAAGTGCAGCACTGCAGTTCAGCAGTTCAGCTGTTCAAATCCCACCAGGCTCAAGGTTGACTCAGCCTTCCATCCTTCCGAGGTGGGTAAAATGAGGACCCAGATTGTTGGGGGCAATATGCTGAACTCTGTAAACCGCTTAGAGAGGGCTGGAAAGCACTATGAAGCGGTATATAAGTCTAAGTTATATTGCTAAGTGGAGCATGGGATGCCTTGGGGAGGAGCCTCCTTAAAAAACAATCTTCCAAAAGATTGTGAGAACATCACCTACTTGCAGAACAGCATGAAGCTGCCTTTGTAGGAAAGCTAAGCCTCCCGTCAGCTGGGTACCACTGTCAGAAGCTGCAGAAAAACAGAAAGGTAAGTGGGATGCTTCTGGGCCCTGGAACTGGCTGAGGAGCAGAGGGAATCCTGCAAGTTGCAACATCTTTACATGTACCGGTAGCTTTTTCAGCCAGCCTGAGGTTCCCCTGGGTGGCTGAGTTGTCTGGGTTGAGAGCAGACTCATGGCCTCTGGGGACCTAGTTGGAAAGAAGCAGACCCAAAGACTTAGAAGACCCATTGGCCGGATGGGGGGGGGGAGATAAGTAGGGGGGGCACTACAGCATCCTTGCAATCAGTCCTAGGGGCGAATGACTGTTGGGGTGCTGTAGCTGCCATAACTTCGTAGGGTTATAAGAAGATTTTGGAAGGTCCAGCATAAGTTTGAACAGTTGATAAGTGACTATTCATAAGTGGAGGACTACCTGTACATTTCTACCTAGTAACTGAATAATATTTCTAAATTTATATTTAGAAATCTGGTTAAAGCATGATTGTGAAAATGCAGTGCTAACTGATTTGACATACCTTGTCCGGAACCTAATTGCTCCTTGCTGATAGTAGAAGAAATTCCAGATTACTTACTAAAGTCTTGGTCAAACAGAGCTCAGTGAACTGTTGCTAGTGCAATGCAGTAAGGCGTCGGTGCATTATGAAGATAGCATGTTTATTTTACTACTATGTTCAGTGAGAAAAACCGCATGAAGTTTCCCCAACATTTCAATTCAAGGAAACAGGGCCGTATTTTCTGATTGGTTCTGTGGAAGGAGGACGAATGAATATGGATCCTAGATCGGTGTTTCTTAATCTCAGCAACTATAAAATGTATGGATTACAAGTCCCAGAATTCCCCGGCCAGTTGACTGGCCAGGAAATTCTAGGACAGGGGTCCCCAAACTTGGCATTTTAAGACTTGTGGACTTCAACTCCCAGAATTCTCCAGCCAGCTGGCTGAAAAATTCTGGGAGTTGAAGTCCACAAGTCTTAAAGTTGCCAAGTTTGAACTCCTCTGTTCTAGGAGTTGAAGTTCATATGTCTTAAAGATGTTAAGGTTGAGCAACAATGTTCTAGATTACAAAATGCAATTAAACAGGATTGTACCTTTCTGGAAAAAAACTTAAGAGATCTCTGTTTGAAGAAAATAGCAGATACATGATTTTTTTTTTGTAAATGTTTTTTAAAAAAGCTTTCTATATAGACCATGTTAAATCTTGGCCGAGAAAAAAGTGGCCAGAACTTACTTATTTTATCTCTTCAATTGCATCTTCGTAGCTATTAAAAAGCAGTGTGAAATGAATGTGTTTTTTATATGGCCTGCTATATGTAATAAGGAATGCAATGTGGTTAGATTGTTTAACCAGTTTTAGCTTAATTGCAGAATAGACATGCTTAAAATTCTCATTTATTTTTCCATTACCTTTTATTTTCATTATTTCCTTTATTTGCTGTGAAATTGTTTATGGATATGGCTAATCAGCTACTAAATAACCCTCTCATAAATAGCCTTTTAAAAAAATAACTACTGTACCAGTGTCACAAGCCAGTTGCAAATTCTTACTTAAAAATTCAAACATTTTTCTTCCAATAGTTAAAGATGAAATTTGCCCAAGATGAATATGGCTCTTTTAATATGCATGTTTTATTCAAAGGGAAATTGCTATGTCCAACAAATGTTTCCAATTATCAGTTGATACAGTACATCACTAAATACTCAGGGAACTGATTTAATTGAAGATTCTATCCGTTTTTTATTCCCTTTTGCTGCTCCTTTTATTCAGCATCCAGAAAATAATTTTTCCTTCCAGAATTCTAACAGGAAGAGACCTTAATGTGACCACACTAATCATTTTTTCAGAAGGGGTGTGGAGAACGAATTTATATCCTCTCACCAAGTATACTACCTGAGTAGTATAACTTGTAGGTGGTTTACTCAGCGGTGTGATTCACTTACCTTCCCTACCGGTTCGCAAATGTGAGTGCACACGCCTTGTCTGCGCATGCACATGGTCTTTTGCGCAAATGCAGTGCTTGCGTGTTACATCCGGGCGGGTGGGCGGAGCCTTCCGCAGTCGCCGCTACCAGTTCGCGCTAACCGGAGAGAACCGGCTGAATCCCACCACTGGTTTACATCCAATAAACTATACTGTATGCTGATTTTTCAATCGGTGATCTTTTTCAATATCTAAACAGAATATTAAATTCAGTGTGAAGGTCTTTTCGGTAGAAGTCCCCAATCAAGGGACTGGCTGCTTATTAATAAATAATAATTTAGAATATATTTCAGACTAATGTCCCATAAGACTTAAGAGTATTTTGCGTTAACCCTGTTTGTTATCCTCCTTTTAATTTCCAATGGCTAATATACCAATTTAAAAAGGATATGAATATCTTACCAAACTAATGAATGCTCCAGAACAAAAATAATATATGTCGTATGAAACAACTTTGTTCTATAAATACCATAACAAGGTGACCCTATCAGATTTCTTTGGAGAAAAAACCCCATAAATATCCAATAATTCAAAATAATAACATGGAGTGAAAATCATTTTGTATGTATATGTCGCATTTCTATAGATTTAAAACTGAATTAGTAACAATTTTAAAATCCATAGAAATGCTAACATAGATGCAAAATGGTCTTGGACACTTCACTCTCTTATTCCATGGCCCTCTGTACTTTTGAAGATGTAATTTAATGGATGCCAACAGCAATTATAAATTAGTATATGTTCATTGAAGAGAATGGTGTGGTAGACTAGGGGTAGAGCTCTTGCCTCACAATTAGGAGGCTGTGAGTTCAATCCTAGGTAGCAGCAGATATTTCTCTCTCTGGGCACAAAGAGAAAATATCTGCTGTGAACTTCATGTAGGCATCAGGAAGGGCATCTGGCCAGTAAATGCTCAGCTCCATTCAGTCGCCCTGACTCCACCCTGATTCAAGGGATTACAGGATCATTAAAAGAAAAATATATATGTTTATTTAAAAATCTAGCATATCATTTGACCCTAAAACATGGATCCAGTCTAGAAGCATTAATTTCTATTAATACACTTGCTACTTCTGCTTTTTTAGGGTATGTCAAAAATAGGGTTCATTTGTCATTCAACACCAACATGCTAAGCTTTGATATACTGTAGCTATTCTCATCATTATATATTTTGTGAATAGTACACTTGGGTTGCGCCAACCCAGGTTTACCATTTTGAATGAACTCAACTTAATATGTGTTCATTTCCTACTTTTCACTCTACACCTTTTTAGGGGTATCAAACTCAATTTCATTGAGGGCTGCATCAGGGTTGTGTTTTACCTCTGGGGGGGCGGGGGCGTGGCCAGCTCGACATCACTCATGTGGGGGGCACCTGTGGTGGCCCAGGCAGGGCTGGGGGATCCATTGTTTCCACCCTGCCTGCCTGCCTGCCTGCCTGCTTTCCTTCCTTCCTTCCTTCCTTCCTTCCTTCCTTCCTTCTCCTTTCTTCTTCCTTCCCTTTTCCTTCTTTTTCCTTCCTTGCTCTCTTCCCATCTTTTCTTCTTTTTCTTTGTCTTTCCTCTTTCCCTATTTCCTTTCCTGTCCCTTCTTGGATGCTCAAATGCAAAAGGGGAAACATTTCTCCTTTTGGATTGGTTTGCTTTTAGTTTGTTTTGCTAGCCCTCTGCCAGTGAAAAGTGAGCCTGGGCCCCATTTTTGGCCGCAATGGCCTCCTGCAGACCTCTGCCAGTGAGAACAGAGCCTGGGGGGTTGTGTGTGGCTGCCCCAGATCCCATTTTCAGCCATGATGCCCTCCTGCAGCCCTCTGCCAGTGAGAACGGAGCCCCCGAGCTCCGTTTTCACTGTCAGAGGCACTGCAGTCCAGTCCTTCACTGTTTCCAGGGCAGCCCCACGGGCCAGATCTAAGCACCCCATGGGCCGGATGCGGCCCGCAGGTCTTGAGTTTGTTACCCCTGCTCTACACTTTCGATGCTACATAGCACGGATGTCCCCGATTTTATATTTATATTACTCCTCTTAAGGTGGCAGACTTTAAGAGGACATCAAATGAATTTTTTGACATTTATACCTAGATTTCCAACCTTATTCAACATTCCACTGCATTACATTCAAAGTATCCCTTAGAACAGTGTTTTTCAGCTTTTGCAACTTTAAGGCTGCATGTTGCTGGGAAATTCTGGGACTTGAAGTCCACATACATGAATATTGCCAAAATTGACAAACACTGTTTTGGATTAGTGGAAGCACAATTCAGATTCCTAATAAAAGGAAATCACTAAATTTTTAAAAAAAGACTTCTCCATAGTGGGTGGAGCTAGCCTCCAAGAATGGGATGACACAATCCATCAGCCAATCAGGACTGAGTCTGACATCATATAAAAGCTGTCCTCCTGTCATAATCCCCCTCTTTTGACTCAGTCCTAGGTTTAGGATTTGTGTCTCCCCAACCTTTCAGGTTTTTCCTTCATTGCTATTAACTTCAACAGATTGCCTCTCTAATTGTGAGTGCTTCCCCCAACTGCCCTGAACATCTGGGGTGTGGGGATTAGCAGGACGGGCTGAGGCCCTGTCCCCAGCCACCAGGCCACCTACTGTGGCTGGCTGTCATCCGATCTCTAGCGGCCTGGCATTCCTGTCCTTCAAGGGTTCCATCTGTCACAGAAGCCCTGCGCTTGAGTGACCAGCAGCCAGGGTGGCCTGTGCCACATCTGCAGGGAGAGAGGCTCATCCATCGACTGACCGACTGCCTGGGAACCGCAGAAGCCTCGCGCTTGGGCGGTTGTCACCTCTCTCCCTCTTCTGTCAGCGGCAGAATCACCAGGGGGGATTCCCATAGAGATGCAGAATTTTAATTATTCTCTATGATCACTGATCTATGAATGTACTGACTGGATTGTGGATGCCGCTCACATTAGATTTGATTTTTAAAAGAAAAAATATAGCAATATAGAATAGGATGTTGGGATTTATTTTAAGCATAATAGGAAGAAAAAGGTTGAAATTTGACACTTCCACTGCAGAGTAGCACTTCAGTGAGAATACTGGAAGGATTGAGTGAAAGTTGCTCGAATTATAAGTACTGTCATCCAAACATTTAATTGAAATCCATAACATATTTCATTTAGAAGCAATGAATTCTGGGATGAAAAGAATCAAATAAACAATTTCAGTCGAGTCTTTCGCTTTCTCCTTTCTCTTTGGATCACATACCTTTATCAGACCCATTGGATGAAACTAGGCTCAGCCAGAGGTTTTCTCCTTAAATAACACAGTTATCATTAATTACAACATCCTACGAACTGGCCTGTTGAGTTCAAAGGGTGAATAATTCAATACATTGTATGTTGTCACTATTTTCTCACATGTCCAAAAGCCATGCAACTTTGAATCCGGTGCCCAGTTCTTTCCCATGGGAAATCAAGTTTTAGATAGCCATCTTTCCTTAGCCTAGGACTTATTGTTGTGATAATACCTACTCCAAATCATTGTTGTTGATTTGTATTTTATTTACCTCACGTTTCGGAGAACATGATATCCCCAAATGGATTATAAAATGGGTTATAAAATCTCAGAATTCCTTGGCAGCAGAGTGCAGCCCCTGAAAAGGCCCAAAGCTGGAAACCTTAGGACTAGATTTACCAGACTCTCAATAGTTCTGACCACCTTCAGCTTACCTCAGTGTCTTGTCCTGGTTTGTCATTCTGCCCTTAAAGATGAAGCTGGGTTGAAAACAGCCACGCCGGCTGAGAATTCTGGGATGGAATTCCTAATGGAAAACACTAGACCAGGGACAAATGTTCCATAACAGAATGTAATAATAAGTAGTTTAGCTCTCTGTTCATTAATTCATACAAAATTAAACCTATTTTAAGTCACATTGAGCGATGTGAATGCTTAACTTTTTTTTTTTACACTGGAAGCTGTGATATAAAACTCTCCGGATATTTGCCTCCTATGTAATTTTAGCAATAGATAGGATGCATACAATAAAATAAAATAAACTCGGCTGCTAGTACAAAAGCAGGCAATTCCAGTTTGATGGAATTTAACAAACTTAATGTTGCTGGTAACAATAAAGTTTCTTAACTGCTTCCTAAGAAATTGAAAAGAAACCCAGATTGCAGCAGAGAAGATAATTTGACCTTTTCTTACCAAATGCACACACACACACACACACACACACACACACACACACACACACACACACACACACACACACACATTTAGATTAAATATTGAATGTGTCTGTGTGTGTATTTTCAAATTGGATATTTGTTCTTGAGTTAATTACCGTATTGGAAAAACATGATCAAATAGCTTTGTTAGAGTGCTAAACCATCAAGTGTTTTTTTTAAATGCCCGAAATGCATATTCCCCTCCACAAATTTGCTTTCTCTGTTTTTTTACAGGAATCTTGCGGCATACGAATGAGAGGTTTATTTAGTGCATAGATAAAAGCTTTTTTTAAAATCCTCATTTCTTCTAACATCTTTAACAGCTATGCAGTTTCTTACAAGATATGTTTTATCGTTTCAAGAAATGCTGTTAACCTGGCAGTTTTAAAACTGAATGAACAAGGCCTCTTGGACAAATTGAAAAACAAATGGTGGTACGACAAAGGAGAATGTGGCAGCGGGGGAGGTGATTCCAAGGTTAGCCTCAATGTCACCAAAGCGGGTAAACAGAACTGTTGAGTAATCGGTGCGTCTGCTGTGGTTCCTCCTTCCTGCTCGCCAGACACAATGATGGCACTGCAAATACATTGCCAACCAGCATCCAGATGTATGCAATTACTGTCAAAGCAAAAATATTTGCATCCTAATCAGATTTCTTTTTGACCAAGGCCAGCTGGTTCGTCATGAAGTCCAAATTGAAGTTTTTCTTGTCATTTTGGCAATTGCTCAAGAAATTCACTTTTTTTAAAAAAAAAGTGAACCATTCAGGAATAGAATAGAATAGAGTAGAGTAGAGTAGAGTAGAGTAGAGTAGAGTAGAGTAGAGTAGAGTAGAGTAGAGTAGAGTAGAATAGAATAGAATAGAATAGAATAGAATAGAATAGAATAGAATAGAATAGAATAGAATAGAATAGAATAGAATTCTTTATTGGCCAAGTGTGATTGGACACAGAATAATATCTATCTCCAAAGTAAGTTTCCTGAACCAGAAGATAGAGAAATGCTGACAAGTTAACATGTGGCATAGTTTCAAATAATTAGTTTTACCATAAAGGGCTATAGGCTTAATCTCACCCCTAATTCCTTAAAAGAAATAAATCCTTTTCATCGTGTATCTTTCATCAAGAATTTTTCTTGTCCTAGCATAATTCTTCATTAGGACAGATCTACAGAATGCTGGTTTGAAAGTGGGACTATTGGAGTTTCTTCAAAAAAAAAAGCTGAGAAGGATAATCCTACTCTACTATTCGGTTGTGTCAAGAGAAGAGAATATCTGTAACTCAAAGTTGAACTGCGGACCTCTTGATGTTCTCTGAGCTGGTTGTCTGCTTCCAGACATTTCATTACCCAACTAGATAACACCATCAGTGTTAATGAGTGTGGGGCTTGCAGTCTGTTTATTTATAGTACACCCCTGTCAAAACTGGTAGGACAAGCTACTATATATAAACAGGCAACAGGTAGCCCTCTCTTAAGAATGAAAATTGATACCAGAATTTTTGTCACTAAGCAACACAGTCCATAAAGCATGACATAATGTGAATGCACTGTTTGAATTACAACACTTTTGATTACTGACATATAAGAGAATCACTGCAGAATGTTAAGCAAGGATATCACGTGGCTGCCTTTTGCTATTTTCTGCAAGTTTCTCCATAGAGTTTGCTTATAGGAAGCTAGCAAAGGAGGTCCCAAATGGCTATCACATGACAATAAGACATTGAGATGTTGTAATCACAAGCAGGACACCAAGTGTTCAAATCATGATCATGTGACCATGGGGATGCTATGAGGGCCGTAGGTACAAAGACCAGTTGTACCGTATTTTTCAGAGTATAAGACGCACCGAAGTATAAGACGCACCTTAGTTTTGGGGGAGGAAAACAAGGAAAAAAGGCCTCTGCCACCAAGCAATTTGCCAAACAGCAAACAGCAAACAGCACAGATGATATACACTGTTTGCTGTGTATTTCTGTGCATGTGTGCCTGACCCATAGAAATAGCAAAGAATTGGAGAAATGTACATTATGCCAGAAAGTTTTCTTAAATGTAGTCATACTAACTCCTCCCAATTATTTAAATAGATCTACTCCAAGGTAACTAAACTCTAATACTAAACAGGACACTGTTACATTTCATACTATACTTGTACAGAGCTGTTAAAATTAATTAAAATTTCTGGAAGTATACATTATTCTCTATTATTTAAAAGAAAATACAATAGCATTGGGCCTCTTCAGAGCAAGCATTTATTTTAAAAAGCTTCTTTATTTTGTTAAGTTGTCTAGATTTACAGGGATCTCCAACCTTGGCAACTTTAAGACTTGTAGACTTCAACTCCCAGAATTCCACAGCCAGCAAAGCTAACAAAGCTGGCTGTTGAATTCTGGGAGTTGAAGTCCACAAGTCTTAAAGTTGCTAAGGTTGGAGACCCCTGGCTCTAGAACAATAATAAAGCAGTCTTTAAAAAATAAGTCTAATAATTTGAACATTCTACAGACATTTATAGTTATTCACTTACCCCTTTGTAGCCAGTTCAGCAAAAATAAAAACCTCCGTGTCTAATCTCTCCCAGCTATTTGCCTCTTTGCAGTTAGTTTCACTTTCATTTTCCCACGTGGCAAACCTAATCAGCTGTTCGTCGGGAAACTGCTACTGACTTGCTTGGCTTTACAGGCTCTTCCCTCTTTCCTGCAAGCAGGTAAATTGCTGGAAGACAGAGGCCAAAGGGTCGCGGTGGCTGGGTGGGTGGAGCTACATTCGGTGTATAAGACGCACCCAAGTTTTCACCCTCTTTTGGGGGGTAAAAAGGTGCGTCTTATACTCCGAAAAATACGGTAAATACCACTCATTCAGCACCTTTGTACGTTTGAATAGTCAGTGAACAGGTGATTGTTAAACAAGGACTACCTGTAGAAACCCTGCACTCCCTCACTCTGATAAGGTTATCTAGAAAGGTAATGAAACTTCTGCAAGCCTAGAGAATACCAAGAACTCCACAATTCAAGTTATCCTCTTGAGTGCTATAGTTGACACATACTGCAGATTGTATAATTCATTTCATCAGGTCAAAATGTTCTCCTGTTGAGTACAAGAAAAGACAGTCAGCAACATTATAGTTATGTAGGTGATACTTCCTTTTATACATTATTCAGAAACACCTCATGAAGTCAATTACTTCAGAAATGGATAAGGCTAATCTGTACTCTGCCCCTTTCATTCCGTTAACTTAATGGCTGGTGGGTTTACTTACAAATGGTTGACTGTGTTCATATATCATGAGAGGCATCAGCAGCTAACCACAATGATGCCAAAATGACAAACTGTATGCTGTGACATCACAATGCAGGCTCCACTCTTTACACGCTTGCACAATGCAAGTATGGAAGGGATAAACTTTATATCACACATATCACCTGCTATCTTTGTTCTGAGGCTATGCATAATAGGTTGACCCAGGTCAGGTGAAAACAGATATACAATCTATGACATGCTAATATTAGCTATTAACTTTGATTAGGTTTTGTGGGTGTGTTGTGTTAGTATTTTTAAACACAATTTGGTTCATAGAAGGTTCAATGTATTATGCAAACTCAGAAAAAGGGATTAATGACATTTGATTTCCAAAGTTTCTTTTAAAAATTAAGCTCTATCCCTTAAAACACTCTGAACATCTAAAATTAAAAAGTTATGATTCCCAACATGAATGTCACATGAACACATTTCTCCTTGGTATCATTTCAACAGCTTTGCACATTTATAATTCAGATTTTTTTTACTTTACTGAATAGCATATCTTTACACTATATTATTATAATTAGTGGTCATTGCATTCAGAAGCAAATCATAGTCTCATTTTAAAATATTGTCAATTGCTTAAGCCTGCTTAATTACCGAAAAATCAAATTCCGAACAAGCTACTAGCGTAAGAAATTAAGGTAGATAGTAACCAAGTTAAGTGTCTTGTACAAACCATCCCACATAAGGTTTTATTTAGGCAAGAAAAACAAAATACACAGGTACAGTATATGTGGTACCTTGCTCAACAGTAGTAACTGTGAGAGGGATCTTGGAGTCCTAGTGGACAGCCATTTAAATATGAGCCACCAGTGTGGTGCAGCTGCCAAAAAAGCCAACACAGTTCTAGGCTGCATTAACAGAGGGATAGAATCAAGATCACATGAAGTGTTAATACCACTTTATAATGCCTTGGTAAGGCCACACTTGGAATACTGCATCCAGTTTTGGTCACCACGATGTAAAAAGGATGTTGAGACTCTAGAAAGAGTGCAGAGAAGAGCAACAAAGATGATTAGGGGACTGGGGGCTAAAACATATGAAGAACAGTTGCGGGAACTGGGTATGTCTTAGTTTAATGAAAAGAAGGACTAGGGGAAACATGATAGTGGTGTTCCAATATCTCAGGGGTTGCCACAAAGAAGAGGGAGTCAAGCTATTCTCCAAAGCAACTGAGGGTAGAACAAGAAACAATGAGTGGACACTAAACAAGGAGAAAAGCAACTTAGAACTAAGGAGAAATTTCCTGACAGTTAGAACAATTAATCAGTGGAACAGCTTGCCTCCAGAAGTTGTGAATGCTCCAACACTGGAAGTTTTTAAGAAGATGTTGGATAACCATTTGTCTGAAGTGGTGTAGGGTTTCCTGCCTAAGCAGGGGGTTGGACTGGAAGACCTCCAAGGTCCCTTCCAACTCTGTTATTATTATTATTATATCCTAGATTCTGAAAAACATAATGATTGAGACTGTTGCAATAAATACATACTGTGAGTCTAAGCACTTTTACTCAGCTTTAGATCCCATTGAATTCAATAGAATGTATTTCTCATAAAGTTTGTTTTGGTTTGCAGCCTAAACTGTTCAGCTGACAATTTAGTGGTAGACTTCTTTTGAGGTTAATAGCTAGGCATCCATTTATATTAAAAAAAAGAAGCAAAAGCAGGAAAGTTCTCAAACTATCCATTAACACGTATTAAGGATTATTGAAGCCAATAGTTTTGGGTTTACAGTAATTGCAGACAACTTATTTAAAACTTCACCCAGCAGGACGCGCCCATTACTTGAAGCGATGGAGCAGGTCCCATTGGTATAGCTGTCTCTGACCCTAGGCCTTCTCTGTACATGGTGTAACCGCCACTGTGGCCTGTGCTCCATCACTTTGCCATGCGATTCTATGTAGTTTTGCTTGAATAACATAAAATAACATATATAATGTTATTTATGTTATTTTCCACGTGAAGAACTCCTGTAAACCTTGCCGTTTTGAAACTCAGTGAGGCAGGCGTCTTAGACAAGCTGAAAAACAAATGGTGGTACGATAAAGGTGAATGTGGACCGAAGGATTCTGGAAGTAAGGTCAGTTGCTGAAGTTCGGGGCCTATTGTTGTGTTCACGAGGGAGTTATTGGTCACTTAGAAATGGAAATAAGTCAGCTATTGGAAGAACCATCATGTTGAAGAGGTTAATTTTGTCCCAGTTCCCGTGGAACAAAATTATATTCCATTAATACTGCTGTAAAGACACTAATCCATGTTTCAACTCCACTTATACATATCTGCCAAAGCCACATTCATCAAGACAGCGCACATTCATATACATACACAAGCACACACAAACAAACAAAAACACACACACAGAGAGAACACATAGCCAAAAGCTTTTTCCATCAATAATAAATCCTTTTAATTTTAATTTGCCCAAAGTGTTTTCTACGTTGTTCCATATTTTGGATTTGTAGACATGAAACACTTAGATTCAGAATGGTCCTGCGGAATGATTTGGAATATTTCCATGAGATCTGAAGATAATCATATTTAATATGTGCCATTTTCTTACTACACAGTACCAAAGTTCCATTGTAACTCTGTCATGGAGCTGACTGTTCCTCTAGAGCAGGGGTGTCAAACTCGCGTTGTCACGTGACGTATCGCAACTTTTTTCCCCTTCGCTAAACTGGGTGTGGGTGTGGCCAGAGAGTGACGCATCCGGCCCACAGGCCGTCAGTTTGACACCCCTGCTCTAGAGCAACTGATAGCTCAGAAATTAATTCCCCACATTTTTTAAACAAATTAAAGCCTGCCTTTATTTATTTATTTATTTATTTATTTATTTATTTATTTATTTATTTATTTATTTATTTATTTATTTATTTATTTATTTATTTATTTATTTGATAACACTTGGAAATCTAAGATTATAAGGTTTATTTATTTATTTATTTATTTATTTATTTATTTATTTATTTATTTATTTATTTATTTATTTATTTATTTATTTATTTATTTATTTATTTATTTATTTATGAAATTTATATACTGCCTCACAGTGCAAGCACTCTCTAAGCGGTTTACACCAGTAAGCAATGTATACTTATATTGCCCCCAACAATCTGGGTCCTCATTTTACCTACCTCGGAAGGTTGGAAGGCTGAGTCAACCTTGAGCCGGTGAGATTTGAACCGCTGACCTGCGGATCACAGTCAGCTAAAGTGGCTTGCAGTACTGCCTCTAACCGCTGCGCCACCTCGGCTCTTATTTCATGTATCCAACATGAATGTAGACACTGTCATCTCATCAATTTTGCCATCTATAATTCAGATAAGACTTACTGTATTTAATAATGTACCTTTACATTGTATTGTTATAATAACGGACTTTAACGGTCATTAAGACCAGTCCACTTACTCTCATTCTAAAATAGTAAAATATTGCTTGCTGCTTAAAGCGAGATCTACTAAGTTGCTTGATTAACAATACACACTATAGTGTCAAACCCAAAACAACTTGTTACCCCAAGAATTAAGATAGACAATCATTTAAAATGCTATACCTGATTTCTATACCAGCCATACCAAAATGAACAATGAATTGTATGTGTAACAATATCAGTTCACAATATGAAAACAATACAGTGGCTAAAAATACACCTTTAACACTACACTAAAGCTAATACACCCATGCTTAGACTCAAAACTGGTAGAATTGTGAAGCGCCAAACAACATTCTACACTTTAAAAAACACCACAATCATGAAAAAACAACAACCATATTTTGAAGTTTCCCACTCTCTACCTAGTGATACAAGGAATGTTACTAATGTTTTTGTGGCTTTCCTGACTTTCACTTTTCACCAGATTGCAACTAACTGTATAAGTAAGATTTGAAAGAGAGCCGCAACAGCACAGTAGGACATTAGAGAGTAGCAGTTGAAGAAAAAAGATTCCTTGTGCCCAAAATATTAGCTTTGATAGAAAATGCATTTTGCTGAGTTTAGAAAACACACTGTCAAGCAATATTCATTAAAAGTGATACTTGACAAGTGTTTGGAAAACCTCTCAGATGTTTTGTTTCTTACGACCTTGGGCGTCTAACGAAAAGGAAAAGGTATAGATCAATTAGCTATTTTTAAAAAGAAGAAGCTCGTGTCTAAGCCACAATTAGACATTAAGCTAGCTATGTTTGAAGGCTACTGCATTTAATTGCGTAAAACTATTTCATCGTTACTCATACAGTAGCTAAGGGACTCCTATTGCAAAGGGTTGGTTAAGCGTATGTCAACTTTTGCAATTTTTTTTCAAAATGGGTGTTTACATGTCTGTGTGTTTTAGGATGTACCAATAATTTGAATGCTCTCTGTTAGTTTGGACGTGTACTTTGTTAAAATGTCCTATTTATGTAAATGAAGCTGTTCCTTAGGGTCTCCAACCTTGACAACTTTAAGACTTGTGGACTTCAACTCCCAGAATTCCTCAGCCAGCTAAGCTGGGAGAATTCTGAGAATTCCTAGAATTCTGGGAGTTGAAGTCCACAAGTCTTAAAGTTGCCAAGGTTGGCGACCCCTGCGGGCTTAGACAACCCCCCTATCCCTCCTGTTTTTGTAGACTGCTGTTTGTTTGTGCTTCCAGCTCTTTGTTCCTGGAATGTAACCCTCTTCCTTCTGTCTCCCCAGGACAAGACCAGCGCTCTGAGTCTCAGCAACGTTGCTGGCGTCTTCTACATTCTGGTTGGCGGCCTGGGATTGGCAATGCTGGTGGCTTTGATAGAGTTCTGTTACAAATCCAGGGCCGAGGCGAAGAGAATGAAGGTGGCAAAGAGTGCACAGACTTTTAATCCAACTTCCTCGCAGAATTCCCAGAATTTAGCAACTTATAGAGAAGGTTACAACGTATATGGAACCGAGAGTGTTAAAATTTAGGGGTAGGATTTAGGGCCCTACTACAGTGAGTGGGTGATGCATCATTTTGTCATGCGATGTTGTGACCTGTCTGTTCAGTGGTGATTTCTGCTTGCTTCTCAACAGAGCTTCCTCTTTTGGGGAGGGGGGGGGTTTAAAAAAAAACCCGGTTCGGTTAATTTTGGCTGCAGATGTTTAGTCTATACATATATGTTGCTAATAGGCATCTGCATTGCAAGGATTTGTTAAATGCATCTATATATGTCTATATGTATATATGTATCTTTTGTGTGTGTGTATATATATATATAGATAGATAGAGATGACACACTGTTTTATTTTCTTTTTATAAAAACAAGGAACGTTTTCTGCTCTCAGACAGATTGGATTTGGTGGTGAGAATTTAGAGCTTTGTAGAGAAAGGAGAAAGTTGAACAGAGGTGCTAGAAATAGTTCCTTGGGCAAGAGGGTGGGCTTGCAACTTTTGTTCTAACTGCTCTTGGTTTTGTCTATGAAAGGCTCAGAATTAGAGGACTTGACTTGTGAAAGTTGGTTTCTTCTGCTTTTTGCAGCTCCCTGTGGGATCTGTAGCATAGATCAGTTCTTCCCCGTTTGCCAGTCCCTAAATATACTCACATAAGGAATCCCCAACTTTTCATCCATTAAAGATTGCTGGTCGGCAACTCTAGATTTGTAATTTCATCTGGAGGAAGCTAGAGTGAAGAAAGCTCATTCCAAGAGTTGATGTAGATAATTAGGTTGAAATCCTATGCATACTTACTTTGGAATTAGTCCATCTAGCCCAGTACTGTCAGTAAATCCCAGACAGTTTCTACCTACCTGGAGATGCAAGGGCTAAACCTGGGATTTTTTTGCAAGTTACATCCCTTCCCTTCCCTTTTGATAATGACAGCCTTTATCTCAGATGGCTTTAAAAGAGAATTACATATAATATAGGATCACACCAATGGTGGGTTGCTGCCAGTTCGGACTGGTTCGCCCATACCAGTGACGGGAATTTGTCCCCACTCGCCGAACCGGCAGCGATGGCCAGCTGGCCACGCCCCCGAACCGGTCCTCTGTTCGCCGATTCCTGAAAGCGGCTTGGAAAGAACCCTCAGATGCACATGCGCAGAGGGTCATTTCCGCAATGTGACAAGGGTGCGCACGCGCAAAGCGAGCAAAACGCGCACTTTTTGATGCGATGCGAAATGGTAGGGAAGGTAAGTAGAATCCACCCCTGGATCACACATAACAGTAAGCCTGGATTTCTAGCCAGGGGTGTTTGAACCAACCTTAATTACCTCACTCACAACTAACATTAAGCCATCATGGATGGGTTCCCTTATGCTAAGCCCAAAATGAACCATATTCTGGATGGGTGTGATGTTTGAATCTAGCCCGTAAGTCTATTACTCATGATGTTCTATACCAGGGGTCTCCAACCTTGGCAACTTTAAGACTTGTGGACTTCAACTTCCAGAGTTCCTCAGTAGCTTTGCTGGCTGAGGAATTCTGGGAGTTGAAGTCCACAAGTCTTAAAGTTGCCAAGGTCGGAGACCCCTGTAAATCTATACAACCTTCTGATCATAAGCAGGATACCTCTGAATATCATTTCTAGAGGCCAAGCCTAGCTATAGTAGGGATAGGATGCTGGACTAGATGGACCATAGCTCTGAACTAGAAGAGCTTTAGATTCTTATATGTTCTTATTTAAGGTGACTGACTTCTGAGTAAATTTGCATAGGATTTGACTGTTAGTTAAGTCAATTGCATTTATACCCTGCCTTTGCTCCATAGAGCTCAAGTTGGCTGTGCTTCGTTGACCAGGAGCGTCACCTGCAGTTCTGAATGCCACTGCAAATCTCCTCAGTACAGGTTAGGTGTAGACGACAAGCGAAGCTGCAGACTTCACTCATGGCAAAGAAGCATCAATTTATCTCTTCTCACTTGCTGGTCCCTTCCCACCCATACCCACCTCCATTGTGGTTTCATGTCATCGATTCATTCTGGAAACCTGTGAGAATTGCAACATAAAATTATGGCCCAGATTCTTCGCATATGTATCTATCGGTCCCATCTGAACCAGAATAGAACTCACACCTCAGTAGACATGAACATGGCTGTATGTGCACTAATTCACCTTCTTAGGTTGGACTACGGTAGCCATGGGCATCTGCAGGAAGGGGGCAAGTGACAAAACATGCATCATTGTGACATGGCCGTGCAAGCACCAGCCTTTATGTGTCTATTTTTGCATGTGTATGTAGAGAAAGACAGAGGTTGCATGGTGACATTGTGATGTGTGTTTTGTCATTTTGGTGTTGATGCAGTTCAGAAAGGATGCATATGGATAGAAACAGCAGGATATTCTAGATGGCGTAGTAAAGTAAGATTTAGGGGTGACACGATAGCAGTGTTCCAATATCTCAGGAGCTGCCACAAAGAACAGGGAGTCAAGCTATTCTCCAAAGCACCTGAGGCTGGACAAGAAGCAATGGGTGGAAACTGATCAAGGAGAGAAGCAACCTAGAACTAAGGAGAAATTTCCTGATAGTTAGAACAATTGAGCAATGGAACAACTTGCCTCCAGAGGTTGTGAGTGCTCCAACACTGGAAGTTTTTAAGAAGATGTTGGATAACCATTTGTCTGAAGTGGTGTAGGGTTTCCTGCCTAGGCAGGGGGTTGGACTAGAAGACCTCCAAGGTCCCTTCCAACTCTGTTATTCTAGTTTAGTCTAGTCTAGTCTAGTTTATTCCTGATTTTAGAAGCAATGTTTTACAGATTGGAGACAGATCTTGCAGGCTTTCATTAGTGCTAAAAAGAAAAGATACTTGGCAACTTCGGTTTGCACAAATGCACAATCAATCACCCTGAGAGTCTAGGATTGATTGTAAGGTAGCAGTCAGGCATCACACAATCAGCAAAGGTGCTTCAGGATTGTTCATAATAGTATTGCAAAGGACATTCAGGCACAAAAACTCAGTTGCATGCTGCAGCTGTTTGACCGTCTCTAGCACCATTATTTCTACAGGTATCTTTAGTGCAGTCCTTCAGATAATAATATGCCCACCTTAATGTCATTTTACTCCAACAGTTGCAAGTCTGAATATAAATCAAAAGGAAAACATTTGCTATTCAGATACAGCCTCGTAAGAACTTATTTCACATGGCTTGGGAAATTATGCCCATTGAGTTGCATCGTGATTTGCATTCTCTAACTTCATGGCTTATCTCCAAGAGAAGCAGCTTCTCCCGAGAGCTGAGCCTTCAAGCAGCTGTGTCAAAAGCAACTGATGTTAGAGGCTGATTAAAACTGTCCGAACCACTGGAATGTTAATCAGCTTCAGTTATGATATTGGCAAGTTAATACATGTGCGGGGTACGACCCCATGTGGCCATATCTTTTTTTTCCCCCTCTCATGTATTCTATTTATGCCTTTCTCCTTGTGAAATAATGTGTGGGAGAGATGAGGAAGACCCAGTCCCTCATCTGTCAGCATTCCAAGTAATGCACCCATTGAAAATAGAACACCGAGGCAGGTAGATCCTTCAAAGAATAGTTTGTTGGATACATCATATTGGCACAACTGGTGAAAACCGACTCTGAAAGTTCCCACAGTTTTCACCCATTTAAAAAGTGAAAGTTTTCCCCTTCCCGCAAGTCTTCAGTCACATTGTCCAATAAAGGTGCTGGCTGGTTGCTTGGTTACTTCACTCCTCCTCTCCCAGCCACTTGTTGGAATGACCTTGGGTTCCCACAGGAAAACTTTTTGTTTTGACTGCAAAGCCCCAGTTAACTATTCCCCCCTCCCTGTCCCCTCTTCTGCCTTGTAGCCACACTGAAGCCACAAAGATGGCCTCAGCCAGGTTCACTTCAGGGTTGACATCGTCTATCACATGTAGATGTGTCTGGACTAAACATCTTAACTTTAAATTATGGTTAAAGTTACTCTTGAAGGCATGGAGATTTTTGACCAACCGCTAGCAAAGGAAGTACAATCTGAAATGGGACTGAAATGTATTGGAATCACCTCCCTTACTTTTTTCAAGTTGAGCTCATTACTTTAATTGCCCTCAACTCAATCATCTTACCTTCTCCCACCACATTTGACTTGCTCCTTTTCTTCTCCGGGCTAGGCTTTGCACACACAGTGATACCCGCACATACATAGGACTTAAGAGTCCCATAATTGTTGCTGCCATAACTAGTAGTATGGAAAAGCATACATTTGTTCCGATTTTCATAATTCCATCCACACAACTTCTCATCCATTTTGCAATCTCTGTGCAATCCTGACATTTTGGATTCCAAAGTGGGGGAAACGGTGCCTTGTTTTTATTGGATCATCACGCCAATCATGCTATCTCTTTAAAAAAAGCAAACATTTCCTGCAACCACAGCAAGCCACAACATTTGCATGCCAGGCTAAGCATGGGATGTCTCCCCATTTGAATTCAGATGTGATTCCTCTCTTAATTATTATCTCATGAAGGACTTGGGTATTTTGTTCCTCTAGCGCTTCATTGTTTTCATAATATTTTAAATCTTTCTATTGGCTAACCATTGTAGATTTTGGCTGGGATCTAAAGAGCCAATGCCTTCTTCAAACTGGCATCCTCTAGAGGTTTTGCACCACAATGCCCAGAATTTGCAGAGAGCCTTTGGAGAATGCCATGTTGGAGAAGACATGTTGAGTTCAATGTTCATAGTACTGATATCCTGTTGCTTGTTTTCCTTTCCCAGTCTGCAGCCTCTCTAGCTGCCCACACTGATCTGAAAACGCAAAAAGGAGGAGTTCCCTCCTGATCAGGGGTGACATTCAAATTTTTCTTCTACCAGTTCTGCCCACCAAGCCACGCCCACAGAAACAACAGAAAAGTTCGGCCAAGTCTTCTAGCGTTCAACCTGGCTGCTTGTCGCCTCCTTCTCATGTTTACTCTGTGTGTCTGAGACAGAGAAGGAGGAGAGAAGGAGTGAGTGGGCAGGGCGGGGCAGGGCAGGGCCAGTCAGTGGTGCGATTTACCGGTTCTCCGAACTGCACATAATCGCCACCACCAGTTCTATAGAACCTATCCGAACCTGCTGAATTTCACCTCTGCTCCTGATGTTCCTTTGGGAATAAAGAGCAACTCAGAGTTCCACTAGCGAGATGGGCAGTTATAGAACTGGTCTAAATAAAAATAATATATAAAGTAATATGATTAATGTAATATGGAAAACCAGGAAAACTGCAGTTGGGTCTGCAAGAAAGCCACATACCCTTTAGCCATCTCGTCTATGGAGATTCTCAATCATCCAGATCAAGGTTGTCCCAAAGGTACTTTTCCAAAAAGCAACTGGACCAGTAGTGGGTTTCTCTTACCTTTGTTACCGGTTCGGGAATGGGAGCGTGTATGCGCAGAGCATTTTTGATGATGTCTGGGTGGGTGGGCGGAGCCTCCCATCACTGCCACTACCGGTTCGCCCAATCCAGGTTGAACCGGTAGCAACCCACCACTGAACTGGACTTCCTTGGTTTTTTTCTTGAAAACATTTTGCTTCTTGGAAGAGAAGTGAAACATTTTCAAGAAAAAAGGCAAGATATTCCAGTTGCCTTTAGGAAAAACACTGTTAAATCATTGTAAAATGTGGCCATTTTGACTGTGGGATGCTGCAAACGGCTGTGAATGCAGTCTAGTTTACTGAGGGGACCAAAATGTGGTCACATGACTGCGGGGGAAGCTGACCATAGGAACCTTGAATCTGGGTTGTAAGTACCCCCCAAGTAGGTCCATCAGAACTTTGAATGATTGCTAAGCAACTAGTCATAGGTTGAGGACTACCTGTATTATTGGCAGCTGTGGACTTATAACATAAATAGGTTGAGGGATGGCCCATGTTATTGTGGTGCCTGATGCAGAACAGTAAATGGAATAGCTAGTATGATAGAAAACAGAAACAACATTATCCTGATTTAAAAAAATGGGTTGAAAATAACAAGAAGAAACTGAATAGGGACAAGTGCAAAGTGCCTCACTTCACTTAGAACAGCGTTCCTCAACTTTGGCAACTTACACATGTGTGGAATTCAACACCCAGAAATCCTTAGTCTGCGTGTTAATTGAGGAATTCTGGGAATTGAAGTCCACACATCTTAAAGTTATCAAGGTTGAGAAGTTGGGGGGAAAAATATCAAATGTGGACACTTGGCTTGGTAACTATGCATGGAAAAGATCTTAGAGTTGACACAAAAAATGCAAAAATAAGATTTGGTTGCATCAATAGAAGTATAATTTCTAAGTTACAGGGAGGAAATTTCTCATTTATTACACCTTAGTCAGACTTTACCTCAGGGGTGTCAAATTCGCGGCGTCAAGTTGTCGTCACATGACGTATCACGACTTTTTTTCCCTTTGCCAAAATGGAAATGGGCGTGGCCAGTGCGTGATGCATCCGGCCTGCGGGGCCACGAATTTGATACCCCTGCTTTACATCAAATGCTCTATTCCGTTCTGGGCACCACATTCTAAGAAGGAAACATTCAGAAAAACACATACAAAGAATGAAAATAAGGATGATTAGGGACCTGGAAACTAAACACTAGAGGGAAAAACAGTAATGTTTAACCCTAAAAATAAACAAGGAAGGGTATCGTAACGGCACTTTTTAAGTTCCTGAAGGCATGTCACAGGGAAGAAAGTCACACCTACTCTATTTAATCAGAAGATGGGACACATAGTGCTCATAATGAAGATTTTATTTGAATGTTAGGAAAGAAAAGTTGAAGAGTAAGAGTAATTTGATAGTAGTCAGGGAAATTGGTGAACTCAGCATGACTGGTTTTATTCATGCAAGCTTCTTTAGACATTTTTGAAAAGGATACCTTAATCAGGATTCCAACATTGAGGAGAGTTTTAGACTCAATTCCCATAGAACCTCTTCCAACTATAGTTTTAGAAGTGGCAGCATATAGAATTCATCTAAGTCAAACTGCTGAATAACTAAAGGCAGCTAAATTATTTTGGCCCATGAGTTGAAGATGCTCCCAAGACCCTCTCATCCTTGGCTTTAAAAAATAAATAAATGTAATGATAAAGAAAATAAGGAATACATGGTAGCTCTTTCAAATTTGATTGATTTCAAAATGGTAAGGCTGGACTTCAATTAATTAAGAGCAACCAACAAAACAATTTTAAGCTCTTGCTTTGTTTGACACTAAAATCATAGCACACAGCAACTTCATCACTTGGTCCCACTTGCTACATTGCAATTAACTATGCATGTATTTTTTTAAAAGCTTTGCTTTAAACAGACGATAACTAACTGCTTTTAAATATATTGCAGAGAGAAAAAAGTAAGCAATAAGTTCAATAATAAATGATAGTAAACAAAGCAAAATGAAACAGCCCAGAAAATAACAAAAAGAAAAACAAAGAAATAAAAAAGTTAAGAAGGATTTATTCCCTTGTTTATTAAACTTGTATGCCGCTCATCTCACTGTTGAAGTGATTATTTTTTGTTCAATATTTGTTGTATTATTCTTACCCAAGGTCATACAGAACTAATTTATCCTACCTTAATCTGCTGAATACAACTTTCTGAAAAGAAAATTAACTATTGTATAGATTTAAGAATGTCATAATATTTTTCTAATCACATAACTGATGTAGGAATTTCAGAAGTAATTAAGACATCAGGACCAACTTGTACAATTAAGGGATGATATTCAAGTTTAAATAACAATTTAAAAATTGACCAGATATCCCACAGTATTATTAGAAGGTCAGTTAGAGCGACATGGTGGCCTAGAAGTGGAGCTCTCACCTCGCAATCAGGAGGCTGTGAGTTCAATCCTAGGTAGCAGCAGATATTTCTCTCTCTGGGCGCCATGAATAATTGTCTGCTGCAAACTCCACATAGGTGTCAGGAAGGGCATCCGGCCAGTAAATGCTCAGCTCCATTCAGTCACCCCAACTCCACACCAATGCAAGAGATTACAGGGTCATTAAAAGAAAAGAAAAAAGAAAGACAGTTCATATGTGGATAATATAGACATGATTTAATTGCCTAGATTGCCATTGAACAGCCTTAGAAATTCTAGTTTTGAAGAACTGAACAATACAGTAAATTGATTTAAAACAGGTGGGGGAAGACTGTCTGAATCTACCATAAATGACCCTCTTTTGTGTGTGTTTATACATAAATATCTTTCCCTGCTGTATGCTATGCACTTGCTCTTTTGCATGTAATACGCAACCTTGACCAAGATTACCAAGTCAGTGTGTTTTAATAGCATGCTTGGTTCAAGTCTTCTGTTAATATTCCTTTACACTTCAGTTGCGGCCACAACTTTTAAAATATCCCAATACTAACTACCCTTTCTTAGAAGAAAGGCTCATCAAACTTAATAGAACTTTTGACCAAATAAAAGCAAGGATTACTCCAACCTTATTTTTTAAAAAAACCTTTTACATTTGATTAGAAATTACCACTGTTGGATTTGATGAACCTTACACCCAACTGAACAGAACTCTAGGATGCCAAAGTTAGGGAAAAGCAACGTTATTTGAGATGGGCTTTAAATTAGTTCTCTGCAAGGGATTGAAATCAGGCTTAGCTTTAAAATAGATTTGTGGGAATTAGTGGGACAAGTTATGGATGAGTAACTCTAAGCTCCAAAGATGTAATAGATGTATGATTGCAGGATATCCATTCATAATTTATAGGAACTGTTATTTTTAGAAAGTGACATTTTCCATACTTTTGAGTGTCTTTAACTGAACGAAAAGTAGAATAAGGGAGCAAATGAAAGATTAACTCCCAATGGCTTCATTGAGAGAGGTAGGGCTATATTTAATTCTTCTCTTAAACAGATGGAGCTGAAAAGAGCTTTGACTGTTTGCCACTGAAATACACAGAAAATGTGAATATTTTCAAAAAAAAAACCTGGGCCTCTGTAGACAGTATCAGTATGATACTGTAACTGTACCCACATTCACAAGCTCATTTGCAAGCAAGCCTCTGTGTCAGAGTCTTGCTGATTTTACATTTTTAGAAAGATAGAAAACAAAAGTATAAGGACCGATTGCTTAGGAAACTGGGCAACAGAGAACACATTTTGCATTTACTACAGAATCTTTTATTAAATTTTAGTACAAATCAAATTCCCAGGTTGATATTTGAGAGCTTTATTTTTGTTTTGTTTTGTTTTTTTAAAAAAAGACAAATTGCATTATTATTTTTATTATTACTATTATTATTATTATCACCTAGCACAATAATGCAGATGTCTACCTACAGAAATTTTCGGTGTTTGCTGTGCATTATCGTCCCGAGGAATAAATTCATTGTAACACTTCCTTTTCTTCCCTCTTTCCCCTCTTCTTTTTCTTGCTTCCCAGCTGACCTTTTCTGAAGCCATACGAAACAAAGCCAGATTATCAATCACAGGAAGCATGGGAGAAAACGGTCGCGTTCTCACTCCGGATTGCCCAAAGGCCGTACACGCTGGAACTGCAATTAGACACAGTTCAGGATTGGCGGTAATTGAATCAGATCTACCATAAAAACCAAAAAAATAATCGAGTGCCTTAATTAACCTGTGTCAGTGACTGACGGGAATACAGCAAGGACTGTAACATGACACGGGAAATGTCCTTGATGAACATAGAAACAGGCTGAGTATGGGAAGGGCATCAAAACGTGTCGTCAGCAGCCAATGCGTGCATGGTCTCAGTTCGGAAGCCCAAGCTCAGATTTTATATCAGGAAAAAGTTTGTGTGTATGTATGTCTGTCTGTCTGTCTGTCTGTAT
Organism: Diadophis punctatus similis; assembly: GCA_023053685.1. Lineage (NCBI taxonomy): Eukaryota > Metazoa > Chordata > Lepidosauria > Squamata > Dipsadidae > Diadophis > Diadophis punctatus. Next base: position 9,734,679 of record JALIGW010000016.1, on the reverse strand, counting down.
AGATATGTGATATATATATGCATATATATCTACATATCTATATGCATATATGTGCATATAGATGTATATGTGTATATACATGTATATGCACATATATATACACACATACACACATACATACATCTATATAGATATAGATATATATAAAATTCATAATTTAGTTTTTTTGGGGGGAGGGGTTGGGAAAGAAATATGAACAGCAAGAGATTTCTCTCACAAGGACTTGCCAATTTAGCGCATTAAAACTATGAGGAACAGACATGAAGGAAGGCCGTGAGTGTCAGCAAAGTGGGGAGCCAGTGGCTGTAGAAATCAATGAACATATTAACCTGTGTCTCCAGATGAACAACAGTATACAATGGGAAGAATATCCAGCTGTGGAAACAAGTTTTACTAAACTGTGAGAAGGAAAAAAAAACATGTAAATCCTGTGAAAAAAAATTAAAAATACGTTTTTTTCTTTGGGAACAAAAGAGGAATATTGAAACATGCTTGCTTTTTAATGGATGTAAATTCAGTAGTGGAGAACACAATTCTTTTTTCTAACCATCTTAGGGAACAATTCATTGCAATAACTGACATAAAATGGCATCACTGTAATAAATTTCAAAGACTTTTTTTTTTACATTGTTGGCCCTCCTCTCATTTGCTGTTACCGTCATTCTGTTCCATCATTCAGTGTTCGACGGATTTGCATCTGTCTTACTACAAGAAACCAACAAATGCGTTTAGAGAACACCATCAGTCTGCCGTGTAGAATCAAAGAGACTACGGGTCACTCATGTTACCGATATTATTTATAATCTTGTTCCGTGTAAAAAAAAACTGTGGTTTTTGTACCCACCAAAAAGGAATAAAATAACAACTGTTCTTTTAACACCTGGAGTGATTTTTCTGATATGAGGAACGCAGTTTGCAGAGTTAAGACAAGTTATATTAACGCAAAGTTGTGTATCAATGACATGAAGTATGATGAGTATTTTTTTAAGGATGGAAAAAGAATAACGTCTTTGAACTTTGCCATTGATTCAGTCCAACACAAGTAAACATACTGATATCAAATATGAACTTAAAGGCATGTATATATATGTAGACTGCTCAAGAGAACCTAAGCTGTGACAAGAAAAAATATAATTTTATACCTTGCATTCATTATAGAAATTAAACAGATGTTATTCTGCATTTTATTTTAGCCATTGCATCCCATTGTTTATTGAGAGAACTACAAGGAGCTTTATTTAATTTTAAAATTCCACTATGATCAGGAAAAGGTGTATTCAACTATTTCTTTGATTGCTGAGCTTTCGCTGGATCACAGTTTTGTAATCGGTTTATGTTTTGAAACCCTTGTTCAGTATTTTTTTTTGGCACTTTTGCAGGATTCAAGTATGTGAATGGAGGGTTATCAGTCAGAAAGTCAGAAATGTATAAATACTTACTGTTAACAGTTGGGAGCTGTTATGAATCTGGATCTGGACTTATGTGACATATTCATAATTCAATTCCTTTATTGCTTTCTCACCAAAGCTCCAGAAAATAATCATTATCACTTGAACAACTGTTAAATTAAAATGTGGAATCTGAATTTGAAAAAAAAGGCACAAAGGTTAGTGATAGCCAACCAATATCCTATTCACAATTATATTCTGGAACCACTGACCTAGTTTTCCTTATTCTCACTGGATTCAACTGCACACTTATGTATATTTGTATGCATACAATTTTTGGTTTACATTGATGGTAATTTTCTCTTTCTCAACAGAGGCCTAGATAAAGCTTTCCAAAACAAAATTCAGAAATAATCTATATCTTGCTGCTGCTGCTGCTTCTTCTTCTTCTTCTTCTTCTTCTTCTTCTTCTTCTTCTTCTTCTTCTTCTTCTTCTTCTTCTTCTTCTTCTTCTTCTTCTTCTTCTTCTTCTTCTTCTTCTTCTTCTTCTTCTTCTTCTTCTTCTTCTTCTTCTTCTTCTTCTTCTTCTTCTTCCTCCTCCTCCTCCTCCTCTTCTTTTTCTTCTTTGATTTTTATTTTATTTATTTACAACTTTTGTAAAGTGTCTCAGTTCTAACAGATAGTTTACAAGAAAGTAGAAGTAAACACACTGAAAGAATATAAAAACAAAGATTTATGAATCAGACTAAGGTAACAGTGATACCTATGATGATGCCTACACTCAATACAGGTGAAAAGCATACTGAAACAGCAATTACTACAGCCTTGCGAAATGCAAGAGATACAACCAAATTAAATCCAGAGGCAGGGTGTTCTATAGGATCAGTCTTCAACTTAAAAAATCCTTTTGCCTAATTCAGACATCATGTACTCTGTAAGAACAAAGGAGATGCTCATTCTCCTCTAATAATGAATTATTAATTTAACTCATTAATACAGCCACCCATTTCACGGACGTGACTCTGAGCAGCTAATAGCATATTAAAGACAATATGAAGAAACCCTATTGGCCCACGTAGATGTTCAAACTAGATAGACTGAATTTTTGTCAAGGCAATACTGAATGTCTCCCAGAGCTGTGCCCTGTAGGGCTTGAAAGATAATAATCAGGTCTTGCACTGGGCCTGGAACAGTAAAATTAGGGTTTTGGTGAAGTTGTCCTGACAATAATCTGTCCACCACATTCTGTATATGCTGCAGCTTCCCAGTCATTTCCAAAGAGTCCCACATAGAATGCATTATGGTTGTTCAACCAACATGGGGATATTGGATGGGAGTTCTTGCCCTAGAAATAAGATTGGTTGATTAAAACAGGGGTGCTCAGATCTGGCTCGCGGGGCCACTCTGGAAACAGCGAAGGACCGGCCCACGGTGCCTCTGTCAGCAAAAACAGCTCGTGAGGGCCTCCCGGGCTCCGTTTTCGCTGGTAGAGCACTGCAGGAGGCTGTTGCAGCTGAAAACGGAGCCCGGGAGGGCCACATGCGGTCCTCACAAGCTCCATTTTTGCTGGCAGAGTGCTAGCAAAACAAACTACTAGCAAAAGTGGCATTCACTCACACGAGTGAGGTCAAGCTGGCCACGCCCACTCCAGCCCCCCCGAGGTCAAACACAACCCTGATGCGGCCCTCAATGAAATCAAGTTTGACACCCCTGGATTAAAAGGACTCAGCGTACTTTCAGTCTCAAAGAAAGCACTGTGAAGTTAAGGGGTTACAAATTAAACTTCCTGTGAAAGGAAAGGTAAAATGTGTTTAGCGCTTTTACTAAGCATGGCAAGAAACTAGAAAATGACTTGCCAAAATAATGGAAGTTGACATCTAAATTCTGGCACTTAGCTTAAAATCTTTCACTGAGAATCATGAACCAACATTTCCGCAAGATCTACCTCATGCTCCTCAGCCGAATTGGGAAGAGGGAGTATCTCACTTGTTCTTAAAATGGATCCCAATCAAGTGCACATCCATTTCTGCAATGGAGTATCAAACATTTATTTTTATTTTATTTATTTATTTATTTGTCAAACATGTATAGGATAGTAGTAGTTTGCATAAACATAAGTAAAAAGTAACGATAAAAGAGGACAGTAAGACAGGGACGGTAGGCACAGTGGTGCGCTTATGCACGCCCCATACAGACCTCTTAGAAATGGGGAGAGGTCGACTGTAGACAGTCTAAGGTTAAAGTTTTTGGGGTTTGGAGAACAAACCACAGAGTCAGGTAGTGCATTCCAGGCATTGATCACTCTGTTGCTGAAGTCGTATAAGCAGGATGGCTCATTCAGGAAACTATATCATGCCGTTTTCAGTGATATCTTCATTTTTTTCATGATTATGTGGTGTTTCTCCTAAAAACACCTAATATTCCCAATTACTGTGGGAATTTTACTAATACGATTTTCTTTAGGTGGGATCAGTGCTGAGTCAACAACAAAGACTCTTGGAAGCAGAAATGTAAAATTAAAAAGGTAGGAATGAATTTAGGAAGATACCCTCACAAGAGCAAACGCTAATGTTCATTGATTTATTCCTCTTTGTAGAATTTGGCCGCTACAACACCCTTTTAAATAAGTTTTTTTTCTTACCCAATTGAAGAGATACATTTTCTAGATATGTATTACAATGGGAAAAATATTTAGGGAAGAAATAAAAAAAAATCTTCCCAAATATTTAAGGAAGGGGAAAAGCTGCAAGCAGAATAAATAATTAGGCAGCTCATCCTCCATTATTTCACTGCATATGCAGTGCAATGAATTGTTATGTTATATTCCCTCTTACAGTGTCTGAGGCTGCTTGCACTGCAAAGCTTACCATTAGTTGCAGATTAGCAAACACCAAGAAAGTTTGAAACAGAAGCAAGCACTGACCCCATGATTTTATATTTCTACCTTGTAAAATATATATTTACATTATCATCTTCCCTCTCTTTTGTCTTCTTTACAGTATGCTATTCCTCAGCAGGTTTCCTATATTCTCTATAGTGCAACTTACACCTGTAGTTAGCAATTACAAAGTTAACTTCGATGCAATATTAATAGTGTTCTGAGATTCTCTGTAGCGCAAGCCTGCCGTTGCTTAGATATATTAAATTGTCCATGAAGTCAACTTAAAAAAACATTAATTCAGGAATTAAACAATGCAATCTATTCTAGACAGTGAGAGAGGTGTTACAGAATTGGAACGGCCAACTAATATGTTTATATATCAGTCATTGAAAGATTGCTTGTTCTGCTGTGATAAATTTCCTTTCCTGCCTACTTGCTACAACATTTAGTAGCTTTTATCCCTGTATTTTATGTTCGGAGTTTTCTAGTCCCTGTTTTCAGATATGCATTAATTTTCTGCATGTCCTCATAATGGGTTTGATCCAGGAGTGGCATTTTTCACCACCTTCCCTCTAGCACATAGATAGGCAACCCATGATATGCAAGTTACCTGCCATTAAGAATCATTTAACATATGGTAGATATAAAATAAAATTGTTGGGCCAGATTTTGGAGTTAAAGTATCATGGAGGTCAATTCCCAAATGTTGCTTCTTAACACTTCCAAACCTCTTACTGAGCTTAAAAGTCATGTTTCAAAACCAAAAATAAATACCCAGTGCCTCCCAAAGAGCAAAAAATAATAATAATTTGGGCTCTGTCCATTTGAAGTGAAATTAAAAAATATAACCCCCAACCACACCTTCTGTATTACAGAGGCAGTTTGTAGAGAAGATTAACCTGTGAATGTCTAATGAAGGAACATGCAAGATAAAAGACAGCGATTCAACATAAGTGTTACCATGGAAGTGGGTAACCTGAGCAGATGGCTTTTTACAACATTTCTGGAGAGATATGAAACATTTTAGGTCAAACATAAAAACTTAATTACAGTCGCAGGCTAAAATACAAGGGAATAACTGGCCCCAATTTACAAAACAAATGCACTAAAACAAGATTATGAGCATCTGGCATAAGCACAAACATAGTTCTGTTTGGTGATAAATTTGGGCTTACAGTGATACCTTGGTACTCATTGTTATTTGTTTCCAAGAAGAATCTTTCCCATAAGGAATAATGTAGTGAGTCACAAGGCACCCAACACTGACAACTTCTAGCTTGTGCGTTGAGTATCAAACAAACAGTGAGTACCAGGACAAAATTTTCACGTCAAAATGTGTTGGGTACCAAAATGTGATGAGTTTCAAAGCAGTTGAATACCAAGGTACCACCGTACTAGGGTAATTATAAGAATATAATATAATATTATACTGATTGGGGATATTCTGGTTATTTCCAAGCTTTTATGTTTTGCTATTCTGTATGAAAGAGTAGTAAAATTTAGAAACTCAAAAATCTCTAATCAGAAGCAATATTACATTGTTATAACTACCCTGATAAACGGGTTTTAAAAATGCCATAAGGCAGGATTTGTGGCAGTATTTTAATGGCACTCAAACTACAAAGATAAATTCATTCTGTTCCTGAACCTGCCTTCCAAACTCACTTAACAAAGATTATTTAAAGCAAGTGAATGTAAGCATCCTGTAGTATTTAGAAAGTTGCTTAAGGTATGTTGCTATCTTAGAATTAGAGTACTTGTTACCTAGTAAAATACTTGGAGGGCAGAAAGCAAACTAGTGAACTTCTAATAATCTCTCCTTGAGTGTAATCTTTGCTTACGCTAGTTAATTGAACAATAGTGGAGGTAATTCATATTAAAGTATTTTCTCTTTGATATGACATTTCAAAATGGATATAAAACTCTCATTAAGATGATTTGTACAGAAAGTCACCTTCAGCCATAAATTTGAAGACATAGATGACACAATGGTCCTGAAACTTTTTTTTTTTTTTTTGAGATATTTACTTGAATGGCTAATACGGAGTCCTAGGTCTGCTGAAAATAAAATTTAAGCTTGGGATTTAGCAACGAAAAAGTTTAAATAAATGCAATACAATGCAGTACAGAGCAATGAACCATAGAGAAATACAGAAAAATGACATGATTCTTGCAATGTTCCTTTGGGCATTCTGAATGTAAGTAGTAGATGCTAATAATAAAAAAAAATCACCCACATAGAATTAAAATACACCATCTATTCTATATGTTGTTCATGAATAATCCAGGTAAATCTTTTTGGACATTTAAAGAAAAGCATATTTTATGTTCTATCAAAATGTGTTGTATTGTTGTCTATGACAAAGAATCAAGGTCCATAATAATCTATGTAGACCTATTGTATTGAGAAAATATTTATTTATTTATTTATTTATTTATTTATTTATTTATTTATTTATTTATTTATTATTTATTTATTTATACATACATACATACATACATAGATACATACATACATACATACTGTATACAGACACACACACACACACACATACATACATACATACATACATACATACATACATACATACATACATACATACATACATACATACATACATACATATATTTATAGGCCTCCCAATTTACCTCAAAGTAAGTCCAGGCAGCTTACAATCCTGCTTCATCACTATATAAGAGTTACCTTTTGCTTTCACATGATAGAAACCATATATATGGTAGGCTGTGGTACATTTCTTCATATGAATTAATATTAGAGCTGACTCACTTAACAACCAGTTCTAAGCAGGCTTATACAGAACACAGTAATAGAGCCACCTGCAGTATTCTTCTATCATGCTTCTTTATAATTCTAGCTTAGCAAATTTGTCCAGTTGTTCCTCCCCTCCAGATATCTCAAGGATAAAGTAAAGAGTCTCTTATTTATTTTAAACTGCACATCATGACAGAAATATTAAGCCACACAAAAATTTGAAGTTAACAGTATTCCTAGTGATTTCATTTCTCTCAGCCACTAGCTATTCTGGGAAAAGTTCCCATCAAAACATTTGCTCATGACAACTGTAGCATCAGTTGCGCTTCCTAATTTGTGTTTGCTAGCAAAGGTAGTAGTTTGCCGGTTCGGACCGGTTCGGGCAAACTGGTAGTAGTGAGCTGCGAATGGTCCCGCCCCGGCACCATGCCATCCTATTTAGCCACATTTTGAAGCCGCGCGCATGTGTGCAAGCCGCACGTGCGAGCAAAGTGAATGCACGGAAGTCTGTGCGCATGCGTGGGCGGGGCACGCACACTCACATTTGCGAACCGGTAGGGAAGGTAAGTGAATACCAGCTCTCTTTGCTATGTTTATCTTCTCCACCGGACATTCCCATTGTGTGCCATGTTGTACTTTCAAAATCAGAGAGGATACTTCAAAACTTGCCATCCCTGGATGAGTCAATGAAGAGAAAAACACAGAGTTGCTTTGAGTTACATTAAAACATTAACTGGTTTCTTTGGAAGTTGATGCATAATCATTGACCAGCATATTCAGTGAATAAGAACATCAAAGAACAATAATCTGTGTCTGTTTTCATATTTATACTGGCATCATTATCACAGCTGACCTCTCAATACCAACTGCTGTATTAGAATTACTGTATTTTCCAGCTTTTTAAGAAGTATGTGTTTGTATCAGTTCCTACAGCATGCCAATAGATTCTAGAAACTTCTGTCTGATCATTATAATTGTAAGGGTATTTTCAATACGTTCCATTTTCTTTCAAAATGGACCTGCTGTGCCCATTTTTCAAACAGATATATTTTGGTATACATGCTGCACAAACTCTTCTCTACTGCCAGAATTAGTAGACATGCACCAAAGACAAATTCCTTGTGTGTCCAATCACACTTGGCCAATAAAGAATTCTATTCTACCCTACTCTACTCTACTCTACTCTACTCTACTCTACTCTACTCTACTCTACTCTACTCTACTCTACTCTACTCTACTCTACTCTACTCTACTCTACTCTATGTTATCTCTGTTCTTTGACCCTGGCCAGTGGATGGTGTATAATTATGATAAGTAAGCAAACAAATACATGTGCAATCTGTACACATTTGCAATTGCAGATGCAAGCATACAGTTCCAGGAGCATTGGTACAGTATGTCACTCAAGCAATGGAAAATTGCATTATAAATGATAAAAATTCATATATTATTATAGTCAGTGTGGTCTAATGGTTAAGGTACCAGGCTAGAAACCAGGAATCTGTGAGTTCTACTCCTGCCTTAGGCATGAAAGCTGGCTGGGTGAGTTAGGGCCAATCACTCTTTCTCAGCCCAGCTAACCTCACAGGATTGTTATGGGGAAAACAGGAAGGAGTGTTAGGTATGTTCACTGCCTTGAGTTAGTAATAAAATTAATAAAGGCAGGATTAAAAAAATCAATAAAACTGTTGATGACTAGTATGAACATAAAATGAAGATTATTGCTAATACATCTTTCATCCGCAGCAACGTTTTCTGTAAATTCCATATTTTCTGTAAGGGGTTCTTCTCACCAATACTTTTGTTGTCATCTGGATTTTTGAAGTTCATATATAATAGGACTAGGAAACCCAGGCTACTTGTTAACATTTTCTTATTCCACAGATAAACAGCAAGTTTTTTTTCCTTCATTGAAAAAATAAAATATGGCTTCTTTTCAACAAAGAAACTAAGATAACTAGTTGCCTGTCTGCTTCAATTCAAAGTGTTGGTCATCACCTTTAGAGCCCTGCATGGCATGGCTCCAGCCTACTTGAAGAACCATCTCACCCCAATGGGACTGGTCCACCCCACTCACACCGGAAGGGGGGCACACTGCAGATCCCATCGATCAAGAAATTTTGGCTGGTGGGATCCAAGAGCCTGCTCTCCTGTGGCTCCTGCCCTCTGGAACATCTTACCCTCCTGACTTTTCATGAGATCCTTAAGGCATGACTCTGGCAGATGGCTTGGGGACCCAATGGGAGTGTTTCATATTGGAAGTGGTTGGTTAATTAAATTCAACCCCATCTCCCCATCCCTATGTGTCTGGCTTCCTTCTTTGCCATCTTGTGTCCATGATTTTATATGTTCATGTTTTTTATCTGCTGTGGGGTTTTTTGTTTTTACAATAGATGATTTTAATGTTTTTCAATATTTCTATGCTGTAAGCAACCCAGAGTCGTTTGTCATGAGATGGATGGCAAATAAATTGTATAAGTTAATTAAATAAAACCACTCTTTTGACTGAAAAAAAAATGTATCAGGGCCAAATTATTGACTCAGAGGAAAAGACATAGAATTTAAACTTTAGGACAGACTGGCATACCTCTTTCTCTCTTAATTCCTGAGTTCTGAATGTTGCAGGTTAGTAGAATGGCTTGTTGAATTAAGATACTGTGTGGCTGTCAATGTCTTTTTTGGAATAATCACTTAATTTAGACTGTAGAAAGTACATCTTACGCATCAAATATTAACATTCAAAATGTTAAAAGGGAAGGCTAGAAATGGTGTTTCAGGAGGAAGCATTTCGTTAGGAAAAGCCATGTCAAAGTTACTACAGCACTGAAAAAGTGACCCATGACCAATTTTCAAACTTGCAGCATCCCCATGGCCACGTGATCGAAATTTAGACACTTGGCAACTGGCGCATATTTATGAAGATTGCCATGTCCCATGGTCATCTTTTGAAACCTGACAAGCAAAGTCAATGAGGAAGCCAGAATCACTTTACACCCATGTTGCTAGATGCTGTGATTTACTTAACACCTGTTGCAAAAAAAGGTCGTAAAATGGGGCAAAACTCGCTGAACAACTGTCCCTCTTAGCAACAGAAATTTTGGACTCAATTGTGGTCGTAAGTCAAAGACTATGGGTCATTATGGAATTTGTCGTAAAAGCTTCAAGTGTACAAGTATACGGGTTAAAATGATCAAACCACCTTATTACATCAGGCTCAAAATAACAAAGTTCAATATAGTTTTGCATGATCGTTTAAGAATAAAGAATTCTTATTTAAATATAGTGAAATCAATTCATGTGATATGTTTGGCTGATGAATCGGTTATGCTGGATTCTTAACTCACACAAGCATAAATATTTGGAATTCCAGTGTTTTTCCCAACAAAATTCTAGGATTTAGAGTGAAGTAGGCTATCTATGATGTGCATTCTCCATTGCAACACCATGTATTGTTTACAGGCCAATATTACTAAGATCAGGTAGATTATTTTTTGTACAATTGAGTAAGATTCAGAGTATTCATTCTTTATTTTTTTAATAAATAGTTTACAGGGAATAAATTAATCTACATCAGACCATTTTATTTCAAACTATGAAATCACACTTCTTTCAATAATAAAATAACACTTTATTTGCAAAATAAAAATAATTACATAGGGATGTAAATAAACTGATAAATCCAAATAATCTATGTAAATCCCAAGAAATATATTCCAACCCAAATACTTGAATATCAAACTGGCTTCCAAAATTATATATCGAAGCTGTAGGTTTGGTCAAGCTTAGACATAAAAGTGAAATCTCTTATAATACACTTGAAACTTTTTCTTCTTTTTACAAATATACGTAGAACAAAAACATTAAGAGCTTTAATCTCTGACCTTAATTTCTCTTAAGAACATGCCTTATATTAAAGGCATAACTTTTGAGGTTAACTTTATTGTGCAAGGCCTATTTCAAACTTACTTCTTCAGTTCAGACACAAAGTTACATTAAAGGTTCCTATGGATTTAGAGTAACCCTCTCAAAATGACAAGACACAGCCAAGCCTTGATTCTTAATGTGGATGTAAAGTTTCACAATAGAGAATACAAGAGGATATTCACACTTCTTCTGTTTCACCAAAACGTAATTTCACAAATAGATTCTATTTATACAGGCACAACAACTTACTGAGCACCAATTCCCAGCTTTAAAAAAAATACATTAATGCTCAATTATGGCCAAAACAAAAGTATTCTCAAAGTGTAATTACCACAGTAGCAGTGATAACATTGGTAGTGAAATGCTTTGACGACCAGACTATCCAACACTTTTAATGAAACCAAAGTACAATTCTGATTTTTTTTAAAAGTACAAACAACAAAACACAACATTGGTAATGATTTCCTACAAGTTCACTGCAAATGCCCTTCTCTCTGAATTCGAAGCCGCTCTTTCTCCACTTGCAAGCGTTCTTTTTCAATTTGCAGCTTTTCCGATTCAAATTTCAGGAATTGCAGCCTTTCCTTCTCAAGCTGCAAACGCTCTTTCTCAATTTTCAGTTTTTCTGTTTCTAAATCCAAAGGTTGTAGGACAGGCTTTTCTGCCTGGTTTGGGTCATTCTCCAAGATAGGTTTTTCACCATGCTGAGCTTCAAGCCTCAGTTTCTCCCGCTCAATTTGTAACCGCTCTTTTTCCAGCTGAAGCCTCTCATGTTCCAGGTCAATGTGCCTCAACCGCTCTTTTTCAATCTGCAGACGCTCCTTCTCAACTTGCAGTCGTTCCGCTTCAATATCCAGTCGTTGTTTTTCCAGCTCTAGCTTCTGCTTCTCCAAGCTAATCAGCAAATGGGAATCTTCATAAGCCAGCCTAGCTTGAGCAGAACTTAGATTTCCAAATTCTTCAATATGGGTGAAATCGGGAAGGTCACTTTCCTTTTTGGAATCTGGCAAAACCGAGGACAAAATCTCCTCTTCTTCCTCAATAGGAAACTAAGGAAATTAATTAGAAATTTTAGTGTGCAAAGCTAAATAGATATTTCTATCACTCTAAATAAAGTAGATCTACAATTCCCCACTTACAGCCACAAATATTTTCTATGTTAACATGGCAGAAGTGTTGATATAATCAAGAGCAGAAAGTAGACATCAAAAGATGTTGCTCTAAAAGTATTAACTACCTGTACCTCATAACACCCTATACACCAAAAGTACAAAACCTGTTCAGCTCTGCCTCCTCTACTATCATCACCATATCACTGTACATACACTGTAGTCATTTGTTTAGCAGAGACCAAGCCACAGGAGAAAAAAACCTGTCAGAACACTACATCAAGCAATAAAATTTGATGAATGAAATGTCCAATTAAAAATAAGGTAAATACATTCTGACAGTTCAATCCTAGATATGCCTACATCAATTAGGCAGCTTTAAGACATTTTCAAAAGAGAAAGGACTTTTTATAAAAAGAGTCAAGTGAATCATACATTTATTCAGCAAATATCAATTATTCACTTGGAACGCAGAAAATGTGGATTCATTGGATGTCCATGTTTTCTGAAAACTTAGCATGTTTTCTTTGTTTATTACAACTTTTTCTAGTGTGATTTTTTTAACATTATTCTTTCAGTGTGTGATCCAGCTTTTCATAACATTAATGGGGAATTTGTTGGTGGTATAGATTGCCAATTTCACAGATATTTTGACTCTTTGTTGCCTTACAATCTGCTTGAGTTTTATTCCTTTGATTTGTTTGGTTTCTATTAAAACTTTTGGTATTAATTGGGGAATGATTAGGTCCTCAATACATATCTGTTTCAGCATGTGTTTTATAATGTTGATTATGTAAGCAATCTATATAAATAACTATGAAATCTCTTAAATAGAGGAATTCCTTATTACCCAGCAGCTATTACGTCTAGATCATGATAGCTCTCCTGCAAATAAAGCAGCTAATTGAATCACAGAAGAAATATCTAGAAAATTGCCAGCTCTGCATTTTATGATAAAAATACTCCAATGAGTTTAGGGGCAGAGAGGATTGAGATCATTTCAGGTTAATTTGGCTTCTTCGTCCAAATATTTTATAATAATAGATACAAATATTTGGCTCAGTGAAGAATTCCAGTACTATTAAATGTTTAAGATAGTTCACATGTTTTATGTGTGTATAATCAGAGGACATCCTCCATTTTTTAATTCTGTTTGCAAGAGTATTTACAATCTATTACGTAAAACTAGCAATTTTAAAAAGTTAAAAATACATATGGAAGACATATACTGTTTGCTTGGATAATAGCATTTTTCCCTCCCAAATACTTTTCACACTACCGTAGGACAGGGTCTGCTTCCCTTCTTTCCCATATCAACTGAGTGATCCATTGGTTATGACAGCAATTAACCAACTGATTTGTCACCCAAGCCAGACATCTTGGCTGAGAGTGTATGATTGATCCAATCACCCAGTCAGTTTTCAAGCCTAAAGTGGGACTAGAACTCAGTCTCCTGGTTTTTAGCCTGGTGTCTTGTGACTAGACCAAAATGGCTCTTGTTCGGACAACAGCATATTCTTTCCTATTGACTGATTGGGAGGGGTGGCTGTTTGCATTCAAAAATTAGAATTAGTGAGGCTTATGATCAAATAAGATTATAAGTAATTGGATCTACAGTAGCTTCTTTTAGTTAAAAAATGCACCCCATATGTTTTATTTCGCTTTGAGCCAAATGTTCATGGGCTAAGGATTTGATGAGTTTGTGAATATAAAAGGTCCATAACTGTATAATATTAATATCTTTTTATATGTTCTGTCAAACTTTGTACACAAACAGAATAATTAATATAGCTTTCACATTAAACAAGCCACAGATAAATTGTACTTATAGGGGATATAAAGTCTATACATCCTTGTTAAAATACCAGATTTTTGAGATGTACTATAGAAGAATTACTTACTTCAAAACTTTGTGGATCTTCCTCTTCTTCTTCTACTTTCACTTCGGTTAACGATCCCCCTGCTTCTCTGAAGTCTGTGATATTTTGCCATTCAAAATTAGATTCATTTGGAAAACCTATTTTCTCATCAATATCTTCATTGAGAGAATCATCCAGATCAGATGAAGGGAGATGAAAGCCAGCTCCAACCAACTTTATGTTAGTGTTCAGTCGCTTTCGTTTCATAAGGGCCCGCCAGTCAAGGTATCGCCTTTTGACTTCTGTCCCAGTCCTTTGTTCTCCTTCACCTACAGCATTCACACATTCTGCAATTTCTTCCCAAGCCTTCCGCTTCATCTCGTTAATAGTTGTATTTAGCTGTTTGGAAAAAAGCACCTCTCTTCTTTTTCGGATTTCTTTAAGTAATGTTTGGGTCTCCTGAACACTGAAATTGCTTTTCCTTTTCCTTTTCAGTTGTTTCATCTTTTCCAGCTTTCAATGTATTTCTTTCTGCAGTAAAGGGATTAATACTTAATCATCCTGGAATTCTATTTGCTTAAGCATACCATAACAAGTTTTTCTTTCAACTTTTAGATTTCTCCCTTTAAATATAAGTAGCAGGAATCATTTTAAATGTTCAAGTACACAGGTACTATATTTAATCAAAAGAACTTTAATTCAAAAATGAGAAACATTAAATAATTGTTATGAAGAGAGCCTTAGTTTATTGGGAAAATGTATTTTAAAAAGAATATATGATGCCGATAATTAATTTTATATGGCATAGTTTCCCTGAAAGACCAAAATAAAAATATTTTTAAAAGTATTATGCTTTCAAACATTTGTTAGCAAACTTTAGAACAAAAATATTTTAAGCAATATCAGATGCTTCTCCTTAAAACTTTATTGTCAAACTTAATAATTAAAAATTCTAATTTTGTAGTTTAATACTGACAATTTTTAATAACCAAACAACATATTACTATCTCCAGAACAGCTGTAATAAAACTGAATTCACAAAATTTTGGAAATGATCTCACTACCTGATTTTAAACAGAATTTGTTCATTAATTTATGAAGGCAAATTTATTGGAGATGATATTATTGCTTACTGTATATGTTAATATGACTTCAATAATTTAGTTTTTCAGGATCACTTAAGTAACCATAGAATATTATAATCATAAGAAATCAAATCCATGTCAGGAAAAACTTCAATCAACAAATAAATCCAATTATACTTTTAAAGTAACAATAGTATTTTTCTGTTCTGAAAAGAAACTACTTTTTAAAATCAGGGGCAATCAACCTTTTCAATCCATAGACAAATTTATTTAACCTTCTGGGCCACTAAAAGTGCTGTTGGTCCTGCTTTGGATTTGAGGATGTTTTCCAATATATATAAGAATACCGACTATCCAAGGCTGAATAAACTATCTTGATTTTTTTTCTTACAAAACATATAGAAAAGATTCACTGAGTTTCATTATTTAGGTCTGATAAATTTCAGCATCATAACCTTAGGACTACAATAAATGGGCCTGAAAGACCAATTTTCAGGTTTTACACCACACTTGGCAATACATTTCAACTCTCTTGACATTTAACCACCTTATTTAGAAATCAGTTTACTTGGCAGAAGACTCTCAGACACAGCTTGGGTAGAATCGTCTCTTTATTGTAAACCAGAATGAAGCCATATGCTCTCAGCATGCAGAAAACATAACCTATTTATAGAACTGTGCTCTGGGGTTTAAACACTACACTTTTTCCTTATCATTCCAAGATAGTATTTAGCTGCTCTTTCAA
The DNA here is from genome assembly GCA_023053685.1 of Diadophis punctatus similis. Classification (NCBI taxonomy): domain Eukaryota; kingdom Metazoa; phylum Chordata; class Lepidosauria; order Squamata; family Dipsadidae; genus Diadophis; species Diadophis punctatus. The sequence continues at coordinate 9,718,915 of JALIGW010000016.1, read as the reverse complement.
TAGCTTTGACAAGCACTTGTTTTATGTTAGCATATTATCTCAAGTCTTGATACTGTGAGTTCTTCTGTTAGCAGCTTCATTTTTAACAACTAAGACTGCACATTTTAAATATAACTGATATTTGAAATTTTCAATTTTCTTAGCAAAAGAACAAAACTATAGTAATAGATTGGGTGGTACAAGAACAGCTTACATGCTTCAGGATTGAACACAAATGCATAAGCAAAGCAGAAAACAATTAGGCATAAATGGGCACTACTAACTATGCAAACTAGAATGGTGGTTTTTTTTAAAGACCTATGTAAATCACAGAGTTTACAACTTGCATTATTTTCTTACATATAACTATGCTGCTATGTCCTTGGATTTAGATTGTTTGAAAAAATGGATTATGAACATTTTTAACATATAAATTTAATATGGATAATGGAAAGAAAACAATTGCTTTCATTCTAGGCTTCTGAGAAGCATTATATTGAACATTACTCAGGAAAGGATCATCGTTGGAAACTTTTTGATTCCCCAAATGTTACATTGGGTAGAGGATAAATTAACACAAAGGGAGCAAGCCGTATTATAAACTTGCTAAAGTACTTTTGTCTAAAATGGAAGAAAGTCTGATCAGAGTGATCCAAGAAACTAAAAGAAAAAAGAACCACTTGCAGTTCTTAAACCTAAAGCAATCTATACCAGACCAGATAGTTTGTTGGCTTGATTCTGAAGCTATTTTTTAAAGTTCTTTCATTCCACTGTCATATAGCATATGTGCCAATAGACTGATCTAAAATATGTATCTAAAACAGATTAGTTAAAATACCATTTGTGTGGCACCATATCCAATGGCCTAAATGCTTACCCATTCTGGAAGCACTTGAAGGAAAAAAGAGAACTAGACATACATCTATTTTCTCATTTTACTTTCCAAACTGATGGTTTTTATATAAAAAGTTATAAAAGTTACTATTTTTAAATATGAAAATACAACATTTTCATATCTATTGAAATGTTTGAGAAATTCTCCGTAAAACTTAATTTTTTGTTTTGCTTTTCATCATACAATACTGATTGCAAGAATCAAAGCAAACAAGATATTATGTCAACAGGACTTATGGAAACACTATTCTGACAGCATTATTATATTACTTACATTATGGGTTTATGGTTAAAATCTGAAAAATTAAATTTTAATTCTTTCTACATGAGACTGAACTTACATCGTTTTTTAAGCCAAGAATGTATAAACTACAGCAAAGTAACAATGGACTTTCTGTATTATATTTTATAGAACAAATAATTATTTCCTTTTGGAAAAAATATACTTGGTTTATTAATACCAAATATTAACTAAATGAACTTTAACATCTACTGAGTTCTATTCTATAACACAACACCTGATTCACAGCCAACAAAAATGAAGCCTTCACTTTTCTATTGTCACAAAATTAGTCTGAAAAAACAAAACAAACAAAAACTTGCTCCAGGCAATTCACTTTTAATTAGTAGTTCTACTTTTCATCCCACAACTGTATCTGGGATGATATGGGCAAGCCTTTCTTCATCCAGTCCAATAATGGTATTAAATGAAATCAGACCAGTTTTAAAAAGAAACAAATCAGAGGCCAAAGGAAAAATTCAGCCTTGTTTGCAAAGATGCTGCTCCCCATTTCACCAGTGTCCTGTCATTTACCATCACCTCAGAGTACTGAAAAAAAGATCAGGAAAGCAACCTCAAGACTTATGATTCTGTGTAAAGACTTCCTATTGATGTGCGACACAATACCTAAATTTCATCAGATGTCCTTTGAAGTATTGTTTGATCTACTTGTTCATCTGCTGGTTAATGCATCAAGCTACAATGTGGCAAACTGTGAGTTCTAGGTCCGCCTTAGCCATGAAAGCTAGCTGGGTGACTTTGGGCCAGTCACTCTCAGCGCAACTCATCTCACAGGCTTGTTGTTGTGGGCAAATAGGAGGAAGGTATGTTGGATATGTTTGCCGCCTCGAGGTTTTTTGTAAAAACAAGCTGGGATAAAAACAAATAATTACATTAATTTCAATAGCCTTTTTTAGTGCTTGTGTTGTTTTTCACTTAAGCGTAGATAAAAGGTAGTACTGGATTTTCTTCTAGAACTCGGGATGGTCTGTGGATTGGCAAATACAAGTCAGTTACTTAAAAGCAAGGTCACCAATTTTCTTCTTTAGTCAAAAATATCTAACTCAACATGAAAAAGATTGGAACTGAAGAACAGATTTTAATGTAGAAAAGTAATAGATTTTTAGTTTTGGTCTATATAAAAATTCTGAAATTCATCATCTTTTAATTCTAAATGTATAGTTTACACTTTGCTTTGGTTGATAGATTTTAGGTATCCAATGAAGATGAAAATGAACTCTACGTACTTTGGCTTCATCCTATTATTGCAAAATATTTGTGAATTGCTATTTTCGACAATGCATTCCCTATTATCAAAATGAAGAAAAACTGTTGCTACAGCTAATCTTTAAAAACTTATTTTATCTCCCCCTTTGATATGGGCATCAGTGATTAATAGCTAGCCACAACTTCACTATCTACATAATTTCTTGCACAGCAACAGCTAATTTTGAATTTAATATTCTGTAAATATATTCAAAGCTCCTTTTCCGGAACACATTTTTACATTAATTAATATTATCTACCATCGTTGTTTGCTATTTTTCCCCTATTGCAAAATCCAATCATAACCTCCAGGTTATTTAAATCTATTAAAGCTCTTGAGCACTACTAAAATGCTAACAATTTTTCTTGTCTTCAATACAGCTAAAACAAAGCTAAAATAATAGTATGAATCTCTCGAGGAACTTGTGGTTGGGGAAAATACTTTCTAGATCAATCTTGTATTCAATCTCAGATTGCCTTGATCTAGATGCCTAGAAGACGAATCTAGATTGGAAGAGTTTTAGGCTATTTGCGAATGCTCAAGAAATCAAAACCTACATTAAAATCTTAAGTAGATTTATTTTTTGGAATGGAGGGTGGTAGCGTAGTTTTACCTTTTTGCAGACGTTACTCCTTATAACTGCAAAGACCATAGCATCACACTGCTGTGCAAAAAAAAAAAAAAAAAACAGCTAGGAAATGAAGAGAACAGTAAATGATGTTTAAGATAAATTGTCTTGTTCAAATGACTTATATATATCTCAACTGGCCATTTAGACTAGCACTGAAATCATAAAATGCTAAGTCATGTTCAGCACATTCCAAACAACTGAAATCCAGCAAGATCTTCTAGGCTTCCGATCCGAAAAACACAGGGATTAAGGAAGTGAAGCCAAAGATTGGGTGCATACAGCAGCAGGTTGGTCTGCTATTAAATTTTGGCTTGATGAAGGAAGCCATCAAAACTCGCAAGCCATCATTTAAAACTGACGGTAAGGCGGGCAGCTTATTTGAGAAGCCATGGCTTAGGAAGATCAAAAAGGTCGAGCAGCTTCTGGTTCGGCCCCTTTGCTACCTTAATAGCAAGCAAACACCTTAGTTCTTTCTCAAGAGGCACACTGGCTCTGTCTTAATAGCCCTTGGCCACTGTAGTTTTATCAATACCTAATATACCAGAATAAACCTGGTCAGAAATGCATTTCTCCAGCATCCCCCACCTTAAATGGCACAGTTCCAGTCTACCGCCTCAGAATTTGTGCCCGTTCTTCCCGCCTTTAAGCACAAGTCTGAGGGAATGGCAGAGAGGGAGGGGGCCGAAGGCGTCCACCCTCCCTCTTGAAGTAGAGCGGGTGGAAGCGCTTCAGAATGGGAGGGAAAGGAGCATTATCCTGCACGGCGCTGATCGGGGAAGGGGGCACGCGCCGGCCTCCCTCCATCCGGCGGACGAACAAGCGACTCCCTAACGGGTATGTCGGGGGTCGGAAGGGAAGGGGAGCCCACTGGGGAAAAACATTGGCGAGCAAAGCAAAGATGGGGGGGGGGTGGAAGAAGGCGCCACTTCAACACCACCAAGCCAACAGCTACCCCGCTCCCCACAGGCCGACGCGGCTCCTCCCCTTCCTTTCCTTTCTACCCTCCCTCAGTAGCGCAAAAGCTCCTCACCTGCGCGCAAACGCTCCCCCTTCGAACGCCGGCCTTTTGACCCACCCCCCTCGCCGCTGACGAGCTCGCCCGTCACTCACCGGTCCAAGCGGCGCGCCGATTGGGCCGAGCCTCCCGGCTCGTCAGCTCGCGCGCTCCCTTGCAAGCCCCAACCGCCTCCCTCCGGCCCGCCTCTTTTCCCTCAGCTCACGCAACTTTGCTCGGCGTTTTTCTCCGCCTCCTTTTCCACTGTCCCCCTTACTCCTCTCTATCCAAGCGCCTGGCTTATTGGGCGCGACAGCTGCGTGTCATCCAGAGGGGCCGCTCTCATTGGCTGGAAAGGGAGGGGGGAGGCAGAAGCCGGTCGTCGTTTGCGTTTTGTCGCCGGCGAAGACCCGCCTTTCTCTTTTGGAAGAAGTTTTAGAGATGTTCCATGGGGAACTAAGCCCAAACAAACAATATGGTTTAGAACCTTTTATGGGCCAAAAAAATACCACATACTTGGTGCACTAAATGTCTGTGGAGATTCTCAGTCATCCAGGTCATGGTTGTCCCGAAGGTGTTTTTTCAAGAGGCAACTGGACTTTTTCTTCGAAAACGTTTGGCTTCTCATCCAAGAAGCTTCTTAAGCTCTGACTGGATGGTGGGGAATGGAGCAAGCTTCTTGGATGAGAAGCAAAACGTCTTCAAAGAACAACAAAGTCCAGTTGCCTCTTGAAAAAGCACCTTTGGGACTTGGTGCACCGTGCTTAACCCAGCTCATTTGCTGACTTGTGATTTCACTTCCATGTTCTCCATTATAGTAGTCCTTGCCTACTACAAGTTCATATGACCATATAAAGTTGTGGCAGCAGTGAACAAATGGTAATTTACAATCATCCCTTGATATTCTGGGCCATTGCAGCACCCCCATGGTGATTGTGATTTGGGGCTTGGCAACTGCCTCACTTATGACAGTTGCAGCATCCAATAGTCAGCTTGATCACCGTTTGCGTTTCTTAGTGATGGGAGTTGACGGTCCCAGTGGTGGTTGCTAAGTGAGGACCATTGTACAATGTACATTACAATAATGCAAGGTATATGGATATACTGTAATTTCTCATCAGTCAACTCAGTACATCATATTGGATCAAATGGTTAGTGCTTTTATTATGGAAATGAATGAACATTCCAGTACTCTATCACTAATATCCAGATAAATGTTAAACCTCACAAAACCCCAACATATTGAGCTAAAATATCAATTATGTTGAGTTGTTTTAAGAAAGGTACACAATGCCACATACCAAATTTTGTGACATAAACATGTAATCTTATTTTTCAAAATTATACTGAGAATTTTTTTCACATAATTTACACAGCAGTTTTGAAATGTATCTTTCCAATGTATTCATTTTTGCCTTTCTTGGCAACTTAAAAAAAAACCCTGTTAACATCTCAAAATTTGGTTGTTTTTCCATTGTTAATCTCTTGTATTTAGTACTCACCACAGAAGTAAATTAACTTTAGATCAAGATCCTTTCGGTAAAATCTGATTTATAATTTAACTGTAAACTATCTTTTTGTAAATTATTAAATTACAATGCATTTGTAAGGATACTTCAATGGAGATTATAACTATTAACCATTTTTCTGTACAAAAAAATTGCTATGTCACACCCAACAATAGATATTTGATTTTTAAATATCAGTTATTCAAGATTTTTAAAATAGTAAAATCTGTGTCATTTTGCTTTGTTAGGATATTATTTGCTCAGTTACTAGTTACAAAACCGGCTTTGGTTCAACATTTGTTTCATTTTCTGGTTATATTTGCTGCAGCAGTATAAAGCAGGGGTCCCAAACCCCCGGTCTGTAGACCTGCACCTGTGGCATTCCAGAAACTCCATCTGCGGGATGCAGGCAGCACACAAAATCTCTCTCTCTCTCTCTCTCTCTCTCTCTCTCTCACACACACACACACACACTCTCTCTCTCTCTCTCTCTCACACACACACACACACAAACACAATCTGTGGAAAAACTTATCTCTCCATGGAACAGGTCCCTGGTGCCCAAAAGGTTGGGGGCCGCTTCTGGTATAAAGTAATAGGTAAAAAAGTTACCTTTGAATGTTACATTTGAATACTAATACTGATTGATTATGGTACTAGATAACTCAAAAAGCTATATACATTACACTAATGTTCATTACATCATGCCGTATCTTTATTGATTATACAATAATTGTATAATTGAAATATGGTTGTATGTTCTTAGTGCAAATAAGATATTTAGTCACATGCAATTCATTAACATATACTATAGTCATCAAGACAAATTGCTTGTGCATAATATGTGACCTTGTTTTTCTCTTTTTGAGCTATAATTCCACCACTATTTAACTATTGCTTTAAAGTTGGTAAAATTTTCCAAAGTCTTTTTTGATGTCATGGAAAAAAACAAATAACCCATGCAACAAGTCCAAATTCTTGGGAGCTATTTAATATAACACTCCTTATTATCATTCTTACGGTTTCTATCTTGATTCCTAAATTATTTTGTTGTGCTTGATTCCTTGAAAGATGTTTTCTCAGGAGTATGTCCAACTGCAGTCAGCAGCACTTATTCAAGATCATATTTAAGAATAAAGACTCCAAGAACAAATTATATTTCTCCTTTATACAACGTATGGTATAATCCTACTTATTTTCAGCACATGGAATGAATGGTACATGAGCAGCATGGAGAATTGACAATCCATGGTCCATGTTATAATGACTATATCATTTAAGGAAGAATGGCCTAGCCTTTAGGATAAAAATAAATTTCAATAATTCAATCACTTTCCCCGAAAGAAATTGAACTGTAATTTATACTAATACATTTGAAATAAATGGCAATGATTTAGTGAAACTTTAATAGTATTTGAGAGCAATGAAAGAGAAAATATGTTGAAATTCAATCATTACAATTATTATGAAATATTCCTGTCTTGATTATATTGAAAAAACAACTTAGTGGTTTATAGGAAAGAACTTGTAATAAATCAGCGTTTCTGTTGCACCAATACAACTGAATTTTCTTCTTTAGATTTAAGATGAAAAATCCTTCAAGTGCATATTCATTTAGGAATAAACTCTGGGATTTTAGGAATAAAGGCTGGGATGGGTTGGCAAAATGACTGTTGCCTCAATAGAAAATTGCTGCAGAAGTTACTAATGTAAACAAAGTATAAAAAACAGGTTATGAAATATATTGATAATTGTGACTTTATTTGGGAAAAATGCAGTTTTATAGCCGCAAAGAAAGGAAAAGCAAGCATAACAGCAAACAGCCGATTATGTAATGCATGGAACAAAACTCTTGAATTTGTATGTTATAGGTTGTAATGTTTTTCTCCCACTATTAAAAGTATGAATCATTAATACAGAAACACATACATGTGCACATTTATACCATAATATTGATTTTATTCCTGAAATTAGTAATTAAAATGTATTTAGCTTATGGATGCCATTTTAAATAAATTTATAGAAGTTGGGGGATAATTACAAGTTGTCTAGTGTAATTTTTAAATCAGTTCTTGGCCCCCTCAAAATTATTTTAGAAACTGCTCTCAATATCAAAAGTAGCCAGCTATTTGGCAGAGCTTATCTAAAGAAGAAAGGAAGGAAGGGGCATATAAATTCAATAATTTATTTAATAATTTATTAATATTAAACACAGGCCATCCAAACTCAAAATATGTGTCTTAACACATTAACTACAGAGCAATCACCAATCCCCATTCTATAAAAATGAAGAGGAAATCTGGTTTGATAGATTGACACCCTAATATTTGGTTACCTTAAAATCATAGTGGCTAAGATGAGTGGCAAATTTTTCAAATAAATAAATACATAAATAAAGAGCAAATACATATGAGAAATTTGATACTTATGTATAATCATTTGTATCACATTGCTTTTGCAACCACGGATCCCTGAATTTATTAAACTGAATCACCTGACAATGAAACTCAGTAAGGGCCTTTGGCATAGGCGCAACTTCTTCCCATTCAGATCTACTGCTATGGTACACCTGTACTTCATCAGTTATTTCATCAGGAGCATAATCTCCACCCAGAATGTATATTTTATCTTCTATTCCAACTGCCCCTGCATTAAAACCAGCACACTCAAAAGAGCCTTCTCCTTTCCAGATACAGGTTTCCGGACAAAAGCTATAAACTTTGTAAGTGGAAAGATCACAAATGTATAAAGTGCAGTTCACTGGAATAGCTTTGATTAAGGTTGCATGAAAGAATTGCCCAAATTCTGCTACTAACTCAGACCACTGATCTGTGACAGCATTATATTTAAAGAAGCAATCAAGAGATGGATTAAAGGCATCTGTAATTTCAATTTCAGAACCAAGCACATATATTACACTGTGACAGGCACTTGCTTCTGGATAGTAGATGCCCCTTGGTAACGGACTCACAGATTTCCACTCTCTAGTCAGGGGATTATATGCCTCAACATCCAAAAGGCTTTTGATATCCTGAGACGCCCTTGTCTTCCCTCCTATTACATACAAACAATTTAAAGTCACAACAGACGTATGCATTGTCCTTGGCTTCTTCATGGCAGAGACTAATGAGAAGCTATCATCTGCTGGGCAGTAACACCAAGTTTGATCTGTGGCATCGTGAAACGCTTCAGCAATATGAAGTCTAATAGTCCGGAAACAGTTACCTTTACACCCACCAGTTATGAATATTTTTTCACCATAACTAGATAAACTTGATCCAGGTAGATCAAATATATTTATTTGTATCAGTTCTTTCCACTGATCAGTTTTAATATTATAGCAAAATGTATGTTGATTAACTTTATTTTCTTCAGTTTTATGAACCAGTATGTATTTTTCGGTAGTTGATGGGCGGGGATCTGGGAAAAGCCCACTGAAACTCTGTACATTTTGAATTGCTTCCTTGATTACTGCTAAGCAATTTGTGGTTTTAAGTAACTCTTCCTCAGATTGCAAAATATCCTGCAATGTCTTTTCAGGTAACTGATGTAACCTGATCTTTTTCATCAAATGAGGAAGATATTTATGCCTTGTTTCTAAGTCATGTTTCATCCACCAAAAGACAGCTTTCAACACAGATTCTTCATCTGGTACGTTCAACTCATCAGCTTCTATGCATTTTTGCAGTATCTCAAAATTCATTTCCAAGAAATCATTTGATTGGAGAAGCAAGGAAAAATGGAGCTGGGCATACTCAAGTGTACGCTCTAACAGCTTGGTGGAGCCGTAACTTTCAGAAATGGATAAGAGTTGCAAACAGTTAACAAGATCGATATTCTTAATTAGGAAGTCGCTGCAAGCTTTTGAAAGAAGTGAAACTTGAAGAAAGGAGGAGAGCTGAAAGAACATTTCCACATTATCATTTGTTATCTCAGTTTTTCCAGTATAAGCATAATCTAGAAAAGCCTTCACTGCCTTGGGTGTTAAATTACTTATTGTAACACTCCCACCATCTCTTTCTTTCATGTTAACTTCAAACATGGCCCTGTAATTAAAATATAGAAGATTAACATGTTTTGTCATCATCACCAATATCCAATATCCAATTCAATCAGAAAAAAAAATCTCAGAACTCAAATGAGATAATCAGTACCGTTCTCAGTATACATTCTTGCTGATTTTATGTAGTACATGTCACGTAGTGAATATTGTCAATTGTATGTCTATGCAGGGTCATGCACCCCTATCCTAATATTATGGTACATTCCAATATAAGCAGAACACGTGATATGATGAGTGTGCATGTGTGCATTCCTAAACCACCATTAATCTTCTTCTGACTTGGCTCTTGACCTGAACGGTCGTGTTACTCAGCAAAATGTAGTTTATTGAGGATTTATTATTTTTGTACTGAAATAAATATTTTCTATTAGACTTTTAATCTCGGTTTTATTTCTAACTGTCTGAATTCCAAGTAAAGATCCTACATTGACTCTATGAGATATTATTCTCATTTCAACAGTACAAGCATCATGTTATAGTAACAACAAAAGCACAATCCTCTACAGGCATATATGGGAAGAACCTTTGAATTCAATGGGACTTCTAAATAGCCTGGAATACGATTGCAGAAAATGAAGAGATACTTTTACAATCCCTGCAATTTTTCAAGTAACTGACTGAATTATTTATTTGTATATAACTATGCAACTTTATGTAATTTGTGTAAGTCAGCATCAAAGAATTCTACAATTTGAATTGCATCGGCCGACACTATGGTTTTTAGTCAACTTTTAACAACATACAGTAGCAAAGGAGCCAAGTTAGAAATACATTTACCTGAAAAAGTCACTACATGCTGCTAGTACACAACGATGGCAGGGAATTGCTTCATCTTTTACAAGTATTTTAAAGTCAAAAAATATGTTTTGAGCTCTGAAGCTTTGCAGTGTGGTTAAGATTCTCTGACCATGATCTTCAGCCACCAAAGAACGGATTTTCTTGTCATGAGTTGAAATTCCATTGCAAGTTGGGGTGCGATTTGAATTATACTGGTTGTCCATGGCTTCTTTGATCTTTTACTATTGATAGACATAATATACACATTATAAACATAATTATTATTTTCATAACAAATTACTGAGAAAAAAATACTATGTCATGGTCCTGATGTATTGAGGAGCGTCCTCTATATGAATTACAGTAGTGTATTCATATTTTAAATAATCTAAATTAAAATATGGAAATTCTAATTTCTCTGGTACTTAGGCTTTGTCTATATTTCTAATCCAGGGATAAAATAACATAGGCAGAGAAGGGGTTCAGTGCTGAAATCAGAATGCTTTGAATGCAATGAATTACACTGTGCCTCACCGATATTGAAATATCTGCATTACTTTACGATTTACACCTTCCAGCCCAGAAGCATGTTGCTGGAAAGACAATTAACTAGCAACATAATCCTATTTACTGTTATTAAGAAGTAAATTCCACTGAATTCAGTGGGGCTCCTATAATACAATTTTATTGTTTCTCTGCAAATAGCTAAATATTCTGAAAATCATCTCTATTATCTGATTTTAGCTAGAATAGAAAATGAGTAGAAACTACTAGATAGAAAAAACAAGAAATGGAAAAATGGAATTGTACTGGTTTCTGTAGTTTTGCAGTAAGATGAAAAGAAAAAAATAGGACATAAACACTTAAAAAACCCAGTAAGCTCATAAGTAAAATAATGGCCACATGGTCACAAAATGATATGTTAGAAATCTGGAGAATTATGACTTGGTGATAATGTTAAATGATTTCCCATTTGACGTCTCATGTCAGTAAAATTTGGCTTCTCATTTAAACTACAGTACATAGCTGGTCACTCTTAAATTAGGCAGCAATTATAAATCAGTAATTTTGATCATCTATTCTGGATCATTAAGCAAAAAACTAAGACACTATGTTCAAATACATATATTAAACTTTACATTCTTGTTAGCCTAGCTGTACCAATTCATAGGAAAAACTAAATGATGACAAAGATGTAGCCCTACTCAGGTAATAGTAATAGAAGTAACAGATACAATTCGTGAATATTTCAGTTGTATCTTTTCTTTTATGTACACTGAGAGCATATGCACCAAAGACAAATTCCTTGTGTGTCCAATCACACTTGGCCAATAAAGAATTCTATTCTATTCTATTCTATTCTATTCTATTCTATTCTATTCTATTCTATTCTATTCTATTCTATTCTATTCTATTCTATTCTTCACTGCACCTTTGCTCTTTGTACTAGGACCACTAGGTCATCTATGATTTTATCATTTTTGACAGTAAATATATATAAATAATATATTTAATGAAAGCAAAATGTTTTTAAATCTCATTTATCAAGTAAAATCTTGCCATTAGTGAGGTATGGGACCCACAGAAATGTGCCAGAATCTAGCAGGATATATTATTTCCTAGGCTTCTTACTGGGACATGCAGCTAAATTAATAAAAGCTATACCTTCTGTTTTGATGACTCATACTGTAGTTATTGCAGTAAAGAACACTCTTGTGTGCTAAAACAAAATAGCATAGGACTAAAAGCTTCTTTCATAAACAGCCCTATTGATCACTTATTTCCAGTCCAGATATTAAATTTCTGTTAATATCCTAAGCTATAAATTCACAAAAGCTGACACTTTTAAATAATACATATGAGGATGAATACATTAAGCATAAGAAATATACAGTTTGCATTTCAGAATTACTTGGGTGCAACATAAACACACAAAATTAAATAAAGATTTCTGCTATTTATTTTCATAACCAAAGAAATACAGTGGAAAATTTAATTTAGTAGTCTCACTTCAGAACTTGGTTAGAATAAAAAACTTTTAAACCTTTGTAGATCCACCATTTCATGACTCAGGCTAACACCACTTGCAGGGATGGGAAGTTTTCTCCTAATTCTTAGCGGACATAAATAATCATCACAATAAACCAAATAAAAATGTAGCCGTTTTGGCAATACCACCAAATATTGTTAAATACTATCAGGCATTTTCCTTGGAATGAGCTCTACCACATTATTCAGTAACAATTACTGCACTGAAACTGTAACTGTTACCGGTATAATATCTTTTGAGTTTGCAGTCCTTTTCTGACTCAAATATGCCCCCTTCAGTCCCCTTCTATAACCGAAATGGATATACACCTGCCTGAATAATATTCCTTATATCTGAAAAGTACAACTCTCATCAAAGCTGAGGTGTAAAGTAACTCGACTTCTAGAGCGATTTCCCACCCTAAATCTACTACCTTCCGAATCCTCTGGATTAAAACACTCAAAAAAGGATCCTCTGCGATCTGGAGATTCTGGAAATTGAAATTCCAGCAGTTCTGGAAGGCAACAAATTTTTGAGGAGGTGGTGCTGATGAGCTTTTAATTGATTTCTAGCGTAATTCCTCTGGAAATAAGGCCAGCTTTACACAAATTACAAATAAAGTGCTACTTCATTGGCGCGCGTGGGTGTCTATGCAGTTTTGGCATGGTTTTCATAAGTGATTCGCCATTGCCCCCTTCCTAGGGCCAAAGAGGGTGACTGGCACAAGGTGACTCAGCTGGCTTCGTACATAAGTGAGGAATCGAACTCGCGTCTGCTGGTTTCTAGCCTAGCACGTGTGGCTAATGATGTCCAAGCGCTTATCACAGCACTGTGGGCAGTGTAACTCTTTTTCTAATTTTAAGTGGATCAAGCATCGCCTAGGAAGTGAAAGAATTCATTCTTTCACATTGCAATCGAGTCCCAAAAAAAGCATCCCTGCATCTCCTTTCCCACCCGCTGCGGTTTTTTTTTTTTAACGGCTTCCACTTTCCACGCCACGCCCACCAGACGTACCTACTTGGTTCTTTTTGCGCATGCCCAAGTACGTGCGCATGCTCGTTATGGCCTCTGATGCTTTAGCGCAGGGATCTCCAACCTTGGCCGCTTTAAGACTTGTGGACTTCAACTCCCAGAGTTCCTCAGCCAGCTTTGCTGGCTGAGGAATTCTGGGAGTTGAAGTCCACAAGTCTTAAAGCGGCCAAGGTTGGAGACGCCTGCTTTAGCGAAAAGGGCTGTTCTTTTCTTCAATCGACCCCATTTCGGAAGAGAAGAGGCTTCGTACCAGTTCCGCAAGTGTAACATCCTTTGCGAGAATGAATTCACTATCATTCAGAGAAGCCCATTTCCCACCCCCCGCCTTTTTAAAAATTCTGGCTATATCGCGTCACTTTTACCTACCTGCATCCTCCAAAGGAGCTGAAGGAAACATCCGCTACATCGGCCGCCTAAAACCCACCGCCAGTTCGTCCATTGGCTTCCCTCCTGTCAGTCAAAACAACTGTTGCGTTGTGATTCGTATGGGCAGATGTCAATCACTCATTTAACCCCGCCTCTTCCCATTCCGCAATGAGCGCAATGCCGTTGAGCGCGAGTTTACCCTTAGGAACCCCATTAACCCTTCTGTACCTTATTGATAAAAGTTATCTTTCCTTATTGAACGGTGCTAAAATGCTGAACAGAAGAGTACGCTACGAGAGTAGTTATCTTTAAATTTCTAGTTCTATGCACACTGCAGGGGCTTGCGGCCAGCGGTGATTGGCTAGATTTCTCCTGGGCGGCTATGCCTCGATTGGTCGGCGCATTTTGCGTTTCCGCCCTCTCCGGCTTCTGGTTTAACATCGTTTAGAGAAGCAGGGGCTGGTGGTAAGCAGCGCTAGCGCGTGGTATTTCTACTCTGTCTTTTGCGCGCCCCACCCCCACCCCCGTTACGTTGCCTTGCAAGTAAGCCTGGTTGTGATTGGGGGGAATCTCCTCTGACTGACTCTGATCAGTCCAATGATTGGCTGGGAAGAAAAGTCCATTACCCGCTGAGACTATGGAGATTCTCAGTCATCCAGGTCATGGTTGTCCCAAAGGTGTTTTTTCTTTTTTTTTCTCTTCTCCTCAAGAGGCAACTGGACTTTCTGATTTTTCTTTGAAGACATTTCGCTTCTCATCCAAGAAGCTTCTTCAGCTCTATTTCGGACATTAATACATTAGATAGGGTCCAGAGGAGACCCTATTGAGTACAAGAAGAGTACTTAACTCCTCTGTTCGCAATAAAATTCCTTATTCCAGTAGACTTGAAATTTTAGGCCTGGATAACTTTGAACTACGCCGTCTACGTTCCGACCTAAGCTTAGTACACTCATCTACTCGCAACAGAATACCTTACGCAACCAGACTTGAAATCCTAGGCTTAGAAAGCTTAGAACTACATCGCCTTTGGCACGCCTAAGCATAGCTCATAAAATTATCCGCTACAACGTCCTTCCTGTCAATGACTACTTCAGATTCAACCACAACAATACACCAGTACACAACAGATACAAACTCAAAACGAACCGCTCCAAACTTGACTGTAGAAAATATGACTTTAGCAACAGAGTGGGAAATGCCTGGAACTCACTACCTGACTCTGTGATTTTGTCACCAAAGCCCCAAAACTTTACCCTTAGACTGTCCACTGTTGACCTCATCCGATTCCTAAGAGGTCAGTAAGGGGCGTGCATAAGTGCACCAGCGTGTCTACCGTCCCTGTCCTAATGTTCCCTCTTATAAGTACCCATCTTATGTATATAAACAATGTTACATCTATGTATATTACTAACATGTAATTGACTAAATAAATAAAGATCATCTACCTTAATGTCCTACCTGTTAACAACTACTTTAATTTCAACCGCAATAACATTAGGGCTATCAATAGATACAAACTAAATGTATTCTGCTCTAATCTTGATTGCAGAAAATACGACTTCTGCAATAGAGTAGTAAATGTCTGGAACACTTTACCTAATCCTGTTGTTAGGTACCCCATACCAGTTTACCTTAAACTGTCTACCGTGGACCTTACACGTTTCTTAAGAGGTCCCTAAGGGGGCGTCCATAAGCGCACCAGCATGCCTACCATCCCTGTTCTACTGTGCCCATTTGTATGTACTCATTTTATGTGTTTATGGCTATGTTTTGCTTCTTTATATCCATTTATTTGTGCCATTTTTTCATGTGTCTTGTTTCCTTGCACTTGTTGACAAATAAATAAAATAAATAAATCAAGAACTCTGATTCCCCACCATCCATTCAGATAATAATAATAATAATAATAATAATAATAATAATAATAATAATAATAATGATGATGATGATGATGATGATGATGATGATGATGATGATGATGATGATGATAATAATAATAATAATAATAATAATAATAATAATAATAATAATAATAATAATTTATTGTCATTGTACGTATATACACAGTACACCCATATAACGAAATTCACATAAGGCTTCAAGACCAGTCGCAACACACATAGCAATATGTGGGGGTTTTTTTGCTTCTTGGATAAAAAGCAAAACGTCTTCAAAGAAAAACCAGAAAGTCCAGTTGCCTCTTCAAAAAACAAGCACCTTTGGGATTACCCTCTGAGGTGTGGAAGACTTATTATCCCTCTCCCGGTTCCAGAATCTATCATCCTTGTGCCCGCCACATTAAGCACATGGTCAAGTCGCTTTTCTAAATAATCATCTTCGTTTAACGAACCCATAATCCCTTGCGGGGTGGAGTCTAGGCAACTGAATGGAGCTAGCGGAGTGTTTACTGGCCAGATGTCCTTGACGCCAATGCGGAGATTTGTTCAGCAGATATCTTCCCATTGTGCCCAGAGAAAGAAATATCTGGCTCTACCTAGGATTGAACTCACTTTTCAAGTCACTTTTCTAAATAATGCTAGGAAAAATTAGACGAATCCCTTTAAGACTGGGACCAGCACTGACATCTTGTCCTGGAAGGTCCAACTTTGTAGGCACATTTCCCACTTAGTGTTATTTACCTGGCTGTTTCTTCATTCCACGGATCGCCAAACTTGGCGACTTGTGGACTTCAACTCCCAGAATTCCTTAGCTAGCCATGCTGAGGGATTTTGGGAGTTGAAGTCTACAAGCCTTAAAGTTGCCAAGTTTGCTTTATACCAACCTATGTTTCTTTCCCTCTTGTACAGTGAGGGGCAAATGATGTAAGTTTTGTCATTTGTTAAATAACATAATCGTTACTTTGTATTTTAATTTGATTTATTTTCTCTCTTTTAAAATGATGATCAGGTTTATTAGCTTTTAACATTCCTAAACTGATAAACAAGCTGGAGACTTGCTCCAGATAAGAAAAAAGTTTGTTAGTATAAATTGGGATTTGGTTTATCTCTTTTGTGAACCCAAACAATCTTTTTCTTTACAATTACGCCCCTTCTGACGTTAGACCTCATTTTAATGAACATGTGTGATATTATAGGATGGAAATATGTAACATGTTTGACAACATATAACTGCCTATTCAAAGGGGTGGTTACTTTTACCCTGTCCAATCAACTTTCCTCTGCATTTTCTTTGATGTGTTAACTTTATAAAGGAGGGAAATATGGGGCTTGAGGCTATCTCTTCCTTTTTCACTGAGAGATCCCGTTTTATCAGGGTACCCTAATAAACTGCTTTTAAATGAAGTAAAACTGGGAAGGTAAACTGAGGCATAACCTAGGGCCAGATTTGGCTTTCAGCAGTGACTGTAGGTCCTTTATTATAAAGTGCAGTCCTTTATTTCAGAAAGCTCCTTTAGATTTATTTTCTTAGTTTTTCTCTTGAATTTTCCCTTTTAAACCAAAGTTATAAACATAAAATGATTTTTTTAAAATTTTTATGAACCTCTTTCAGATTTGCTCATTTTTCAGATTTCTCCTTTATTTTCCCCCCAAGCAAATATAGTCATTCTACTCATATACTCTTTTATTGCAGTTGTACTCTTCTGACACTTGAAAATTAATTCATCGAGTAATAATTTATTTGCCTTTAAACTTCTTTTAAACTTCTAAAATACTTTGCGATCTAGTGAATACGTAGGTAAATTTATTGTTGTAGCCACAGGTTTGCATTTGTGATAACCCTAGGAGGGAGGGTAGAATAAATATGGTAATGATTGTTTTGCCCTCCAAATTTAAGTTTTTCAAAGCAGGTTCAGCAACTTCAAAAGTTTGATCAACTTTGCTTCTTTTTTTCCCCAGATGACTGGAATATGTATGTTTGACAGCATCACTTTTTAGGGTGTGTCCTTGGAGCACCTCGCCATGGAAAGTATACGCTGGGCATTTTCATACCGTGCCTGGGCCCCTTGCTGTGAGGAATGGTTGTTAGCCATGCGCCTTGTGCAGCCTGAAGAGAAAAAGCGCATTGAACAGTTTGTCTTTGGTCGGGATGCCAAAGCTGCTATGGTATGCTCTTATTCACCTTTGAAACATTCTGTTTGCTTTGGAAATTTTAGAAGGGACCAGTGCTTTAAACCTGTATGATTTAATGCACATCAGTCAGGGCTATAGTGGATATTAAGCCAAATATCAGTAGTGTTGCTGTTGCTGCATGAGAGGGACAACTAGAAATTTTCCATCACCTCTTGTATGAGATCAGTGGTTCCCAATCTTTCTAATGCCGCAACCCCTTAATATAGTTCCTCATGTTGTGGTGACCCACAACCATAAAATTATTTTTGTTGCTACTTCATAACTGTAATTTTGCTACTGTTATGAATCGTAATGTAAATATCTAATATGCAGGATATATTTTCATTGTTACAAATTGAACATAATTAAAGCATAGCGATTAATCACAAAAACAATATGTAATTATGCCAGATCAGAAATTCTCGGGCCAGTCTTTGCAAGAGCACAAGGAATATCATCTTCCACAACAAGTCTACTTCTGCATTTAGACTTGATAACCAACAAGTGTACAGCAATATTTCTCAATCTCAGCAACTTTTAAGGTGCCTGGACTTCAACTCCCAGAATTCAAAGCAAAGCTGGCCCCTTAGCTGATGCTGTCAAAGCTTGGCCACCAGGCATCACAAACGCCTCTCACCGAATGGCACCTCTCCCGACCAGTCGGAGGGCTCGGGCGAGTTGAGTCGATATGGCCAGGCTTGTGGCAGTGGGGGGAGCTGAGGATGCCGGGGCGATCCCTGGGAAATGGTCATTCGACCCCCAAAGGGGTCCCGCCCCCCAGGTTGGGAACCACTGTATGAGATCTTTAAACATCTGGTACCTTTCCCCAGATTTCCTCTGGTACCTTTCCCCAGATTTCCATAACATAGAAACTTTGGCTGAAAATTGCACGTCGTGTTTTTAGTAGGCTGAGGCACACGGTAGGAGAGGCTTTGGTGGTATTACTATTGTATAAAATACTGTAGTATTCTTCTAAGTTTTTAGTAGCATCAAATAGTTTAGTAACAAGATGAGTCTTTATAAAAGTCTGAAATTGCGCTCTACAGATGGCGCTGAAGTTCTGGAAATAACACACAAGTACATTATGTATCAGTATATTTCATTCCATAATAGTAGAACATGTAGAAACCAATCATTCAATACATAAATAAATCTGATTTTAAAATTCACTTTGATGTTATAGAGAAGTATGTGTCTGGGCACATACCATAATTAGATTTTTCAGTGTAAACAAAAGTCACCCATTTCATGACAAAGTAAGCATTTACACATTTCTCTTGCTTTCATAAATTTAATCATTATGAACATAAGTTGATTTCAGTCAGTTAAACTGAAGAAAAGCGAAATGTTTCAAATTCCATTGATGTCTTAGTGGTTACTACTTTTACTATTTTATTTTTTAAAATAAATGTTCTGATAGTATATGAGTCCTAAAAACATTGATTTCTTGTGGGGACAAGATATTCTTTTTTCTGTTAGGATTTTTAACTCTGTTAGGGTTTTTATCTCTGAAAACAATCTTCAAGAGAATTAAACTTGCTTTCTATGCCTCATAATCTATCTTCACACTGAATTTGAAATGCAGAAAGATAAATAGGAAAAAATTGCATTGTGTCTTATAACTAAACTAGAGCACCTGTATACACATTATCAATTTCCTTTAAAAGATAGATCTTTATTTTTCTTAAAATATACTACTCATCTGTTTGTTATTTATTACTAGGTCATCCTCTTGAGACTGGCAAATCAATCATTAAGTGAAATGGTCACTAAGTGAAACCACAACTATGCTTATGGTCTTACTTAAGCATTCCTTCGCTTTAAAGCCTGTAAAAACCATAAATATAAGGATTGAATATAAAGTTATTTTTTCATCACCACCATAACTGTGAACGGTTGTTAAATAAATTAGTTTCTGAATAAAGATTAACATGTATCTCACTCATCTGTACATTTCTTTTTTAAAAAATATTGAAATTGATAGGCCATTACTTCATATAAGAATCTAAAATGGGTTTAGTTTCAATAATTTATAAAATATTACTGAATATTGAAATGAGCTTGAATATTTAATATGAAATATGAAAAAAACAGATTTAGGAACATATTTAAGAATGGAACATGGTACAACCTGACTACAAATTCTTTATAAATCCACTTCATCACAAATCAAAGAATTAACAGTGGGAAATCATTCTAAATACTGCAGTATTCTAGTCAAATTGTCCCATATTAGTAAAACAGTCTCTTCAGATTATTGGAGGGAATTCAGATTCATTTTCACTTACGTCATAAAACGAAGAAATAATTAGATTTACTGCTCTGGAAATTAGAACTCAGCAGTTGTATCAGAAAACATTTTTGTTCCATCAAATGAGACATGAAAACAAAAATTGTTGGCAGGTGATTTTATGATGGCAACTTGTCAAACTATAGTCAGATTTTTGAAAAATTTAGACTGTTTACATGTAAGGGCATGGTGTATTGCATTATTGGGAAAAATGAAATTTTTCATAATCAGGAATCAGACAAAATTAGAAATATCTGCAGATAACTATATCAATTTTATAAATATAAACACTGTCAATGGATATAAAACACGGCAAATGTGAAAAAAATCGATCAAAAGATTTAATTCTAGTATGGAGCTAGTATGTATAATGGATTCATATCTTTCAGAATTAAATACTATATTTTTAAAGTCTCAAGTATGCTTAAAGAGTGAAGTTTATTTATTATTTATTTATTTTGTGAGATTTATATACCGCCTCACAGTGCAAGCACTCTCTAAGCGGTTTACACCAGTAAGCAATGTATTTTTTTTATATTGCCCCCAACAATCTGGGTCCTCATTTTACCTACCTCGGAAGGATGGAAGGCTGAGTCAATCTTGAGCCGGTGAGATTTGAACCGCTGACCTGCGGATCACAGTCAGCTAAAGTGACCTGCAGTACTGCCTCTAACCGCTGTGCCACCTCGGCTCTTTACTTTGCCATGAAATTTTCTCTTGTTCTCTCAGCCTCGCCTACTTCATAAGATTATTTTGTCAATAAAGCGTAGAACAATTTCTTTTTAAATTCTTCGAAGAAGCACAGACGTTTTAAGAAAATATGGTAGTTGCAATACTGAATCCGTTCATATAGCTTTTTTTTTTAAAGGGTAACTGGATTGTCATTTACTCCATAAGGTGTAGTCCGAGTGTTTTTCAAGCAAATAATATTGTAATACTTTTTTATTTTTACTCACATGGAACAATTTACATGTTGTGAGTTGTTTCGTCTATTTTATTTTGTAGGCTGGCCGCCTGATGATAAGAAAATTAATTGCAGAAAGGCTGAAGATTCCTTGGAACAAAATACAGTTACAAAGGACAACACAAGGCAAACCTGTCCTTGTAAACTCATTAAGCAGTACCCAGTCCAATTTCAGCTTTAATGTTTCTCATCAAGGAAATTACACTGTATTGGCAGCTGAACCTGATTGTCAGGTTGGCATTGATATCATGAAGACTACGATGCCAGGTAATGGGGCATGATACATCTATGTCCTAACCTAGGATGGGTCTTTTGCCTGCTTAATATGACTTAAATTGGGGTGTATGGGGTGTTCAGGGAGGGGTGGCACCTCTGATGTAGGGGCATGTCGTGTCCTTTTACGGCAGCTCATTTTAGGGCAGCTTTAGGGAAGCTCATTCACCTTTGGTCCCCACCTGTCACTCAGCTCTCACCTGTGGCTCCTAGCAGCTGTAGTATGCACGGCGGCCACACCCTGGGCAACAGCATTGACAGGCTGGCCAAACCAGGTTGAGAGTAGCCATTGGGTCATTGACCTTCGGTGAGATAGTGACTTGTCTATCCCGAGTATGTGAAGACAGATTCCGGCGAACTGAGCAGATGAAATCTACTAGAATAGGATAACAGTCATGAAGGCGGTCTCTGCAAGCGATGTGGTATGCTAAGAGCACGGCAAGACACGAAAGACGCCCTGGTCAACCACTGCGCCCAGCCCATCTCCAACTGTCTCGACTCTTGTCCTGCTATTTGGAGCAAGATGGAATCTGGGAAGAGAGAGTGAGGCTGACTATGCGCACATCTCCTCACTTTAATCCAATTCACGCGCAAGTCTTGATATCCCTCCAAGATGTTAAGGTCCTCTTCGAATACGATGGACGAACATCATCATCATCATGACTTAAATTACAACATTCCAATTTTTAAAATGATTATTAGTTATTGATTCTCTTTTCACTTGATGGTACCTTATTAGAACCGTTTAGATCTTAGGGTTAGGACAGGCAAATGGTCTCTGAAGTTATAGAAACAAACCCAGTATATAATTCAAAAGTACAAGGTCCACCTGCATTAAAATTCTTCCACAGCCATGAAACCTACCTGAGTGCTTGCAGGATTGTTGTGGTTATGCTGAAAGGGGAGAATTGCACTGGCTACTTTTTGAAGAAAAAACAATGGATGAATTTGTAGGTGGCAAGACGGAAATTTTACAATGTTGTTTCCAAATAACTTGGTAATATAGCTTTCATTGTTTCAGTCATCCTGTCAGGTGTTGAAAATCACAGCCGACACCTCTGGAGAATGAAAGCCCGACTGATAATAACGGTATCTGTGGTAGCAGGTGTCATCCCAAGGAAAACCACATGGTGGCGGTGGTGTTCTACCAAATACTCCTGTTCTGGCGAAGAGAATAAGATTTCAAAATGTAGTAGTGCATATATGCACGGATCGTGATTTTAGTACCAGACTCCTTAATACTTACGGTGTAGACTCAAGCAAATGGGCTCAATTTCATTTTTGTTCTATAGGGAGGAATGAGTAGCGATCTTTAAAGTGCAATTTTCAGAGATTCAGATGAGAAAAATGGAGTTCCCAGATTCTCAAGAGACTGATTCTCTATATAGAATATAGTCAGTGCTATAGTATAGAATAATATGGTTTGATATGTCCGTTGTGCAGGTTTTTCTTTAGAAATTAAGCCACTTGATTACTTGTCCTTTTGAATTTTTTTCCTAGTAATTCTATCTAATCCTGGTGTCAACAGTTTCTATTTGCCTACTTTTTTGTTTTTGCAAAATCCTTCTTATTGTCAACAATCTTTAGTATAATATGTTGTAGATTCCCACTAAATGCATTCTTTTGGGTAAAAGACAGTAGGGCTGCATATGTAGGGTGAGATCTGCAAAATAAGTTATGAATTCTGCCAAAATGTTTTCCATATTGCAAAGCTTCCATTAATTAAAAGCTATTTTATGTATAAGAAATCAGTAGCAATGTAAACCCAAATAGCATTAATTTTAAAGGCAAACAAAACATTATTCAGTCAGCTATTTGTGACTGCAGATTAATGCAGAAAGAAGCATTGCTTCAGTCCATTTTAATTCCTTTCTAAATGGAATATTTTCATTAATCAATAGAGTCCCAATTCCACCTGGTTTTAGAATCTGGATACTGCAATGCAAAATCTTCATACTTATTTGCTTTTCACAATGGTTACATCTGGAAACAGATCAGTTTCAGTGCTTAAACAGTTTTCTTTTTTATCCCAATAAGAATCCAAGAGAAATTGATGGCTTTCTATAGTGAGAAAGATCTTGTCCTAAGGCTTAAAATTTAAAAGATGCAGCATACAAAGAAATGATTAAAAAAAAAAGAAAGGGGAAAAGGTCTTCTTAATTTAAGGTGCAATGGTGCAATGGCCCTTTCTCATCTAAACAAATAGTTTTGTATGAGAAGAATTGGACTATCTGATCTGAGACTATTTAGTGCTTTAAAAGCCATAAGAACAGTCATATTCAATAACAGCAGGCTCCTTTTTCAGTTCAACAATCTGCTTTCTACTGTGGTCCATAAGATGACTCTGGAAAGCACACCAAAAGTGTCATTTCCAGTTACAGTTAAATAATCAATTTCTCAGAATCTTGTGTGAACTTGTCCCAAGTGGAAGCAGATAATTCAATTTCCCCAGATCTCGACTATTGTTCCTTCAATACTATGCATGCCATTGGGCCTTGTTTGCCTAAGCCAGGGGTCCCCAAACTTGGCAACTTTAAGACTTGTGGACTTCAACTCCCAGAATTCTCCAGCCAGCTATGCTGGCTGGAGAATTCTGAGAGTTGAAGTCCACAAGTCTTAAAGTTGCCAAGTTTGAAGACCTCTGGCCTTAGCTGACTGAGCAATCATTAAGCACTATTTAAGTCTCCATAATTTCATGAAAATTACATTCATGCCCTGCCCCTTTGTGTCTGACGATATCTATGAGAGTTATAGGAATGTGAAAAATGGCCTCTCTTGAATTTGGACCATTCTGAGTGATCCAGAAATGGTCTGACCTCAAAATGGGCCCATTTTGGAAGTGATGTGACCTTACAATAGAATCAAATACTTAGAACAGTATTTGATATTGTCAAATACGGGAACAGGAACAGTATTTAATACTGAATATGAAATATCAGATTTGATCTTCGGTATCACCTTAAGCTTTTCCAATACTTTCCATGCTGAAATAATAATTATTCAAAAAGACCAATTTGCATCAACATCTACATACTATATATTGCTATTCTGATTAATATGCTATAAAGTGATGTCTGTAGAAAACTGATAACATGGGAATTCTTTCTACCTGGATGAATAGGTATAGCTTTATTATTTTCATACTGATCTCTTATCATTGACTGAAGAGTTTTGCTTTGTCCCACATTGATAGAATTAAAATACGTTTCTAAAAGTAAATTGTTCTATTTCAGTTTTTTTGTATCCTTTTAAAATTTTTTCCCTAAGCTGCAGTATTTTCCTAGCCACATGTTTCACAGAAATACAGTCCAGAACGGTGAACCGTTGTGTCTGATGAAGGGGAGGCTTCTTTACATTGGTTTATGGAAATTATTGCATTTGAATTATTTTACATGAGTGGGAGTGCGTACAAAATTGTATTTTTGGAACCGTGAAGTATAACATAATGGAAGGCTTTGAACTAGTGCTCAATTTTCTGATAGCATTGAATTGTGCTCCATATTTTATGTCGGCCATTGCAACTTAAAAGTGATGAACTCTTATCACAACAAAGTCAAAGTCATGGTTTTGAGATACTGTGCTTTTGGCTGTTGGAGAATGCAGTGAAGATCACACCAGATGCGATGTTGATTTTCTTACCTAAATTATTGCTGTGGGGGTTGCCTGTAAAACAATGGGATTGTAGAATGGGCAATCTTAACTCAATTCAGCAAACAGTTCAGCAAACAATTTACACACTGCAATTTCCAGGTGTTACTCAAAACACCTTCATTTTTCACATCCTTGATCCGAAGGTCATTTGGCCAGCGGGATTAGAGCTCTAATTTCTAAATCTGTATCCCTCTAACCATTATTTCATTGGATGGATAAGAACCTTATTAATAATAAACAGAATTGTTATTGACAAGGTTTCCACATGTGAAGAAGCTGTGGCTTTCTTGCCCATGGAATAATACATTTTCAGAAGCATGGATCAAAGATTAACTGAGATAGTTTCATTTAGGATGGAAATGAAGTTCAAGAAAGGAGGTCTTGAGTTCTGACTTGATTTGCAAACAATAATATTGCAGAGGAGAAAACAGCTAATCCTGAACTCCAGTGATAATAAATTATGACAGAGCACCATCAAAATATGTATTAATTGGAAATCCTGTGCCATAGGGAGGCATGGCTTTATATTGGTACTTTAGTTTAAAAGGTAGGCAGATGCAAACTTAAATGCTTTCTAGGTACTTAAAAGAGAAAACAATACCAACATTTTTGGTTTCTTAGATTTATTTCTAGAAAGTATCTCTAGAACTCCAGTTTTCCTTGAGGAAGAATTACAAATTGTCACATTCAAGAACAAGTTTAGGTTTTATGACCCAGGAGGATTTTTTTTAAATTAAAAAAAACTATTTCTAATGGGACAATATGATTAATGAGTTTTAAGTTGCTAATAAGAAGTTTCACAACATGAACACTGAAAAAATAAAAGATAATGTTTCAAAGTGCTTTTTTATTAATAGGAGCATCCCAACTCTGTTTTCTTAATCGAAAGGTATATGTCTTAGGTTTTAAAACTTTAACAAATTCAAATATGAATTTTATGCTCTCTTTAATAATATGTTATTTGTTCTCTGCTTAACTTTATGCAGTCCTCAATAACATTCAGTTCTCCAGATGCTTCAGGACTAAATGTCCTTCATTCTAAATCTTCTTTCTGGAAATCACTGATTTTGCCACTCTGTTTATAGCAGGCTCAGGGCAGGGGGCAGATAGAAGTGGTATAAATAGAGAAAGAATCATGACATTCTCTAAACTCTACCCAGCAATTGATTGCAGTAATCAGCAACTTTGTCTTTCTGTACATTTACTTCTACAATTAATCTAGAGTCAAAGTGGTAATGATTTTCTCCATTTAAACTTCTTTTTTAAAAATAAAAATAAAATTGTATTTTAGTTTAAATATAGTTTAAAATAGTTTAAATGTATTAAAAAAATCTGCCTTGACTGCCCTATGGGCAGAAAGCCTAGCTAGCGATAGAAGAAGGAAATAATTTCAGGAAGGTATTACATAATTCCCTGAGTAGAATGAATACAAGTATTTGTCCCATTAATCCACAAATGCTAATTTGGCTCTCTGCAATTGGATTGACACTACAAACTCTCAGAAATCTTGGACATGAAGAATTAGATGAAACTGTGCCAGGAAATTCTTAAGATGTTTGTTAGATTGTGGGCAAGGATCACAGGAGACAGACTTCAGAACAACTCTTTTATTCAGCTCACTCAAGCAACCAGAAAAACATGGTCTGACAGCTAGCTCTTTTATAGAGGGCTGTCAGACACAACAACCAATAGTGTTTGAGCATTCAAATGCTGGACCTGGGTGAAAACATAGAGTTCAGTTAGAGTTCAGCTAGAAAATAACAAATCAGGGTTCAGTCAGAGTTCAGCTAGACCGTAACAAGTTAGAGTTCAGTTAGAGGTCAGTCAGAACACAACAATGTTGATTACCTGTTTTTATTTGCCAGCAAAAAAAAGGGAGGAAAGAGAAGTGGTAGTGGTAGCAAACACGGTAATAATAGTAGTTTCAACTCACCAAATGACTAAAACATAGACTTTCTGAAAAGAAATGTTTCATTAGAAATTGCCATGTTCCCCATCATTTTAACTATAATTATGTGGTATCAGAATAATAACAAAAAACATAACCAGGAGGTTTTCAGGATATTTATTTAGACAACAAGTCTGCTGTTAATTTCACTATATTTTCATCCTTATAAATTCCAGCTTGAAATCCATAAAGATTAACCTGATGTATTTTGGTAATTTATCCAGTGAACTGATCACCTGTTTTCGTTTAATTCTTTGCTGCCCCAACAACAGCCACCTTTTGCCATTTACCTCAACTGTGAAAAACTTTATGTTTCTTTAAATTGATTCTGCTGTTATACTGAGAATTCTCTGATGTATTTCTATAGAGTTGTATTACTATTGGCTTTTCTATTAACTTTATTTTAAACCTTTGCCTTCAAAATCCTTTCTCCCCTCCTGACCACAAGAGAATCTAAAGATTCAACTGGAAATATATATATATATATATATATATATATATATATATATATATATATATATATATATATATATATATATATATATATATATATATATATATATATATATATATATATATATATATATATATATATATAAAGAAACTAATTCTGTTTTCTACAGGCATGGTCACCAGTTATAACAATCAGTTATATACCTTTATTTTTAATTCATAAAAATATACCTTTATCTTTAATTCATAAAAATAAAAAGCATAATTTATACAGGCCAATTTCATGATTTTTTTAATTTCTTTTTTTAAAAATTCATTTTCTTCATTCTTCTCAGTAATGATGATCTCTCATTTGGACATTTCTTACTTCTGAAGATCTTTATTTCCCCTTTGTGTGGCATGTTGGCGAGAAAATTCCAAAATATTGATGATCCGGAACTTTTTTTCTCCCAAAAAACCCTCCACCCTCCAAAAATTCCTAAATTTATCTTAAATGTAATGATTTGTAAACAAAAAAATCATTCAATCTTGTAAAAAACATAAACAAAATAGAATATCTAATGAAACTCTGATTTTTTGCAACAAATGTGAATAATACCCATAAAAAGCTTTGGGGAAGCTACCTATGGGCTGTAGATTATCATTCCTAATAAAAGATTTCAGACTTATCAGTAGATGAGGGTGTGTTCTAAATGTTAAATATCCCAGTTTCCATCAATATAATTGTCACGGGCTTGTGTATCTGAGAAAGGTGCACAAGACTGTGACTGAAATTGTCTGAAACTCTGAAGACTCACTCTCTATTTGTACTGTTGAAGGTAAACAGCTTGGATCAGAAGTCATGCTAAGCTATAGTTTCTTTGCTTTGGTTTAAGGAATAAACTACAACTATCTCGGTTAACACCGAGATAGTTATACCATAAAGTAAGAATTAAAAATTTCAACATCTTAAGTCCATATATTATACCAATAGGCTTCATGTAGGCCTGGCAATGCAGTGAATTATTCCAGCTAGTGTTAATCTCAATGGTCTGTTAACAGTTCCATTTTACTGTTGTTTTTAATTTCAGGAAGTGGTTCAATTCCTGATTTTTTTCAGCTTATGAAACGACAGTTCACAGAAGAAGAATGGCGAGTTATTAAGTCCATGAAGAATGAATGGCTTCAGCTGGATATGTTTCATAGGCACTGGGTAATAACATTTATTGTTTATAGTCAGTTAATACAGCCCCTGTTCAAGCACGTAAGCATTCATTATTTTGAGAACACTTTTTAGAATGTAGAATGTCTATTTTGAAAACTTCCTGGAAGAATTCTACAGCAATCCAGAAAACTGGAATTAATCATTTTTTCAGAAAAGGTACTGTATTTTTCGGAGGATAAGACACACCTTTTTACCCCCAAAAAGAGGGTGAAAACTTGGGTGTGTCTTAAACACTGAATGTAACAACCCCCAGCCACCCCTACCCTTTGGCCTCTGCCTCCCAGCAATTTACCTCCTTGCAGCAAACAGTGCAGAGCCTGATTAGCACAAGAAACTGATTATCAGCCTCCGGACCTACAGCTGATTCAGCACAGCAGGCCACATGCTAGAACTGAAAGTGAAACTAGCAGCAAGGAGGCAAATTGCTGGGGGGTGGACTGCTGGCAATGTTGGACTGCTGAAACTGCAAGGAGGTAAGTCAATAACTATAAATGTCTATAGAATGTTCAAATGATTAGACTTTTTTAAAAAGACTGCTTTATTATTGTTCTACACAACTTAACAAAATGAAGAAGCTTTTTAAAATAAATGCTTGATCTGAAGAGGCCCAGTGCTATTATATCTTCTTTTAAATAGCAGAGAATAACTATACTTCCAGAAAGCCACAACAAATTTAAAGATCTGTAAAAGTATAATCTGAAATGTAACAGTGTCCTGTTTAGTATTAAGATAAGACAGCTGAGTTAAATCCTGACTTAGTCATGTTTGGAGTAGATCTATTTAAATAATTGGGAGGAGTTAGTGTGACTACATTTAAGAAAACTTTCTGGCATTAATATACTGCCATAATGTACATTTCTCCAATTCTTTGCTATTTCTATGGGTCAGACACACATGCACAGAAATACACAGCAAACAGTGTATATCATATGTACTGTTTGCTGTTTGGCAAATTGCTGGGAGGCAGAGGCCTTTTTTCCTTGTTTTCCTCCTCAAAAACTAAGGTGCGTCTTCTACTCCGAAAAATACGGTAATTCTGGCTTTCCCAGTTGTATCTTGGCCTTTCTTCAAAGAGTTTAGGGGTAGGTATACTAAAAGATTGTTTTCTATTTGATTATTCCAACAACCTTGTTTGACAGTTTAGGTTGTAGAAGAGTGATTCACCCAATGATCTCGAATTTAATCCAGGTCTTACAAATTTAATTTTCAAATGTTTGACCCATTAAACCAACAATATCTTAACACCCACTACCTAGGAGTACATACTGTGTTATATTTTATTATTAGTTTCTTCATTATGCTAATGGACCTGAATTTCCAGGATGCCTTGGTAATTCTTCAACAACTATTTGAGAACTAATTTGGCCAGCTCAAATGAAGATAAATTAGACTATATCCTCTACCTCTGAAGAAAAATATGTTTGCAAAAGGGTAAATGAACCTTTCCATTCATAAAAAAATATTAGCTGTTCAGATCTTCCATTCCTTTTCTGTCCTATTTTTTTTTCTTTTATCTCTTTTCTATTAGACTGTGAATCTCTTCACAGGAATTACCTTACCTTTCAGTACCTGCACAATGCTTAGAACATATTAGGCATTTTCGTCTGCATTTTTTTTAAAAAAAACATTCCTTTGATGCCGTTGAAGTTTTTAAAAAGTTGTATTGTGACTGGGAAGGACAGTTGAGCAGTTGGCATAACCCTTTCATTCCTGCCGCTGCCCATCCTTAGAACGCTGCCTGTGCTCACAGGAATTAAGCTCCCTCAAAGCTTCCATTGGCCTGGTTTATAACAGAGACTAGCAGCATACGGAAAGAATAGAAAGAATGGAGGAATAGAAGGAATAGGAAAAAATGTGAAAGGGGGTGGGCAGCAATAAAGAACATGAATGCTAGAAAATGAAATCTGGTTCAAGACTTGAAAAAAAAACCATGAAATTTTAGTCCAACACGTTCAAAGACTGTCCAGTTCAAGACAGCTTTGATGGATTCACAAGTGGAAAGTGTCAGCAGCAGCAGCAATAGTTCTGATTTAATAATTAAAGCTGTCCTTCAACTAATTTTAAAATTGTGTACATATACCGTATTTTTTGGAGTATAAGACGCACTTATAAGACGCACCTAAAAGAGGCTGAAAATTTGGATGCATGTTATACTCTGAATGTAGCTTTTCCGAAGCTTTTTTCCCCAGCCCTAAGGAGGTGCTAACAATCTTCCCAGCTTCCTACTCCGTTTTTGCAGGCTTGTTTTCATTCCTACTCCCTCTGAAAAAGGTTTTTTCAGCCCTAACCAGGTGCTAATGATCTTACTGGCTTGCAGCATTTTTTAATTCCTACTCCCTCCGAAGTAGTTTTTTCCTGCACTAAATCTTTGCAGGCTTGTTTTCATTCCTACTCCTCTGAAAAAGGTCTTTTCAGGCCTAACGAGGTGCTAACGATCTTACCGGCTTGCAGCATTTTTTTATTCCTACTCCCTCGAAATAGTTTTTTACCAGCCCTAAGTCTTTGCAGGCTTGTTTTCATTCCTACTCCCTCTGAAAAAGGTTTTTTCAGCCCTAACCAGGGAATAAAATAATGTGCTGAAGCTGAACAGACTAAGGACACTAGCCAGATGAATACCTGGTAGGTAGATTTTTCCCCCCTATTTTCCTCCCCCAAAACTGAGGTGCGTCTTATACTCCTGTGTGTCTTATACTCTGAAAAATACAGTAATTATCAAATAAACGTGTAAAGAGAAGGAATCGTTTCTTGCATGACTGCTTTAGAGCGGTAATTAATGCCTAGAAATGATTCCGAATGATTTACAAACCTATACTATACACCCAATAACCTCTTGTGTTTGAATGTCAACAGGCATTAAAAGAGAGCTTCGTGAAAGCCATTGGTGTTGGAATAGGATTTGACCTTCAAAGGATAGAGTTTAATGTGTCCCCAGTGGAGCTGGAAGTAGGAAAAACATACAATGAAACTATTGTACTCTTGGATGGTGAAGAAGAAAAGGAGTGGACATTTGAGGTATGATTTTAATTTACAAGCTATTCCCTAGATCCATCATATATATTGAACTGAAACATAATAGGTTTGCATTGAAATAAATGATACTGTCTCTAGCATTATTAGTGTCTACCTCCTCATCAGCTAAAATCTTTCCTCCTCTCTCACTTTCTGCTATAACTTTAGCAGCAACATATTTCTAGCCTCGGCTATAAACGACTGAGTCTGAAGTATGAAGTTACCATCTGACTTTTGTCCAATAACTTTTGGCATGCTGATGTAATGAGTGGGTTGAAGAATAGGCTTTCCTAATGAAATGCAGCATTTTCCCAAGACAAACAAAAATAAATAACTGCACCAATTCCTATTACTCACCTCCAATTGAAGCATCTTTTAAACTTCTAATGTCTATAATCTGCATGAGGCTATGACAATAACTTCAGATTCATTAGATTTTTTTAAAATGAAGTAATGTGAAAATCATTGAAAAATGCCCTTTTAACTCCTAGGTGATGAAATTTAGCTCCTGTTTTGAAACATGAAATTTAAAGATGAAACAAGTGTCATTTTGTATTTTAAATAATGATCAAGAAAGAAATTGGACTGCATCTTTATCATCCATACTGTTCTTTGATTGGTGGACCATGTCATCAGAATCACAAAGTTTTGTTGTTTTACTTGTTAAATGAGAAAAGGGAAAAAGTGCAAACAAGTATTTAGTTGAGAAAGGCTAGCTTAGATTGTATTGTCACCAACCTTCCTCGTGGAATGGCACAACTCGTCATAGCCAACTCACTGTGGCCAACACATTGCAGGGCAATTCGCTATGGGGCAATTCAATAAATGCAAATGTTCAACTAATTTTGATGGAACCATGATCAATAATAATAAAATAAAGAAAGCTAATCCAGAAATACAAGAATTACAATAATTTTGATGAAAACGTGGTCACCAATAATAAAAGTAACTGAATGAAACGATTAATACAGCATTGAGTTATCCTGTGGTGAGTTGGACGTGACAAGTTGTCCCATAGCGAGTTGGCTATGGCGAGTTGTCCTAGACCAGTGATGGTGAATCTATGGCACACGTGCCACAGGTGGCATGCAGAATCATATCTGAGGGCACGCGAGGCGTTGCCCTATGTCAGCTCCAGAGCGCATGCACACACTGGCCAGCTGATTTTTGGACTTCTTTTTGGCCATTTTCGCTCTCCCCAGGCTTTAGGAAAGCCTCCTGAACCCTGGGGACAGTGAAAAACGGCCCAATGGGCCAACCGGAAGTTCGGAAACAAACTTCTGGTTGGTCCGTTTTTCGCCGTCCCCAGGGTTCAGGAGTCCGGAGGTTTCAGTGAGGCCTGTGCACATGTGCAGGGGGGGGGTTGTGCGCACATGCGGGGGGCAGCATGAGGATTGTGCTCATGTGTGGAGGGAGGGCATTGCATTATGGATGTGGACACACATGCGCGCTCTAGCACGCGCGTGCACCCTTTTGGCACCCGAGCCAAAAAAGGTTCGCCATCACTGTCCTAGACTCCTTCCTGAAGCATGTAAGTCATACCAAATTTTACTTCTGCTTTATTTGTTACTCAGGAGACCCGGTTAGATGATTGCCACCATATTGCAGTTGCTCTTGGAAAATCAGGAGAGTTTGGAAAATACCACTCTGGGGTAAATTATTCTGCAAATTATCCTTAATTTTTCATAATATACTTGAAATTAATACTGGCTGAAATTTGATACTTTCTGCTATATGAGAAAATGTGTGTGTCTGTGGTGGTGGTGGTGGAGTTTCGGTTTTCACTGTCAGCTGAAGTTTTAAAATTTTGCTCCAGTTAAATATCTGTTGATCATGTTGTGCTTGAGCATGCTTTACCCCACAAAGAAGTTGCTGTACTACAAAACAACTAACAAATATTATTGATTGATTGATTGATTGATTGATTGATTGATTGATTGATTGATTGATTGATATATTGTAGAGATTTTTTTGTTTAAATATTGGCCTTGGTAAATAATAAATAAATATTTATTTATTTATTTATTTATTTATTTATTTATTTATTTATTTATTTATTTATTTATTTATTTATTTAATTTGTCAAACATGTACCGACAAAGAGCCGAGGTGGCGTAGTGGTTAAAATGCAGCACTGCAGTTCAGCAGTTCAGCTGTTCAAATCTCACCGGTTCAAGGTTGACTCAGCCTTCCATCCTTCCGAGGTGGGTAAAATGAGGACCCAGATTGTTGGGGGCAATATGCTGAACTCTGTAAACCGCTTAGAGAGGGCTGTAAAGCACTATGAAGCGGTATATAAGTCTAAGTGCTATTGCTATTGCTATGTATAAGATAAATATAAACATGATTATGGATACAAGATATGGATATGAATAAATAGGGACAGTAGGACAGGGATGGCAGGCACGTTGGTGCACTTATGCACGCCCCTTACAGACCTCTTAGGAATTGGGTGAGGTCAACAGTAGACAGTCTAAAGTTATGGGGGTTTGGGGAAGTAACCACAGAGTCAGGTAGTGCATTCCAAATATACAGAAATGCCTAAAACAATAGCATAAGGAAGGTACCAGATAATTCTGTAAGGTATGGCAATCATTAGCAATTCAGCAACCTTACTGGGGAAAAATGAAATATGATCACTTGGAGAAAAATAATATTGTACCAGCAATATTTATCCTTACATAAACTTGAGGATTCTATCTTGAACAATTTTTTCCTACAAATATTCTTTGAGCTCATATCCATCATTTATATTCCCCTGAATCAGTGTTACATTGGCAGCTTTTATCAACTGATACAGAGCTGAATTTTATTTATTTATTTCTCTATCTATTTATCCAATTTATATCTGGCTGCCTATTTCCCAAAAAGTGACTCTGGAGAGGATCCAACCTTTAGATTTTACATACATATTAAGTATTTTGTCAGCAATTTCATATGTTGGATTTTTAAAAAACTAGAATAAATTAGTTCTGGCTATGTTTCCTTTTCTATTATTAATCTCATGAATTTCTTTTTTTTTTTTCTTCATCTTTTCTGTGCCCTGAGTAACATCTTGAAACGGAATAACATGATGAGTACATGTGTGTGTGTGTACGAATTTATGCTCTTGTTATTTAAAAAAAACTTGCATGTTTAATACAGAGGCAGACAACTATGGGCCTTCTGCTTCCTACAGCTCCATATTTGCAACCTCCTCCAATACATGGAGTTTCTTCAGTTGAAGCTCAGAAGCAAATTACTTTCAGCACTGCAGTTTTTTTCTTGTTTTTTCACATGAAAGTGGAAATGGAAGCAGCCTCTTTGAGGAAAACCAATTCCATTACATCCCTTAAAACGCCCAAACTCCCCAAACTAGATGGAAAATCTGCCAATTTGGTGGCACGACTTTCAGACGATTTGGAGGCGTCGAGGGAAATGGGGACTTATCAAGGGGTCCCACTACCATTCTTTTCCTTTTCAAAAAGAAGGGGGGGGAAACGGGGGGAAGAAAGGCTGAATTATTATCCCATTCCTTCTGCTGCTATGCCTTTGCTTTAAACAACCATAGTGACATTATGCACATGGACATTACCAGACGGAGTTATGCAGAAATAAAAACAAATACATTATTGGTAGAAAGAGGTGGAAGAACTAACAGAAGGGAACTGTGGAACAGATCGTGGTGTACTTACATGCAAGTTTCAAGTTAAGCTAAAGAGAAAAAGAAAGCCAACCAAGTTTCCAAAATATGATCCTGCGCATGTACACCACACTTTCAAGGAGTACATCAGGATTTGGTTATTGTGAACTACCCAGAGTAACTTAAGATGGGTGGCTATATAAATTATCATCTTTTAAAGACCCCGTAATCCCTTGGGGGGAGGTGGAGTCTTAGTCAACTGAATGGAGCTGAATGTTTACTGGCCGGATGCCCTTCCTGTCGCCAATGCAGAGATTGTTTCAGCAGATATATTCTCATTGTGCCCAGAGAGAGAAATATCTGCCTCTACCTAGGATCGAACTCACAGCCTCCTGATTGTGAGGTGAGAGCCCCACCTCTAGGCCACTACACCACTCTGGATGGCTATATAAATCTAATTAATTAATTAATTAATTTGCTCTTAAGTTCTGTATTGCTCTGATACTATGAAAGAATGTTGTCCAGATTCCCAAAAAGAAGGGAGTGCATGCCAGGGGAGCAAAAGACAGCCCAGTTTAGATATTTTGTGTAGGAGAGACTTAAGATGGTCGTCCTTCGTATTTCCCAGAGTATAGGTTTAATGGTGCAAATTAATCTATTTTAATGGCAAGATTTATGTCTATATGGCATGTGCAATAAAGGAAACTGCCTCAGAAGAGTCTCAACGTGTTTTTGTTGGTTTTGGGAGCCTGGCAGGGAACCAGAGGAATGAGGGAGGGAAATCAAAGAAATTATTAAAGATGAATATGCAAAGAAACTGCCAAAGACCAAGAAACAAAAAGGGAATCAAATGTCAAATGACAGAATAGATAGTGGACATTGCCAAGAAGAGAAGCCAAAAAGGCCAAAGATCTCAGGAACAAACTTGACAAATTATTTCAGAGAGCTGCAAAGAAGCAGTATTACAACAAATCTGCAAAGACATCAAAGTTGGTAACAGAGGAAAAACAAGGACAGTTTCCCCAAAAGTCTTTAAGCTAGGAAGGAGGTTCCAGTCTCAAACTGGTAAGCTGAAGGATGCCCATCGATAGATAATAACTCAAAGAAAAATGAAAGGAATGTGTTGAAATTCCACAGAGTAAATATACAGAATCAACATCCACAATACCATAGAACAGTGTTTCCCAACCTTGGCAACTTGAAGATGTCTGGACTTCAACTCCCAGAATTCCCCAGCCAGCATTCGCTGGCTGGGGAATTCTGGGAGTTGAAGTCCAGACATCTTCAAGTTGCCAAGGTTGGGAAACACTGCCATAGAAGATACTTCCTACTTCCAAAAACTAGATGATTAAGTTAGAATAAATCCTCTAGTCATTACCAAGTTGGAAGCTACAAAAATTGATACAATATCTACAAAACTATGGCGAGCAATAGAAGAGAAATCAGTAAAGGTTTTAACCGCAAACTTGGATAATGACACAGTGGCCAGTTGATTAGAAGAGGTCAGTCTACATTCCAGTACTAAAGAAAAGGTAACAGAGTATGCAAACTATCATACAATATCCTTAATTTTACATGCTAGCAAAATAACCCTTTAGAAAAGGCCAAAGAACACAAGTCATTTTCTCTGGATAATTGAGAAAGCCAGAAATAACAAAAAACAGTATGTGCTTTGTTGACTATAGAAAAGACTTTGATTGTGGGGATTATGAGCAGTGCACTTAGAAAATGAGAAACTCAGAACATTTCTTTATTCTTATGCAAAACCTGTATTGCGGGCAGGAAGTCACATTGTGGACCTCACATGATGGACTCATGGAGAAGTCTGTATCTAGGTTGGCAAAGGAGTGAGACAGGATTGTATACTCTTCCCCTAACTATTTATTCAAATTACATGCAGCATATACATTGAGGGAACTGAACTGGAAGAAGATTCATGTAATTTAAAAGCCGGAAGAAGAAATATTGATATTTCTGCTGATGATACTACCCTGATAGCCCAAAAATCCAAAGCATGGGCAAGCTCAAGGCCCACAATGAGCAACTGGGACTAAAATGAGGAAGATCAAACCAATAATAACAGATATAACCAGCTTTAGAACTAACCATGAAGATATTGAAGAGGTAGGTAGCTGCTATCTTTTAGGATCATCAATCAACAGTAAAAAAAAAAAGTAATATATATATGCCACAGGACACTACGCAGTAGAGCAGCCACGAAGATTGCCGATCAAAAATAAGAACTGTGCAAACCATGGTGTTCCCTGTGGCACTTTACACAGAAGCAGAAGTTGGATTTCGAAGAACCAGGATAGAAAGAGTATTGACACTTTTGAACCTTGGGATCTGAAAAGACTTTAAAAATATCATGGCTAGCCAAGCGAACAAATGGATCGTTGAACTCATCGACTCAGAGTTCTCACTCAGGGTACACATTACCAGGCTCAAATGATCACACTTCAGACACGTCAAGGGGAAAATCTAGTTCTCGGTGGAAGTTCATACAGTTGAAAAAAGTGAGAGGAAAGAGAAGAGGATGACCAGCAGCAGAGTGTATTGACTCAATTATAGCAGTTATTGGAAAACCTGAAGGACCAGGTGGGGGAACAGATCCACCTGGAAGAAATCCATGTGGTCATTAAGAATCAATACCATCTTGATGGACCATAATCAACTTGCTGTTATTGCCAGCTTCAGATAACATCATCCACAAGCTTCTAAGCACCGCAGAAAATAAATTACAGCCCCTGATTTAAGGGGGAGGGGTGGAGTTCCCAGCCCTATTTATTTGCTTCTTGGCATTTATTTTCTGAAAGCTTGTGATCCATTTTTCTCACTTGGAGAATATTTCCATTTCTTTAAAGGAGTACTATTTTTATAATCGTTTTCTTGACAGTGCTCATTATTCATAATAAATTCTTGGACTTGGATAGTACCTTTCTTGATCTATGATGCACATACTAACTCAATTACTATCAGTGTGTTGATGACTAATCCCCAAGTAATGTAGAGACATTTGACTTTTTTTATTTTCCATTTAACTTCTTTTTTTAACAGGTTTTTTTACAGCATTGAAGTCAGATGTGACTGCTTTGGAATTGTTGAGCGATTTCCAGTCTACTTATAAATTAAACTTGGTAGCACTATGATCACTATTTCTTTCTTTTTTTAATAGTCTTTA
The DNA here is from genome assembly GCA_023053685.1 of Diadophis punctatus similis. Taxonomy (NCBI): domain Eukaryota; kingdom Metazoa; phylum Chordata; class Lepidosauria; order Squamata; family Dipsadidae; genus Diadophis; species Diadophis punctatus. The sequence continues at coordinate 9,680,430 of JALIGW010000016.1, read as the reverse complement.
TTAATTATGTTAAAAAGACAAACAAACATACAAACAAACATAAAAACATGTGTAAACATATGTATATACAAATAAAGTATCAAATATCTTAGAAAATAGAAAACATTGAACATACTATGATCACTATTTCTAGTGAGATGAGCGTGTACATCTCGGATTTTTTAGGTTCTGTATCAAATTTGAACATACTGGTTGACCTGAAAACTATTTTTTTTCCTTTGTCTTTCATTTCACGTATGTAAAAGTTTTTTAGGAAGCCTTGCTTCTCAACCAGAAAAATCTTAATCTATTTTTCCCTTCTTTTAGATGATTCCCAGCAATAAGCCTGCATTTACAATACTGACTTTCAATGATTTAGTTGCCTCTGCTGTTCCTCTTACACCAGAAGACCCTGCTTGCTGGGAAAGCTTTTGCTCTAGACAGGAAATGCCAACACGACAGAGTTGTACTCCAAAATGAGAGAAGCTGGATTTACTCAAAAAGAAATTGAAAGCCTTCAGAGGCTGAAAATTGTTATTTTACCAACAGCTAATTGGTGTGGAAATGTATGGGGCAAGAGGGAGAGCACTTGGGCAAAAAAAAAACCCTTTTAAAGTTGTTTTCCTTGCTGTGTATACATTTGTAAATATTTTCCCATATCTCTCAGATTTGATTTAAACTGTTCTATGGCTTAACTTGTATAAGTGGCTCGTTCTTCTTTCTCTGTAATGAAAGAATTGGTATATTTCCATTGACTCCTACGCATGAATCAGGGAACGTATCCGTTTTCTCTGTTGAATGGCCTGTGTAATTGCAGAAGATATACAGGGTAAGGGTTGCATGTCTACTTCTTCACGAAAGAAGGTATTCTTCACTGATAAGGTATTATGTGATGAACTTCAATTTCCCCAATAATCACCTCATTGTTCCTACTGTTATTGTTATATACTCAAATGTACTACCCTCAGTGGTGGGTTCCTACCAGTGCGGTCCACTCTATAGCACCGGTAGCGGCCCACTGGTGACGTCACAGTACCGATGCGGTCGGTTGCCGGTGCCTGGGCACCGCCATTTAAAAAAAAAATTAATTTTTTAAAAAAAATTTCTTCTGCGCATGCCCAGAAGCCGAGTTTCCGGCACTGCTCATGCACTGCCTTCCTACCCCACAGTGAGTCCAAGCAGGGGAGGATGGCTGAGGGAGCGCATGAGACGCTGAAAGAACGGGTGGAAGGAGCTATCTCCATTCCCCTCCCTTCAGCAGTCCGAGAAGCCACGAATGTGCGGTGATGATCCTAGGCATTTTTGCATGTTCGAGGCTTCTCGAGCTGCTGAGGGGAGGGGGAATGGGCAGTAGGACCTATCTCAGTTCCCCTCTCTTCAGCAGTCCGAGAAGCCACGCCCACCTGGTGACATGGCTGGCAAGCCACACCCACAAAATAAGCCATGCCCACGGAGTGGTAGTAAAAAAATTAGGAACCCGTCCCTGACTACCCTACTACATAATGGAAATGAGTGGAAGAAGAAAAGTACAAGGCCATATTGACTATTTCCAGAATAAGTGGTCTCTGGTTGCCTATCATGACAAAGAAGGTCTAATGATGGTGTCCTGTAATATTAAGGGAAACAGACTTTATGCAAGCTTGTCTATATAAATTACAGAGTTGCCAAGGTTAGCATATCTAATAAATGTGGATGTGAGAAAGGAAATAAACACAACTGCTTTTGAGTTATGTATTTCCAGGTAATGACAAGAAGTAATGAAAACAAACTCCTGTATAGCCTAGCTATCACAACAGATGGTTGTCTTGAGTTTTATAACTTCTACTTCTTGGACTATTTCTTTTTCAGAACTGAAATCGCATGTGTATGTAAAAAGTATGTTCTGAGTCTAGGAAATGACCCTGTCCCTTGGATTGCAGTGGAGCCCTGGACGGTTCAACCAGGAAAAGAATCTTGAGTTGCTTTCAAGTCTTAAGTATATAGAGTGTCTGGACCTGGATCCCATGCCCAGTCTCCAAAAAAGATTCAGAGGACAAGGGATATGAAAAATCTGTTATTGAGAATTAGCTATTGTCAGTCAGAGTAGGCATTATGAGAGTAAATCTTAATCCCCCAGTGTGGCATCTCTGAACAACATTATACTCCATGAAACTTCTTTAGGTTCATATCAGACTCAATAATCCATCATTTTTTAAAGGTGGTTCTAGTTAAAAATAAATGAACAGTACCATTCTCAACCATAATTTCTATTTTCAAAGGTGTCCCTTGGCCTTATGTAAAACCAGAGACATTTAGGCAAAACCTAAACAGGGAGAATGGCCTCACCAGTTTGCCTTCTGTTAAATGGATGTTTTGTTATTCATTCCTCTCACTATGACAATTTTTTAAAGGCTTCATAATCTCAAAATTCTAAATGTACCCAAAGACCCAAAACAGATATGAATCTAGATCAGTGATGGTGAACCTATGGCACGTGTGCTGGAAGTGGCACGCGGAGCCATATGTCCGGGCACGCCAGTTGTCGCCCATTGCTCTTCTGGGTTCGCCAGAAACCAGAAGAGCAACTCCCTGGCACGCATGTGCGCACACATTCGCACTGGCCATCTGGTCTTCGTGCATGCATGCGTACCAGAAACTGGAAGACCAGGTGACAGCTGCGCATGCACATGCTGGAAAGTGGAAGTTCAGCTTCCCAGCGTGCACATGTGTGCCGGGGAACTGCTCTTCCAGTTTCTGGTGCTACGCCCCCCTGTGCGCGCACGCTCCTGTTTCGGCACTCGGTACCAAAAAGGTTCGACAACACTAGTCTAGTTGGACCAATAGAAGAAAGCAAGAAAGCTTCAGTGTTTTTCAGTACCATGGAGAGTAGATGAACTGCCCTAGTGAGCAAGATATTAGGAGTTGAACCTTTCTACCATCAAATGCCATCACCTTCAAAAGCCTAAATCTCATAAATTGCCAAAATGATTAGCAAAAATTGGGGCGGGGGGGGGGAGGATTGGGTGCCAATAAGGATTGTCGCCCATCAGGAGTGGGCTGTTTGCAGGATATCATATTTATCCTGATTCTATTGTATCTTTCATCAGGTTCTGCCATCTCCTTTTTTATTTAGTAAGAGAGGATACTGGCTAGTATTTTAGTTTATTATAACTCCCTTGAAGTTTCTCCCTTAGAGAATACAGATTAACACAATGCAATGGGACCTTGGAGTTCTAATCCAACCCCCTGTTCTAGTAGGAGATCCTATACCATTTCGGACAAATGGTTGTCCAGTCTTTTCTTAAAAGACGATGAGCACACACAATTTCTGGAGGCAGTTCCACTGATCAGTTCCACCATTAATCAGTTCCACTGATTAAATTGTTCTCACTGTCAGGAAATTTCTCCCTAGTTCTAGATTGGATCTCTCCTTGATATGTTTCCACTGGTTACTTCTTGTTCTGCCCTTAGGTGTTTTAGAGAACAGGTTGACCCCTCTTCTCTGTCACAGCTCTTCAAATATTGGAAGGCTACTATCGTGTCACACTAGTCCTTTTCTTTGTTAGACTAGACATACCCAATTTCTGTAACCATTCAACATATGTTTTAGCTTCCAACCCCCTAATCTCCTTTTTTTGCACTATACTCTTTCCAGAGTCTCAATATTTTTTGTAACATAGTGATCAAAACTGGATGCAGTATTCCAAGTGTGGTCTTACCAAGGCAGTTTAAAGTGATACTAACACTTCCATGACCTTGATACTATCCCTCTGTTGATGCAACTTAGGACCACATTAGCTTTTTTGGCAGCTGCGGTACACAGTTGGCTCATATTTAAGTGGTTGTCCACTAGGACCGGTAGATCCCGCTCACAGTTATTGCTCATGAGCCAGGGGCGGGTTCCTAATTTTTTACTACCACTCTGTGGGCGTGGCTTATTTTGTGAGTGTGGCTTGCCAGCCATGTGACCGGGTGGGCGTGGCTTCTCGGACTGCTGAAGGGAGAGGAACTGAGATAGGTCCTGCTGCCCATTCCCCCTCCCCTCAACAGCTCGAGAAGCCTCAAACGTGCGAAAATGCCTAGGATCATCACCGCGCGTTCGTGGCTTCTCGGACTGCTGAAGGGAGGGGAATGGAGATAGCTCCTGCCGCCCGTTCTTTCAGCGTCTCATGCACTCCCTCAGCCATCCTCCCCTACTTGGACTCACTGTGGGATAGGAAGGCAGCGCATGAGCAGTGCCGGAAGCTCGGCTTCTGGGCATGCGCAGAAGAAAATTTAAAAAAATAATAATTTTTTTTAAATGGCGACACCCAGGCACCGGCAACCGACTGCACCGGTACTATGACGTCACCAGTGGGCCGCTACCGGTGCTATAGAGTGGACCGCACTGGTAGGAACCCACCACGGTCATGAGCCATATACACCTATTCTATAACTCTGAATTTGGTGCATTAGACAAAATGATGTGTATTTCCATACTGGTTTTACTTCTGTTTTCAGATTATAATCAGATTGTCAGAAGACTTACTGGTTTGCAATAAATCAGATTTTTATACATAAATCCAAGGCTCACTGATACAATTTTAGGGATGAAAGTCATTTAAGCCATTAAATTGACTACCTTGTCCAGTGCAGGGTTTTAAATGTATGTATTCCTAAGAGCTCTTTGTCTCTCCAAACTCTGCTTAGACAACTCTAGCAAAATGGAGTCCGCCACCTCTCTGAGCCATTGATTCTGTTGCTCTTAATGTAGGAGATTTCTCCTCACATTTAATCAGAAACATCCTTCTTGTAATTTAAATCCATTATTCTGTAACCTGGCCTGTGGGATGAGAAAGAAATCTTGACCTTTCCTGTACCAACCACTTGCCCCTCTGGAAATGCTAAATCTTCCCTCTCTGCCCAGCTCTTTCAATCTCTCTTCATATAACTTTGTTTTTAAATGTCTACGGAGATTCTCAATCATCCGGGGTCACGTTTGTCCCAAAAGTGTTTTTTCCAAGAGGCAACTGGACTTTCTTTGATTTTTTTTCCTTGAAGACGTTTCACTTTTTATTCAAGAAGCTTCTTCAGTTCTGACTTCAGAATGAGAAGCGAAATGTCTTCAAGGAAAAAACAAAGAAAGTCCAGTTGCCTCTTGAAAAAGCACCTTTCGTAAAACTTTGTTTCTAGTCTCCTTATTGTCTTCGCTGCTTTTCTCTGAATCTTATCCATTATATTTGAATCCTTAAAGCGGGGTATCCAGAATAGCACACAATGCTTAGGATGGTATATGACCAAAGCAAAATAGAGTGGCACTTTGCTTCCTATAATTTGGAAATTGCTTCTGCGGGCTTAAATTACATCCTGAGCCTTAAATTTCCTAATGCTTTTTCTATATTTATGGCCATATATATATATATTTTTTCTTGATGTCCATTAACATCTTTGGCAGCAGCAGGAAGCAAAAAGTTTTCTCTATAAGATGTTGCAAATCTACTCAGAAATGCAATGCTAAATTACATGGGCTGATAGTCTGACATCGTATTAAATCCTTTTTTTTCTGCAGTGTACTAGTCTCAATTTGTCTGGATTTTGGATGCTGATCTTAAAACACTGCATTTCAACAGAATTCTCTTTCACAGGAAATGTTCTCTTTATTGGAATTTTTTTGGATTACCTGTCATCATTGCATTGGTTTTTAAGGTATTCATGTTTTCCTACTGCACAGATCAATTATTAAAAGCACAAATCTCTAAAGCTATATTTATTTATAAATAGTATGATTCAGTGTCTCTATATTTTAAACTCAAAACATACCAGCAAAATAGCCCCTGTGAAATGTCTTGATTTACAATTCAGCCTTGTCTTGGTTTTTCAAAAAATTACCATTCAGACTAAGTTACTAATTGCCAGTATTGTTAATCATGCACTCTCGATCGCTCAGTGTAAATGTATAAAAATATTAAAACTGTCATTGAATGAGAGCTGAACATTTGGAATAAATGTACATTTAAAAAAACAATGTTCATGTTCTTCTAATTGAACAGCATAAAGGATTTAGTTTGAATCCCAAATATATTTCTATTGCCTACACTCTCTAAAACACCCCTTTCTCACACATGCACATACGCACAACTGCACACCAAAGACTTGGAGCAGAAGTCCCATTTCTAAATAAGTTCATACCAAGAAACTTAATTCAAAAAAGAGCTCAGCTTGCATTTAATCTTCAATAATTACAAAAATATTAGCAAGGTAATGCTCTTTGTATCTACATTGATTTGTGTCTTTGGTCATCCATGAGTACACTTATTCCTCTATAGAACCAGCTTTGCTCAGGTAAATTTGGACTGCTGGCAGATGAAAATGGAGACAAAACTGGTGGTGAAGTATCTCCTCGCAAGCCTCTTTTTTTCTGAGCTAAGCAGGCTGCAGGAAAGTGGCTACTCTTAGTGAGGTTTTTTTTTAATTCCCAGCAAAGGCCACTTACCCTTCTGCCTCATTTATTTCTTATTTGTTTCAATCAAAGCTAAGAGAACTTTATATAAAATTGTGGCTCGTTGGGTTGCGAATTAAGCAGATGAATGACCGATAACAAAAATCGATTGATCCAAAATGTCTATTGGGTGAAGGAGAAATCAAGACAGGAGAGAATCTACCCTGACTTAAATGGTTCATTACACCGATATGTAGACAGGCAGAAACAAAGCAAAGTTAACCCCTAACATCACTGACAGGTAGCAACCATTTGTGAGGGAAACATATACATAATGGAGCAAATTTTTACTACTTTTAGAGAGAGATGTAAATGAACACATGGGCAAAAGTCTTGTCATAGAGGCGTGTGACACTTAGTGACAAATGTCCTATCTCATGATGAGATAAGAATGGGCAATATTGAAAGGCCCACAGATTTTAACTCAATTTCCTGGCTTTCTAAGAAATAGTAGGAGGCCTTTTAGTCTCATCCTGTCACCTAGAATGAGGTTGAAAGTTGCTAGTCTGTGAACAAATAAGTTAATTTTTCAATGTATAAAAAGGGGGGATAGAAGTGGTTTACCTCAGGATGGTATCCTCCCATTTTCATTCCCATTTCTATCCTTAAATCATCCCAATTCTTATAGATCTGATCCTTCCCCAGAAAGTCAACTTGGGGATTTTAAAAGGCTTTTGGGGTGGAAAGACTAACAGTGGATGTGGGAACAGAAATCTCCATTTCCATTCTCATTACAGGTTGTCCTCAACTTACGTCCACAATTGAGTCCAAAATTTCTGTTGCTCAGCAAGACATTTGTTAAGTGAACCTTGCCCCATTTCACGATCTTTCTTGCCACAGTTGTTAAGTGAATCACTGCAGTTGTTCATTTAGTAACACAGTTGTTAAGTGAATCTGACTTCCCCATGGACTTTGCTTGTCAGAAGCAGGATCACATGACCATGGGCATGATGTAACAGTTGTAAGTGTGAAAAATGGTGGTAATAGTTGTAAGTCGCTTTTCAGTGCCGTTGTAGCTTTGAATCATTACTAAATGAACTACCTGTATAACCTACTCAATAAACCATGCTTAAACAATACATGATTTAGTGTGCTTAGCAAACTAAGCCAATGAATTAAATAATACTTTCTGAAACTTTTCAGTGTGGTTTAATATAAAGTGAACTCTACAAAGAATCTTTTTCTCCAGAGAAACGTACCTGATTTTTCGGAGTCTAAGACGCACCTTTTTCCTCCCTAAAAGAGGCTGAAAATTTGGGTGCGTCTTATACTCCAAATGTAGCTTTTTCGACGCTTTCCCCCCCAGCCCTAACGAGGTGCTAACGATCTTCCCGGTTTCCTACTCCATCGGAAGAAGTTTTTTTCCAGCCCTAAGTCTTTTCAGGCTTGTTTTCATTCCTACTCCCTCTGAAAAAAGTTTTTTCAGCCCTAATGAGGTGCTAACGATCTTACTAGCTTGCAGCATTTTTTTTATTCCTACTCCCTTGAAGTAGTTTTTTACCAGCCCTAAGTCTTTGCAGGCTTGTTTTCATTCCTACTCCCTCTGAAAAAGGTTTTTTCTGCCCTAACCAGAGGATAAAATAATGTGCTGAAGCTGAACAGACTAAGGACGCTAGCCAGATGAATACCTGGTAGGTAGATTTTTTCCCCTATTTTCCTCCCCCAAAGCTAAGGTGCGTCTTATACTCCGGTGCGTCATACTCCGAAAAATACGGTAGTTGAATGGTGAATGCATTGCAGACAATCTAAAGTTTACCCAATTTACATCCCAGCCCCCAAATAAAAATGGGCATCTCTCAGAGAGATTATGAATCATCTGAAAGTAGAGTTAAAAACCAATGTGAGAGCAAACTGTGCAGAGAAATTGAATATATTTGTGTACATTTGCCTCCCAACCTTGAATGTACTATGCTGTTCCCATTAGCCCTGAAATAAACATTATGGATTCTGTTTAGATAATTCTCAAGATTATTAAATGAATACTGATAATAAAATCCATTTCTCTTTACCTGAAATGAACTGTTTATTTTTATGTGTGATTAACTGGCTGACAGAGATACTGTCATTTTTGTACAAACTCTCATTGGCCACAACCAAGTACCATTCCTATAGGGTTAAGTCAGACAGCAGTTATCTAGTCACATTACATAATTTTTTTTTTTACTTTTATGCAGTTCAAAGAGTTTTATGTTTGGTATATGTGCTTGGAAATGGTAGAGGTATGTTCTGGCTAGTAATGAGAAATGTAATGGCTGCAATTCTAAGGAGATAAGAGTTGTGTTAAAAGCTTGTTTTGAAGCCATCAGATGGTGAACCAGTAGAGTCACTGAATACTGATTGATTGCACTGAACATTTTCAAATCACTTCTGGCTCTTTGCATGCCTTTCTAGCTTCATGCATGCTTGCTGATGTCTTTGAGACCGAGGATATGCAATAATGTTCGGTCATGTTTTCTTAGATTGCCTGTAAAGTTTCCCTGTCTTGAAATTCTTTATTTTGTTATCCAGGGGATAATCATTCTTATTCCCTGGCCAAAGCGAGTGTGTGTGTGTGTGTGTGTGTGTGTGTGTGTGTGTGTGTGTGTGTGTGTGTGTGTTAACATGGTGTGCTACAGGCAGGTGAGAGTTTAGGTGGGAAGGTGAGTGGGACCTTCAGGCAAGTGTCAGTGGGTGGATCTTATGAGTGAGTACAAGTGTGGGTATGCAGTTGGACGTTATGGCCTAGTGTGTAAGTGAGTGCTACAGGTGTGCACAAGAGCAGAGGTTGGGCAAGTGGCTGGTACATGCAGATGAAAATGGGAAGGCAGATGGGTGATATGGGTGAATGCAGGAGGTAGGCCAGTGACTGTCTCAGGTGAGTGCGATCAATCGCAGAATGTATTAATTGGAAGGTAGTTTATCAGTCAAGTTTTCTAATCTGCTAAATGTAGGCTATATCTAGCAAGAAACCATCTAGTCCCAGTTTGAAATCCACTAGCAAGGAAGAGTCTTGGCAGACTGTTCTACTCAGTGGGTGAAATCCATTTTTTTTACTACCGGTTCTGTGGGTGTGGTTTGGTGGACATGGTGTGGCTTGGTGGGCATGGCAGGGAAAGGATACTGCAAAATCTCCCATCCCACTCCTGGGGGAAGGATATTGCAAAATCTCCATTCCCACCCCACTCTGGGGCCAGCCAGAAGAGTTATTTGCCAGTTCTCCGAACTACTATAAATTTCCGCTACCGGTTCTCCAGAACCTGTCAGAACCTGCTGGATTTCACCCCTGGTTCTACTGCTTAAGAGTCTTCATGGTCAAAAAATGCTTCAGCCTGAATCTCCTGGGCTTTTAGATTGAAGACATTGATCCAAATCTCATTTCAATAGAGCCCAGATTCAATTTGTGTTACTCAAAGCCTTTCAGGTATTCCTGGATAATCCTTCCACTCCTTAAATCTCCCTTTTACAAGCTAAACATGCCTAGCATCCTTAACTTTCACTATAGCCTTAATTTCCAGATCTAGTATCATCTGGTAGATTTCTAATGAACCTACTCCAATCTCTTTATGTCCCTTTTAACACATGGTGCCCAGAACTGAACACAGTACTCTAAATGCAGGGTAAACAGTACAGAGTACAGTGGATTTTTTTTACATCCTATGAACTGGAAATACTCCTTTTCATGTGCTGCATCACACAGCCCAGAAAACAAAGAAAGGTACACAATCAACCTGGAGTTATCACTCAAGAAACAAATGACTAGTGACTCAAGAGTGCAGAGAAGAGCAACAAAGATGATTAGGGGACTGGAGGCTAAAACATATGAAGAACGGTTGCAGGAACTGGGTATGTCTAATTTAATGAAAAGAAGGACCAGGGAAGACATGATAGTGTTCCAATATCTCAGGGGTTGCCACAAAGAAGAGGGAGTCAAGCTATTCTCCAAAGCACCTGAGGGTAGAACAAGAAGCAATGGGTGGAAAATAAACAAGGAGAGAAGCAACTTAGAACTAAGGAGAAATTTCCTGACAGTTAGAACAATTAATCAGTGGAACAGCTTGCCTCCAGAAGTTGTGAATGCTCCAACACTAGACGTTTTTAAGAAGATGTTGGATAACCATCTGTCTGAAGTAGTGTAGGGTTTCCTGTGTAAGCAGGGGGTTGGACTAGAAGACTTCCAAGGTCCCTTCCAACTCTGTTGTTGTTGTTGTTGTTATTATTATTATTATCATTATCATTATCATTATTATTATACATACTTTGGGCACATAATGTGAAGACCGAGCTCTCTAGAGAAGGCTTTAATGCTGGGAAAGGTGGAAGGAAAGAGAGTCAGAAAGAGAAAAAGAGGATGACTAGCAGCCACATGGATGGACTCGGTGACAGTGGTGAGGAGCTCACATTGAAAGAAAGACCAGATTAGGGACAGATAGGGGAAAAAATCTATGTGGTCACTATAGATAGAATAGAATAACAGAGTTGGAAGGGACCTTGGAGGTCTAGTCCAACCCCCTGCTTAGGCAAGAAACCCTACACCACTTCAATGACAATTGATGACAAGGACTTGATGGCATATAATCAAAACGCTGCTTGGATGTGTTCAGATCATGGTCCCTAGACTCTAATTCTTACATAAGTTAATAAGTCCTTTACCTCTGGACTCAATGCAGGATCTTATATTTGTCACAACTGGCCATCATCACATTGGATTTGACCCAATTTTCAAGTCTACCAGGATCATTTTGGTAGATTCCCAGCACTCCATTCTCTACTGAATTTATAAAGATATGGAATATAAAATAACAGAGTTGGTAGGGACACTGAGATCTTCTAGTCCACCCCCCTGCTCAAGCAGGAGACCCTATGCCATTTCAGACAAATGGCTGTCCAACCTCTTCTTAAAAACCTCCAGTGATGGAGCACCCACTACTTCTGGAAGCTAGTGGTTCCATTGGTTAAAAGTTATTGATAGTTTTAGACCAAGGACATACCCCTTAGAGAATCCAGTCAATACTTTATTCCAGGACAATGCAAATCCATTTATGAATATCCTTTGAGAGAACTGTGTGTCCAACTGCTCTTCCACTAGACTGCAAAACTGTCCAGTTCATGTGGATATAGATATACAGTAGATGGTGGTGAACTTTAGCAACGGAGCAAAGAAATCTGTTATCTTTAGCAGCGGAGCAAATAATTTTGTTATCTTATTTAAAAAAGAGATCTTAGAACATTGTATATTGTATACTCTTCTCAAGGAGAAAAAAAAATAACACAGTTGATTGAAAACACACTGTTCCTTGAAGAAAAGAGGAAACGGCAATTTTCGTGGTAAGCTTTTCCACATAGCGATATTCAGTTAATGTTGGCAATTTGTTTTTGAGAAAAAGACCACAAGAGGTTGTCATGGAGATTATTACTTCATGAAACTTTAGCCTTACGCTTCAGTGTGGGTGTCTAATATGTGACATGTGGCAAATAATTTATTATTGGTTTGCTATAAAAGAAATACTTGGCTTGTAAGGATTTTCTTTCACCATGAAGTAGTGGGCTTTTTGAACTATCCTAAATGGTATTTTTCTGAAACACTGAAAGCAATTCTCTTCATCAAATCCCTACAACTCTCAAGATAAATCCTATAGTTCTGAGGGTATTAGAATATATTAGGGGTTTCCCCTCCAAACTTTTACAGTGTTACAGAGAAGAATATAATGTCTGGGTTTGCCTCTCTCTTCACTGCCAATTTCCAAGTGGATTTTTTTTTAATGTAAAGAATTTCACAAAATTGAGTGCTTTACCTTTTTTTATGATTTACTTTCTTTATCAACAGAAGTGATCATTACTGCACTAGTAATGCCACACTTAGAGTACTGTGTACCAGAGCTGGGTTCCTCCCGGTTTGCACTGGTTCGCCCGAACCAGTAGGAAACCGCTGGTGATGGCACAACGACTTCATGGAACCGGTTTAGTCAGTGCTGGTCTGTGGGCGCCACCATATTTTTTTGGGATTTTTTTTTATTTTTATTTTTTGAATTTTTTTCCGATTTTTTTCTTCTGCACATGCGCAGAAGCTGAGTTTCCGGCACTGCGCATGAATCGCCATCTTGTTTTCAGTTTTTTTTGGGGGGGGGGTTCAGATTTTTTACCACGCAATGCAGGAGGAAGTGAACTGGAAGCGAGGTAAGTTAGAACCCACCCCTGCTGTGTACGGTTCTGGGTCAGCAAGATACAAAAATGATGCCAGGACCCCAAAAAAATGTGCCGAAAAGAGCAATGATAAAAGGTTGATAAAGGTTACCATTTGGTTGAATCATTCACCAGTTTAAAGAGAACTTGCTAGATAATTTCAACTGGCTTCCAATGAGATATTTATTTGTTTATTTATTTATTTATTTATTTATTTATTTATTTATTTATTTATTTATTTATTTATTTATTTATTTATTTATTTATTTATTTATTTATTTATTTATTTAGTCAAGCGTGTATATGATTACAAAGTATAAACATGGTTGTGAATATATAAGAAGTACAAGCATGGTTATGAATACATGATATTTTACAAATACATGGGGACGGTAGGACAGGGACGGTAGGCACGCACAAGATAAGGTGACATCAATGGGTACCACCTGATTTCCATTCGTTCATTCAGACAAGCAATTGAGGCCTCCAGAGAAGCAACAGAATTTATATTTTCAATATGGTCACCCAGAGTTTTGCAACAGGCACATTATCCTTCCTAGAGAAACCGTATTAACTAATCATCTCGCAAAGATGGATGGCCGCCAGCAACATTGTCTTGAGGTAAGTTGCTTTCCAATCGAACAGGCTACTTGGAGGAAGTTAATGCAATGATGGGTGTGAAAAGGGCAGCTGAAAACAAATTGTAGAATGTGATTAAAAGTAATGCCTAATTTACCCAGCCAAATTGAATTTGCTGACTTGTAAACAGGATTTGCATAATCCAATATAGGGAAGAAGAAGAAAAAACCTGTGAGGTTAAAACACTTCCTGGATTTCTAGTATCACCAGTTTTGTAAGAAACAATTTTCAAGTGTTAATATATAAATAACTAGATTTTAAAAATAGACCAAATAGGGATAAGAAAGGAAAACCAGATGTAGTGGTGTGTTTGAAGCAGGGGTGAAATCCTCCCGGTTCGCCCTGGCCCGTCCTTCGGCGTATAGCCGATGGAACTGGTGGTGGTCGCGGCGCGGAGCTTCTCCCGCCCGCTTTCCCGGCCCGGCTGAACGCCGCCATTCGGGTTATTTTTCCCTCTGTGGATGCGCGCGCATGCACAGAGGGAAAAATAACCCGAATGATTGTGGTCAGCCGGGCCGGGAAAGCGGTGATTGTGTTCAGCCGGGCCGGGAAAGCGGGCAGGAGAAGCTCCGCGCCGCAACCGCTGCCAGTTCCATCGGCTATACGCCGAAAGACTGGCCCGGGCGAACCGGGAGGATTTCACCCCTGGTTTGAAGGTCACAAGAGGAGGAAAAACCCATGTACACTATATTAATGAGCGTATATGTGTCTCCTTTTCTACATGAGTATGTTCTTAGTGAGTTAATGCAAGCATCTTATGTGCACCTGTGGCTCATATTTGGATATATTATATGCTAAATTATTTAAATTATGCTAAATTATTTGCACCTGGTTTATCTTCGTTCTTTTATTTGATACCCAGAAAGTACAGCAAACTACTTACCCACCCAGAGCCCTTATGCCTACCCCCCACTCCTTTCAGTTACTCAATAGCTCAGCTATGATGGGTTTTGTTGCTGATGGTGGTACAGGTAGTCTTTGACTTACAACAGTTCATTTAGTGACCGTTCAAAGTTACAACGGCACTGAAAAAAGTGACTTATGACCGTTTTTCACAGTTAGGACCTTTGCAGCATTTATTTTTATCTATTTATTTATTTATTTTGTCAATCTCATATTAGATAATACATATAAGTACATACATAATTTGAATACATGAAATGAATAAAGTAAAAGGGAACATTAGGACAGGGATGGTAGCAGAGGTGGGTTTCAGCAGGTTCTGACCAGTTCTGGAGAACCGGTAGCGGAAATTTTGAGTAGTTCGGAGAATCGGTAGTGGAAATTTTGAGTAGTTCGGAGAACCGGTAGTGGAAATTTTGAGTAGTTAGGAGAACCGGTAAATACCACCTCTGACTGGCCCTGCCCCCATCTATTCTCTGCCTCCCAGCTGATCGGGAGGAAATGGGGATTTTGCAGTAACCTTCCCCTGGAGTGGGGTGGGAATGGAGATTTTGCAATATCCTTCCCCTGGAGTGGGGTGGGAATGGAGATTTTGCAGTATCCTTCCCCTGCCATGCCCACCAAGCCACGCCCACCAAGCCAGACCACGCCCACCAAGCCACACCCACAGAACTGGTAGTAAAAAAATTGAAACCCACCACTGGACGGTAGGCACGCAGGTGCACTTATGCACGCCCCTTACAGACCTCTTAGGAATGGGGTGAGGTCAACAGTATATAGTCTAAGGTTAAAATTTTGGGGTCATGGTCATGTGATCAAAATTTGGAGGCTTGGCAACTGGTTCATACTTACAACCGTTGCTGTGTCCCAAGAATATGTGATCCCCTTTTGTGACCTTTCTGTCAAGTAAAGTCAATAGGGAAGCCAGATTCACTTAACAACCGAGTTACTAACTTATCAACTGCAGTGATTCACTTCACAACTGAGGCAAGGAAAGTCATAAAATGGGGCAAAACTCACTTAACAAATGTCTCACTTAACAACAGAAATCTTGGGCTCAGTTGTGGTCATAAGTCGAGGACTACCTGTATTCTCTTGGCCTTACTCTAACAATTTTTCCTATTTCTGGGAAAAGATGAATGGGCAAGTGTTTCAGGCCAAGTTGGAGCAGAATAAAACTTTTTTTAAAAAAAGAAAATTGATCTTCATTAAAGCGTAAATCCTCTACTTCATTATATTGGAAGGAGTTGCCCTTTTGCAGTTTCTGAATCTACAGAATGTCAGATACAGTACATGGGACTGCATTCCTAGTTATCGAAGAAAGAAAACATTTAGGTTTTATTTTGACTCATTCTTTTCAGCTGAGGAATCTATGTGTGTTGTTTAAATACGGCCAACACAACTTAGATTATCTTGACAGCCCAGGTGTCATTCTGGAAAAAGGTCAAAAAGAAACTACTAAAGCATTTAGGGAGTATAGCAGCTCATTTCTGAGTAAAACTGGCATTTGGAGCATTTTAATTCTGGAACAAAACTAGGGAAGAAAAGGCAAGATAGAGGTTACCGTATTTTTCGGAGTATAAGACGCACCGGAGTATAAGACGCACCTTGGTTTTTGGGGAGGAAAATAGGGGGAAAAAATCTGCCTACCAGGTATTCATCTGGCTAGCGTCCTTAGTCTGGTCAGCTTCAGCACATTATTTTATCCCCTGGTTAGGACTTAAAAAAACCTTCGGAGAGAGTAACAATGAAAGAGCCTGCAAGCCAGTAAGAGCTGGGAAGATCGTTAGCACCTGGTTAGGGCTAGAAAAAAACTTATTTGGAGCAAGTAGAGCAATGAAAAAAACCCTGCAAAGACTTAGGGCTGGAAAAACATTCTTTGGAGAGAGTAACAATGAAAAAGCCTGCAAGGTAAGAGCTGGGAAGATCTGTTAGCACCTAGTTAGGGCTAGAAAAAAAAGCTACATTCGAAGTATAAGACCCACCCACATTTTCAGACACTTTTAGGGAGGAAAAAGGTGCATCTTATACTCCGAAAAATATGGTATCTAAAATCATACTTGGGGAAAAAATAGCACAAGAGAGTTTTCTTGATGGCATCCGTAAAATTTAAATAGAGGGAGATTCAGGATTGAAAAAAGAAATTATTATTTTTTACTCAACACTTAATCTTTGGAATCAGGTGCCACCAAGATGCAGTGTGACCATCAACAATGTAGATGCAGTATGAAGAGCCTGTTCTATAATAATTATATGCAATTTCACCTGAGATATAAAAAGTTTGCAAGTTCATGCAGACAATTCAATTCTAAAAATTTAGTTTATAAAGCATGCAGTGCTTGATAAGCAAAACAAAACATTTGAATTAAAAGACTTGCTGTTCTTAGCCATTCTTATGCTGGAATATAGCGCAGTTGAAATTTTCAATGAGAACATCATGTTAATGATAAATGTTCATCCCCTAAATTGAATGAAGCTGAGATGGAACTGGAGTGAAAAATTTACAAAGACATTAAACAAAAGCATCCACGGAGGGGAATGAAAAGGCAAGTATTATAACTTCCTTTTATATGAATACCATGCATTGCCATCTTGCCTTTTTGTCAAGCACCTCCTTTCTCCTTACCATCTCCCAATACCACTTAAATGAAAGTTTCCAGGAGGTAATTTCATATATTATTAACCTAAACCAGTGTTTCCCAACCTTGGCAACTTGAAGATATCTGGACTTCAACTCCCAGAATTCCCCAGCCAGCATTCGCTGGCTGGGGAATTCTGGGAGTTGAAGTCCAGACATCTTCAAGTTGCTAAGGTTGGGAAACACTGACTTAAACCAATCCATTACATTATGAAGACTATTTACTGAAGGCTATAGATTGTAATTTTCTACTCTGGCCTGGTGTGGGCTCATAGAGAGCTTTCATTGACATCCCAATCTATGGCTGGGAGAAACTAAATGGCCCAATGCCATCTGGCCAGCTTCTATGACTAAGGGAGGAACAAAATTGATGCTCACTCAGCTTCTAGTCCAGCAACTTTAACCACTACATCAGATTGGCTTTGTATACTAAACTGGAAATGATGGATGTAGCTATAGCTATAAATGTAGATGTAGATGTATATGTAGACACAGTTCCTAGATGAATTTAAAAATTAAATGTTGCCTTGCTTTGTCTCCTTCCTTCCTTCCCCCTTCCCTCCTTCCTTCCCTCCCCCCCTCCCTCCCTCCCTCCCTCCCATCTTTCTTTCTATCTATCTATCTATCTATCTATCTATCTATCTATCTATCTATCTATCTATCTATCTATCTATCTATCTATCTATCTATCTATCTATCTATCTATCTATCTATCTATCTATCTATCTATCTATCTGGTCGTTTTTATATGCCGCCCAACTCCTGTAGGACTCAGGGCGGTGTACAACATAATACGAAACAATTTATAAAAACGATACCAATGAATTAAAAATTACAAAATTTACAAAAAAATAAAAACAGACCATCATTCACACATGGGGGATTGATCTTGATTTCACCCCACCTGCAAGAAGAGCCATGTTTTCACGGCTTTTTCTTTCTTTCTTTCTTTCTTTCTTTCTTTCTTTCTTTCTTTCTTTCTTTCTTTCTTTCTTTCTTTCTTTCTTTCTTTCTTTCTTTCTTCCTTCCTTCCTTCCTTCCTTTCTTTCTTTCTTTTTCTTTCTCTTTCTTTCTTTCTTTCTTTCTTTCTCTTTCTTTTTCTTTCACTTTCTTTCTTTTTTCTCTTTTTTCTTTCTTTCTTTCTTTCTTTCTTTCTTTCTTTCTTTCTCTTTCTTTCTTTCTTTCTTTCTTTCTCTTTCTTTCTTACTTACTTACTTTCCTTTCACTGTCAGAATGACTTGGATAGCTTATATGTCTTGGTGCTTTTAAAGATAGTTCATCCCAACATCCCCTTTTCCTCACCATGTCTCCTGTCATTTTTCCGCTACCGAGAAAATATGTTAAGGAGGAAAAGATGGAATAGCTGTAGCATGTCTTTTGATTGTTAGAGCAAAGAGCCTTCCATCTAGAAGCTCCCTGAAATGTATTCTGCTTTATAAAATGCATTCAGCTCATTTAGATTTCATGGGTATTTCATTTTCAAATAGATTTTGCAGCATATGATTTCAGCAGTTGAAGTGAATGGAAATTAGTGCCAGGCAGAGAATCCATTCTGTTTTTTTCTTAAACTAGTTCTCGCTGGAAAGAGAATTTGCTTTAGAAATTCTTTTGTAGGGAGATTGGGTATGGATTGTGGTATTTGTGAACTTGCTTAGTTATGAAGTGGCCAAGGGCTCTGTGCAAATGCCCTTTCATTCAAAGGTGGGTTCCTCCAGGTTCGGACCGGTTCTATGGAACCGGTAGTAACTTGGCAGCCTGGGTCGCTGGAACCGGCAGAGACCTAGACCTGCCATGCCCCCGAATTGGCTCTCTCAGCAGCGCCATAGGCGGCGCCATTTTGTTTTTTTTGCTTCTGCACATGCGCAGAAGCTGTTTTTTGCTTCTGTGCATGCGCAGAAGCTGGGTTTTTAGCACTGTGCATGCAGTGTCTTATATTTTTTGCCACCAAAAAAGGCACCAGGTCTTATTTGGGGGAGGGTGTCATCCACTGACTCACCTCACTTGTGTGCGTCACCCCTGGCCTCCTTTTCGCTGTCAGAAGCCTTTAGGAATTTCTTCTTCAAGGCCGGCCACAGAATAAATGGGCCAGCAAGGCAGGTGTCAGGGTGTGTGAGGCCTGGCTGCAACTGTCCGAAGGTAGGTAGTAGGGCATCTCCACCACACATCCCCACCCTAGCTTAATTTTTACCCATTCACTCTGGAGTGGGCAGGGTCTTAATTAGGGCTTATTTGAGGGTAGGGCTTATATTGGGCGCACATGTAAAAAATCAAGCTAGGACTTACTTTCGGGGTAGGTTGTATTTTCAGGAAAACATGGTACTGTATTTATATTTAAGTTCCAAGGATTCTAACAATTTGACCATATTGTTTTGAGAGTCTTTGAAACTGAAGTCCATTTGTTAAAGTGGTCATGATATAAATGATGAAAATTTAAATAAATCCATCTGGAAGGTCTACATGCATTAGTGTCATCTTTATTAATCAAAAAGAAATTAATCACCACGAACATTTTTAGCATATAAAAATGGTGAAAGAATTGCACCTTTTTTTTGAGATATATAATATGTACTTGGAAATATACCAAAGTGATACCATAAAACATCCCTTGATACCAAAATTAATCCCTAGGACCAAAATTAATAGAGGAAATTAACAAATTTGGGAAAGTAGCAGGCCTAAAAATCAATAAAAACAAAACCAAAATAATAACGAAGAATTTACCAAATAAACAAATCCAGGAATTGGAAGAGAAACTGGGTATTCAAACGGTTAAAAAAATTAAATATTTAGGAATAATACTAACAGCCAAATGCATAACAATTAAAAATGATAACTATATAGAGTTGAATAAACAAATAGAAAAAGATTTAGAAAAATGGACAAAACTACCTATTTCATTAACAGGGAGAATATCCACGATTAAAATGTCAGTGCTACCAAAAATATTATATTTGTTCCAAATGATACCAATTAAATTAGATAGAAAATATTTTGACAATTTAAATAAAATGATATCTAAATTCATTTGGGCAGGAAAAAAGGCAAGAATTAAATTAAAATATCTACAGCAGAATAAAGAGCAAGGGGGCTTTGGACTTCCAGAATGGGAAACCTATTACCAAGCAGCATCATTACAGTGGATAACAGATTGGATTAAAATTAACAATAAGAGAATATTAACCCTCGAGGGACATGATCTACAGGTAGGATGGCATAGTTTCATATGGGACGGAAAACACAAAACACATTCCTACTTCCAAAAACATAAAATCAGAGAGTCATTACATAATACCTGGAGCAAAATAAAACATCAACATTATACAGAAATTCCAACATGGTTTTCAACTATGGAGGCGATTACATATCCCACCACAACGGACATATACAAAATGGTTAAATACGAACAAATACTAGATGAACAAGGGAACTTAAAAGAGATCCAAATACTAAGAGATCAAGGAATCGGGATAGATTGGTGGCCATATTATCAAATTAAAACCAGACTACAGGAGGACAAGAAAAATTTGGAGTAGCAAAAAAGAAATCAGAATTGGATAAAATCTTATTGGGACCAGAAAAAAAGATGATAACAAAAATTTATAAATTTTTAATAAATTATAAAATGAAAAAAGAAAGAGTTAAGGGAAATATGACGAGTTGGATCAAAAATTTTGGATATGAAATAAATCAGGAACAGTGGGAAGAAACATGGATCAAAAATTTGAAAATAACTAAATCAGCAGCATACAAGGAGAATATATATAAAATGTACTACAGATGGCATCTTCCACCAGCAAGATTGGCCAGAATGTACCCAAACATGAACCCAAAATGTTGGAAATGCCCTCACAAAAATGGAACCTACTATCACATGTGGTGGATGTGTCCCAAAATTAAAAACTTCTGGCAAACTATACATAACTGGATTCAAGAAATAACTAAATTAAAAATAAATTTTACACTGGAAACTTTCTTGCTAGGGATGTTGGATCAAGAAATAGAAAAGAAGTACTGGTATATCATAACCCACACACTAACGGCAGCAAGAATAGTATTAGCGCAGCATTGGAAACAGGGTGATGTACCAACAGAAAATATAACAATAAGAAAAATCTTAGAATGTGCAGAATTGGACAGATTAACACTAGAATTGAAACAGAAGGAAAACTCAGAATACTTTGAAACTTGGAATCTCTTCTACAACTGGCTAGAAAAAAGAAATGGAACAAAAGAAATATAGAAATACTTAGATAGATAGATAAGTCATAATTGAGAATTTATTAACTGATAGAATAATAGATAAATATAAGTATTACAAATATAATTATATATGTATTAATCTACTAAAACATATGGCCAAGACGCTTACTGTAAAAGTTTGTATATATGTACATGTAAGTACATATGGTGTTGTCTTCAATGTATGTTTGTCCTTTTTAATGTTTATATACTAATAAAAATTATTTTTTTTAAAAAAAACATCCCTTGATACCAGTGTATGCTGGTGGGTAACAGGGAATATCTTATCCTTCTAGAATATAGATCTCGACACCCATTCTGATTGTGTGTACATTATACACAGAAGCCAACTTATGTCCACACAACACGAAGAGCCAATCACCAAGATGGTGCAGTGGTTAAATGCAGCACTGCAGGCTACTGCTAGTTCAGCAGTTCAGCTGTTCAAATCTCACCAGGCTCAAGGTTGACTCAGCCTTCCATCCTTCTGAGGTGGGTAAAATGAGGACCCAGATTGTTGGGGGCAATATGCTGAACTCTGTAAACCGCTTAGAGAGGGCTGTAAAGCACTATGAAGCGGTATATAAGTCTAAGTGCTATTGCTATTGCTATTATAGCTTTGCACATTGTACAAACCTAGCCTGTGTATTTAGTTTAGGCTTGAGTGAGTCATGTGCTCCCATAAAACAGGATTTATATGATATTTAGGTAGATTAACATCCCCTGAGAACAAAGCCTATTTGCCCACAGCTTGCTCCTAGCATTTCAGATGATTCCTACAAGCCCCCAAACTTTAGTTTTAAAGTTAAAATATTAAGTGTACAGTTTAATATTGTGTGGGTCACCTTGAAGATGGTTATTCCAAAAGGAGGGATAAAAATAGATTAAACTATATCCTACCAGGAGCCATAGAAAGGACTGGGTATGCAGTAGCCTGGAGGAGAGAAGACATATGTCTTCAAATATCTGAAGTGTTGTTGCACAGATAGGGGAAGAGTTCTCTTCTGGAATGCAGGAATAGAAGCTCTGCTTAGAAATGGCAGGGATGAGCCTTTCACGAAACATTAAGAGAATCTTAACAATAATAGCTGCTCGGTGGAACAGATTGCTTTGTGAGCAGGTGGGTTGACCCAGCTTTGATGGAATTCAAGCAATGTCTGGAAGGACAATTTTTAATTTTAACTCGAAGAGTATTTAAGGACCATGACAAATCTATATAAAGTCTGCTTTGAAGCTAACTTTCTCTTCAAAGTATCATTTCCCTTATATATCCTTTTGCTTTCTCTGATGATACTGGTTCAGAACCTTTCTGTTCAGAAATTCAGAGGGATATTCTTTTTGTTATTTGTCTGTTTTTTCCCCCTCTTGAATTGCATTTTGCAGCTACTCAGGCTGCACGCAGCAAAACCCATTGCATCTTTTAATGTCTTAGAACAGTGATGGCGAACCTTTTTTGGTTCGCGTGCCAAAAAGCGGGGGGGGATGCGTGGGATCACATGTGTGCGTGCCCACACCCATAATTCCATGCACCCCCGCGCATGCACGTATGACCCCCCCCCCACTCCCAGCATGCAATGGCACGCCCATTTTTTGCTCTCTCCAGGCTTCTAGGAGCCTGGGGAGGGCGAAAACGGCCTTCCCCACCCCGTCTGGAGGCTGGAAACAGTCTGTTTCCTGACTCCCAGTGGGCCCAGAAGGTCCGAAAATCAGCCGGCCGGTGCGCACATGCGCGCTGGACATGAGCTCGCGTGCCCACTGATATGGCTCCGCGTGCCACTTGTGGCACCCGTGCCATAGGTTCGCCATCATGGTCTTAGAAGATTATTTGTAACATCTCTGCCTGTCAAATTCATTAGGCAATCTAAGATAGTAATGGGGGCAGAATGGCTCTTGTACTGTAGCACTGTACAGCTCCAATAGCCGGATGAATTTCATTAAACAGATGTTTTGCAAAAGAAATAAATGCAGCCACTGTTTGAATAAACTCAGCACACAAGTGCGTGCTTTATCAAAACTAACAAAGGCCACTAGATAAATCTCTCTAATAAATTCCAGAAAAATAACCCTGTTAAGTCGGCGATTATAAAAAGACAAAAAGAGTTGTGACAAAAGGGTGAGAAAGCTCCCTTTTATTATTCTAAATGGCATGAAATTACTGTATACTAGTTGAAAACTAGCTGAAAACTGCTTTGGAAGGAGAGTATGTGTTAAGAGTAATACATATCCATGTCTATTTAACATTAAATACACAATGAGGAGGCCCTTTCAATACATTGAAGGCATCATAGAATTACATTGGCAGGATTAAATTGCTAGCCGACTTTCATGTTCACACATGGATATTTATCCTCAAAACTTGCATTACTAGATTGTCTAAATGCAGATCAATTTGTAGATCCCTTTGGGAGTAGTTAATTAAGATAAGATAACATTTATTGTCATTTTTTTTCACTGTGAGTACACTGGCCCACATTAAAAATGAAATTCTGTTGCCTGCTCTCAAGAGAAAGTGTGCAGTATATCTACTCAAACACATACATATATAGCACACATATACACATGTTATATATATATATATATATATATATATATATATATATATATATATATATATATATATATATATATATATATATATATATATATATATATATATATATATATACACACATAAATATATATGTGCACTATATATATCTATACACACACACACACACACACACACACACACACACACACATATTAATCACTGTCCATTTTGAATATGTAGCAGAAAGAGGAAACTTGAGAGTTCACCAGGTTGTTGCTATATGGAACAAAACTGACTGAATCTAGATGTTCTGCTTTGGATATCTTCCTCCCAGAAGGTAATAATTGCTTGCCTTCCATCTCAGGAATTAAGCGATGTTTTCATATTATTCACTTAGCAAAGTTTCACAGACTAGCTTGGTTAGCTCCCATTGAAGTGGAAAGCTAACCCTGGTTTAAGGATCAAACAGGTGGCTGTTTGTTAGATCCTTATCCTTCCTACAGTAGCCAGTGCTGGTTGCTTGGAAGGTGATATCTGGTCAGGTCCATGGTGTCTTTGAGAAAGGAATACTTTTTGAAGGAGTCAATGCTGTGCTGCTTCCTTAAGAGATGATTGCTGGACCCAATCATCCTGGACAATGATTTTATCTCCCACATCTGCTTTTCAAGGAGTGTTGTGGATATGGTGGTTGGATCTCAGCTGGAGAATACCCTAGACTGAGATATGTCTGGATCCTTTCTAGTCAAGTTTCAGACTGTGACAAAATACTAACAGAGAATTGGGCTGCCCTTGCCTGGAGGAACCAGGATAAGGGAGTGTCTTTATTCTCAGCAGATTTCAATACCATTGACCCCAATAACCTTGTGGGACTTGCTATTTGAAATTCCCATTTTGGAGCAGTGATTCTCCTTCTATCTCTATGGCCAGTTCCAGTTTGTGTTGAGAAAGGAGGAATGGTTGAGTCCAAGGTGCTATAGGGCTGTGATGGTGAACCTATGGCACGTGTGCCACAGGTGGCACGCAGCGCCCTCTCTGTGGGCCCGCAAGCCATCACCCCAGTTCAGCTCCATTGGGCATGCGGGCACACTTCCCACTGATCAGCTGGTTTTGGGTGCCTGCCCATGGGGTGCCTGCCCATGCATGGGGTGTGTGCGGGATGGGGGTTTCACGTGCATGTGCAGTGGGCGGGGCACATGCGGGGGACACATGTGCATGTGGCAGCATGGGGCACATGCACGGGGCCCATGCACGCATTGCATTTTGGGGGTTCGGGCGCGCGGGTGCGCACTTGCACACACACTTTGGGCACTCGGTCCGGAAAAGGTTAGCCATCACTGCTATAGGGCTTTTCATTTTCATGAAGCAGCTGTGTATAGAAGATCATTCATTGAAAAACCATACCCAAATCCTTTATGGCCACCTCATAACTAAGAAAACATATCCATAAGAATTTAACCTAAGTTCTCTTCTTTCCAAAGATTTCCAAAGTAATTTCATCAAACTGTATTAGAACTAGTAGGAAAAAATTGAGGAGAAATTCTATCCTGAGAGCTACCTTATGTTCCAGGAATCAGTCTTAGAAAGAGTAAACTTTGGATAATCTCTTGCCAATATGAGGGGAAGATTCTAAGTCAGGGGTGGCCAAACTATGGTTCTTTGAGAACCTGTGGACTTCAACTCCCAGAATTCCTGAGCCAGCCATGCATGCATGGCTAGCTCAGGAATTCTGGGAGTTGAAGTCCACAGGTCCTCAAAGAACCATAGTTTGGCCACCCCTGTTCTAAGAAATATGGCGAGTCATTCAGCTTGCTATAAGTTCTACTACCTTGGTTGTTACATCATTGGAGAATATAAAATAATAGGTCTGTAGCCCTATATAATCCAGAATTGGGCTGCCGTCAAAGGCAGGTTTTAGCTCTAGAGAGAATTGCTTGCCTCAGCCCTTCCAATCAAGAATATTTCCCATGTATTCAGCTAGTACAAAGAAGCCGCTTGTACACCAGGGATAGCTTTGCTTAGTTGACCTTGAAATTCTTGTAGAGGGTGTTGAGGGGGAAATTACTGACAGAAAATGAAGTGGTTTTGAAATAATGTGTTGTCTCTAGAGAAAGACTGAATCCATCACAATCTTCAGAAGGTGCTGTTTGGTTTACTCTGGAAAACAGCCAGGGAGAGGGGCCCAACTCTTTCAGCCAGGCTCTTGGCTGCAAGACAACTAAGTGGGATGGGAGATTATAGAATGTGGGAGCGTGGGATCAGTAAATGCTGGGAAAATATGAGAAAGAGTGGGGGAAGAGGGCTGGTTTCCCTTGCAAATATTAACTGGTAAAACTAAGATACGGTATGTAATTCCAACTTCAAAATAAAAGTTTCATCTCCAGTGATCACCAAAACAAGAATTCTAAACCTATCGCTGAACGGTATAAATAGCATGAAGGTGCATTGGGTTAGTTGAAACCTTGTGTGCCAGAACCTGAGATGCTGAAGTCATTCCTACAGAAATATATGACTCTGTGCTTCTTATCTGAACCCACTTCAGTGAATACAGCTGCAGGATTGGTGCAAAAAGTTACCCACAAGATCTTCTTTTTTTATACGAAAGCATGGCATCATTTAGATCTGCTCTCCAAATCTCATATTCCAGATTTCATTCTGGGATTGTGCATGAAATGAGAAGAATGCTTTGTTTCAAAGCCCAAGCAAATCATCACATTCTGTTAAACTGGCCAGTGGCAGCTCAGCAAAAACAAAACCCAGAAATGTTGGTTGTTCCACTTTGAGCCAAAATAAAGAGATCAGAGAGATCCTTGAATGACTTCATGGGGTGAGGAAGATGGCTTCTTTTTCCCTTCTCTGTCTACATGGCCTGCAACCTTTCTGTTCCCATTGGTCCAGGGTCTTTTCTTCCCACATTTTCCTTATGCAGTTACCACTGCTATCTCAGGTCAATGCAGAGCTTCCAACCTACTTGTTCTTTAATCTTTCCACCACTTTTCCTTCTCTTCCTTCTGTGACCCCATTAACTGTCTCCACTTTTACCAATAGCCAGTTTGATCTAGTGTTAAGGCACCATGTCTCCCAAGGACTTTGACATCTGTCCCTCCTTGGTTCTGGGGGGAGAAAATTTGATCCCCTCAGAATGGGCTCGCAACTTGGGGGATCCTTCTGGATCCACAGCTAAAATTGGACCAACAATCAACAGCTGTGGCCAGAGAGACCTTTGCACAAGTTCATCTTGTGCACCAGTTGCATCCTTTCTTGCACCGGGAGGCACTACTTACAGTCACTCATGCCCTTGTTACCTCACGTCTTGACTATTTCAACGCACTCTACATGGGGCTACCCTTGAAGAACATTCAAAGACTGCAGCTAGTGCAGAATGCGGCGGCGCGTGTGGTGATGGGTGTCCCTAGATACAGCCATGTGACACCCATCCTTCGTGAACTGCACTGGCTGCCTATAGGTCTCTGAGCGCAATTCAAGGTGTTGGTGATTACCTTTAAAGCCCTACATGGCTTAGGATCAGTTTACCTCCGAGACCGCCTTCTTCAACATACCTCCCTAAGACCGATTAGAGCCCAGAGTTGGTTTGCTGGTGGTCCCGTCAGCCAAACAATGTTGGCTGGCAGGCCCATGAATGAGGGCCTTCTCTGTGGCAGCACCGGCTCTCTGGAATACACTCCCCCCGGAGATCCACATTATTCCCACCCTGCCAGCCTTCAGAAAAGCAGTAAAAACATGGCTTTGTCGACAGGCCTGGGGCCAATGATTTTAATACAACACCGATCACTCTTGGCCCCATGAATGATTTATTGTATGGGTTTTTAAATTGTGGTTTTTAATGTTTTTAAATGTTTAATATCTATTGTTTTTAATGCTTTTTATATTTGTTGTGGCATGTGAATTTTTACTGTTATGAGCACCCCAGAGTCTCTGTGGAGTGGGCGGCATACAAATGCAACTAATAAATAATAATAAATAAATAAATGCTAGAAACAAGGAGCCTGTGAGTTCCAGGTCCTATCACATATCATCCTCCAGACCAACTAATGTCATTTCTGTCCCACAAATAGTTTCAAATATCGACTAAGAAGGGCAATCCATTTCCTTTAAGATCAAGCCCCACAATGCTGGCAGACGTAGGGCACAAGAAAACCATAGTAGTTAAGCTATTGGCCTAGAAACCAGGTGTACACGAGTTCTAGACTCACCTTAAGCATAAAAGCCAGCTGGATGGCATTGGGCCAGTCAACTTTCTCTCAGCCCAATTCACCATACAAGGTTGTTGTGGGGAAAATAGGAGGTGGATGGAGTTTTTGTATTGTATGTTTTCTTCCTTGAAATGTTCATAAAAATAATCATAAGGATTATCTAAATTAAAAAAAAAACCAAACAAGAATCATTTGAATTTGTAGAAAGAACTTTATTGCTACTAGGGTAAACTAACATCATCTTGTAGTTTCTGAGATGCTTTTAAAGTATGGTAGTGTTGTCCTTTTCATAGCTTATGTTGGTTAGGCTATTGTGCGTTGAGTGGATAGACACTTTTTGATAAAGAGATGTGGGTACCCATTTATTGGAAGATGTTATATAGTTCTGGATTGTTTCAGTTCATTTGTGCTAATTTCAGGTCCTCAAATTTCACTTTGGATTTAATCCTAATTGTATTAACTTTGAATTGGTCCAAAGGGTATCATGAATTTTAGTTTATATTAGGGTTATATTTAGTTGATATTTCTTATATTTGCATCATACCTTTCCTCAAGGCAGCCTATGCAGGATCACTCTTTATTTTATCTCCACAATAACGATCTTTCAAGGTAGATTAGTCTGGGAGACCATGTCCAGGAGTTCCATCATTAGTTGGAAACTTTAACAAGTCTAACTCTGGCCACTCTAGCCACTATGTTACATTTTTGAATTTAAAAATCATAATTAGAACCAAATCTATGATTAAAATCCAATAAAGAATATTTCTAGTGCCAGAATTATAATTTGCATGGGGCTGGAGGGAGAGATATAATGCTAACACATGATCACATCTCCATTCCTTGTCCCTCTAGTAGAGATAGAGATAAAAAGATACTGTATTTATTCTCATTCCAAGACTGGATTCTGGAAGTAACTGTCCTAGTTATAGATGTTGGGCTTAAGAGAAAAGTAATCTGTTCAGAATGATCACTCTACTCAACAGTGAACTTGACAGGTAGGAATTTTCCTACCAAGAGGCGATCTTTGGATCTTGCTTCCTCGAAGTCATTCGTATTTAGAAAATAAAACTGAGATTCAAATCTAATTAACAAAATATTTATTTCAGTACAAAAGTAACAAAAATAAACCCTTAATAAACTACATTTTCTCAGCTAATGGATTCACGTCTGCCTTCTGGCAGGCATTGAAGAAGAAAGGAAAGTGGGAGTTGACAAAACTCCTGGAATGCACGCATGCGTAGTAAAACGTATCACATGTCTGCTTGATTATAAATACAATAAACCTTAGAAAACAGTAGAGATGCACAACTGGCAATTATTCACATCGTGACAGAACTGTTCACATTTTCTCTTTCCTCTCCTCCTGCCACACATTTTTCCTCATTTGCTCATTTGATTCACCCTACATATGACACTATCACTCCTGAATTTCTCCTGTTCCTCTTTACATCATAGTCAATTCTTTAAATCTTCAGCTTTAGTAGTTTCGGAGGACCAATGATTAGGGAGAATGGCTAGGTCAATATGAATTCCAGAGATAAAATCTTGAATTGAGCTATGGATGCCACTTGAATATGGAGAGGGGATGATTGGACAACCTTGAGTGGTGCGGTGGCCTAGAGGTGGAGCTCTCATCTCACAACCAGGAGGCTGTGAGTTCAATCCTAGCTGGAGGCAGATATTTCTCTCTCTGGGCATGATGAGAATATTGCTGAGTAAAACTCTGCATTGGCAACAGGAAGGGCATCCGGCCAGTAATCACTCTGCTCCATTCAGTTGCACAGACTCCACCCCTCAAGGGATTATGGGGTCATTAAAGATGATGATGATGATGATGATGATGATGATGATGATGATGATGATGATGAAGATGATGATGGACAACCTTGAGGTATTTCTGCCTGGTCCCATTCACTGCACCTGGACAATGAAATGAGGCCTGCCAA
The DNA here is from genome assembly GCA_023053685.1 of Diadophis punctatus similis. Lineage (NCBI taxonomy): Eukaryota > Metazoa > Chordata > Lepidosauria > Squamata > Dipsadidae > Diadophis > Diadophis punctatus. The sequence continues at coordinate 9,650,729 of JALIGW010000016.1, read as the reverse complement.
CTCAAAAGCATTCTCTTCAGAAACCCCATTCCACCATGGAATGTCAAAAGTTCTCAGTTCTTTTGGACCCAACCAAATAGTTTGTTGCAAAAAATATATATGGGGAAGTGTTTTCACATGTGGTCTTGGACTGACAGTCTCTTAGGCAGACACTGGGAAAAGGAACTGCAATGATTTCCAGAGAACATCCAGAAATAAAGATGTCATTCTGTGCAGATGATGCCTGGGGGAGAAAAAGGCCTTGAACTGCACCAAGATTCCAAATTTCTGAATAACAGAAAATAAGAAACATCTGCCTGACTTCATTTAGAATAGAGAGAAATAAATTGTAATGTATGCACAACTTATTTCTTTCACAAAAGACAAGTTGTGGAGTTTATTTCTTCTAAATTTTTCTCCCTTCAATTATGAGTAGCTGATCTCTGAAGTACTGTAACATATTACTTCATTGCAAAAAGCATTTTCTATTTTTAGCATTATTATTTTTTTAATTGTTACGACAATATAGCTCTGCTCTTCCAAGCTCATGTTTCTTAGGAGGTGTGACATTGTTTTGTTCACAATGTTTAAACTAAGTTTCACTGTTAAAAGTGAAGGCTAGATAGAAGGTTAACGCTTTACAATCAGAGGTCCTGAATTTGCACATGCTAATAAATGAAGATATAGTTCATCCTAGCAGATGTGTCCAAGTGATCTATATGTTGGTGAGGTTGATGGCTAAATATTAACCCACTAGTGAAAAATTTCAAATTCATTGTTTTCACTTCTGGCTGGCATTAATTCTAACCAAGCCTCCAGGATTTGAAACTAGTCTTTGAGTAATGGTTATGGGCACCCTGTTTCAATCTTTTACTAACTGGTCTACTCTTTTTCTCTTTCACACATCTTGGAGCTCCTTCTTTACCTATTGCACACTTCATTATTTTGCTCTTCATGTCGGACTGGCTAAGTCAGACCTGTGCGTTAATGACTTCAAGACACTTTCAAAAGTAAGGACTGCAGCTTTTAATCACGCTACAGATAAGAACTCAGACCATGCCGAACCCATTCAGGTCAAAGTCAGCTCTGAGATCATCCTCCTCTCAGTGCTATTTATGCAAAGCCTCACCATTCTCTCCCCCCAAAACACCATCCGGTGCTGTGAAGCCCTCCCCTCTCAGCTGGTCATTAGCCGCACATGGTTTAGATTGTCTCTTTCCGGTGGCAGCTTCCACTGGGCTCGGGTTTCTCTGTGTCTCATGTAACATGACGTTAATCACCGGCGTCAGGCTTTTAACTGCTGAGAACAGTTTGTTGTGTTGGCATCCATCAATCCCTGGTCTCAGTGTCTCTCCCTCCCACCAAGATGCATATGTCGAGCCTTGGCACAACACTTCAATTGTCTGCCATTTTCTGTTCTCCTTCATATACTATCCTATGGCCATTCAGTAGGCTAGCTGATTTCTTGTATTTAGGTGAAAAGAGTACCATAATCACCATGGGAATAACACTGGTACCTTGGGGTAGTGGAGTGAACTCTTTGGCCCATGTTTCCACTATTCCTTTAGGGATTGCTGTTACTTGTCTCAATTATTTGTCAATTCCATCAGAAGACAGGTCATAAGCAATGAACTGATTGTACAGAGGTCAGCTCAGAATTTAAACAGTGAATTCTATGAACAATTTGAGTCTTGGTTAGTTGACGTTCCAGGCAAGAGTCTGGTGCACCAACTTTCATCCTTTGATTTAATAAGTTTTGAAGGTTTGCTTCTTTGGGAATGATCCTCAGGACCTAGTGTTTTTATTTTATTGCTGTATAAATAATATCCAGATCAAACATATTAAAGTACGTGTTCTTTACACAGAGAAGAGGGAAGGGAAAAAATCCTTCCCCAGCTGAAATAAAGTTCTGTAGCATACAAAGCAGATAGAAATTGGAAAGCTAAGAGAAATGTATGATAAAGTATAGTACTCTGGGGTACTACTATTTCTATTATATATCGTGGCTTATCGCTGCCCTGGGCTTTCATAACCTATAATTGAAGCTGAAGAGAGCATAGTCAGAGTTCAATTACCTTTTACCACGTCTGTGCTGAAAATTGACAAGTGAATCCACATTTATACAGGAAGGAGAAGTGGCAAAGGTAAGTCTATTCAGCAGTGCCCAATCAGTTGTTTCATGTGTCATCTCAGAAACCTTTAACAAGTCAAGTATGTTTACAACAAGGTTTACTGAACTAGACAATTGTTGCGTTGGATATCAATTCACACAACAATCCTGTCTTCTGGGATGGACAGACATGTGGAGGACAGGCAGAGAAGTAGATTTTCCTTCCTCATCTAGCTTACAAAACTTGAGTTTCTTGGCAATTTCATTGAAATATGAGCCAGATACACAATCCTCACAATCCAGTTTTTAGGTGATCAGCCGAGCCAGGTGTTTCCTCATATTGAGGGTATGTATGTATGGTGTATGGCCTCAAATTATATACTGAACTGAATAAGTAGAATGGAACTACGTTTTAGAATTATTTTTTATTCATTCATTATGGGAATGGAGAGGAGGTTGGCGAGACTGTCGCTGCTTGGACTACAGTGTAGAGATTGGAGGTGTATAGTTTTTTCCATAGTCATTGGGGGGGGATCTCACTTTAATAATGATGAGAGTTGTGGGTGGAGGGGTCCCCATATAACCATGGAAGAAGGAGACAGGTTTTTGTCTGGATATAATTTTTCCTTCTCCATGCACTGTGAAAGTTGAATAATATGCATTGAACATAATACATAAGTTGATTTTTACAAACCTCCTTGGGAATGGAAGAAAAAAAAAACATTATAATAGCTCCAGATAATGGCAGGCAGGCAGGACCTGCTGAATAGATACACATCTGCCCTGCCATACCTCACAAACCTGGATGCCCTTCAGATGTGCTGGATTTCATTTCCTATTCTATGTTAGCTGAGAATTATAAGAGTCCAACACACCTGGAGGCCTACAGATTGGGGAAGTCTGGTCCAATTACTTGAATTTGGGAAGGCTTCCGTTAGCAATATGTCATTTGATGGAACATTTCCCTATGTCTGTAGGTCCCTCAAGCTGTTTTCCTGGAAGAAGAATTGTGATAAATCTATTTATTCAATTTAATAAATTTATATCGCTACCCATCTCTCATTCATGATTCTGGGTGACTGGTAATAATAAAATGAAAAAAAAAAATAACACACCAAATATAAAACCTATTAAAGCCATAGGGGGAAAAATTACAAAGCCAGAATAAAACATCCAATCTAATTTTAAAAAATGGGCTCCATTCCACACCCAGGGCCCCAAGCTTGAGCAGAATCCACTTCTGCAGGGCCTTATGGAAGGCCAGCATTGACAGAGCCAATCTGATCTCCGGAAGGATGATATTCCAACTGGCAGATGCCATGATCGAAAAATCTCTTCTCCTGACTCCCACCATGCAACCCTCCTTAGCTATGGGATCCAGAAGATCCTCCTCCTGCTGGACCAGGTGGAAGAAAAAACAAACAAGGAGAGACAATCCATACTGTAAATAACCTAGCCAAGTTTGGAGATAACTTCAGGTGGTTTGGCAATAGCATTTAAATGGCTTGGAGATCAGACTGATGTTATAGTGATGATATTGTAGGGGATTAAAGCAATATTGCCATGACCACTTTGAGTTCATAAATATAAACAATACTTCAGCATGTACAAAACCATTTGATTTCTCCCCTTCTTTATTCATACAAGATATTTTGTTGGAAACATAAAAGACTAATGGTGCACTTTTAAGCTGGTCTAGATAAACAAGCAGAATGACAAATGTCTTCTCCTTGATAACAATCCAAGTGGCTTTGATTTACGATCCACCTGCTTAGAAACTTATCTAAATAAATTATTGCCTTGCTTGGAAAAGGAAACTTCTACCTCTAACCTGTGTATAGCAGTTTCTACCTCCCCACCCACCTTCTTAGGTTTGGACTTAAGCAAGGGTATTAATTAGATTTAGCTGGCAATTCCTCAACCTGATATTATCCTCTGTCTGCCCCTTCTGAAAATGAAGAAAGTATACAAATTTCTATCTTTTTGCCAGCAAGTTTGTCATTATATTAGAACAAACCTTTTGTCTGCAAAAATCACATAACAGGAAGGCAAAGACTGCTTAGGTATAAGATACAGTCACATTCTGTTAGGAAACTACCAGCCAGCCTGGAAGGAGGAGTCAAGCAAGGGCCTAGCTTGGAGTCACTGTGCAGCCATTAGTGACATAAGTTTGACTCCCTCAAAATCCATGAAACCTTATCTGTTCTTTTTCTGGGGAAAGGCAGAATACAGAATAACAGAATTTGAAGGGGCTTTGGAGGTCTTCTGGTCCAACCCTTCAGGATACCCTATATGATGTTCATCCATCGTATTCGAAGAGGACCTTGACATCTATGAGAATCGGGGGGGATCTCAAGACTTGCGTGTGAATTGAATTAAAGTGAGGGAGAGGTGCGCATAGTCAGCCTCACTCTCTCTTCCCAGATTCCATCTTGCTCCAATAGCAGGACAAGAGTCGAGACAGTTGGAGATGGGCTAGGCGCAGTGGTTGACCAGGGCGCCTTTCGTGTCTTGCCATGCTCTTAGCGTACCACCTCGCTTGCAGAGACCGCCTTCATGACCGTTGTCCTATTCTAGTAGATTTCATCCGCTCAGTCCGCCGGAATCTGACTTCACATGCTCGGGATAGACAAGTCCCTATCTCACCGAAGGTTGATGACCCAACGGCTACTCTCAACCTGGTTTGGCCAGCCTGTTGAAGCTGTTGCTTGGGGTGTGGCCGCTGCGCATGCTACAGCTGCTAGGAGCCACAGGTGAGAGCTGAGTGACAGGTGGGGACCAAAGGTGAACGAGCTGCCCTAACAGCTGCTCTAGAATGAGCTGCCGTAAAAAGACACAACATGCCCTTACACCCCATACCCTATATACCAGACAAATGGCTGTATAATCTCTTCTTAAAAACCTCCATTGAAGGAAGACACCCACAGTTTCTGGAGACATGCCATTCCATTGGTTAATTGTTTTCACTATCAGGAAATTTCTCCTTCCTATGTTTTAACTTCCAGCCTCCCACCTCAATCATCTTTGTTCTTCTCTGCACCTTTCTAGAATCTCAACATCTTTTTTGTATCATGATGACCAAACCTGGATACACTATTCCACATGTGGTCTTACTAAAGCAGTATAAAATGCTTTAGTATTAAGATTTCACATGACCTTGATACTACCCCTCTGTTGATGTAGCTTAGGACTGCATTGGCTTTTATGGCAGCTGCAGCACACTGCTAGCTCATATTTTAATGGTTGCCACAAGAATTCCTCGATCTCCTTCACAGTTACTGTTGTTTAGCCATGTACCATCTATTCTATACCTGTGCATTTAGTTTTTCTTATTTAAGTGTAAAACTTTCCTTTTATCACCACTGAGCTGAATTTTGTTGGCTAGGACTCAGTGTTGAAGTCTGTCAAGATCCTTCTGAATCTTGAGTCCATCTTCTAAAGTGTTGGCTATTCCTCTTCCCAGCTTGCTATCATGCAAATTCGATGTGTTCCCCTTCTATCCCCTCATCTAAATTATTTATGAAAGTAATGAAGAGTACTGAACCAAAGACAGAACCTTGGGGTATCCCATTGAATGCTTCCCTTCCTGTAGATGTACTTCCACTGAGGACTATATATTGAATGGCTGGTCAGCCAATTATGAATCCATCTGGTGGTGATACGGGTGAGATTTTTGTAACATAGATGGTGGACAATAAGTTTCTGACTTTCATTATTCAAAATTAGCTCCCATTGCTTGCATCCTATACATGCATTTGAAGCTTCCACCTGTATGGTAAGTAACAGGCTTGAGTAGACAAAGTGGCACATAAGTGATCTTAGCATGCTGCAATTGTACATGGAATGAAATGAGCATGCATTGGCTGGAGTGGGCAACCGTAACACTCAACATCCTTCCCCTTTGGACTTTTTAGTTAGATCTAGACCACCGTTTGTCAACTTTAGCAACTTTAAGATATGTGAACTTCAGCTCCCAGAATTCCCCAGTCTGCAAGTTTGAGAAACACTGATCTGGACACTATTCAGTGAAGTCCAACTCTGCAGACTAAGTATGTACATGCAGTGAAGATGTGTTGTTTTGCCTAAAATAGAAGAATGTTACAGTCAGAAGAATGTTACAAATATGAGCCAGCAGTGTGCAGCAGCAGCCAAAAAGGCCAACACAGTCCTGAGCTGCATAAATAGAGGGATACAATCAAGGACCAGAGAGGTACTAGTACCACTCTATAAAGCCTTGGTCAGACCACACCTAGAGTATTGCATCCAGTTTTGGTCACCACACTACAAAAAAGACATCGAAACTCTAGAGAAAGTGCAGAAGAGAGCAACCAGGATGATAAAGGGTGTGGAAAATAAAACATACAAAGAGCGGTTGCAGGAACTGAGCTTGGCCAGTCTAGCGAAGAGAAGGACCAGGGGTGACATGATAGCAGTGTTTCAAATCTTGAGGGGATGACACAGAGAGGAGGGGGTCAGGCTGTTCTCTATGGCACCAGAAAGCCAAACAAGGAATAACGGATGGAAGCTGACCAAGGAGAGATTCAACCTGGAAGTGAGGAGAAACTTTCTGACGGTGAGAGCGATCAACCAGTGGAACAGCTTGCCAGCAGAGGTCATGAGAGCCCCAACACTTGCGACCTTCAAGGAGAGACTGGACTGCCATCTGTCTCAAATGGTGTAGGAACTCCTGCTTGAGCAGGGGGTTGGACTAGATGACCTACAAGGTCCCTTCCAACTCTAATAATGAATCTAAATCTAAAAAATCTTCTGGCTCCAAGAAAGAGAAAAAGCTCAACTCAGGAAGTTGACTGGGAAGTTGACTCCCCAATGGGCAGAGATTGGAATCTGAGAACAAAATGAATTGTAATTAAAAGTTAATAAGCCGTGAGTGTATGCATATATACCCTTCATATTGCCTCCATATTTTATTGGTAACTTTCAGCAGTTGCTTTCAACACTGAGGGTTATTCAGATGCTCACATTACAAGAACTCTGAGAAGCATTAATAATGCAAAACTCACCGAGCGGGAAGCGTCAAGCATACAATTGGTTCATATACAACAAAACCATAACATCTATTAGCAGAGATGGAAGACATTTCATCATAAACTCACAGAGCTCTCCTTGCCTCTGAAAACAAAATGACTTCCTTCTCTTGGGCTATAAATATGCTGATTATCTGAAGGCTGAGGCAATAAAAATAGTATCAAACATAATTTATTGTTATTTCCACCAAGACTGAAGCATAAACTGAAACATTATTGAACACTGCAGTTGACTGGATTAGAATACAAACTTGCTTGGATGTGTTGCAAATCGATCAGCGGCTTCCTCCCAATTTTTTTTTAATCCAGTGCAGAATATAAAAATGGCGGCTTAATTTTTAGAAGCTTCAGTTTAATCAATGAAATTCATTGAAACTTCCAGTGGATTAACTACAATCTTGCTTCTGGGTCCAAATACGGTTTCACATATTGCAGCCACATCCCATTTCTTAAAAAATAATAAATCAGGTAGCAGGTAATTAAAATATCCAGATATTTCTCTTTTCAGACCATTCTTTGATATATACCAGGGGTGTCAAAATCACATTGTCACGGCAGCATCACATGACATCACGTATTGGGACTTTTTCCCCCTTTGGTAAACATGGGGCATGGCCAGCGCATGATGCATCTGGCCCGTGGGCCGGGAGTTTGACAGCCCTGATATATACTATAGTTCTGGGCAATAATATAGAGGCAGATTGCCCTTGCTTATTTGAGATATTTATCTTCCTTGCTTAACCTGCCATCCGCAATGTGGTGTCCTTTATGAGTATTAACCACATTTGTCCTTAGAATAGAATAGAATAACAGAGTTGGAAGGGACCTTGGAGGTCTTCTAGTCCAACCCCCTGCTTAGGCAGGAAACCATACACAACTTCAGACAAATGGTTATCCAACATTTTCTTTAAAACTTCCAGTGTTGGAGCATTCACAACTTCGGGAGGCAAGCTGTTCCACGGATCAATTGTTCTAACTGTCAGGAAATTTCTCCTTAGTTCTAAGTTGCTTCTCTCTTTGATTAGTTTCCACCCATTGTTTCTTGTTCTACCCTCAGGTGCTTTGGAGAATAGCTTGACTCCCTCTTCTTTGTGGCAACCCCTGAGATATTGGAACACTGCTATCATGTCTCCCCTAGTCCTTCTTTTCATTAAATTAGACATACACAGTTCCTGCAACCGTTCTTCATACGTTTTAGCCTCCAGTCCCCTAATCATCTTTGTTGCTCTTTTCTGCACTCTTTCTAGAGTTCTCTAGAGTCTAGAGAAAAGTCTTGTTCAGCTTTTCAAGATCAGCCAAGGTGAGCCAGGTGCTATCTGAAGGCATTGCTTATTTAAGGCTTTGCAACTGCCTATCGACAATCAGCATTGTGTTAATTCACTTTTCCCATTATGGTGAGAGCATTTACATTATAGGAGAGCAGAATGTAATTAAGCATTGGGAGAAACTTTAAAACAGTAAGAGCAGTTTGACAGTAGAGGCAATTATTCAGAGAAGCGATTAACTATTGTTCACTGGATGTGATTAAACAAGGGCTAGGCAACTTTCTGCTATCAGGAAGCTGAACATCAGCCCTAAGTGGATGCTTCAAATTTATGATTCCATGAGAAGGCATCTCTCTTCTACTTAAACTATAATAAATAATTTCTATTAAGAAGTCTATAATGTTGGGAAAGGTGGACAATTGGTGGCAAGGTGGATGGACTTGATTATAGAGGTGATGAATGGACTGAAAGGCCATGTCAAGGAGAGCTATTTCTGGTCTATCAACAGAGTTGATAAGAGTCAACACACACTTCAATCAGTGTCTTAATGCATTTAATCAATCAATCAATCAATAATTGTAGTATTATAATTACAATTATTTCTAAGTTTGCATCCATTCATTTTTGAAATATATGCAATTCAGCTGCAAATATGCATCTTTATTTATCCTTTGGGGAGGGAGGGAGTCATTGCCTGGTGTTTTGTTTTCAGCAATATGTGAGTTGCAACCTTAGAGGTAAGACTATCATTTCTGCATTGCAAACTCCAGAATATTACTAGATAATAGCCAAGAGTTTCCAAACCTCTTTGCTTCAATAGCAATAGCAATAGCACTTAGACTTATATACCGCTTCATAGTACTTTACAGCCCTCTCTAAGCGGTTTACAGAGTTCAGCATATTGCCCCCAACAATCTGGGTCCTCATTTTACCCACCTCGGAAGGATGGAAGGCTGAGTCAACCTTGAGCCTGGTGAGATTTGAACAGCTGAACTGCTGAACTAGCAGTCAGCTGGAATAGCCTGCAGTAGCTGCATTTAACCACTGCGCCACCTCGGCTCCTAATAGCTTCATCTAATAGCTGTCTGGATTTTTGTAATCTAGATTGCATAGCTGAACTGTTAGCCCTTGAGCTAGTCCAGACAAGAAGTACAATCTGAATGCTAGGTATAGCTTTATTGTAAGATTATATTATAATATAACTTTATAGTTAGGGTTAGGGTGCGAACCGGTAGCAACCCACCACTGGCTTAGCGCCACAAAGTTATTTTTCGGGCCCAACCTGGCTTTAGATCTATTCCATATTCTCCATATAGCATATCTAAAACAATGATTTTTTTAAAATCTACACTAATCTTAGCTTTATCGTACCATAAATATCCATGCTACTCAAATCTCAAGTCATGTCTTCTAGTCCCCAAAGTTATCTATTTCTCAGCAATATCCACTCTGTTATCCAAACCAACAAAGCCTGAAAAGTATAATTTCAAATCAGATAAACTCAATCCTTCTCTTTTACACTTTGTAGCTCCTTCTATATAACTCATGGCTTCCCTCCCCTGCCACATAAACTTATTGTTTTTAACCTTTCAAGGACATTTTCTGATCTGTGATTTTGTTATCAAATGTCTTTTTATTTTATTGTTAGTTTTGGAGCTTACCAGAAATTGCCTACAAAAAGTTTGTCTATGCAATTTCTTAATGCATTTAAATACTGAATTTTAAAAAGAAGTCCACATACCGTATATTACTAGTCTACAAGAAAAATGCTAGCCAAAATCCTAGGAGCCTGGCCATATAGCAATAGCACTTAGACTTATATACTGCTTCATAGTGCTTTACAGCCTTCTCTAAGCAGTTTACAGAGTCAGCATATCGCCCCCAACAATCTGGGTCCTCATTTTACCCACCTCAGAAGGATGGAAGGCTGAGTCAATCTTGAGCCGGTCAGGATCGAACTCCTGGTAATGAGCAGAGTCAGCCTGCAATACTACATTCTAACCACAGCACCTCCACAGCTCTATTGGGGTTTACAGTTTGGTTAGACTCTTCCTCTACAGACAGGTATGGGAACAAAGACTTAAATCCTAGGGAAAAAATTAAACAAAAAGAACAAAAAATGCAAAATTTAGACAAATGTCCCATATGTTTTTTTAAAAAAAGATCATGTGGAATTGACACGGATTTCTACGAAATATGGAATAAGGTATATAATTGGATCAAACAAAACCCAAAATTAAAAATTTGGCAGATGAATTGAGATATATTTATAAATACTTTCTTTACAAGCTGTAATTAAATAAACTAACTTACGGATGATAATCGCCGATACTCACGACATGGAACGTACTTAAAATGTATATATAGATTTTGATACGAAACAAACACTTTAATAACGCTGTTAAAGCATTGGACTATTCTGTGTTGTTGTTTGTAAATACGTGTACTCGTTTGTGTTTCGTGTGTTTTGTTTGTGTGTTTGTGTGTGCTGTTTGTGTCTTTTTTCTTATTGTAAAAATTTAATAAAGATTATTTTATTAAAAAAAAAAAGATCATGTGGAATTACTGTGTTTTCCCAAAAATAAGACCGGGTCTTATTTTCTTTCGTGCCCAAAATGTGAGTCAGGTGGCAACTCGAGAGCAGGAGGGTGGTGGAGCTGCCCCATGCACCCCGCACTGGCTTACCTCGGGGCCTCCGCAGCTAGGTCATCCACACCCCAACACCTGTGGCCACAAGAAAGCAGAAGAAGTGAGCCGGTGGCCACATGAGTTCCTGCTGCACATGGCTGCTGGTGCTGTCGCCATGAGGCAGGTATCGGGGCATGGATGGCCTGGTTGTGTGGTCCCTGATGTAAGCTGTTGCGGGGTACATGGGGCAGCTCCACCACCCCTTGCCTTGCGTTGGCGGTACCACAAGCAACCAGATGGAATGGGCATGTGGCTGGCTGCGCAGGCGCTTAAGTAGGGCTTAGTTTGGGGGGTAAAGCTTATATTAGGCACACACATAAAAACATGCTAGGTCTTATTTTTGGGACAGGTCTTATTTTCACGGAAACGGGTAAACAGTATGTGACATGAATTGTGGGGAATCAATGGGCAAACTGAGGAAGATGTACAGGACAAGGAATTGTACCAACTCTCTCCAGGATGCCAAATTTCAAAAGCTATCAATGTTGCAGCAAGAATCCTAATGCTTCTCAAAATGTGTGAAGCTATCATTTCAGACTCTCCAGGCATTCAGGATGACTTGGAGTTGAGTTTCTTGCTAAATTGTGAACTTTACAGTGTTCCCTTTAAAAGACACTGATAAAGGCTTCTGAGAGTTCAGATTCAGCCAGTTCCATTTTTGACCTTCTAAGGCTAAGGCAGCTTTGCCCTTAACAGAGAAGAAGATACGAATCTCCCGACTGGATTAGACTAAGGATCAGGTGCAAAATCCTAGGGGCCAATCAGCTGAATCTTGAAAATTAATTGGAAGGCCAAGGTGGTTATATCTCAGTTCCATTGCGGCTCCTTGGTAACCAGTATTAAAAGTCCATTGCCTCAGCTTTAAACGGTAGAATACAATCCTCACAAGTAGTCACTGATGGCAGGGAATAAAATGCCTCATCACCAACCAATATTGTTCACAATATTCCTTGAAAATCCTCTTTCTCGTAACAAGGATATTTTCAAATAGTCTCCACTGATATAAATTGCAAGGTGATTTTTCACTGGGGATGGGATGTCTTAATAAATCTCACTTGCATGTAATCCCTAGAAGGATAGAAGTTGAAAGCAGAATTTGGGGGTGAGAATCTGAGCTAATTCCATTTTCTCAGAATCGATGTTTATTCATTGCAGATTGAAGCTACTGTATTTCTTTTTAGCGAAGATGTTGGAGTTCTGTTTTAGATGTGCAACTCAATAATTTAAAGAAAAACAAAGGAGAATTTCAATGAGCATTTATTTATTTATTTATTATTTATTTATTTATTTGTTTGTTTGTTTGTGAGATTTATATACCGCCTCACAGTGCAAGCACTCTCTAAGCGGTTTACACCAGTAAGCAATGTATATTTATATTGCCCCCAACAATCTGGGTCCTCATTTTACCTACCTCGGAAGGATGGAAGGCTGAGTCAACCTTGAGCCGGTGAGATTTGAACCGCTGACCTGCGGATCACAGTCAGCTAAAATGGCCTGCAGTACTGCCTCTAACCGCTGTTAAATTAAAATTCCCATAAATACAAAGTCCAGTTAGGATTCAACTCTTCCTAAAATTTAAATCAGATGAATTCATTTAAAAGAGGACATTTATTGTGAGTTGTGGCATAGAGTGGATAGGCCATTTCTTGTGTCGTAAACTAGATTTCAAAGAAATCTCAATGTTTTGCTTAAAAATCTGGCACTTTAAAAGATACAATTAGCAAATGTAACCGTCCAGTGTTTCACACAATCATAACAATTAGCTGCTTCTTAAAAATATTGCAACATGCTCAAAAGTGGTTTTACACATTGATAGCCATGGTAAGAATATGCCATTTTGATGTCTCTACAGCATAGCAAGTGGGGAATATTGTATTTTTTTCTGCAATATGAATGGAATTCCATTCAGATGTGAATAGAATTCACATATGAAACAACTCTATGTTCTATCATATGAAAACCTAAGAGAGCAGAAAACAATCGTAGGACAATATTCTGCCTCTAAAATCCTCCATTCATTGTGGTGTTATAATTAATAGTGCAGTTATAATTCAATATTGCATTTGCTGCCATTTTAAATTACATCCTGCATGTTTCAGTATTTTTAAAAACCTGTTTTTGTTTTTAGATAACCGGAGGCCCATAGTCAATGGAGATTCTCAATTATCCAGGACATGTTTGTCCCAAAGGTGCTTTTTCTAAAAGGCAACTGGACTTTCTTGAAGAACTGAAGAAGCTTCTTGGATGAAAAGCAAAACATTTTCAAGGAATAAATCAAGAAAGTTCAGTTACCATCTGGGTCTTCATTTTACCAACCGCAGAAGCATGGGTGAAATCCAGCAGGTTCTGACAGGTTCTGGAGAACTGGTAGCGGAAATTTTGAGTAGTTCGGAGAACCGGCAAATACCACCTCTGGCTGGCCTCAGAGTGGGGTGGGAATGGAGATTTTGCAGTATCCTTCCCCTGCTACGCCCACTAAGCCACGCCCACAGAACTGGTAGTAAAAAAAATTGGATTTCAGCACCGTTCAGAAGCATGGAAGACTGAGTCAACCTTGATCCAGTGAGGATCAAACTGCCGGTAATCCGCAGTCAGCAGAATTAGCCTGCAATGCTGCATTCTAACCACTGCACCACCACGGCTCTTCCTTTAGTAAATCCCTTCCTTTAGCACCATCACAGCTTTGATCAGTTGCTGAACGAATGGTCATAACTTGAGCACTCCTTGTATTATAAAAACAACATTATTGAATGATCTTTATGCCATTCCAACAAATTACCATTGGTAATTTCATCCATTTTGGCCTTAACAGGGATACTCTGGGAGTTTTTAAAATATATTTTAGTACATGTGGCAATCATCTTTAAGTCAATTTAAGAATCCCTGTTGTGATGGGTAATTGTTTCGTGTATCATTACCCAAGGAAAAAAGTCATTTTTACCCAATTTTGGGCAATTTACCTAGATTTGGGAATACTGTTATATGCTCCTGTCCTATTGTCCTCTATTATCGGTACTTTTTACTTATGTTATGTTTGTACAAACAACTACTATCCTGTACATGTTTGAATAAATAAATAAATAAATAAATAAATAAATAAATAAATAAATAAATAAATAAATAAATAAATAAATAAATAAATAAATAAATAAATAAATAAATAAATAAATAAATAAAGGTGTTGCTCCAGCTGCGCCTGTGGATTCTCATCCCCAAGAATCTTCAAGCCATGATCCATCTGAGAAGACTGATTAGGCATCTCTTGATCAGATGGAACAATTGGGAGTGAAGCACAACCCAGGTCTTAATGCATACAAGAGCAAGGAGAAAAATGCTATTCCATAAGGCAAGGCCTGAGTAACTGCAGCCAGCTAACCACCGATAGATTTATGTAGCTGCGTTGCAGTTCAGCCTTTGTTAGAATCGGCTCTTCAGAATTCCAGCTTATGACTCTTGTTCTTTTTCTTCAACCCTTGACTATTGGACTGGATGACCGGCAAGCTTGACTCTTTGACTCATGGAATAAATTTGGACCATTCTATTCCTGTTTGAACTTTAAATGGAATTATTCGGGCAAGCACTCTTTGCAAAGACCTTGATTTATGTTCCTGTCTATTGTTATCTGCTTAGTTGTAGTAAATAAATCAACTCCTCAGCAACTGCGTCTGCATGTCTGCAACCCGAGGCAGAACATAGGTAGACCTACCCTCTAATCAAAGTGAGCCATGCAATGCAACCATCATCAGTCATCTAGACTTGTAGACCTACCTGGTAAAGTGATGGGAATGACATTTGTAGTCTCAGACTGAGTCCAGATAAATTCAGGACTATTTGATTTCCTAGAGTGAGTGTTATGTGGCAGTTACCAGCAGCCCAACCACTGTCTTAATTAAAGAATAAGGGGCAAAATACTACCCAGGAGAAAATATTTAGACAAGACAATAAATATCAGAAATAGAATAGAAAAAGAATCATAGGGCTGGAAGAGATTTTGGACATCTTCTAATCCAGTGATGGCTAACTTTTTCGGCGCTGAGTGCTGAAAGCATGCACGCACACACCCATAATGCAATGTGTGCACGACCCCCTGCACCCTGCACATGTGTACGTCCCCATACGTGCCCTCCCCCCCATGCAGGCATGCGCGACCTCCCCCGCATGTGCCCCAGCCTCCACAGATGTGTGCGCGACCCCCCATGTGTCCCGCCCACTCACATGCATGCACAACCCCCGTGCTTGCGCCCCGCCCCTGCACATGCACTCACATTTCCCGCATGCACCCTGCTCCCTGCACATGCACAGCAGAGACCTGAAAACCAGCTGGCTGGCAGGAGGTGTGTGCACATGCGCGGTGGATCTGAGCTGGGGCAACGGCTCACGGGGCCACAGAGAGGGCTCTGCGTGCCACCTTTGGCATGCGTGCCATAGGTTCGCCATCACAGTTCTAGTCCAAACTCTTGCCCAAAGAAGGAGTCCTTATTCCATCCCAGACAAATCGCTGTCCAGTCTTTTCTTGAAAGCCTCCAGTAATGGAGCACCAACAACTCCAGGAGGCAAGCTGTTCCATTAGTTAATTGTTCTTGCTGTCAGGAAATTTCTCCTTAGTTCCAGGTAGGATCTCTCTTTAACAAGCTTCCACCCATTGCTTCTTGGTCCTGGCTTCAGGTGCTTTGGAGAATGAATCAATCCTCTTTTCTCTGCAACAGCCTTTCAAGTATTGGAAGATGACTATCATGATACCCCTAAGACTTCTCCTTATTAGGCTAAACTAACCTACCGTAGTTCTCTTAGCCATTCCTCATACAGTTTAGCCTCCAGACCCCTTACCATCTTTGTTGACCTTCTCTGCACTTTCTAGGATCTCAGCATAGTATCATGATGACCAGAACTGGATGCAGTATTCTAAGGGTGGTCTTACTAGTGCGATATAGTGCAGTACTATCAGCTCACATAATTGTGATACTCTCCCTCTGTTGATGGAGCCTAGGACTGCATTGGCTTTTTTGGTAGCTGCAGCATACTGCTGGCTCATATTTAAGGAGTGGTCCACCAGGATACCTAGACCCTCTCACAGGCACTACTGTTGAGCCAGGCACTGCCTATTTTATCCCTGTACATTGGGCTTTTCCTGCCAAAATTCAGGACCTAACTTTTTTTTTTGCAACCAAAATGCATCTTGTTGGATAGGGCTCAATGCTTGAGTCTGTCAAGATCCTTCTGAATCTTGAGTATATCTTCCAAAGTATTACTGTGTTTCCCCGAAAATAAGACCTTGTCCTATATTTTTTTGAACCCTGAAATAAGCACTTGGCCTTATTGCCATGCACTCAAAAGCCCGATTGGGCTTATTATCAGGGGATGTCTTATTTTGGGGGAAACAGGGTAGCAGAGTTTTGTTTTCCCCAAATCACACTCCCAAATTGGGAAAAAGTAAATATGGCTTTCCCACAAACTAGTGTAGGGTAAGCTAGGGTACTACCAAGCCAATCTATGATGCAAATCAGGCAACATAAAACTAATTTTAGGATTAACCTCAGTTCTTACAGATGAAACAAGAAACCATAGTCAATAAAATCCAACAAACCATGTTTAATGTTGCATTGGAATAGGGTCTATTCAGCTTAATTTCAAAGATATAACACACTTCACATCTTTTTGACTCTTACTACTTAAATGATAACAGAAACAATCATGAATCACCTTTGATTTCCTTTTCTTATTTTTGATTTGAAAAAGCCTGATTCAGATCATTTGTCACCCTATAACTTATCTGTCTAGTTTCATTCCCTCCCCCCCCCCCAAAAAACCTTTGATTTGAAAAAGAACAGTTCTTTATTCCAATTGTTGTCAGTGTTTCAACATTCAAAGCGTTACTGGGATTTTAGCCATGTTATATATCATTTTGGAATCTTTAGTGAAGCTGAAAAAACATACATGTGTGGTCAAGAGATTTCTCTTCCTCTTTAATTATCCTAGGAATAGCAAGTTCCTTTTCTCATTCCAATTCTTCCCATTTCAGAGTTATTCCTAATCGTGGTGAGGTTCCCAAGCCTTAGAATCTGAAGCATCTCAGAATTGGAATTCAATAACTCGTCTCAACGTTTCTTTTTATATGTAGGATGAAAGACAGAAGATTGGATCAATATAATATTGAGTGAGCGGTTCCTGAAGGGCAATCTCTATTTTATCTGCCAAGTAAATCACTCTTGCCTGTGTTGTATTGATGGGGCTGAAGCAGCTGGCTCCAACTAGAGTCACAGAGTTGTTTCCAACAGAGGACATCCCAGGATGATGGGATGGCAGATATTGAAGATTTGAGCACAGATGGGGAGCAAGATTGTTGGGAGGCTTGCAAAGTTCTTTTGCTAAGGGAAGAATAAGTCATTAGTTTGGCTAGCATTAATACCATGAATACACAGATCACAGAGTCTGAGACTATTTTACTTCTAAGGATGAATGCTGGACACCACAGAACAACAGGGATCTTGAGAAAAGTTGAAAGGCATCATAAATGGACTGAGAAAGAAATGAAAAAGTATGTTTACCTTTGGGAAAGTAAGTCTACCCTAAATAAAGGTCTAGAGAAGTATCAAGAAGAAATATCTTGATGCCCAGAAAAAGAATAGATACACATTGCTCTAAATCAGGGGTCTGCAACCCACGGCTCTGGAGCCGCATGTGGCTCTTTCATTCCTCTGCTGCGGCTCCCTGTCGCTCAAAACATGCGTCACAACCGCTAATGTGCGACACTCGCCAGGACACAATTTATTGAGCTTTTCAACCCATCTTTTTTTTTCCGGAGTTCAAAATGTTTTTGTTGCATGCAGAAATAATTTGTTTTCTATGTAGCAGTTCATTGATTACATAAATGCAACACACTATAGTTTTTTTATACAAAGGTAAAAAACAATATATGCAGTGTTATCTTTATTTTTGATATCAAAAGATTTTTGTGGCTCCCAGTGTTTTCTTTTCTGTGGGAAATGGGTCCAAATGGCTCTTTGAGTGTTTAAGTTTGCCGATCTCTGCTCTAAATAATACCCAAGAGTTTATATATTCCCAAAGACTCTCCCAACAGGGTCCTTTTCTTTTCTCATAAAAGAATTCATTCTTGGCGCAGGTATCAAACCTTCTACCAGCTAAGGGCAATTTCCATTCCTCCTGGGACATCCAGTAAAGAAAAATGAATCCCACCTCTACAAACTTTTTCCAGCATTTACGTATATCATTAGGAAGCAGTATACATTCACAAACAATTCCGCATAGGTAGAGTGGTAGCATTCAATGAAATGAAGCTCTTGATTTCATTGGTGATGAAGATCCCTGGGGTCCTACCAAAAGGGTTTGCTCTGAAGTCTTTTTTCCCCCCTGATACAACAAAGTGAACAGTATGCTAAAACGCACATGCTTAAGCAATCCAACTCTGCCTCATATCTGTTGGCAGATATATTCTCAAATAACTGGAATTCATTAATTAAGAGCTGAAGAAGCTTCTTGGATGAGAAGTGAAACGTCTTCAAAGAAAAACAAGAAAGTCTAGTTGCCCCTTGAAAAAGCACTTTTGAGACAACTATGATCTGGATGATTGAGAATCTCTGCGGAATTCATTTGGAACACCACTTCCTGTAGTATTCTCTTAGTCTCTTCCAGATTCCCTCCTTCGGAGCAAGACTTCCAAACTGATCTTTTTCAGTGTCTTTGCCTCTTGGCCTTCTATGGCACGATTCATCCCACCCAAACACAGTGGATGAAACTTCTATTTCCTCTTGCTTCATACCAGCCAAGCTGGCCCAGATTTTATTTTCACAGTCTGGGTCTTTTCCCCTCTACCTCTTGCTTGTGAGTAGTCTTACAGCAAGAGGGAACTCTTCTGCCATGTTGGATCTAAATACTTTTCCTTTCTCCTTTCCCTGTCTCCCTTTGTTTCTTTGAAATCTTCAGATTTGGAGTTAAACAGTTTTAGAGTTTATTCTGTACCAGGGGTGGGTTCCTACCGGTGCGGACCGGTACATGCGCACCGGTAGCAGCCCGCTGGTGATGTAATCCTGTCTGTGCCAGTCTGTGGGCGCCGCCATCTTTTTTTCAGAATTTTCTACAATTTTTTCAGGTTTGGTTGGCTTCTCCTCATCCTCTGCTTTGAAAAAAGCCCTCCCGCCTGCCCCCGGGTTAATACCGACCTTTATTTCTTTGTCCGAAGCACAGCTGAGTAGCTCCTCAGCTGTGTTTTGGGCTGAATCGTCCTTCTGAGCATGTACGGAAATAAAATCTCACAAGGGGATGCGCGCGATGCGCACCAGTAGCAAAAGTAACTGGAACCCACCCCTGTTCTTTACTATTCATAAAAGTAATTTCTTTAATCTATATTTTGTCCTATCTTTAAGAGGATGGGATATCATATCTTTAAGAGGATGGGATGGAGTTCAAACCAGACCCAACAGGTCTTCAAAGAAGGACAATCCAGCACTTTTCTACATTCTGCAATTTAACTACCGGTATTCAGCTTAATAAGGGTAACTTTTCTTGGTCTGCACCAACAGGATTATAAATAGAAACCAAGTGATTTAAAGGAATAGATTTTTATTTATTTATTTATTTTGTCATAGTAAATAGCTAGGTAAAGATTTGAAACTGGATATCTTGGATCTAAATAAATCAAGATGCTCATATATTAGCGTGACTTCCAAAATATGTAGGAATTCTACTTTATATAGAAACTGGTTTTCCTATCAGAAAAGCAGGAAAGGAAATTGTTCTCATAATATCCATATTAGGGATTTCTTTAGATGTCACAATGAATGTGAATTTCCCCATTTTCACAATCAGCATCAATGAATTTGAATGGAGGCAGGAATAACAGAAGATCACCCTAGATCAGTGATGGCGAACCTTTTTTGCAGGGGTGAAATGCTCCCGGTTCGCTTTTACCTCTGTCGTCGGTGAGCCGATTGCGCAGGTAGCACAGCGCTCCTCCCACCGGGACACCGCCATTTGAGTTCTTTTACCCTCTGCACATGCACAAAGCATTCTGTGCATGCGCAGAGGGTAAAAGAACTCAAATGGTGGTGTCCTGGCGAGTGGGCGGAGCGCCGCGCTACCTGCACGATTGGCTCACCGACGACAAATAGGTAAAAGCGAACTGGGAGCATTTCACCCCTGTTTTTTTGGCTCGGGTGCCAAAGGGTGTGTGTGCATGCTATAGCGTGCACGTGCGTGCCCACACCCACAATGCAATGCCTTCCCCTATGCATGTGTACAACTCCTGCACTACCCCCATGCATGCACACAACCCCCTGCACTGCCCCCCCCTCGCATGCGCACAGGCCTCACTGAAGCCTCCGGACTTCTGGTAGGCCTGTTGGGCCGTTTTTCACCATCCCCAGGGTTCAGGAGGCTTTCCTGAAGCCTGGGGAGAGCAAAAACGGCTGAAAAGAAGGCTGAAAATCAGCTGACCATGCATGCTGTAGCTGACATAGGGCAACGCCTCGCATGCCCTCAGATATGGTTCCGCGTGCCACCTGTGGCACCCGTGCCATAGGTTTGCCATCACTGCCCTAGATGTTATCGGGGGGGGGGGAATAGGTGGATTTGGGACTATATCTGCCAAACTAAGTAACTCAGAAACATTTCTGAATTCATCTATGTAAGAGAAAAAAAGAAATAATAGCCTGGGTTTCAAGAAATGCTTTGTTGAATGAATTGATCTGTGGGTTAATGGTTAATTAAAAAGTTATTTGTATCTGGATTAGAACATATATATATTTCTTTTCACTCTTGAAAATTAGTCTATTTATAACAATATCGTAATTAAATCAATATCTTCATAATCAAATTAAATAGCTTTTTGAAAAAATATCTTGTGCAAGTGTTGAATGTAATTTCTAATTAAGTTGTATTTGTGAATAGTATCAGGTACTCAGGAGAAAGGGCTGAAAAGCTTGGAGATTGGGACAGAATCAATAAAGACTTTGGTTTGTAATCCTTGAGTTTTTCTTATAGTTAATTTTATTTTGCAATAACTATAAATCAATGTTATTCGTGCCTGTATTTGGGGCTGAGGATTAGAACCAAAGAAAGATGGATCAAAATTGCAAATGTCAAAAGTCAATGCAGGGATTATGTGTTCAAGAACTTTCCATTCAAAGAGATCCAGCTGGTTGAGATATTTCATTTATATTTTGTTTCAATACCGTTAAGCCAAGGGAGCATTCCATTAAGAGCCATCGATTAATACTTGCCATTGAGTTATGCCTTAATCTTCGTAATGTTAATTGATTGACATCAATAGCATCTGTCAACTGTATATTCCTATAGTCTTTGCATCTGAAGGGCTCTATCCTTCTCTTACCTGTAATCAAAACCGACTCAATATGTTGCAGAAAAGTTGCCAAACTTGTATATACACCTGTATCATTATAATATCCAATTCACTTTCTGTTTTCCATCTGCTTCTAGGGAAGCTGCGGAAGCCACGAGTCGTTGTCTGAAAGAGCTACAAACATGGTATAAGCTAACAGAATAATATCTCAACAAACATATTTTCCTGATAGTGATAACTGTCTGGGGCTAAATAATGAATTGATACTTTGAGAATACGCCAAATAATTTCAGCTATGGTTAGCAATGTTTCTGAAAGATTTGTGCTGTGCCTTTGTAGCACAGTTTCTAGGGTATCGTATAGGTCTGGCAAAAGAAGGGGGGGCAATTCATGATGCTAAACCAAAACTTTAACTGTGATTTATTAGATAAATGACAATGAACTGGGTTTATATGATGAATTAAGCCATAAAAAACAAGGAGAAGAGAGCATTCCTTTATCAACAAAAAACACATTGTTTCACCCAGTATGTAAATCAGGCCAAAACTATGGATGTCAATTCCCAAGATCCTTTGCTGATACAGCCCTTATTTGATGGAAGACATAATCTTCCATCTAATAATATTGAAGTTAATAGAAATTAACGTCAATTCTTTGGGATGGATTCATGTATTTATGAAATATTTACCCCATTTTTCATACTGAAAAATCAATCCTAACAGGGAACAATTAAAAACCATAGAATGATTTAAACCAGGGGTGTCAAACTCAAGGCCCGGGGGCCAGATCCGGCCCACAGGGTGCTTAGATCCGGCCCACGGGGCTGCCCTGGAAACAGTGAAGGACTGGCCCACGGTGCCTCTGACAGTAAAAACAGAGCTTGGGAAGGCTGTGTGCAGCCCTCCCGAGCTCCGTTTTCAGCTGCGAAGGCCTCCTGCAACCCTCTGCCAGAGAAAACAGAGCTCAGGAGGGTCGCAAGCACTTGGGCCACTGCAAGCCCCCCTGATATGAGTGACGTCGATCTGGCCACGCTCACCCTGGCCACACCCACCCGGCCCCCCGAGGTCAAACAGAACTCTGATGCAGCCCTCAATGAAATCGAGTTGGACACCCCTGATTTAAACAATACCTTTTTAAAAAATATATAAATGTATTTAGATACATGAACGTTTAAGAATTAACTCAAGTATGAACCAGATAAGTACAGCACAGCACATTGGTTTAACTGATGACTAAATGAATCTTACGGATGCCAAAACATTACAATGGTTGGTACTGGCTGCAGCTAAAGGGCATATGAGCAGTTTTAATCAAACGATGGCAGCAATATTGTTGTGCTTGTTGTTGTTTTCAAAAACCCAGCTCTTCTTTCAGCCCAGATTTCATGAAACCTAGCAATTGCTTCCTCATCTCAGCTTGAGAAAACTTCTTTACAACCTTTCACTTGAAATGTCATGTCCATTATTGACCTGTCATGTTCTCTCTGTTGCAAGGCTAGGCCAATCTTTTTTCCAGAATGAGCTGCATTGGAGGTAATCCTTTGGGAGCGATAGGTTAATGGGTCTGAAGAAAGCAATGGGTGGGGTATCCATTCTTATTTCTCGTTTCATGCTTCTTGACACCCCTTTCTTTTTCTCTTCGGCCCTTTTGTACAATGTTTTGCCAGCAATGACATCGACTGCTCCTACCTTGGTTGCGTGAGTAATTCTTTGGAAACTAGATTGAGGGTTTCTCATTTCCCATACAGTAAAAAGTTTTCAGCTTTTTCTTGCACTTCTGCTTGAACATTTCCTGGCATTTGGCACCCATTCAAGACACAGAGCCTCTGCCAAGGAGAAAGTTTTGGACTGTTCTCACGGCTCAGTTGCTTTGTACAATAATAGATACCGCCTATTGACTTTAAATAATTCCAAATGTTATAAAAATAAATAGCACAGACAAGGAATAGCACCAGAAATCCCTCATTTTTCATCCAGAGTTTGGGTAGGTGGTTTTAGCAATTCATCTACATGCTGTGCAAGTTTAGGGATCCTAATTACCTGCAACTGCTATTAAGAATTCCAAGAATGATATTAAGAATTCAATCTGTCCATCAAGCTGTTCTTGCTGCCCTGATAAGCCCAGAAATTGCTGCTGGTAATTTATAGGCTTTTAATAAACAAACAATTGAAAATAAATTGAAAAAGAAGAGTCCATTTGACTTAGAAATACATTATACCCATACAAAAGTGCACTTAAGGGCTTGCTGCATTGTTGAGGAGGAATACACAAACCCCGCACACATATGCACACCTTTTACAATGCATAACAATATTCCAAGAAACTGGTGGTTTCAGGAAGGAGAAGAAAGTGGCTAAAATTATGACTAAAGCACCTATATTTCAAATAGGTCTATTTGTCACAAAGTATCTGAGTTGTGTTGACATCTAACATTTATATTCTGCATCATTCTAAACACTGGAGAAATATTGTTTCGCTCAAGATCTGGTTTTGCTGAATTGTTTGTTTGTTTGATTGGTTACTCTAAGAGCATCTGTTGATAAATAACACTGAAAATAAGACCTGGCAGAATCCTGTCATCTCCAAAAAAGCAAAACGCACTTTATATGTGAGAAATGCCAAGAGGCAACATCCTTTTGTTTTATTTCTTTCTCTCTTTAAAATGAAAGAAGACAGAAGTAATTTTGCATGACTGTAAAATACCAATGATAGTACCCGAGGAGCATACAGGCTACTTCAAGGTGCTCACTCCAATCTTCTTTTAAATAATAAAAAGGAGAAGAATAAAATATGCCTGGAAGAGGAATTATCAAGCATATTCACTCCAAAATATTCAAAGAATTTTTTATTAGCATTCATAATCTCTCACTAGAAGATGCATTTTTCCATTTTATTCTTTTGCAGCCTTTAACCCGGTGTTTCTCAACCTCAGCAACTTTAAGATGTGTGGACTTCACTTCCCAGAATTCCTCAGTCAGAATGCTGGGAGTAGAAAACCACAGATCAAGTTGTTGAGGTTTAAAAACACTGCTTTAATCAATGTACCCAAGAATGGAGTACCAGTTTGCTCTCCACATACTGCAGAACCCGTGGTGGGTTCCTACTGGTGCGGTCCAGTGCACCGGTGCAGTAGGGACCCGCCAATTGTGCAATTTGCGCGTGAAGGCTCTGGTGCCATCTTCGCCAGTCCGTCACGCGGCGCCATCTTTTTTCTGGAATTTTTGGGCTTTTTTTGCTTCCTGTGCATGCGCGGAAGCAAAAAAATCACCGAAATCTCTCTCTCTCTCTTGTCCCCTCACAAGATTTTGAGGGGATGCGCGTGCGTAGTGAGTGTGCACGCGCATGAAATGAGATGATGTGTGTGCAGCGTACCGCTAGGCAGGTAAGAGGAACCGCCCCTGTGCAGAACCATTGTTCTCAACATCCCTCACCATTGCACAAGCTGTCTGATATGGCTGAAAGTTGTAGTTCAAAACAGCTGGACGTTTAAATATTTCCCAATCTGCATGTACTATTGGAATATGCATTTGTATAGTAAAAGAAGTTATAGTTCACTTTAATATTCTACATATCTTTGCTGATATGTGTTATAGTTGCCTGTAGATATTCATTGCGGTGTAGTAATGAATATGACTTAGCAAATCTGCCTACATGCTATCTAGTGTGTGGCATAGTACATTACAGTTCTGAATGTAGCTTTAAATACAATACATCTGAATTCAACATTTAACTATCAGTAAACATTGCGTACTGTAGCATATTCTGCCATCAAAGTTGAATAGACATTCACAAGAGGACATTGTCAACATGATACTGGAAGATGAGCTCTTCAGGTCAGAAAGAGCTACTGGGGTATAGTAGAAGGTAGATCCTAGTGAATGGTGTTTATGACGTGGCAAAGGACATCTGGTTGCTAATCTTTCCAGAAGCAAATGGTAAGTTGAAGTCTTTACAACTAAAGCAACATATAAATTGGAATGAGAGATCAATAAATACATATATAAAACAATAAGAGATCCATCAAGTCTTGAGGTTCATAAGAGAGTAAACAACTGAACAACTTTGAAAAAAGCATATGAGAACATTTATTTACACACATCCTAACAGACCTGTATAGTTCTGGTTGGATGTGGTACTTTTAACTATTGAAGTCTTCTCATGAATCTAGAATAGCTATAGACACCATTGTAGTACTCTGTTCTAAGTGATGCATTTTGTAAGAGATAAGCTGATATTTTATCCACTCCTATATTGACTAAGTGTTTTTCCAGATCTTTTGGTTTAGCACCAATCATGGTAATCACTGTTCATGCTACAACAACTTTTCCCACATTCATTTGATCACCATTGGAAGGCTTTTACATTTCCCTATTTTTCCTAGCTTCTTCACATTGATCCTTCTGTCTCCAACTTCTTCAATGCTGATTGTTCATTCTTGTTTCCTTGTAACCACAGTTACCATATTTTTCGGAGTATAAAATATACCAAAACAGAGGGTGAAAATCTGGGTGCGGCTTATACTCTGAATGTAGCCCCACCCAGCCTCTCAAACGGAGGTTTCATAGGCTGAAAAAAGCCTATGAAACAGAGCTTCAGAAAAAAAGCCTCTGAAACGGAGCTTCAGAAAAAAAAGCCTCTGAAATGGAGGTTTCAGAGGCAGAAAAAAAAAAGCAAGGCACAGAGCACAAAACCAACGAACCTGTTGCTAAAATTCACCTCTGGAGACAGCTGATTGAGGGTATTCCGGGAGGCTGATCCACCCGCCAATCAGCTTTTTTCTTATTTTCCTCCCCAAAACTAAGCTGCATCTTATACTCCAGTGCGTCTTATAGTCCGAAAAATACGGTATGTCTCGCTTCTTATAATTTAAATGTTTATCAGGTAGTAGTTGGAAATTTGTCTCTTAATCTCTTTGTTTTCAACCACTTTTTCGCTATTGTGATTCCACCAATTCTTTTGTTGCTGGCAAATTGTAATTCTTACTAAGATTTCAATGAATCAAGGTAGTCACTTGATTGTATCTTTGTAATTACTCAGCCTGCTCAGTCTTCTTACATCCATATCAGGTGTTTAACAGTCTTTTCCTGTTGTTTCCATAACTGGCATTTACTATCATACAGAGTTTTCTGAATTTTAGCTTTTTCCTCCTCCTCCTCCTCCTCCTCCTCCTAGCCAAATTGTATATTCCATGGAAAATATATTTAGGTGTCCTTTTAATTCTAATAATATAACCGAAGAGATATGCTTCTGAGAATTTGTTCAGAGAGATGGTTGAACACCATATTGTTTTTCTGGTTAGTGACTTTACCCACCAAATGATATATGAATACTTGTCAAGTTGACCTCCTCCAACAAGATCCTGAATTTCAGTTTGGTTCAAGACTTTTAGTCTGAACTAGAGCAATAAAAGAGTGATAATACATATCAGTAAGCCCTGCACTTGTTTTGGGAGAAGCAGTTTAAAAATACTGATCTTTGCCCCAGGCTAAATTTATTATTGACTTGTTTACCTACTTTTATGTTGGCCTTCTACAAAGAATATAAGTATAGTATAGGAACAGAGATCCATGCACCAATAGTTTTGAAATAGGATTACCAATTAATCTGGTTTACCAATTATGAAATACTATTATTGTTTCATCACAATTATTGTTTAATTGAAGGAACCACAACTGGCAATGTTCACGCTATATATCAGGCCAAAACAAGCAATCAGATTGGACAAGTTCAGATAGCATGCTCAGAACTTAAGAAGAATGTATAAATCATAGTTGCTATGACATAGCATGTAATGCCCAAACAATAAATCTAGGTACACAACAATAGTGAGTTCTACTTACCTTTGCTACCGGTTTGGGAACGGGAGTGCACACGCTTCACACGCACTTCATGCTTCTGCGCATGTGGGCAGAGCCACCCACAGCCGCCGCTACTGGTTCGCCGTACCGTGTTGAACCGGTAGCAATCGATTTACAATTGGGCTGGCATGCTTTTTTATGGTATGGAAAAAATAAGATACATGGATATTTTCAGAGACATTATATAAGAAATGCTTTATTATTTAAAATGAGCCGAGGTGGCGCAGCGGTTAGAGGCAGTACTGCAGGCCACTTTAGCTGACTGTGATCCGCAGGTCAGCGGTTCAAATCTCACCGGCTCAAGGTTGACTCAGCCTTCCATCCTTCCGAGGTAGGTAAAATGAGGACCCAGATTATTGGGGGCAATATAAATATACATTGCTTACTGGTGTAAACCGCTTAGAGAGTGCTTGCACTGTGAGGCGGTATATAAATCTCACAAATAAATAAATAAATATTGGTGTGGGAGAAGGTTAAAGGACAATATTATACAAAAGTACCAGTTTGGCTTTCCCAGAATGGAAGCATTGACTCATCCAAATATTACAGGAGCAATAGTTAGATATAAAGATATTTTAAATGAAGAAGGGGGACTCAAAACCAAAGAAGAATTAAGGGAAAAAGGGATTCATATAACATGGTATACATATATGCAGATACAATCTAGATATGACAAAGATGCTAAACAACAGGGTTTTTATACAGAATTAACAGAACTAGATAAAATCCTAACAGGAACAGAAGAAAGATTAATAAAAAAATTGTATACCGTATTTTTCGGAGTATAAGACGCACTGCAGTATAAGACGCACCTTAGTTTTGGGGGAGGAAAACAAGGAAAAAAGGCCTCTGCCTCCCAGCAATTTACCAAACAGCAAACAGTACAGATGATATACACTGTTTGCTGTGTATTTCTGTGCATGTGTGCCTGACCCATAGAAATGGCAAAGAACTGGAGAAATGTACATTATGGCAGTATATTAATCTCAGAAAGTTTTCTTAAATGTAATCACACTAACTCCTCCTAATGATTTAAATAGATCTACTCCAAACATGACTAAGTCAGGGTTTCTCAGCTGGCTTATTTTAATACTAATACTTAATACTAATACTTAATACTAAAACAGGACATTTCAGATTATACTTTTACAGATCTTTAAAATTGATGTGGCTTTCTGGAAGTATTCTCTGCTATTTAAAAGAAAATACAATAGCACTGGGCCTCTTCAGAGCAAGCATTTATTTTAAAAAGCTTCTTCATTTTGTTAAGTTGTCTAGAACAATAATAAAGCAGTCTTTAAAAAATAAGTCTAATAATTAGAACACTCTACAAATATTTAACAAAATAACATATTAACAGAATCTGCCTCTACTTAGGATAGAACTCACAACCTCCTGATTGTGAGGCAAGAGCTCTACCTCTAAACCAAAGCAAGTATAGCTTGCCTTCTTGCAATTTCATCCCAGCAATTTGTCTTATCACAGCCACTGTAGTTAGTTTCATTTTACCACGTGGCTTGCAAGCCTCAGTCAGCTGGAGGTTGGGAGGCAGATCATCTCTTCTTGTGCTCTTCTTGTGCTTTGCCCTGTTTGCTGCAAAGAGGTAAATTGCTGGCAGGCAGAGACCAAAGGGTGAGGGTGGCTGGGTGGGGCTACATTCGGTGTATAAGACACACCCAAGTTTTCACCCTCTTTTTATTTATTTATTTATTTATTTATTTATTTATTTATTTATTTATTTATTTATTTATTTATTTATTTATTTATTTATTTATTTATTTATTTATTTATTTATTTATTTATTTATTTATTTATTTATTTATTTAAGGTTTCTTATATGCCGCCCCACTCCCGAGGGACTCAGGGCGGCTTACAACACAGGAAAAATACAAGAAAACCAATAAATGCAATTAAAATCAAAATATAAAAATTAAAAATTACAATATAAAAGAGCCATTCAACCACCAGACATACCCGGGGGAGAGTGCAGATGGAGTTAAGCTCTACCCCCTGCCTGCAGGAAGAGCCATGTCTTAACGGCTTTTCGGAAGGCCAGCAGGGTGGGGATGGTTCGGGTCTCTGGAGGAAGTTGGTTCCAGAGCGCAGGGCCGGCCACAGAGAAGGCTCTCCCCCTAGGACCCGCCAGCCGGCATTGCTTGGCTGACGGGAGCTGGAGGAGGCCAACTCTGTGGGCCCTAACTGGTCGGAGGGAAGTATGAGGCAGAATGCGGTCCCGGAGATAACCTGGTCCTAAGCCATGAAGGGCTTTAAAGATGATGATCAACACCTTGAATTGGACCCGGAGACTAATGGGCAACCAATGCAGCTGGCGGAGTATAGGTGTCACGTGGGTGTACCTTGGCACACCCACCACAGCACGCGCAGCCGCATTTTGCACCAACTGGAGGGTAAAAAGGTGCATCTTATACTCCGAAAAATATGGTAGTTATTTATTAGGGATAAAATTGGAAGAAGAACAAGTAAAAACAACAATGATAACATGGGCAAAATTTTTTGATCATACGATAGAATTGGATAAATGGGAGAAGTTGTGGGATAGAAATTATAAATTAACGATGTCAACTGCGTATAAAGAGAATTTGTTAAGATGTTTTACAGATGGCATCTACCACCGGTGAGATTGGCAAGAATGTTTAAGGATAAATCAGAGAAATGTTGGTAATGTCATCAAATACCAGGATCCTGTTAACATATGTGGTGGACATGTGAAGAAGCAAAAAAGTATTGGACAAAAATTAAGACATGGTTGGAAGACATGACACAGCAACATGTGGATATGAAACCAGAAATATTTCTGTTAGGAATGCTACCGGAAATGTATCAAAAAGCTAATGTATATTTGATTATACACATATTAACAGCAGCTAGAATTGTATTTGCACAACATTGGAAAAGTGGAGAGATTCCTAGTGATGAGGAGGTGATAAGGTAAATATTAGAATGTGCAGAAATGAATAGATTGACTTTAGAGATTAAAGAGAAACAACAAACTGAATGCTATGAAATTTGGGAGGTATTTTATAAATGGTTGGAGAATAAAAAAGGGCTTTGGAATTGAAGGTTAAAAGTAAAAAGATATATATTAAGACAAAGAATAAATAAAACAATTGATAGATTATAAGAAATAAGAATAAAAATGTATAATGTGAATAAGGTAAATGAAGATAAGATATTGAAAGAGGATGTCACAAAGAAGAGTTGTGACCAGATGACACACTGCTGATGGATGAATGTTTATTTTGTATTTTGTAATTAAAAAATAAAAAACTTATAAAAAAAATACACGAGCACATAATAGATACATACTTAAGGTAAACTGCTCCAAACTCGATTGCAGAAAATACGACTTCAGCAACAGAATGGTCAATGCCTGGAATGCACTACCTGACTCTGTGGTTTCTTCTCCTAACCCCCAAAATTTTAACCTTAGACTGTCTACAGTCAACCTCACCCCATTCCTAAGAGGACTTTAAGGGGCGTGCATAAGCGCACCAGCGTGCCTACCGTCCCTGTCCTAATGTTCCCTTTTATTCGTATCCATTTCATGTATTTATAATCATGTTTATACTTATATCTGTTATCTAATACGTGCTTGACGAAATAAATAAATAAAATAAATAAAATAAGTGAGAACTATTCCCCTGAGATCTTTTTTCCTGTAAAGTCTTAGCTCAATAACACTTTTCAGTCCTAATGAACATAACCATAAGTCAACGACCAACCAGGGTGGTGGTAATTGTAAAAAAAATCTATGTGAATGCCAATTATATTCTTGTTATATTATTCCATGGTGCTTGAGACTGAGTGGGGAAATCATCTGAGTTGACACATTGGAATGACCTCTCTCCTGCCCTTTCTTCAGCAGTTGCTGAATTACATAGGGAAATTGTTGCCATGGTTTTGGAAACATGGTTACCAGGTGAATAAGAAAGATGGAACATACTGCCTCTAAAATGTACAGTTCACAGTTCCATGATGCAAGTAGATCTGACTGTTTGTAGAGGCCTCTTTGCTAAATAATACAAAAAAAATCCCCTGCCAGCTCGAGCTTATGCACCTACTTCAATATCTAGCCAAAGTTAATCATTAAAATTGTGAAGTTTTTTTGACAAGTAACCCCCCCCCCCCGGTGTCCAATCCTTGAAGCAATAAAACAGTTACAGATTAACAGAGTTGGAAGGGACCTTCTAGGTCATCTAGTCCAACCCCCCCGCCCAAGCAGGAGACCCTGCACCATTTCTGACAAATGGCTGTCCAATCTCTTCTTGAAAGCCTCCAGTGATGAAGCTCCCACAATTTCCGAAGGCAAGCTGTTCCATTGATTGTTCTCACTGTCAGAAAGTTCCTCCTTATTTCTAAGTTGAATCTCTCCTTGATCAGTTTCCATCCATTATTCCTTATCTGGCCTTCAGGTGCCTTGGCAAATACCGTATTTTTCGGAGTATAAGACGCACCGCAGTATAAGACGCACCTTAGTTTTGGGGGAGGAAAACAAGGAAAAAAGGCCTCTGCCTCCCAGCAATTTGCCAAACAGCAAACAGCACAGATGATATACACTGTTTGCTGTGTATTTCTGTGCATGTGTGCCTGACCCATAGAAATGGCAAAGAATTGGAGAAATGTACATTATGGCAGTATATTAATCCCAGAAAGTTTTCTTAAATGTAATCACACTAACTCCTCCTAATTATTTAAATACATCTACTCCAAACATGACTAAGTCAGGGTTTCTCAGCTGGCTTATTTTAATACTAATACTTAATACTAATACTTAATACTAAAACAGGACATTTCAGATTATACTTTTACAGATCTTTAAAATTGATGTGGCTTTCTGGAAGTATTCTCTGCTATTTAAAAGAAGATACAATAGCACTGGGCCTTTTCAAAGAAAACATTTATTGTAAAAAGCTTCTTCATTTTGTTAAGTTGTCTAGAACAATAATAAAGCAGTCTTTAAAAAATAAGTCTAATAATTTGAACACTCTACAAACATTTAACAAAATAACATATTAACAGAATCTGCCTCTACCTAGGATAGAACTCACAACCTCCTGATTGTGAGGCAAGAGCTCTATCTTTGAGCCACAGCAGCTCTAGCTTGCCTTCTTCCAATTTCAGCAGTCTAATACTGCCAGAAGTTTATCTCCCAGCAATATGTCTCATCACAGCCACTAGTTTAACTTTCATTTTTCCACGTGGCTAATCAGCTGTAGATCGGGGAAACTGCTACTGACTTGCTTGGCTTTACAGGCTCTTCCCTCTTTCCTGCAAGCAGGTAAATTGATGGAAGACAGAGGCCAAAGGGTGGGGGTGGGTGGGTGGAACTGCATTCGGTGTATAAGACGCACCCAAGTTTTCACCCTCTTTTGGGGGGTAAAAAGTTGCGTCTTATACTCCGAAAAATACGGTAGCTTGACCCCTTCCTCTCTGTGGCAGCCCCTCAAATATTGGAACACTTCTATCATGTCTCCCCTCATCCTTCTCTTCACTAGACTAGTCATGCCCAGTTCCTGTAACCATTCTTGAAATGTTTTAGTTGCTCAAAGGCTGTTTCTCCCACATGCGCAGAAGCGTGAAGTGCGTGTGAAGCGTGTGCACTCCCGTTCCCAAACTGGTAGCAAAGGTAAGTAGAACTCACTACTGTTGTGCACCTAGGTTTATTGTTTGATTTGTGGCCTGCCAGCTGCCAGCGGAGCTGGTGGCAGACTCGGACGATGAGGAGGTTGGGGAGGAACTTGAGCCAGTTCTGGAGTCTGGGGATGGATGTTCTGCGTCAGATGCAGAGATAGAGCCAGGGCCGTCCAATATTTCCCAGCCACCGGAGAGGCAGCTGCCTTTGGAGGCTGATATGAGGGAGGAGGAAGAACAGCTGGGGTCTGTTCCAGATGCACATATGCACAGAGCAGTTAGGAGAGGTGAACAACAAGGAGTCGACTCAGGAAGCAAAGCACAGGTGGACGCTAAATGGCTCCTCCCTGGCTGGGGAATAAATAGAAGGAAAGGGGAGTGGTTGTCGTAGGAGACAACAGTTCGTATTTCTGAAGATTTTGCTCATTGTGTTTCCTGCCACAAAGACGGCTTGCCAGAACTTAATTTGCAGCCTTTCGGCTGGGAGCTCACGGCCTTGCAATTATCACAAGGAAGTGATAAGGTCTGTTACTGCAGTTAATGCCTTGAAGGACTATTGTCTGGACTTTTTGGTGGGTGAATGCAATCAATTCACAAGAGGTAAATAAAGAGGGGGTTTTCGTGACCAGGAGTCTGTTTCTTGCTTCTGCTAAGGCTGAGTCAGAACAATTGAATTATTGGCATAGACCTGTTATTCACATTCCAGCACTTTCTTGATTGGACAACAACAAAGATGGAGGTACCCTGTAATCCTTCCATTGCAGCTTCAATGACAGCTCCCACTATTTTTTATCAGCTGGCTGTGCCGGTTGATTCTATTAGGTTGATTCTATTATTCTTTTAAGAGCCGAGGTGGTGCAGCGGTTAGAGGCAGGTACTGCAGGCCACTTTAGCTGACTGTGATCCACAGGTCAGCGGTTCAAATCTCACCAGCTCAAGGTTGACTCAGCCTTCCATCCTTCCGAGGTAGGTAAAATGAGGACCCAGATTGTTGGGGGCAATATAAATATACATTGCTTACTGGTGTAAACCGCTTAGAGAGTGCTTGCACTGTGAGGCGGTATATAAATCTCACAAATAAATAAATAAATAAATTAGGAAAAACAATTCAGCAATATCTGGAGAATCTCATATTTACCAGCAATGGTAAATACAGCAATGAATAGTAGGTAAGGGTATCTCTATATATCATATAGTATATCTTGAAAGATTATGCTGAAGACAATCAACCTTTCCACTTTGATTTTACCAACATAACATTATGAATAGATGCTTTGATGATACTACAATATCAGCGACAGATGTGATTTTAGTATAAAAGGTCTTGTTTCTGTGTTAGTTTTGCTATGTATAGAGAACATGAAATACTATGGAATTGTAAAGACTGAATATACTGACAGAGCTTTTCAACAACAGCCCCGTTGAGATGAAGAAGTCATGTTCTTATGTGGACTTATCATGAACCCATTTCAACTCTTGCTGTTAAGTTCTCGATCCCTCCATTCAGCCACCATATTCACCAAGGATTGTCTTTTGGACTATTCTTTTGCAAAATTAGCATTGCCCACCTCTGCACTCCAGTGCCTGCCAAATCATCACCTGAAATGAAAAATTGTCACCTCTTTAATATCCAAGAAATATTGCACCTTTAATAATTGATTTGTTTTAATATTTGCCTCCCTTTGAGGTCTGTGCAGTGGGGACTTATACTAATGAAATAATCTGTCTTCAAGGATGCAGAGAGAGAGAGAGAACTGGAAAATATGACAAATGAAAGCTATAAATACTCCCTAAGCTGCCAGTAAAGTAATTCTTCCTCCTTTCCCCTCTTTCCCCTCCCCCCAAACTTCTAATCTGCTGTGGAAAGCCCATCCAAGCGTTTGATTGAAGTTCTGGATGATCCTTTTCCACTGGTGGCTTTTCTGGGAAAACTGGAATGTGTGGAAAAAGGCAGGTTCAACGCTGATTTTATTTTGTCAGCCCAGGGTAAAATGCGGGTCAAATGTAGTCACAGCATCAAATTCTTCACTATTGTATCTAAGTAGATCAGAATAACAGAATAACAGAATTGAAAGGGATTCTGGAGGTCTTCTAGTCCAACCCTCTGCTCAAGCAGGAAACCCTATACCATTTCAGACAAATAGTTGTCCAATCTCTTCTTAAAAACTTCCAGTGTTGGAGCACCTACAACTTCTGGATGCAAGTCATTCCACTGGTTAATTGTTTAACTGTCAGGAAATTTCTCCTTGGTTCTAGGTTGGTTGTCTGCTTGATTACTTTCCATCCATTGCTTCTTGTCCTGCCTTCAGGTCAGGGGTGGGTTCCTCCCGGTTTGAACCAGTTCAGCCAAACCGGTAGCAACCTGCTGGTGACGTCACGATGACGTCACTGAACCGGATCGGTCGGTGCCAGTCCATGGGCGCCACCATCTTTTTAATATTTTTTTCAAATTCTTTTTCGATTTTTTTTAAAAAAATTCTTCTGAGCATGTGCAGAAGCTGAGTTTCTGGCACTGTGCATGCGGTTGCCATCTTGTTTTTGGCTTTCTTTTTAATTTTTTTTAAAATTTAATTTAATTTAATTTAATTTTTATTTTATTTTTCTTCTGAGCATGTGCAGAAGCCGAGTTTCCGGCACTGCATGCAGTCGCCATCTTGTTTTCAGCTTTCTTTTTTTAAAAAAAATTTAATTTAAATTTTTTTAAATTTTATTTTTATTTTTCTTCTGAGCATGCGCAGAAGCCAAGTTTCCGGCACTGTGCATGCGGTCACCATCTTGAGGAAACGAACCGGCAGCGAGGTAAGTTAGAACCCACCCCTACTTCAGATGCTTTGGAAAATAGTTGACCCCCTCTTCTTTCTGGCAGCCCCTTGGATATTGGAAAACTGATATCATGTCACTCCTAGTCCTTCTTTTCATTTAACTAGACATACCCAATCCCTGCAACCATTCTTCATATGTTTTAGCTGTCAGTCCGCTAGTCATCTTTGTTGCTCTTCTCTGCACTTTATGTACAGCTTTCTAGATGAGACCCTCAAGTCGTTCTCAGGGTTTGAAGCACCATCTCATCATCTCCATCCAAACTTATTGGTGAAAAGTCAGAGAGATTGAAAACTGCAGGGGAAGGTAGGCAGGAAGGCGGGCGGGCGGGCGGGAAGGAAGGAAGGAAGGAAGGAAGGAAGGATTCATATTTTGCAAAGGGAAAAGCATTTGTACCTGTCATTAAAGGAAAACATGCAGGGAAAGGCAAGCAAACTGTATAGAATCCTTGGCCCTGAGGCCATGTGTGGCTTCCAAAAGCATTTCATGGCTCCTAGGATCTGTTTAGATTACATTTAAATCTAACTGGTTTTGGGGCTGAGGCTTCTGGAATATAAAGGCATATTTATACTCCAGAAGCCCAACTTTTTTATTCTAATCCATTCATTATTACATTTA
Source organism: Diadophis punctatus similis (assembly GCA_023053685.1). Taxonomy (NCBI): domain Eukaryota; kingdom Metazoa; phylum Chordata; class Lepidosauria; order Squamata; family Dipsadidae; genus Diadophis; species Diadophis punctatus. Next base: position 9,614,379 of record JALIGW010000016.1, on the reverse strand, counting down.
GATCTTATCTTCTGCTGAAGACATTTAAGGCAGCCTACAGAATTCTTCCTTTGCCCCCATTTTGTACCGAAACAATCCAGGCAGGCAGCCTAATCCCAAAATGCACCAGTGGTGGGATTCAAGCAGTTCACACCACTTTGTCCGAACCAGTTGTTAAATTGCTGGCTGGCCCTGGTCCGCCCAGCGACTACTTATTGGCCTTGCAAGCCTTGGCTGGTGCCTTAGAGTCACGCTGCGGCATGAGCTGCAGCTGCTCTTTGGCTCCCTTGCCTCAACCTTGTGGCGCCCACGGCCCAGCTGCTCTCCGGCTTCCTTGCTCCCAACCTAAGCCTTTGCCACTCCCTAGTTAGGTAAGTTTCTGTTGTTAAGTGAATCACTGCAGGTTTTAAGTTAGTAACACGGTTAAGTGAATGTGGCTTCCCTATTGACTTTGCTTGTCAGAAAGGTCGCAAAACGGAATCACATGACCTCAGGACACTGCAACCGTCATAAATAGGAGACAGTTGTCGAGCATCTGAATTTTGATTCTTTGACCATGGGGAGGTTGCGATGATTGTAAGTGAGAAAAATGGTCATAAATCACTTTTTTTTAGTGCTGTTGTAACTCTGAACAATCACTAAACAAACTATTGCAAATCGGAGACTACCTGTATTAAAAATCTCCCCATAATTCCTGCCCCCAAACCAGGGGAGGGTTCCTAATTTTTTTTACTACCACTCTGTGGGCGTGGCTTATTTTGTGGGTGTGGCTTGCCAGCCATGTGACTGGGTGGGCGTGGCTTCTCGGACTGCTGAAGGGAGGGGAACTGAGATAGGTCCTGCTGCCCATTCCCCCTCCCCTCAGCAGCTCGAGAAGCCTCAAACGTGCGAAAATGCCTAGGATCATCACCGCACGTTCGTGGCTTCTCGGACTGCTGAAGGGAGGGGAATGGAGATAGCTCCTGCCGCCCGTTCTTTCAGCATCTCACGCGCTCCCTCAACCATCCATATATATATAATGGCGGCGCCCAGGCACCGGCAACCGACCGCACCGGTACTGTGATGTCACCAGCAGGCCGCTACCGGTGCTATAGAGTGGACCACACTGGTAGGAACCCACCACTGCCCCAAACAATTCAGCTTTCCCCATTCCCAGTTCCAAATGGGCTGCCTTTAAGCTTTGAAAGTGCAATTGATTTCCTCAAAGGTATCCTGTGTTACACATGCAATAGCAGTGGCTTCTAAAATCCTTTACTACCGGTTCGCGCAAGAGAGAGATGCTTCTGCGCATGCGCAGAAGCGTCCTGGGCAGGTGGGCGGAGCCTCCCACCGCTGGCGCTACCGGTTCTTAGAACCGGGCCGAACCAGGAGCAACCCACCGCTGACGTGCAGATACATTACTGAACAAGTGCTATCACTTTCAGTCAAGCTACTTAACAGTAAAAGTGGGCATATCTACTGATCTGTAATTAGAACTTCAATTTTTCAAAAACAGTAAATGCAGCAGCAGGGAGTTCCAATTTCGCTAGCAGCCAAAATTGGTGTTTTCAATTTGGATCAAAGCCTCAGCACTGCAGGAAGGTCTTTAAAAGCTTTAAAAATCTTGTTTCCTGAACCAAATTGCCCCTAGGTTTGCTAAAGTTTCATGCAGAAAAGAAAAAAGTTTCATTTTTCCCAAACTGGCAGACAATAATCTTTGAATCCAGAGATTCCACATTTTTCCTAATCTTATTGACACATTTCCTATTCTTAAAAAATGTTGGCAGACATAACACCACATGAGGTTTAACCTGTAATATTCACTCAATTTCTCAGTCTTACAAAGTTTTGCATGTCATACAGGGGCGGGTTCCTAATTTTTTTACTACCACTCTGTGGGTGTGGCTTATTTTGTGGGTGTGGCTTGCCAGCCATGTGACTGGGTGGGTGTGGGCATCGGGAGCTTGGCAGCGGCCAGAGAAGCAGGGGGGCATTGCCCACCCGCAACGCAGCCCCCCACAGCGGAAGCAGCAAGACCGCGGCAGTGGTTCTTCTAGGAGGCTCCGTCCGGCCTGAATGCTTCTCCCCATTCGATGATCCTAGGCTCCTGCAGCCCGTTCCCGCTCCCCTCAGCAGCTCGAGAAGCCTTGAACGTGTGAAAATGCCTGGGATCATCACTGCACGTTCGTGGCTTCTCGGACTGCTTAAGGGAGGGGAACTGAGATAGATTCTGCCACCCATTCCCTCTCTCCTCAGCAGCTCGAGAAGCCTCAAACGTGCGAAAATGCCTAGGATCATCACCACGTGTTTGTGGCTTCTCGGACTGCTGAAGGGAGGGGAATGGAGATAGCTCCTGCCGCCCGTTCTTTCAGCGTCTCATGCGATCCCTCAGCCATCCTCCCCTGCTTGGACTCACTGTGGGGTAGGAAGGCAGCGCATGCGCAGTGCCGGAAGCTTGGCTTCTGGTCATGCGCAGAATTTTTTTTTAAAAAAATAAAAATAAATAAAATTTTTTAATGGCGGCGCCCAGGGACCGGCAACCAACCGCACCGGTACTGTGATGTCACCAGCGGGCCACTACCGGTGCTATAGAGTGGACCGCACTGGTAGGAACCCACCACTGATGTCATACTTTCTCCTTATGTATCCAGTGCAAAATAATGCATTTATTCTTATACATATTGGTATGGGCGAAGGATGAATGACAAATGCTTCTCTTCGTAACTAAGATTATCGTAGGAAAGTATAACCCTTTGAGAAAAGCAGGTTACACTTCAAAGGACAATAATAGATATTTATTTTGCAGTACATGTCCTTGTAAATGCGTTATTTAAAGGCAGCCATGAACAGAAAACATTATATATTTTTGCCTCACAACCTTGTTAGAAATCTATCTCACAGATTGTCACACTATAATGCATACAAGAAATATTTTTCAAGGTAACTAGGGCTCTGTTCAGTCTTTTATTTGTATATATCAAAAATTATATTTCAATATAGCTGCTTTAGTGCTTCTTCAGAAAGCACCAGAAATGAGAACTAACTAAAATAGGGATCTTTAGGCTCTGATACTATTAAAGTTCATTGCAAAATCAAAACCAGAAGCGCACACAGATGACTGATTCAGCTGGATTCAATAACTTCTTTATAAACATAAGCATAAGCATAAGCATAAACATAAACATATACATACAGTATACATATACATATACATATACATATACACATACTGTATATATATACTGTACACACACACACACACACACACACACACACACACACACACACACACAACCATTAGCAGAGTTCTTCTTCAATGTAGCAACAGTTAAAAGTAAAACACAAGTAGCTTCTAGTTAGTTTCATTTTAGCAGAGTTCAGAGTTCAGAGTGGAAGAGTACAGAGTGGAGACTGGAGCCACACCCAGCCTTAAGCTTAAATCCCAGTTTCGATTCTCTGCACAGACTCAGAAGTGGTTAGCTCCCATTGGCTGATTTAGTTGCTATGCTTATTCATTGGCTGACCTTGTTACCATTGGCTCTCCCAGTTCATGAATATTCTAACAGCTACTTCATTAAAGCCAAAGCAGAGGTAGTCCATCTACCCCAGGGATGGTATTCACTTACCCTTCCTACCGATTCGCAAATGTGAGCGCCCGCGCCCCGTCCGCGCATGCGCACAGCCTTCCGCGAATGCGCAGAGCCTCAAAAACATGGATAAATAGGACGTGATTACGGGCCACCCGCAGTCAGCGCTACTGGTTCTCCCAAACCAGATAGAACCGGTTGAATACCACCACTAATCTACCCACTCCCCATACCCCATCTACAGGTAAGCCCTCGGTTTACAACCACAACTGTGCCCAAAATTTCTGTTACTAAGTGAAAAAGCTGTTGTGTGTTTTGCCCCATTTTACAGCTTTTCTTGCCCACAGTTGTTAAGGGAATCACTGCAGTTGTTAAATTAGTAACACTGTTGTTAAGTGAATCTCGCTTCTCCATTGACTTTGCTTGTCAGAAGATCACAAAAGGTGATCACATGATCCCAGCACACTGCAACCGTCATAAATACAAACCAATTGCCAAGCATCTGAATTTTGATCATGTGACCATGGGGATGCTGCCACAGTTGTAAGTGAGAAAAACAGTCAAAAGTGATTTTTTTTCAGTGCTGTTGTAACTTTGAATGATTATTAAATGAATGATTTTAAGTTGTGGACCACATGTAATGGGCTTCCAGTACTGAAAAAGGTTAGCCATCACTGGTATAGGATCTCTGGTTTGAGCAGGGTGTTGGACTACAAAAACCTTCAAGGTTCAAGGTTGAGGAGCTGAGATAGCGCAGTGGTTAAAAGCAGCATTGCGACCTTCAGCTGATTGCTAGTTTAGCAGTTCGGCTGTTCAAATCTCACTAGGCTCAAGGTTGACTCAGCCTTCCATCCTTCCGAGGTGGGTAAAATGAGGACCCAGATTGTTGGGGGCAATATGCTGAACTCTGTAAACCGCTTAGAGAGTGCTGTAAAGCACTATGAAGCGGTATATAAGTAAAGTGCTATTGTAAAGTGCTATTCCTTCCAACTCTGTTATTCTGTTATCTCTGGAAGATATTTTTGGTACTGATCTTCAGGAAGTGGAAAGGTTAAGGAAAGCTTTTGTACATACTGAGGGGGAGAAAGGAGAAAAAAAAGTATGTTTTTGTGATTTTTTTTTAAAAATGTCATCTTAAGCATGCATACGGTCACAAATGAAAGAGTGATTAACCTAATCTTGCGCAGCTTCTTCTCTGGTAACATTGTACTCTTAACCAGAGCATACAAAACATTTGCTAGACCGATTCTTGAATACAGCTCATCAGCCTGGAACCCACACTACATATCAGACATTAACACAATTGAGAATGTCCAGCGATACTTCACAAGAAGAGTATTACATTCCTATGTTCAAAACAGAATTCCTTATGAAACCAGACTTGAAATTTTGGGACTTCAAAATTTAGAACTCTGCCGCCTTCGATCTGACCTAAGTGTAGCTCACAAAATTATCTGCCTCAATGTCCTACCTGTTAATGACTACTTCAGCTTCAACCACAATAATATAAGAGCTCACAATAGATACAAACTTAATGTAAATTGCTCCAGACTTGATTGCAAAAAATTCGACTTCAACAACAGAGTTGTTAACGCCTGGAACACTTTACCTGACTCAGTAGTTTCTTCCCCAAACCCCCAAAACTTCAACCTCAGATTATCTACCATCGACCTCACCCCATTCCTAAGAGGTCGTTAAGGGACGTGCATAAGCGCACAATCGTGCCTACCGTTCCTGTCCTAATGTTCACATATATTCTTACCTCTTTTACTCTTATTCATGCTTGTACTATTACATATATATTCAATCATGTTTACTGTTTATACTTTGTTTATAATCATACATGCTTGACAAATAAACAAATACAAATACAAATACAAATGAGAGATAGAAGTGGCAAACAAAAAGAAATATATTTACTTTAGGAATACGGTATAAAAGTACATTGTTTAGGTAAACAGTTCTTTAAAGAGGGGAAAGAGATGTTCGTTTGGGTACATTCCTGTACAAAGAAGCAAATTCATACAAGTTTAAAAAAAAGGCATGTGCTTAAAAGTTTGTTCTATTAAAAGTTGCAGCTTCATTAACAACTTGTGGAAATCTCTAAGGGAGGTATGTGAGGCTTTGGGGAGCTGAATGCAGCCTTAATGCCTCAGGTTCTGCACCACTGATTTAATGAAATTCACAAAAGACAATTTCAGCTGATAAAAAAAAAACCTTGTGCTTCTTACGCACGCTTGTAGACTTTCAGAGCTCTAAAGGGAATATATAAATTTCCAGTTACATCTGGAGTTCTGTGTCATCACTGCAAGATGCCTTATGACAAGTCTTCCATAGCCTAGATGTCCAAAGAAGTCTAAGTGACACAATCAGCATGAGGCTTGCTCGTCAGAAAAATACTTCAACCTGTGGTCAAGGGACTCATAACTTGCTATTGATGAATCACTTCGTTTGGAATGGGCCAAACACACTGACATCACTGCAACTTTGCCCCTTGTGTAATACTTATATGTCAACTTCAAGCACAGCCCAAGATAAACTGTCTCCTTTATTATGCATGCCAGTCCAGATATAGGCATAAATGATTTTCTACAGGACATTGTGCAAATTACATAATGACTCGGCATTCAATAACGGCAACTGGAGGGAAAATTTATATAAAATGTTTTATAGGTGGCATTTACCACCAGCAAGAATGGCAAAGATGTTTAAAAACATGTCTGCCAAATGTTGGAAATGTAATCAGATACCAGGTTCGTACTACCATATGTGGTGGACATGTCCAAAGGCAAAAAAATATTGGACAAAAGTACATACATGGTTAGAAGAAATGGTAAAGCAGCATATAGTAGATTTAAAACCAGAAATATTCTTGTTGGGTATTTTACCAGAAAAGTACAATAAAATACAATTAAATATGTATTTAATTTTAATATTTAATTTTACATGTGTTAACAGCAGTGAGAATTGTTTTTGCACAAGTGGAAAAATGAAGATATCCCTACAGATGAAAGTGTAATAAAAAAATATTAGAATGCTCGGATATGGATAGACTAACACTCAAAATAAAGGAGAAGGAAGAAACAGAATATTTTTTTAACATGAGACTCGTTTTACCAATGGTTAGTTAACAGAAACAGAAGTTAGAAACTCAAACATTTAAGAGAATGATTAACTATACAATGAAGGTTTATTAATATGGACAAGCAAATACTACTACTACTACTACTACTACTGTTGTTGTTGTTGTTGTTGTTGTTATTACTACTACTACTACTACTACTACTACTACTACTACTACTACTACTACTACTACTATTCACAATTGTATCACAGCGGCCCGTTGTTTCGCCGGATTTGGCATTGATTATTAGTCGAGCCCCACCCAGGGGCCTAGGACGTCATAATGTATTTTCGAAGTATATGTGCGGAACTGAGCAGTGCGGCTTTCTGCATTTGACTGATGGTGATTTTGTCGAATTTGAGCTGTTTTAAATGTAATTCCAGTGCTTTTGGGATAGCACCCACTGTTCCAATCACCACTGGAATTACCACTGCTGGTTTGTGCCATAATAGTTGATTTTTGATTTTTAAGTCCTGGTATTTTGCGATTTTTTTGTGTTCCTTCTCATCGACCTTGCTATCACCTGGTATTGCGATGTCGATGATAGTCACCTTGTTTTTCTCAACCAGTGTGATGTCTGGTGTATTATGCGTCAGTACCTTGTCCGTTTGTATGCGAAAATCCCACAAGATCTTGACCATCTGATTTTCAGTGACTTTATTTATTTTTTATTTTTATTTTTATTATTTTTATTATTTTTATTATTTTTATTATTTTTATTATTATTTTTATTATTATTTTTATTATTATTTTTATTATTATTATTATTATTATTATTATTATTATTATTATTATTATTATTATTATTATTATTATTATTATTATTATTATTATTATTATTATTACCGTGTTTCCCCAAAACAACAGAAATGTTAGGTTCAATTGTACGGTGTTTCCCTGAAAATAAGACCCTGTCATATATTTTTTTGAACCCTGAAATAAGCGCTTGGCCTTATTGCCATGCACTCGAAAGCCCGATTGGGCTTATTATCAGGGGGTGTCTTATTTTGGAGGAAACAGGATATTACTATTATTATTTTTCAAAATTAACTGTACCCAGACAACATACTGTTCATGTAGATATTGAGTTTTTATGTTTACTAAAGAAAAATGTATAAATAAAATATATATTTAAAAAAACTACTGGCAACAGGAGCTGGGATCACTAAAGATCTGATGATATGGCCTCAGGGATGAACCCTAAGAGCTTGGAAAGTGTGATAGGTGTATGCAACCTTCTGTTGTGACCCAGCACCGCAACCCCCCAGAAACACACACACACAGTCGTTGGGAGGCAAACAAAAAAGGTTCCTTTTACTAATAAAGTTTCTTAGTAAAACTCAGAGGGTTTAGAAGTCCAAAACAACACAAACGGAAAGTCTTCAGGAATAAGGTTCTTTGGGTTACGTGAGGGTTAAATAGCACACAGACAAAAGTTCAAAGCAAGACTCATTAATTCTTATCTGAACAACTTGGCTGGCTTCCCGGAATAAAGCTGGCAGAAGCTGGTGATAAGATTCCCAAACAGACGTAGAAACGAAACTCTGGATTTGCTGCGGTCAGTGAATTGTTGTTCTCAGCAATGAGCACTAATTACCATGGCCTAATATAGCCACTGAAGGGCGTGGCCCAATTAGCCCTCACTGCTTCCTCCTATTGGACCGACGCTTACTCAGCCAGTCCTGTCTTCTGGCTGCTCTGCGTGCTCTGGCATTCAGCATGAGTTCTTCATCTCCTGATGAAGAACTCTGCTGCGCAGGTGCAGAAGGTCCTGGGAGATCGTCCTGCTCTGGCACCGAGTCCTCATCACCAGCCGTCTCTGGTGCCAGGCACATAGGCTGGTACTGCTGCACCATGAGCGGCTCCGCGTCCTCCGGATCCTCCAGACTCGGCGCCGGACGCGGCCAAGGCACAACACTATCCCTCACCGCAGGGCCCTTCCCCCGGGTCTGTCGGTCCGGATGCGGCCGGGACGGGAATTGAGCGTGGAAGGCCCGGACCAGATCCGGAGCATGCACGGCGGTCGCATCCTCCCATGTGAAGTCTTCAGGGCCGTACCCCTTCCACTCAATGAGGTACTGGAACCGGCCCTTCATCCAGCGGGAATCCCGAATACTGGCAACTTCGTATTCGGGTGGGTCAGCGGGAGTGCGGATCACAGGCTGAGGCGGAGCGGGAGGGCGGAGCGGACAGGCAGGACGTTCGGGAACAAGGAGGGACCGATGGAAGACGGGGTGGATCCTGAGAGAGCGGGGCAACGTCAACCGGTAGGCCACGGGGTTAATGACCGCTTCCACCGGGAACGGACCCAAGAAGCGGTGGTCAAGCTTGCGAGCCGGTCGGTCGGAGGGGAGATGCTTCGTGGACAGCCAGACACGATCCCCGACCGCCAGAGGTGGAGTTGCTCGCCGGGAGCGGTCCGCGACCCTCTTGTAATCTTCCTTGGCTTTATTCAACGAGCGTTTGACCAGTTGGTGAACGGCCTGGAGCTCGGACAGGAATTCCTCTGCCACAGGAACAGGAGAGTCTAGGAGCGTGAGCGGGAAGAAACGGGGGTGGTAACCAAAGTTGGCGAGGAACGGAGAGGCGTGCGTGGAGGTGTGCTGAGAGTTGTTAAAAGCAAACTCGGCCACGGCAAGGTATTCCGCCCAGTTGTCCTGCTGCTGGTTGACAAAACAGCGCAGGTACTGTTCAAGGATGCCGATGACTTTTTCAGTGCCCCCGTCAGTCTCCGGATGATGCGCTGACGAGAGGCAGACTTGGACCTCCAGGGCCGCCATCAGACCCTTCCAGAACTGGGCCGTGAACTGGGCTCCCCGATCCGACACGACCCGATCCGGCAGACCATGCAGGCGGAAAACATGCTGGATAAACATGCGGGCCGTGGCACGAGCTGTCGGCAACCCGCGACAGGGGATGAAATGTGCCATTTTGGTCAGCATATCGACCACTACGAACACGGTCGTGAAGCCGGCGGACGGGGGCAAGTCCGTGAGGAAGTCCATAGAGACGGCCCCCCAGGGTCTCTCAGGCGTCGGCAAGGGCTGCAGCAGGCCCGGCGGCGCTCCAGGGGCGTACTTGGCCTGGCGACAGCGAACACAAGACGTCACATAGGCCTGGACGTCATCACGGAGTCGGGGCCACCAAAAAGTCCGAGCCACCAGGTTCAGAGTCTTGAAAAGGCCGAAGTGGCCAGCCGCAGGGCTGTCGTGGCACTGCTGCAGGATCAGGCCACGCAGCGGACCGGCAGGAACGTAGAGCAGGTCCCGGAAACGGAGGAGGTCATCCGAAAACGTCCAAGGGGACTCAGGCCCTATCTCCTGCCTCCGTTGTGCCGCGTAGGCGTCGTGTCGCTGCGCCTCCCGGATCTGTCCTCGGAGGTCCACGGGATCCTGGGTAGCTGCAAAGGACTCGACGGGCAGGACCGTCCGGGGTGGCAGCGGTTCCTGGGCTTGGGCGTATTCCGGCTTGCGGGACAGCGCGTCCGCCTGCTGATTCCGGCTACTCGGGATGTACGTAATGCGAAAATTGAAGCGGGAGAAAAAGAACGACCAGCGTATCTGGCGCTGGTTGAGCTTCCTGGCCGTCTGCAAGAACTCCAGGTTCTTATGGTCTGTGCGCACCTCCACTTGATGACGAGCCCCCTCGAGGTGGTGCCGCCAGGTCTCGAAAGCCGCCTTGATGGCCAGCAACTCCTTCTCCCAGATCGTATAATTGCGCTCCGACGAGGTTAATTTCCGGGAATAATAAGCGCAAGGGAAGAGATGGCCGCCATCTTCCCGGGTCTGGAGCAAGACGGCGCCCACGGCAATGTCGGACGCGTCCGCCTCCACAACAAAAGGGCGGTGAGGGTCTGGGTGCTTGAGGATCGGCTCCTGCATGAAGGCATCCGTGAGGATCTTGAACGCCTCCTGTTCGGAATCGCCCCACCGGAAAGGGACTTGTTTCTGCAGGAGTCGAGTGAGAGGCGCGGTCAGAGTGGCGAACCCCGGGATGAAGGTCCTATAATAATTTGCGAACCCCAGGAGTCGCTGAACGTCCTTCACCCGGCGCGGGGGTTGCCAGGTTTTCAGGGCCTCGACCTTGCCCCGGTCCATGGCGATGCCTTCTGGCGAAATCCGATGGCCCAGGAAATCCACAGTCGTCTGAAAAAACTGGCATTTCTCTAATTTCGCGTATAGCTGGTGGTCTCTCAACCGCTGCAGGACTTGACGGATATGTTGGATGTGGCTGCTCCGGGACGTAGAATAAATCATAATATCGTCCAGGTACACGACAACGAACTGGTCCAGCAAATCTCTAAAGATGTCGTTCATGAAATGCTGGAACACAGCCGGAGCGTTGGTCAAGCCGAACGGCATGACCGTATACTCAAAATGACCGTAGCGGGTTCCGAACGCCGTCTTCCACTCGTCCCCCTCACGAACACGCACCAAATTGTAAGCGCCACGTAAGTCCAATTTGGTGAAGATGGTCGCCGAGCGGAGGCGTTCCATCAACTCCGGGATGAGGGGCAACGGGTACCGGTTACGCACTGTGATGGCATTCAACTTGCGATAATCGCAGCACAGGCGCAAGTCCCCGGTTTTCTTCTTGACGAAGAGGACGGGGGCAGACAAGGGCGATGAGGAGGGTCGGATGAAACCCCTGGCCAGGTTTTTATCGATAAAGTCCCGCAGTGCGGCCAGTTCGGGTTCTGACATGGAATAGAGGCGGCCCACAGGGAGCGGAGCGTTGGGAATCAGATCCACAGGGCAATCGTAGGGCCGGAGCGGGGGCAACTGGTCCGCCTCCTTTTCGCTAAACACATCAGCGAAGTCTGCAAACTCAGCTGGGAGTGAAATGTCCGGAGGGTCAGGTACCGCGCCCGCACAAACCTGGCGCGTATGGTCCACACACTGGAGACTCGGGAAGGCAATGAAGTTCTGGGACCATACAACCTGAGGGTCGTGGGTGCGCAGCCACGCCAGTCCGAGAACCAAAGGGAAATGGAGTCCCGACGTCACGTAAAACTGGATGGCCTCCTCGTGCCGTCCAATGCAAAGGCGCACCGGCTGCGTGATGGCCTTAATCGGACCGGACAGCAACACCCGGCCATCGATTGTTTCCACCCTCATCGGCGGGTCCACGGGGCACAGGGGAACGGCAAGATGCTGGGCGAACGCCTCGTCAATGAAATTGGTGGTTGCCCCGGAGTCCACCAAAGCGTGTGCGGAGACGCCGCGGTCCCGGTGGTCAATAAAGACCTTGGTGTCCAAGAGCAGATGCCGCGGAGGACCGGGATCCACGTCAGCTGAGCCGGAGTCCTTCGGTGTGCATGCCCGACCCAGCGTCTCCGCTAGGCCGGGCGCTGGCCGTTTCCCGACGGCGATGGCTGGGACGGTGGAGCAGGACCAGAAGCGGTGGGCCCCCGACCCTTCCTAGGGCACGAGCGAGCGAAATGGCCCGGGTCGCCGCAATACAAACACAACCCCCCTGCCCTGCGTCTGTCCTTTTCCGCGCTGGTCAAGCGGGGCCGAACAGCGCCAAGGTCCATAGGCTCGTCACGGGGAGCCGGGGCCGACGGAAGTCCACGGGGAACAGGAGGTGCCTGAGCAGCGCGACGTGGAGCCAGAACAGCGGGGACGTCAGGTGGCGCGAGAGGCGCCGGAGCAGCACGGCGTGCGTTCCTCGCTTGCAACCGGGCATCAATTTTCAAGCAGAGCCGCACCAGTTCTTGGGTGGTTGCAGGAATGTCCACGCGTGCCAGCTCATCCTGGATGCTGTCTGCCAAGCCCTCCTGGAAGGCATCCAACAACGCTGCCTCATTCCAGGCCGAGTCTTGGCTGAGGAGACGGAACTCACTGATGTATTCCCTGAGTGGTCTCCGGCCTTGCCTCAGCTGCCTTAATTGCCTGCACGCTGTCTGGGCCTTAATTGGATCCGCGAACATCTCCTCCAAATGAGTGCAGAAACGCCCAAAGTCCTGGAGGAGGGGACTGTTCTGGACCAGTAGAGGGGTGGCCCAACGTGCTGCATTTCCAGACAGCAGGCTAATTACAAACCCCACCTTGTCCCGGTCGTGGGGGAAATCCTCTGGCCTCAGAGACATGAACAACTGGCACTGGCCCAGGAACGCCGGGAACATAGCCTCGTCACCATGGAACTTATCCGGCATGGCTATCGGGCAGCGTGTCCGTTGGGCTGGGGCCAACGCAGGAGCAGCTGCCAACTGATTTTGCTGCCTTGTTAACTGAGCGTTCATGATTGCCAGCTGCTGCCGAAGTTGAGCATTCTCGTTCTGAAGCTGCTCCATGATGCAATCTGGGCTTGTGTGTGGTCAGTTTGGGCTGAGAACAAACTGTTGTGACCCAGCACCGCAACCCCCCAGAAACACACACACACAGTCGTTGGGAGGCAAACAAAAAAGGTTCCTTTTACTAATAAAGTTTCTTAGTAAAACTCAGAGGGTTTAGAAGTCCAAAACAACACAAACGGAAAGTCTTCAGGAATAAGGTTCTTTGGGTTACGTGAGGGTTAAATAGCACACAGACAAAAGTTCAAAGCAAGACTCATTAATTCTTATCTGAACAACTTGGCTGGCTTCCCGGAATAAAGCTGGCAGAAGCTGGTGATAAGATTCCCAAACAGACGTAGAAATGAAACTCTGGATTTGCTGCGGTCAGTGAATTGTTGTTCTCAGCAATGAGCACTAATTACCATGGCCTAATATAGCCACTGAAGGGCGTGGCCCAATTAGCCCTCACTGCTTCCTCCTATTGGACCGACGCTTACTCAGCCAGTCCTGTCTTCTGGCTGCTCTGCGTGCTCTGGCATTCAGCATGAGTTCTTCATCTCCTGATGAAGAACTCTGCTGCGCAGGTGCAGAAGGTCCTGGGAGATCGTCCTGCTCTGGCACCGAGTCCTCATCACCAGCCGTCTCTGGTGCCAGGCACATAGGCTGGTACTGCTGCACCATGAGCGGCTCCGCGTCCTCCGGATCCTCCAGACTCGGCGCCGGACGCGGCCAAGGCACAACACCTTCTCCATTTGCTGCCAACCACAACTCTCAGCCTTATAGCCCATTGTCCATCACTGCTCTGATGGAATGGCTTCTCTTCTCCTCCCCCAGCAACTGCTCCACATTCCCACCATGTCATAATCAGGTCTCAACATTTTTCACTCTCCCCAGGCTTCAGGAAAGCCTCCGGAGCCTGTGGATGGCGAAAAATGGGCCCAGATCCAGATTTAGCAGTCTGGATGTATTCCAGATATAATCTGACCAGTGCAGCACAGAGTAGTACTATCATTTCTCATCCAGTTATGGTAGTTTCCATTTTCATCCACAGATTACATCCACCATTGTGATTAAATAATGTATCCAAGACTGGAGATATTGTGATTATATTTCCAGTGAATATGTCCTTCACAGGTGATGATACAACAAAATTTAAAACTGCCTATAAAGTGGTAGAGTCCTTGGTAGATATCAGCATAAACATTATCTTTAAAAAAGCACCTCCTTTTGCATCTTCTACCTACTATTACATGGTAGTCCTTGTTTTACAACCATTTGTTTAGTGACCAAAGTTACAACACTGGAAAAAATGACTTATGATAAGGTGACCAGACGTCCCGATTTTGGCGGGACAGACCCGCTTTTTCATGATTTGTCCCGCGTCCCGCCCGTCCTCTAAAAAGTCCCGATTTTTTGAAAGAATGCACGACTAGGGCATTCTTTCAAAAAATCGGCCTGAAAGGCAGCAGGCCTCTCAGCTCGGGGCGGCCGTGGGCGGCGTTGGCGGCGGGCGGGCGTCCCGCGTTGTTGACTCCTCCGGCGGCGGCTGGAAGCTGGGGGGAGGGGGAAGGGAGGCTGCTCCTCCTCTCCTTCCCCCACCCCATCCCTAGCCCCACCCTCGGAGGCGCCGCTGCTATTGGGAGGGGTGAGGGACGAGGAGCCATCGCCGATTTGAGCTTACGAGCGGCGCAAACAGCCCTTCCTCGTCCCCCTCCCCTTTCTTCCCCCCGTCGCCTCGCTGCCGCCGTTGCCCTGGGGCCGGGCGGGCGACCGGGAGACCGCGGCGCTTGGATGCTTGGAGCAGGTAAGCTGCCGGCTGCCTCCTTTCCCCGTCTCCCGCCTCCCATTCGTTGCTTGCCAGCCCGGCCGAAGGGGAGGCGGGAGGCGAGGAAAGGCCTCCCGAAGGGGAGGCGGGCTCCCAGCCTCCCCTTCGGGAGCCGGCAGCCCTTCGGGAGCCCGCCTCCCTTTCGGGAGGCCTTTTCTCGCCTCCCGCCTCCCCTTCGGCCGGGCTGGCAAGCAACGAACAGGAGGTGGGAGACGGGGAAAGGAGGCAGCCGGCACTTACCTGTCGCGAGCTCCAGGCATCCAAGCGCCCTCCCGCCTCCCCCCCCACCTCACCTGGACGCCGACATTTGCTGTTTTGCCCTCTGCGCATGCGCAGCGTTCTGCGCATGCGCAGAGGGCAAAACAAATTTAAGCGCCCCCCCCGTCCCGCTTAAAAATAAAAAAATCTGGTCACTTTGCTTATGACCATTTTCACACTTACAACCGTTGCAGCATCCCCGTGGTCACATGATCAAAATTTTGATGTTTGGCAACTGGCATGTACTTGTGACAGTTGCAATGTCCTGGAGTCTTGAAATCTCTTTTTGTGACTTTCTGACTAGTAAACTCAATGGGGAAACCAGATTCATTTAACAACCACATTACTAACTTAACAAGAAAGAAAAATCATCTATAGTAAGAAAGGCCATAAAATGGCACAAAATTCACCTAACAATTGTCTTCCTTTTTATTGTAAATTTTGGGTTCAATTGTGGCCATAAGTTGAGGACTACCTGTATTTGGCAGAGGGGCCTTTCTCTCCACATGAGGTTACAAATGGTGGGTGGAAGCTTAGTCAAAAGCAAAATCTTATATTTATTCTTAGCTGTGGCCGTTTGTCTTCCTTCCCTGATGTTCTTATTATTTACTAGGCTATTTTTATCTTTTTTTTCCCCTTAGCTTTCAAGTCGTTGACCATTAATTTTTTATTTATAATAGATAATCACTTAATTATTCATGATTCACAAATATTTGTTGCTGTAAGATTGTAATGGGAAATAAAAAGGTTAGACATAAATTATTTTGATAATAGTCAGCAAAAATATATTTATTAGAGTAATAAATAATAAATATATTTATTATTTGGTGTCAAGTCTCCTGAGATTCGCTAGACTTGGACACCAAAGTTTTGAATACTAAAATTACTTTTATTATAGGGTAACATTAAAAGGATCTTTCAAGTGAACCGGGGAGATCAATTCTGAGATGTTTTCACAAATTACCTTCCAGCTTTGGACTCTGATTTTTCTTATCTAGCTTTTGTCTAGTCTGCAGTATCTCCTGCTGTCTCCCAAGGTTATTCTCACAGCCTCTAATTCTTCTTCTTCTTCTTCTTCTTCTTCTTCTTCTTCTTCTTCTTCTTCTTCTTCTTCTTCTTCTTCTTCTTATTCTTATTCTTATTCTTATTCTTATTCTTATTATTATTATTATTATTATTATTATTATTATTATTATTGAGATTTATATACCGCCTCACAATGCAAGCACTCTCTAAGTGGTTTACATCAGTAAGCAATGTATATTTATAATTACTCATTACTCATTACTCATAATAACCACAATACTCCTATGCTATGGAGTTCTTTCTTTCTTGGCCAAATTCAAAGATTTTTGACTTTTACCAATATTCAAAATATAAAGCCCCAATATTGGAACACTTGTCCCTATATGTTTGTTCATGTCTATTAGTTATACTTTAAGTAGAAAGTCTTCTGCATTTTAAACAAGGTGGATAGTTATCAGGAGTATCAACTTTTTAGGAGACATCTCAATTATGGGACCCAAAACCCAGAAAAATTCTTTCATTGTCAAGCGAGAGAGCATTTTATTCGTCCCCAAATTTTACGACCCTTTTTAAAATTTGCACCATGTCAGTTTAGACTGCACCTTAGGTGTTCTGTTTTATTGTGCTTAAAAGTTACAAATATAAACATGTTAAGAATAATCTCACCTACTTTAACAGCTTATGATTTTACCATATATAAAGGCAAAGGTAAAGGTTCCCCTCGCACATATGTGCTAGTCGTTCCCGACTCTAGGGGGCGGGTGCTCATCTCCGTTTCAAAGCCGAAAAGCCAGCACTGTCTGAAGACGTCTCCATGGTCATGTGGCTGGCATGACTAAATGCCAAAGGTGCATGGAACGCTGTTACCTTCCCACCAAAGGTAACACCTATTTTCCTACTTGCATTTTTTACGTGCTTTCAAACTGCTAGGTTGGCAGAAGCTGGGACAAGTAATGGGAGCTCACCCAGTTACGCAGCACTAGGGATTTGAACCGCTGAACTGCCGACCTTTCTGATCGACAAGCTCAGCGTCTTAGCCACTGAGCCACCATGTCTCTCTAACTACCACATATACCGTATACTATAAACAAGGTTTTAAGGAGAGGAGTTGAAAGGGAAAAAAGGTTTAAACAAAAAAGGTAGCTGGGTCTCTCATATCTTTTAAAACTGACTAGCAACCAAAATTGAACAAGTCAAGCTTTTCCCATGTGAAAAGCTACTGCTGTCAGGATCCAATCTGAGTTGGTCACTGAGATCAGGGATTTAGTCTTCCAAGCTTTTGGACTTGCTGGAGCCCATCCTGAGGAGTCTGAAAGCTTGGAAGACTAAACCTCTGGTCCCAGTTACCAACCCAGATTGGATCCTGCAATATTATCCTGCGACATGCATATTTGCCTTCATTCTATGTCTGCCAATTTGCTCAAATTTACTATTCAGCTGTGGTGGCGCAGCGGTTAGAGTGCAGTACTGCAGGCTACTCTGCTGACTGCCGGCTGTCTGCAATTTGGCAGTTCAAATTTCACCAAGCTCAAGGTTGACTCAGCCTTCCATCCTTCCGAGGTGGGTAAAATGAGGACCCAGATTATTGGGGACAATATGCTGACTCTGTAAACCGCTTAGAGAGGGCTGAAAAGCACTGTGAAGTGGTATGTAAGTCTAAGCGCTATTGCTATTGCTATTAAACCAAAGAGGTTTAGAAAAGATTACTACCTGAAGTCCCAGCAACTTCAGTGGATCTAGTGCAAGAGCGGGCAGGTTTTTCATGCCTGGGGCTCACATTTAAATCTTTTGGCGAGATCAAGAGCTGAGAAGAGGGGGGTTGCATTATATATCTGGCCAGGATAAGATTTTTGAGTTGTGGTGGAGGTTGATAAGGTAGATCAGAACAATACAGTCTTTGCCATTTAAATTGGGATAAATTGTTCCAGGGTTATAATACAACCGTTGTGTGTTACCTGCTTGAAATGATTGGAAACCTGGGAGTAGACCATAATGTCTTTTCAGCTCAAATACATCTGAATTGCCAGCATATGCACAAAGCATGAAGGAGTTAGAATTAGAAATGGTTAGCTATGTTTGGGTCCCTCCCTCCCTCCCTCTCTTTCTCTCTCTCTCCCTCTCTTTACATGATAAGTCTCATATCATTTTCATTTTTATACTCAGCCAATTGCAAATTTGGTTCTCTAGAATTTAAAGTATTTGTCTAAGCTAGAACAAAGGGAGCTCAAAATGACTGGAACAGATACAAAATACAGTAATTTAGAAGGGAAGGTTTGTTGCTTATCCTCAAACAGGTTTTGAAAAAGATTGAATTTTAAGATATGCATACATTATGGTATAGTACATGCATAATATTATTCATTATGGAGCTTAATTTGGCACCCAAAATTTCCTCTCTTTTTTTTTAATGCTGTGTTGTCAATATAACATATTTTCAGCATTACTGAGTCATATTTTACGTTGTCACAAACCTACGTTTTAGATGCTGTTTTGCCAGATTTAAACCCAGTCCTCATTCAGGCATCTGTTGCAACCATCTGCTGCAGACAAGCAATTTTGGAATCTTAATCTTTATAACTTTACAAAGGGTTGCAGTGTGCTAACTTGAGTTCTATGGGCCCAGGAGACAATTCGGAGGAAATTATTGCCCAGAAGACAATTTAGTATAAAATGGGAAATTCATCAGTTGTGACATTCCGTTCTTCAAAAGGAACAAAAGCAAAAGGTTTTGCTTAAGATTGTTTCTTCCATGCCACTTGATAAAATGTGCAACTTGACGCCCTGAAGTGTTAAAATGAAGGTTGAAATCAGCAAATGGCACTGGAATTAGGGGATGGAGGCACTTTTCAACTGTAATTTGCAATAGGGCTACAGCCATTTCTCTTTCCCTTTCTCTGTCTGCCACTGGCTGAATAAAAATGAAATGTATTCTAACTGCCTGGGAAGAATGAGCATCAAAAATTCTGCTTCCCTGAGGACCTAGAAATTAAAATCTTCATAAGACAAATGCAGCTGTTTAAAGTATTTCAACACTAAGAAGCAGAAAGACCAAGGTGGCTGGATGCTAATACGGGGATGTTCATTTTGGACCCATAACTCTAGTTATACCAAGTTCATCCAGGGGCGGGTTGCTTACTTACCGATACTGGTGCGCTGCGCACGCATCTCCACATTTTGTGTGCGTGCGCGCTCGCTATGCGCGCGCGTCCCCTCGTGAGATTTCGGCGAGATTTTTCTTCCGTGCATGTGCAGAAGCAAAAAAGCTGAAAAATTCTTTTAAAAAGATGGCGACGCGCGGGACTGTCCAGCAAAGACGGCACTGGAGCAGTCGCGCGCAAATTGCATAATCGGCGGGTCCCTACCGGAGCTGCGCATTGGACCACACCGGTAGGAACCCACCCCTGAGTTCATCTGATTGTCATTTGAAATTGTTTTTCCTTACATTTAGGTGATTGATTGATTGAGTTTGCCTTCAAGCTATTGTTGACTCCTGGTGATTGCTTGGACAAGACCCTGCAGTATTCTTGTCAAAATTTCAGAAGTAGTTTGTCATTGTCTTCTTTTTAGGACTGAGAAAGTCAGTGGTGGGTTCCTACCAGTGTGATCCACTCTATAGCACCGGTAGCAGCCCGCTAGTGACATCACAGTACCGGTGCGGTCAGTTGCTGGTGCCCGGGCTCCAACATTTTTTTTTAAATTAATTTTTAAAAAATTTTCTTCTGTGCATGCCCAGAAGCTGAGTTTCTGGCACTGCTCGTGCGCTGCTTTCCTACCCTACAGTGAGTCCAAGCAGGGGAGGATGGCTGAGGGAGCACGTGAGACGCTGAAAGAACGGGCGGCAGGAGCTATCTACATTCCCCTCCCTTCAGCAGTCCGAGAAGCCATGAATGTGCGGTGATGATCCCAGGCATTTTTGCACGTTCGAGGCTTCTCGAGCTGCTGAGGGGAGAGGGAATGGGCGGCAGGACCTATCTTAGTTCCCCTCCCTTCAGCAGTCCAAGAAGCCATGCGCACCTGGTCACATGGCTGGCAAGCCACACCCACAAAATAAGCCACACCCACAGAGTGGTAGTAAAAAAATTAGGAACCCGCCCCTGGAGAAAATGACTGGCCCAGGGTCACCCAGCTAGCTGTGTGCCTAAGGCAAGTCTAGAACTCATTGTTTCCCAGTTTCTAGTCTGATGCCTTAACCACCAGATCAAACTGTCTCTCTTCGATTATTTATGGAAAAAGTCAAATTAGAGTTAAAAGGTTGTAAGGATTTGATTGAAAGGAACACTACAAAACAGCATTACATTTTTTTTCCTTTCCCAACTCAAATTGTGGTTAAAAGAAAGCAAAAGTGGTTACATTCCATCAAGTCTAAGTTTACAGATGTAATTTATGAGGAGAATGACAACTCAATCTGTAACTAAACGTAAGTCTAATATTAAAAAAATATAATAAAAATAATTTTAAAAATCCAAAATATTAAAAAATGGGATAGGTCCACATTTCATTCAAATTTCTAGAGCTTCATACTGTAGTGAGTACAATTGTACTGTAGTGTAGTAGTGAGTAAATTATATACCTTGTAACACAATATCTACACAGGTGTTAATGAAACAAACATTTAAGAAGAGGAAATATTTGGCTGATATAATATCCAAAGGGCAGTGTAATTTAATATTATTTAAGGGCAAAAACAAAAGTATGGGCATTTTCTATTTATTGCATCTAATATTGTATGTTCTCTTTTAATTACAAGAGTCAGAAGCAATTTATCAATAGGAAAGTTATTAAATGATGCATTAAGAAGAACTACTTTATGATACTAAGTGAAATGTTAATCTCCTGCTGCTTTAAGAAATTTAAAAGATAAGATTAAACAAGGATCGTATTCTGTTTCATTATGTGCAATCACTGAGATTGTTCTTGATTTAGTCTTGATAATTTACAACAATAATATTTAATATGCATTGAATTACATCTCATTGGTTTTCTTTACATAACATAATACACAACAAAGGATATATTCACAGACTCTTAAACTGGTCCAATTCTGTGCTCATACCATTTTGAATCCATATCAGACTAAGAAACTCCTGTCTAATTTGAGACCATTTGCTAGGGGTTTGCAAATTATTCTGTCCAGACTGCAAACTTTCATGTCCTTCAATTGAACATGTGCATGCGTGCATGCGTGCGCACGCACACGCATACATACATATTTCAGAGCTACCTTCTTATCCATTTTTTGCCTATCATCTCTCAAGTCATTTGAAATTTAAAAAAATTAACTCCCAACTCCTCTGAGCATTTAAGAAACTCTATAACTTTCTAAGGCAAGTATTATATTATTTCTTGACCTGACTTAACTTGAAGGTTGAAGCAGGACCAGAGGTATTCCAGAAGTATTCTTGATTGAACTGAAGTAGAAAAACAGAATCCTGAAAGTCTGTCCAAGTCCCTTTCCATTCCACTTACACTAAATAAAATTATGTGAGTTCATTTTGAGTCTTTCTGATATTTTCCTCTTTCTCAGGATTGTGTAATCTTTTCTGAAAATCCCCCTTAATGACTTGTTCATCTCTTAAGTCAGCTGTAAATCTTTACATCGCTGTACTGCCAGAAGTAAGCTCTGTAGAAATTATATCAACTTTTTAATTTTCAAACTTTTTGAAAATAGATAAACAGCGCAGGGGTTGAGAATTCTATTCGTTGAAGACACCAAGTTTTTTAAAGTATTATTTTGAGAGAGAGAGAGAGAGAGAGAGAGAGAGAGAGAGAGAGAGAGAGAGAGAGAGAGAGAGAGAGAGAGAGAGAGAGAGATGATAGATAGATAGATAGATAGATAGATAGATAGATAGATAGATAGATAGATAGATAGATAGATAGATAGATAGATAGATAGATGTCACCTGGCATGCCTGGCGTCACCCATTCCTCTTCCAGTTTTCCGGTGCATACATGTGCACTGGTCAGCCAGTCTTCTGGTTATTGGTGTGCATGCACGCGTGACAATCTGCTGGCTTTCACGCATGCAGCAGTGCCAGAAATCAGAAGATCAGCAGGCCAGCTCATCGTTGTGCATGCATACGCACCAGTAACCAGAAAACTAGCTGGCCAGTGCCCATGCATGCACCAGAAACTGGAAGTTCATTTCCCAGTGCACGCATGCCCACTGGGCAGCTCTTCTTAGTGTGGGTGCGCACTGCCCATGCCTTGGATGGCCGCATGCAGCCCCAGGACATCCACCCCCTTGCCAGCCAGGAGCACTGCCACCAGTTGCTCCCCTGTGCCTTGCCGCCACCATCAGAAAAGGCCCCGAAGCTGCACTGCCCAGGATCCACATTGAAGGCCGTTCGCACCAGCAAAGCGGCTCCTCCTCCTCCTCCTCCTGCCAGCGTCGCTGTCAAACCTCGGGGTTTGCCTTACTAGGGGGGAGAAAGATCCTGGTGCTTGGGGAAACATCCGTGGTGCCAGTGACTGCAGCCAAGCTCCAGAGAAGCCCCGTTGGAGCGCTGATCAGTTGTGTGCATGGCGGCAGCCAGCGCAAGAGGAGCGGGATGCCCAATGCTCAGCTCTGCAGTCCCGCGGAGCCGATTGGGGGATTTCTGGCATGGCCTGCATGGCCATGGCCTGCGCGGTGTGATGTGTGGCTTGCCTTCATAACTATGCTGGTGCTGCTGCCTCTGCAAATAGGCAGCAGCGGCACATCGTTCACCCCTGCAAAGAGGCAGTAATTTATCTATCTAAGAGTTCACCTCTTGGGGCTTTTTTGTTTGCATGTGCGGGGGCAGGACACATGCGTGGGGTGTGTAGGGGCAGGGGTGGGTTCTAACCTACCTTGCTGCTGGTTCACTTCCTCCCGCATGCATGCGCAGTGCCAAAAAATCCAAAAAAACTCCAAAAAAAAAAACTGAAAACAAGATGGTGACGCATGCGCAGTGCCGGAAACTTGGCTTCTGCGCATGCTCAAAAGAAAAATAATAATTCAAAAAATCCAAAAAAGAGATGGTGGCACCCATGGACCAGCACCGACTGAACCGGTTCCGTGACATCATTGTGACGTCACCAGCAGGTCGCTACCAGTTCGGGCAAACTGGTCCGAACCGGGAGGAACCCACCTCTGTATAGGGGGATCGTGCGTACATGCACGGGGGTGCATTGCATTATGGGTGCCAGCACGTGCACACACACACACTTTTGGCACACGGTGACAAAAAGGTTAGCCATCACTGCCACAGAGTTTCTGGGAGAGAGATTGAGGCCTTAAATATTCTGTCCAAAAAACCAAACTCAATTAACAAAAAATTCAGTAAAACAGGCTTGAGACACTAATAAAAACTAGCTTACCAGCCATCCTAGCTTAGCTGTAAATGAATGAAGTATAGGTGCTATTTTTAAAAAAATACTTTCTGAGCCTTAGTTCAAAATATTTTAGTCAAGGGCAAATACAATTGAAGCCACATTGAAAGGGACCAACTAAACTCCTCCTTCATTGGGGGACCCTATATCAATTACCTGACAGTTTTATATTACTTAAACACTGAAAATAGAAAACTTTCTTCTAAAGTGAAAGTGAGAGTCAAGCTAATGGTCTAATCCAGTGGAATTCTTAATAAATTACTCTGGTAACATCTTTAACTGTGGATAATATTTGGTACACTGTTTGGTGGAAATTCAGTGTGGGAGCTAAAATTTATAGTATTTATAGAAAACATGTTAGTTTCATAGTGGATCAGCAGAGATTGTTTGTATCTCTTCTTTTCCTCTATATGGAGTTCAACCTTCTAGAAGATCCTCTTAATTTGCACAACATTCATCAAGCCTTGACTAAAAATTGCATGTTTTCTAATTCAAGTTTAGGACAGATGCCATACACTAGAATAAACAACTGTGAAAAAGCATTTAATTTGACAGCTGCTGAAATCTAGTTAATAAGCCCGCAAAGAGCACAAGGCCATGTCTAGAAGCTTAACTCTGGAAGATTTCCCTGTCTTACAAATTCAGTGGCATTAACAAGGTAGATAGAGAGAAGTAATTACAAAATAAGCATATTCATCTTCTCCACAAAAAAAAGTAAACTTCTGCAAGAGGAAAAACAGAATACCATATGCAGTACACAAAGGCTGCATATGAAAGATAATGTCATTAAAAAACTAGCCTTGTCTATCTTGGTGTTAGATCACAGGTTTTACACACACAATAATGCTAAATTCAGATATGTCAGATGATGTGAGATTCCTGGGAATAATATGTCTGTGGAGATTGTCAGTCATCCAGGTCATGGTTGTCCCAAAGATGTTTTTTCAAGAGTCAACTGGATTTTTTGTTTTGATTTCCCTTTAAGACATTGGCTACTCTTGGTCTTCTTGGCTACTCATCCAAGACATTCAGTTCTTGACAACAGAAGCCCTCTTCTTTGCGCTCATTCACAATAGGTTCTGATTACTGTGATGCAGCTGTTCCAGAGGTGGGTTCCTGCCAGAGCTGTCTGGTACGCAGCTCCGGTAGGGAGTGGCGGATTTAGCAACCGCTCCCGAGCCCTCTCTGCCGGTCAACCCGGCATGTTGCCATTTTTTTCCCGGGATTTTCGGGCGATTTTGCTTCTGCGCATGCGTGGAAGCAAAATAACGCCAAAATCTCATGAGCGGACATGTGCGCGCACGAGATTTCAGTGAGATTTTGCCTCTGCACATGCGCGGAAGCAAAATCATGCCGAAGTCTCACGCGCATGCGTGCCCCCTCGCAAGATTTCACCACAATTTTGCTTCCGCGCATGCAAAGAGCAAAATCTTGCAAGGGGGTGCACGAGCGTAGCGAGTGCGCGCCCCCCCCAAAGTGTGGAGATGCACGCGCATGGCTCCGGCAGCAAGATAAGTGAGCAACCCGCCCCTGAGCTGTTCCAGTATTTCACATGTTAGGTAGAAATTCTAGAAGCTGAATTGAATACAACTGGAGGGCAATGCCTCCATTATGGGGCCTTTTGATGGAAAGCATTGAAAGGTACATATGATGCCAAATTAGGGGCCCATTCATGGTCCACAGGGCATAGTCAAGCATGTCAAGATGGCAGCTGTGGCAATGTGATTGATGTATGTAAAAAAAAAACCACTGGATTTTGAATACACCATCATTGTCACCATCTTGTCTTGATTGGCCATAACCTTTGGATACCCCATTGATATTTAAGATTGGACTTCACTTTATTATGTCAATAAAAAAAGCTATGCTGTATACCAATTAATTTCCAATATCAGTTTAAAAGGATGATCTTATCTGTAAAGCACTGAAAACCTGTGTGGTAAGGAATAGTTTATTATTTTACGGATTCCCGAGCCTGTCAGGGTTCCAAGTAATAGATCCATTGCAAGCAAAAACTCCAAGGCAGGTGGAATGATTCAGTTATCAATCACATTGTTTCTATATCCCTAATTTCTCCTGGCTAAAGACACTTTACTCTTCTGAAACTAAACAATTAGAAAATATTCCCTATATCCTGATAAAAGAAACCCTCCTTCAAACGGAGAAGAGCAAAATGGATTTTCAGGGACAGCTGTGGCATTTATCTGAGAAGAGCTCTTTGCAAACACAGCCCTTGGCAGAGTTGCTGGTGCTGGCTGGGTGGCAGGAAGGGCAGCTTGGCTTTGTATGAAACACATTGTCGTTTTTGCACTGGCAGAATCCGGTACAGGATCAAAAGCCCCCGACAAGAGAGGCGCAACATTGAGGAATCATCTTATTTGGAGGCGTTAGCTTCTGGGGTAGTATTGGCAGCTAGAGATGAGCAATAGGAATTGTCCTTTTATCCTTATCTCCTTTCAGCATCTTCTCCCCACTTTTAAAAACTGCTAGCTGTGTTTCTTTTTAAAGCTGTTTTATTTTGACAGGCTTTAAAATTAAAAAAAAACACCCTGATGTTTGTCATTTAACATTTTGCTTGTATTACATTTTGCGTTCTTACCAGAGAAGATAAAATGCCATTCCCTAAATAGATGTTTCACAAAATTCCTCACAGTAACCAATTCCTTCTTTGCATTTGAGTCTCCTAAGTATTAACAAAGTTAAGCCAAGAGAGGCAAGTGAAATCTGCGGTGCCCTATTATAACTTGGAAGGGGTTTCTTCCGTGAAAATAAGGGGATAACCAAGAGATGACTCTTTGCTTTAGATGTACTCTGCTGGCTTTTAGATCTCTTTTTAAAAAAAATGAAAACACCACTTTCATTTATTTATCGTTCTTTGCCTGGTTTCTTCTTCCAAATCTGATTTGTTTCATTTTTCTTTATGAAAGTACCTGTAACCTAGTGTATTTTGATAGATCTCTTGGGTCAGGGGTGGGTTCCTACCGATGTGGTCCACTCTCTCGTTCCGGTAGTGGCCCGCCAATTGTGCAATTTGAGCGCGACGGCTCCGGTACCATCTTCGCCAATCCGTTGCGTGGCGCTATCTTTTTTTCAAATTTTGGGCCTTTATTTGCTTCCTGTGCATGCGTGGAAGCAAAATCTCGCGAGGGGATGTGCACACGCATGAGATTTTGGTGATTTTTTGCTTCTGTGCATGCACCGAAGCAAAATTGCGCAAGGGGACGTGCACACGTAGCGAGCATGCATGCGCACAAAATGTGATGATGCGCGCGCAGCGCACCAGTAGGCAGGTAAGAGGAACCCACCCCTGTCTTGGGTATAATACAATTAATGAAAGCAATAAAATAAAATAATAGATCTAGGTCAAATTCAGACAGATCTAACAGCACCACAAGCTTGGATGAATAACCAGCTGAAGCAAACTAGCACCAATGAGGTGGTCCATTAATGAGGTCCATTAAATTTTATGCTCCGAAATAGTTCAGCAGCACCTTGAACAGGCAAAATATTAACAGTCTTGCAATCTCCTTAAGAACAATGAAGTCCCAAATTATGTCCTTAACAATAATATATATGCTTTATTCTGCAGTATTGCAGAATACAATACTATACAATTATATGGAATTGCAGTTCCATATAATCTTCAGGGATAGCTCTGTAATAGTGTATTGCAATAATCTAAGGAGACACTAACAACAGACGTTAGGTAGAACAGTTGCCCAAGATTCAAGGTTTAGACAGAGCAATCTGAGCACAGCCTAGATTGACTATAAGAAAGCCCATGACTCAAGGCCACACATATTAATCTGTGAATATCTGGTGCCAAACAAAGTGCATGGCACTAAGGACCTTTCTCAAGAATTCAATGGGCTAGTGAAGACAACACTGGAAGTCAACTCAAGACAGCTCACACAAGTGGCCATCAAGTACGTCATATATCAAGGTGATGTACTGTCCCTGCTGCAATTCTGCATAGGCTTCAACCCCCCAAGACAATCACAAGGATTAGATACAGATACAACTTCAAGAGAAAAACTACCATCAGCTATCTCCTCTACATGGATGATCACTTCTTGATCCACCTGACATGGATCTACAGTGAGGATATTAGGATGTCATTAAGACTGGACAAGTGTGGCTGGATTATAGTCAAGAGAAAAATGATAGTTAAGACCTGTGGGAGGAACTACCAGCAGGCAGGTCAGCTACAAGTAGCTTGGTATTCCACAATCACTTGGGAATAAAGGAAAACAGCAACATCCAAGTACCACCAATGGATAAGATATGTCCTAAAGAGCCAGCTTAATGGGAAGAACAAGATCCATGCCATCAACATGTATGCCTTGCCAGTCATCAGATATCCTGCCAGTGAGCTGATCAAAGAAAAACATGGAAGTTGCTAATATGTAAACCCAGGAGTTCCTCACAATGTACAGAGGTTTCCATTTCAAGCCCAACATCCAGAGACTGTACACCACATGGAAATAGGGGCAGGAAAGGTCTGGTGAGTGCCAGACTCACCCTGGATGAAAGTATCCAGAAATACATTAGTAAGATGGCACCAGTGGTGGGTTCCTACTGGTGCGGTCCAGTGAGCCATTCCGGTAGGGACACGCCGATTGCGCAATTTGCACACGATGGCTCCGGTGCCGTCTTTGCCGGTCTGTCACGCGGCGCCATCTTTTTTCTGGAATTTTTGGGCTTTTTTTGCTTCCTGCGCATGCGCGGAAGCAAAATCGCATGAGGGGACGCGCCCATGTAGCAAGCGTGCACATGCACAAAACAAGATTATGCACGTGCAGCGCACTGGTAGGCAGGTAAGAGGAACCCGTCCCTGATTGGCACCCAAAGATGAACTGCTGAGTGAATGCCCGAGGCAACAGCAGACATGGGAGAAGAATCAAGCAGAGTAAATGCAATGGCAAGAAAAAGATTCTGCATGGCATGTACCATCAACAGAGAGCTTAGGTGGCAGACATTGGAAAATCCTACAAGTGTCTTGAAAGGGATAGACTAAAAGACTATCCCTTTCATAGAGCACAAGAACAAGCACTAAACACCAGATCCATGGAAGCAGGGGTCTACCACATTAGACAGGACCTGAGGTGCAGACTATGCAGAGATGCTTCAGAGACGGGGTATGGCAAGGTATAAAATACAGGTAGAAACAGTATATACTATAAACAACAAACAAACAAGTAGCTCAGGGGTGAGTTCTAACTTACCTCGCCGCCGGTTTGCTTCCTCCTGTGCCGTGTAGCTGCACGTGCATTGCGTGTTGCGTGGCTGTGCCGTGTAGGCCCACGCGCATTTTGTGCGTGCGCATACGCAGTACTGAAAATTTGCAAAAAAATAATTTTAAAAAAGCTGAAAACAAGATGGCAGCGCATGCACAGTGCCTGAAACTCGGCTTCTGCACATGTGCAGAAGAAAAAAAATCAGCAAAAAATTCCAACCCCCCCCAAAAGATTGTGGCATCCACAGACCGGCACCAACAGAACTGGCTCCGTGACATCACCAGCGGTTTGCTACCGGTTCTAAAGAACTTGTGTGAACCGGGAGGAACCCACCTCTGAAGTAGCTGGCATTGTGTACAGGAAGATCTGAACAGTGTATGGGCTAGCGCAGGGGTGGCCAAACTATGGTTCTTTGAGGACCTGTGGACTTCAACTCCCAGAATTCCTGAGCCAGCCATGCATGCATGGCTAGCTCAGGAATTCTGGGAGTTGAAGTCCACAGGTCCTCAAAGATCCATAGTTTGGCCACCCCTGGGCTAGACCCTCGCAAGTCCAGAAAGGAGATTCCACAGAAGGCCATGGAGAATAAAAAGACTAAGATCCTGTGGACATCCAGATCCAGATCCAGACAGGCTGGCAGCTACAGGCCAATCAATCAGAATCATAGTAATAGACAAAGACCAGAAGACATTGTTGGTGATAGATGAAATGGTGCCAACTGATCAGGAGGAAGCAGTATGAGAAGCTGGAGAAATACCAGAGACTGAAGGAAGAACTAGAGAGGATGCCGAAAGAAAAGACCAAAATGATTCCAGTGGTGGTGGGAAGATTTGGATCATCAGAGCTCTCTGTTCAGAAGAGTACAGTGCTACCGGTAGGAACAGCTGAAATCCTGTTTATGAGATAGACCCTCAAACTTCCAGGCCCTGGTAGTTGACCCAAGATTGAGGAAATCACACACCACTCATAGGGAATTTTAAATTTTTATTTGTTATGCTCTGGGCATTATATCATAATGCGTAGCTCAGATTTTTGTTTATGCCAATTGCAGATTGCCTATTTGGGCCAGGAAGCATTCATGGACTACGTTTCTATTTCCACTAGCAATCTCACCACTTATTTTTTATCATTTTCTGCTTTGCTTGTTGAGATGCTTGGAGATTAATCTCTGGATTCATTTTCTTTCATTTAATTGCATCCCTCCCTGTATCCTTCTTTTCTCTCTCTCTCCCCGCCCCCTCCTCTTTTTTGGCACGACAAATATTTATAGGATGGCATATTTGACAGATAATTTCTGCTGGGAAAAGGATGTAACTGGCATAATAGCAAAGAGCTAAGCTCAATGCAGTGACAACTATGAGATGTCTGAAGCAAATTGCCAAAGTTATAATTCAGCAACAGAAAACACATTCTTGGGTGCATTAAACAGGTTGCTGCATTTTTCTCAGAAAAAAGACTTTCTTCTAACATGGATCGATTTATTTTTTCCTTATGTAGGGATATTTTGAGATTCTGACGGCAATTCTCTGGTGGGTCATTCAAGAAAGGAGAAACTTAAAATTGGAGAAACCAATGTTCTCTCAGCCTTGGGCCATGCCATGCCATGCCTGTTGTTGTTTGCTTTTATTTTGTGAGCCACTCGGAGTCAATTGGACTTGGGTTGCATCCAAGTCAAATAAACGAATAAAGCTTGTGATCTGGCAAAAAATATAAACTATCTCTAGAACTAATCAACTTCTTATTACTTGTGCTGGAAAAAAAGTTTAAAAAAGTAAAAGTAAAATGATGCATACAAATTTCTCCGCATGTTGGGATTTAAGCAACTGGGTGTGGAAAAGTTGGAAGGCTTCAAAATCAGAGTAGTTGGACTTCAACAAAGAATTGCTTTGTCCAGGGACTACAGTTTAATTCTATCCTGCTCATGGGCAGCTTGTGGCTGAAGAAGAGATAAATGGTGAAATGTACATTATAACATCATAACGCAGCGGTTCCCAACTTTGGCAACTTGCAGATAGCAATAGCAATAGCAATAGCACTTAGACTTATATACCGCTTCATAGTGCTTTGCAGCCCTTTCTAAGCGGTTTACAGAGTTCAGCATATTGCCCCCAACAATCTGGGTCCTCATTTTACCGACCTCAGAAGGATGGAAGGCTGAGTCAACCTTGAGCCGGTGAGATTTGAACAGCTGACCTGCTGAACTAGCAGTAGCCTGCAGTGCTGCATTTAACCACTGCGCCATCTCGATGCGCCATCTCGATTCGAGCCTGAAGTCCAGATGTCTGGACTTCAACTCCCAGAATTCCCCAGCCAGCGTTCGCCATCTTCAAGTTGTCAAGGTTGGGAAACACTGTCATAACACAAACTGTAATCCTTGTGTATCTGCATTGTGACACATGCATATATGTAAGGGACAGAGCTTGTGTCATGACATTATAGTGATTTTCAACACAATTTCACCTCACTGCAGATGCCCCTGAGCATATTATTCAGATATGAATTTAATAAAGAGAGCATTAATCAAAGCTAGTTTAATTACATTATTTGGAAAGATGTAAGGCAAATATGAGAGAACAGATGTAATTCCCAGCAGTAATTCTTCTTCTTCTAGAACTTATGAGAAATTGTTCTCTACTATGATCTGAGAAAGCTTTTGCACACATACAGGACTTCCATTGATGACATATACGAAAGCAAATTATTAGCATATCTCAGAGGTGGGTTCCTACCGGAGCTCCCCGGTACGCAGCTCCAGTAGGGAGCGGCGGATTTCGCAACCGCTCCAGAGGTCTCTCTCCTGGTCCAACCGGCAGGTCGCCATTTTTTCCCCGTGATTTTCAGGTGATTTTGCTTCTATGCATGCGCGGAAGCAAAATCGCGCCAAAATCTCGCGAGGGGACACGCGCACGCATGAGATTTTGGTGAGTTTTGCCTCCGCGCATGCACGAAAGCAAAATCGTGCCAAAATCTCGCTCGCGTGCGCATCCCCTTGCGAAATTTCGGCACGATTTTGCTTCTGTGCATGCGCAGAAGCAAAATTGCATGAGGGGGGCGCGAGCGCGTAGCGAGCGTGCGCGCCCCCCCCAAAGCGTGGAGATGCGCACACATGGCTCCGGCAGCAAGGTAAGCGAGCAACCCGCCCCTGGCATATCTACATCGAAAGAAACTTGCAATGAAACACTACGTATATCTAACTATTAAAAAAACAGCTGAGTACTCAGGCAATCCATAAAACAAGTGTATCCTTTATGTAAATGTGTCATTATTTATAAGCATGCTTGTAGTTATCTGATGAGCCGGGGTTGCGCAGTGGTTAGAGTGCGGTACTGCAGACTACTTCTGCTGATCACTGGCTGCCAGCAGTTTGGCAGTTCGAGTTTCACCAGGCTCAAGGTTTCCATCCTTCCGAGGTGGATAAAATGAGGACCCAAATTGTTGGGGGCACTATGCTGACTCTGTAAACCACTTGGAGAGAGCTGTGAAAGCACTGTGAAGCGGTATATAAGTCTAAGTGCTGTTGCTATTGCTATCTGTTGTATAGATATTTGGATAGGAAATTATTTTATCTGTTCTATCATTCTGACCTCAGACTTGTCCAATATTTTCCTCTGGCTGGCTGCTAGCTAGAAGGAATGAACTTTTATTTATTTTTTTATTGTAAGGAACAATAAAACAGAATACAATTAAAGTAAACAACTAATTAAAAAAACACAACCCCACCATTATGGCATTGCATTCAATTTGGGACAAAAGCGTGTTGAAATAAAATCACTTTTAATACATTTGTGAAAGGCCAAGTGGAAGCTCTCATACCTTTGGGAGGAGAGCATTCAATAAAGTGAGGAAAAGTACTGAGAGCATCTGATGTCTCCATCCTCCAGTTATCTGAGAAATAGGGAAGTGGGGACTCTCAGAAAGCTCCCTGGATAATAATTGAGTTGGAGAAGCAGATTCTGTTCTCAGTGTTCACTGTTGCTATGTCACGTTAGATTTAATGGAGCAGTATTGATTGATTGTGCCATACAGGCAGGGTTGAATCTTGTCAATCACACAGATAGATCTTCTCTATGATGATCACTCCCGAACCTAGTCCTTCAAGTCTTCCAATGGTACACCTATCACCAATGTCACTGACTTCCTCCTCTTCCTCTTTTTCCTTCCACTTTCCCCAAATTTAGAACTTTCTCTAAGCTAGGTCTTTGCATAACAGAATAACAAGGGAACTTAGAGACAAATGGCTGTCCAATCTCTTCTTAAAAACGTCCAGTGTTGGAGCAGCCACAACCTTTGGAGGTAAGTCATCCCACTGATTAATTGTTCCAACTGTCAGGATATTTCTCCTTTGTTCTAGGTTGGTTCTCTCCTTGATTAGTTTTGATCCACTGTCATTTGTCTTGCCTTCAGGTCAGTGGTGAAATCCAAATCATTTTACTACTGGTTCTGTGGGCGTGGCTTGGTGGGTGTGGTGTGGCTTGGTGGGCGTGGCAGGGGAAGGGAAGGATAGTGCAAAATCCCCATTCCCTCCCCACTCCTGGGGGAAGGATATTGCAAAATCTCCATTCCCACCTCACTCTGGGGCCAGCCAGAGGTGGTATTTGCCAGTTCTCCGAACTACTCAAAATTGCCACTACCGGTTCTCCAGAACCTGTCAGAACCTGCTGGATTTCACCCCTGCTTCAGGTGCTTTGGAGAATAATTTGGCCCCTTCTTCTTTGTGACAGCCCCTCAAATATTGGAACACTGCTTATCATGCCACCCGTAGTCCTTCTTTTCATTAAACTAAACATACCCAATTCCTGCAACGTTTCTTCATATCTTTTAGCCTCCAGTCCCTTAATCATCTTTGTTGCTCTTTTCTGCAGTTTTTCTAAAGTCTCAACATCTTTTTGATATTGTGGCGACCAAAACTTATAATATGCAAAAGTACTATTTGTCTGAAGTAGAATAATTTGTACCTGGTCAAATGAGAATAATCAAAACCTAAATTGGATCCAGAACCATACTGGTAACTAAAGCAATTAAATAAATAATGGTTATACTGCACTGAAAGTTTGACCTGCCAAGGCTCAGATACCTGTTTTGTATGAATGGTAGCTTTTGGGTTATTCCCTCATTATAAAGCATTTTACTGGCTTGTCTAAAGGTTCAGCATGTTTGCTGATATGATGCTGGGTTTGCAGCTGAATCACTTTGGGGCCTTGCTAGAGGAAAGGCAAAAGGGTAAATTTGCTACCATATTGTCGAAGGACAATCCAACCAATCCTCTGACTCTTCAAATTTGCTGTCAATCAATATTAAGGTGACCAACTTTTTTACAATGAAAAGGAGGACAAATAAATTGGAAAAAAAATATCGTAAATAAAAGAAACATTTTATTCACTGCAACAATAATACACTATAATATGATATATGCATAATAAAAAACATTTGTAACATTTTATATTGTAATTATGCTTACATGCCTGTTAATTATTATTTAAATGAGTACTTTTTCATTGAATTAATATTTTTTGTCAATGTATCACCTTTTAACAATATATTGGAAATATCTGAACAAGAAATATCCTTCATATTGAATTTTACGGCAAGTGCTGCAGCTAGAGTATCAACATAACATAAGAAGTAAACAAAGACACTTGCATGCGGCGCTCTCTCTCAAGGTCTCCCGTGCGGAGTGCATGCGTCTCATAATCGCGTCTTATACTGCACTGTACCGAGCCTTGATGAATCGTCATGTCAAATACAAATACGTCACATAACGCGCAACAGATTAGTCTTCAAATATCGAAAAGGAGGACATGTAGGAGGACACTTTTCGAGGGAGGACAGAACTTACAAAAGAAGGACTGTCCTCCCTAAAGGAGGACGATTGGTCACCTTATCAATATGCAACTTCATAATTGTTTTATATGCTGACACGTTTACTTAATTCTTATTGAATGACACACCTGCTTGTTTTGTGGCACATTGGCCATTGTATCTATTGATGCAATTGTTGTATAATTCTGGCCATTATTCTGACCTATTTCAATTACATAGTACTTTTGCACATTTGGAAATGGTCTTTTTGTTTGTGGGTTTTTGTCCTACTTCCATCTCATTATTTCTCAGGAGCATTTTGATCTGTGACCAGCACACTGGTTATTTACCTTTGCAAGGTGGCTGTAAAACATTCAGATGAGACCAATAACAGGAAATTCTCACAAAGCTGTGGGGGAAGACTGGAGCTCACTGGAGAAGCAATTTAAATGAAACTGATATTACTAGGTAAGATTAAAAGGGCCTCTATTCCAACAATCTTCTGACTCTAGGTCAGCAATGTTAAGCTAGATGGACCAAAATCCGATTTAACTTCCTATGATGTTCTAAATCCAGCTCGCTTCCTACAGTTCTGGTTTCTATCGATTCAGTGATGCGGGAATTATTCTCTATTGTTTCCCAAATTTGTAAATTCCACAGTGTCAAATTTGTAAAAGCCATTTGTCCTTATCTCCGATTGCCTCCTTTTTTCCCCTTTGAACTAGTACTATCTATTCACACAAGACAATAAAAAAAGACTCTCTTACTTTCCACAGTATCTATTTTTGTTCCTCCATTCACTGCCCTATCTCTTCCATTGTACAAAATTAAACTGCAAAAAGCAAAAAAAAAAAAGGCCAGAACAAAAAGATAGGTTTTATCTGCCACCTTATCTCACTTTCTCTGAAGAGAAAGTGGATAATTTCTGGTACAGAGACTTTCAAAAGATCATACACGAATCTATTATTTTGCACAGGATCCAGCCAAGCCGGAAACATGGGTTTCTGGCTAAGATGCACTGTGTGGGGAAAAGTCATAAATGTTTCTGTATAGGTTACTTGGGTACAAATTTAAAGCAATCTGTTTGGTTAGGCTTTATTCAGCCTTCGATAGAAAGCCTGTCATTTACCATTGAATTTATCTGGCATAAACTAACTGCAATAATGTAGAATCTAAAGACTTTAAAACTCCAGTGGTGATATTTCAGATTAGTATGAGCAACAAAGTTGGATAAAGAATCTAAAACAGGACAAGTGATTTCCACACATTTATAAATGGGAACATCAGAAAAAAATATCCATAGATGGTGTGGTTGTGATATATTTATCTTGCACTTTTCTTCCATGACAGAACTGAGAGTAGCTTACATGGTATCTTATGTAATCCTTATTAGACAGGTTGTCTCTGGTCAATCACTCATGAATCGTTCAATCAAGTAAAATGCGAATGTGAGTCATCTTTTTGAGGTTGAAAGTTTTACTTGATCTTTTAGTGGCATGGTAAGTGTGCACATTAAAAGTGAGTAGATCCAGGACAAACCATACATTTGTTTTTATTCATTTTAACTTTGACTTGAATTAGTAGATGGTTTTTTAAAAACTTTTTCCCTTCTTTTAATCTTTTTTTTAAAGGTTCCATCCTTTCTTGAAATCTGTCTATCTAAACATTTCATAAGAAATGTTTATTATGAACATTATAGGGAGTAGGGCGGCATATAAGAACCAAAATAAATAAAATAAATAAAATAAAATAAAATAATAAATAAATAAAATGTGAGTTTCATCACACTAATTTTATAGTCTGTTCTTGTCAAGAGAAGCATTCGTCCGAATGCTACCATGTGAGAATGAGAATAAATCTCATAGAGTCGATTTGGATCTTTTCTTTGGAATTCAGACAGTTAGAAATAAAGCTGAGATTAAAAGTCTAATAGAAAATATTTATTTCGTTACAAAAACAATAAATCCTGATTAATTACATCTTTGCTAATAAAACGTGACCGTTCCGGTCAGAGTCGAGGCAGAAGTGATTAATGGAGAATCAGGAATGTAGACATGCGTACATGAACATCATATCACGTGTTCTGCTTGTATTGGAATGTACCATAATATTAGGATAGGGGTGCATCACCCTGCATAGACATACAACTGACAATATTCACTGCGTGACAGTTCTAGCTCAATAACTGTGTCACCAGATATCATCGTCATCATCATCATCATCATCATCATCATCATCATCATCATCGTAAGGAACGGAGGTTGCTTTGCAATTCCAAGAATCCTTTTCATTTCTTTGGTTCTTCTGACCAAACATACTTCTTAAGAGATTTTTGGCCTTTGATTTGCTAATATTCTCATCCAAATTAAATTGTGCAAATGATCCTCCTGTCAAAATACAATGTTATTGTTTCTTTCTTCAGAAAACCTTTAGGATAGTGGCGTGGCTTCTAATATTCAGCTATTCCAGTCAGATAACTATTACCAACAATCTTTTTGAAGTGTTAATGGCTTGCTCTCAATGAATTGCACACTGTCAGAAATTGATTCTGCTCCACTGCTGGCCAAGTACTTTGCAGAATTCATTCATCGCTAATCTGTCAAAAGACCTAATCAGTGTGTGTGCGTTATACTCATGGCCGAAGCTGACATTTTCTGCATTTGGGTAGGACTGGAGAGTTCTCTGTATTTTAGGCGTGTTAAATCTATTTGGGGATTCACACATGCTCTTCAAAATGGAAGAAAAATATTGACTTTCAACAGTGCTACCATTAAAATTTGGTGGCACAAAAGACAAGCTTCAGGACCAGAAAAGAAAAAGAATGAGTTGATTGTCCATCCATGGAAATAATAATAATAATAATAATAATAATAATAATAATAATAATAATAATAATAATAATAATAATAATAATAATAATAATAATAATAATAATAATAATAATAATAAGAAGAAGAAGAAGAAGAAGAAGAAGAAGAAGAAGAAGAAGAAGAAGAAGAAGAAGAACAACAACAACAACAACAACAAGAGCCAAGGTGGCGCAGTGGTTAAATGCAGCACTGCAGGCTACTGCAAGTTCAGCAGTTCAGCTGTTCAAATCTCACCGGCTCAAGGTTGACTCAGCCTTCCATCCTTCTGAGGTCAGTAAAATGAGGACCCAGATTGTTGGGGGCAATATGCTGAACTCTGTAAACCGCTTAGAGAGGGCTGTAAAGCACTATGAAGCGGTATATAAGTCTAAGTGCTATTGCTAACAACAACAACAAATATAAGGAAAAACAGCTAGATGACAGATTAAATGGATGGAAAACCAAAGCTTTGCATGGACAGCACTTGAAAAACATTGAAGGAAAATGTGATGACAACTTGACATGGGCATGGCTTAA
Organism: Diadophis punctatus similis; assembly: GCA_023053685.1. NCBI lineage: Eukaryota > Metazoa > Chordata > Lepidosauria > Squamata > Dipsadidae > Diadophis > Diadophis punctatus. Next base: position 9,576,552 of record JALIGW010000016.1, on the reverse strand, counting down.
CATGGGAAACATCAAGAAAGAAACGGAAGGTTTAATATTTGCTGCTCAAGAACAAGCACTACAAACTAATGCCATGAAAGCGAAGATACAAAAATCCATTGACAATCCAACCTGCCGACTTTGCAATGACAAAGTCAAAACTTTTTCGCATTTAATATGTGAGTGCAGCAAAATCACACAAACTGATTACAAAGCTAGATACGACAGAGTTGCTAAATTAATCCACTGGTCATTATGTAAAAAAATACGACTTACCTGTATCCAAAAAGTCATGGGAACAGAAAGTGGAAAAAGTTGTCGAAAATAAGAAGGTGAAGATCTTGTGGGACTTTTGAATACAGATGGATCATCATTTGGAATACAACACGCCAGATATCACATTGTTGAAAAACGAAGTGTATAATTTATTGATATCGCTGTACCAGGAGATGCCAGAGTCGAAGAAAAAGAACTGGAAAAAATCACGAAATATCGCGACCTGGCCATCGAAACTACGTGATTATGGATGAAACATGTAACAGTGATGCCCATTGTCATTGGGGCACTTGGTACCATGTCCAAGAATTTTGAAAAATACATAAAGAAATTGCAGCTTCCTGCTGTAGCGCCAGTGGAGCTCCAAAAGACTGCGCTACTTGGAACAACATACATCTTAAGAAGATACTTGGCCGATACCTAGGATGCTGGCAGCAACCTGTATCAACCATCAGAGCCAGTCAATGATATATGTGATACATTTTTAAATGTTCAGTTGGCTGAGTTTCATGTTTAATGAATAAAAGAGAATAATAATAATAATAATAGAGATAAATTTGTATTTATAATAGTTATTTATAGGGTTGGATTTGCAGATCAGATTTCTCAAGATGCAAACATTCCAAATGCAGCTGAATGTAATTCACTTCCTATTTCATTGTTTTTATGGATTTATTTGTCTGAATAAAAAAAACCAGGAAGGCCAACTTATTTCCTCTGCTGTCCAACTCAGTATTTCATTGCTGTTTAATATAACATTATGGAAAGAACACATTCCCAAGTAGACATTTTATTTTAAGGCAACAGAATTGCCAAAAACTTGTTCTCCTTTACAGTACCTTGTCCTTGATTTTATTTCTTCCACTTTAGCAACCTATATCACAGAGAGTGTTTTTCCCATTCACTGCAATTAATATTGGGCATTTTTTTCCCTTTTAATATCCTCCTTCAGGCACACAACTGTGCAGCTGTCCCAATCTTTCCCTACCTTGTGGGTTTTTCTTTCAGTCGCCATGCTTCTTTGATTCTAGATATTGTCAGTTCCAAATCTCACTCTGCTTTGGCCTGCTGTCAGATACAACTCAGCTATTTGATTTCCTCTGCTTTACAGCCAGTCTAATCTGATGTCAGGTTCTTAAGTGGAAAATTGATTCCGTGTGATTGCTTTGCATCTTTTAAAATGCCATGATGGAAAACATTGAGAATGCCATCCTGTAAAAACTATGATAAATCCAGTGGACCTACGGCTTTTGCTTTTCTCAAATTCTCTACTGCAAGAAAATGCTATACTTATAAGATGGAACCCCACAGAAAGTACTCAGTATGTGCTAGAGGGCCTTATCATCTGTGAAACATAAATAGCAATAGCACTTAGACTTATATACCGATTCACAGTGCTTTACAGCCCTCTCTAAGCGGTTTACAGAGTCAGCATATTGCCCCCAGCAATCTGGGTCCTCATTTTACCCACCTCGGAAGGATGGAAGGCTGAGTCAACCTTGAGCCTGGTGAGATTTGATCTGCCAAATTGCAGGCAGCCGGCAGTCAGCAGAAGTAGCCTGCAGTACTGCATTCTAACCACTGCACCACCACGGTTCATAAAATGAATGAAATAGCTACAAGTGCTTGAACAAAACTGGTAAGGAAGGAAGAAGCCATTTTAAAAAAGCATGCCTTTTATTTCTGATAATTTTACAATGAGGATGCACAAATTATGGACTGTACCATACTCAGCCTTAGACTGGTGTTTTAGAGTAGTAGACCCAAGAAGTAAGCTAAGAAGAAGGTATGGGCTAGGACAAAAAGTTGATTTAGTTTAATATAACTTTGATATAAAATGTAAATGAAATGAAATTGGGTTAGTAGAATTATGATGGTTAGTCACACAATCAGCCAGATGTTTAGATTAAATTTGGCATTTTGTTCACCTACTGTGTGCTTCCAAAGGAGCTGGGATAGGCAGATATTGTTGTTTAATATTAAAGTAACAGAGTAACAGAGTTGGAAGGGATCTTGCACGTCATCTAGTCCAACCCGCCCGCTCAAGCAGGAGACCCTACATTATTTCCGACAAATGGCAGTCCAATCTCTTCTTGAAAGTCTCAAGTGCTAACGCTCCCAGAACTTCCGAAGGCAAGCTGTTCCACTGGTTGATCGTTCTCACTGTCAGAAAGTTCCTCCTTATTTCCAAGTTGAATCCCTCCTTGATCAGTTTCCATCCATCATTCCTTCTCTGGCCTTCAGGTGCTTTGGAAAAAAAAGCTTGACCCTCTCCTCTCTGTGGCAGCCCCTCAAATATTGGAACACTGTTATCATGTCTCCCCTGGTCCTTCTCTTCACTAGACTAGCCATGCCCAGTTCCTGTAACTGTTCTTCATATGTTTTAGTTTCCAGTCACCTAATCATCCTGGTTGCTCTTCACTACATTTTTTCTAGCATCTCAACATCTTGTTTGTAGTGTGGTGACCAAAACTGGATGCAGTACTCTAGATGTGGTCTAAGTACTTCACTAGATCTAGATTGTATCCCTCTGTTAATGCAACTTAGGATTGCATTGGCTTTTTTGGCTGCCGCTGCACATTGCTGGCTCATGTTTAGCTGGTTGTCCACTAGGACTCCAAGATCCCTCTCACAGTCACTGTTATTAAGGTATCATCTCAGGATGTAAGCTGTTCCAAGTAAAGCTGCCTTTTGCAATTGATGATAATTTTGTCAATACCAATGGTGTTCAAGTGGTCCAGATGTTTTGGAATTGCACCCAAGGCACTTTTTACTATTAGTACTATTTTTGCTTTATTTTGTCACAGTCTGTAGAGATTCTCAGTCATCCAGGTCATAGTTGTCCCAAAGGTGCTTTTTCAGGAGGCAAAGCTGAAGAAGCTTCTTGGATGAGAAGCGAAACGTCTTCAAAAGAAAAAACAAGAAAGTCCAGTTGCCTCCTGAAAAATCACCTTTGGGTTTTGCCACAGTCATTCTACTTTTATTTGCAAGTCTTTGTATTTTGTGATTTTCTCCAGTTCTTTCTCTTGAGAGGTGGCGCAGTGGTTAAATGCAGCTACTGCAGGCTACTTCAGTTGACTGCTAGTTCAGCTGTTCAAATCTCACCAGGCTCAAGGTTGACTCAGCCTTCCATCCTTCTGAGGTCGGTAAAATGAGGAGTATAAGACGCACCTTTTTCCTCCCTAAAAGTGGCTGAAAATTTGGGTGCATCTTATACTCTGAATGTAGCTTTTTTCCCCAGCCCTAACTAGGTGCTAACGATCTTCCCAGCTCTTACCTTGCAGGCTTTTTCATTATTACTCTCTCCAAAGAATGTTTTTCCAGCCCAAAGTCTTTGCAGGGTTTTTTTCATTGCTCTACTTGCTCCAAATAAGTTTTTTTCTAGCCCTAACCAGGTGCTATCTATCTTCCCAGCTCTTACTGGCTTGCAGGCTTTTTCATTGTTACTCTCTCCAAATAATGTTTTTCCAGCCCTAAGTCTTTGAAGGGTTTTTTTCATTGCTCTACTTGCTCCGAATAAGTTTTTTTCTAGCCCTAACCAGATGCTAATGATCTTCCCAGCTCTTACTGGCTTGCAGGCTCTTTCATTGTTACTCTCTCCGAAGAATGTTTTTCCAGCCCTAAGCCTTTTCAGGGTTTTTTTATTTCTCTACTTGCTCCAAATAAGTTTTTTTCTAGCCCTAACTAAGTGCTAATGATCTTCCCAGCTCTTACTGGCTTGCAGGCTCTTTCATTATTACTCTCTCCGAAGAAGGTTTTTTTAAGTCCTAACCAGGGGATAAAATAATGTGCTGAAGCTGACCAGACTAAGGACATTAGCCAGATGAATACCTGGTAGGCAGATTTTTTCCCCTATTTTCCTCCCCAAAAACTAAGGTGCGTCTTATATTCCGGTGCGTCTTATACTCCGAAAAATACGGTGTGTGTGTGTGTGTGTGTGTGTGTGTGTGTGTGTGTATGTGTATGTATATATATATATATATATATATATATATATATATATATATATATATATATATATATATATATATATATATATATATATATATATATATAGTGATGTCTTTGTTTGCAGTCAGTCTGTTTAATCTTCTTGCAGCAGCTAACAAGTGGTTCAGCTTCTTTGCAGAGGTAGCATTTGCTGTCTGTTGCTGTCTTCTTAATTCTTACTTTGTATGCAATTGTTCTTAAGGCTTGGTCTTGTGCAGCCAGAATTAGCCCCTCAGTTCCTTTCTTCAACTTTCCTGCTCTTAGCCATTGACAGGTCTTGTTATTGTCTGCTTTGCCTCCTATTTTTTTTTAAATGTACTGGCCACATAATGCTTTGCCTTGCTAGGTTTTTTTTCCTATTCTTCATTTGGTCGTTCTTGTAGGCCAGTTTGGTCCAGGGGTGAAATCTAGCAGGTTCTAACAGGTTCTGGAGAACCGGTACCGGAAATTTAGAGTAGTTCAGAGAACCGGTACCGGAAATTTTCAGTAGTTCGGAGAATCAGCAAATACCACCTCTGGCTGGCCCCAGAGTGGGGTGGGAATAAAGATTTTGCAATATCCTTCCCCTGCCACGCCCACCAAGCCACACCCACAGAACCGGCAGTAAAAAAAATTGGATTTCACCACTGGTTTGGTCTCTCCAGCACTCAGTAAGCCTTCCTGATATACTAGCGTCAGTGCATCTTCTTCATTGTCCTTCAGATATACTTTCAATGCTCTTTTTTCTTCTTTAACCTGATGTACTTGCAACATTCCATGCCCACCTATTTTCCTTATAAGTGTCAACATTACTGCATGGATGAAGGTTGATGATTCATTATCATTATTTTTCTGACCTTCCTATCCAGGGGTTTCAGTTCTGCTTGAGTCCAGTCCATTACTCTAGCTTGTGTATCTAATGACTGAAATTGCTCAGGTGTTAATTACTTTGGTTGTATTTCCTCTATTCAGACTTTAAGATCTTCTTCATTTTTATGTTGTTACTCACTTTTAACCTTCTTCTTGACTGCAGTGTGCCTGATGTTGTCAGCCCAGGTATCTGTAATACTTGTCTTCATCCAGACACTTGATGTTATTTCCATAAGGCATCTTTTTATTTATTTTATTTTATTTTATTTTATTTTATTTTATTTTATTTTATTTTATTTTATTTTATTTTATTTTATTTTATTTTATTTTATTTATTTATTTATTTATTTATTTATTTATTTATTTATTTATTTATTTATTTATTTATTTATTTATTTATTTGTGAGATTTATATACTGCCTCACAGTGCAATCACTTTCTAAGCGGTTTACACCAGTAAGCAATGTATATTTATATTGCCCCCAACAATCTGGGTCCTCATTTTACCCACCTCGGAAGGATGGAAGGCTGAGTCAACCTTGAGCCGGTGAGATTTGAACTGCTGACCTGCGGATCACAGTCAGCTAAAGTGGCCTGCAGTACTACACTCTAACTGCTGTGCCACCTCTGCTCTTCAAATGTATTTATTTGTTTGTCAAACATGTACAGGATAGTAGGTGTTTGTATAAACATAACATAAGCAAAGAAGTACAGATAAATGAGGACAATAGGACAGTAAGACAGGGTCGGTAGGCACAGTGGTGCGCTTATGCACGCCCCTTACAGACCTCTTAGGAATGGGGAGAGGTCGACTGTAGACAGTCTAAGGTTAAAGTTTTGGGGGTTTGGGGAAGAAACCACAGAGTCAGGTAGTGCATTCCAGGCATTGATCACTCTGTTGCTGAAGTCGTATTTTCCACAGTCGAGTTTGGAGTGGTTTACAATCTTGATTCCTTTTGTTTTCAATTCCCCCTCGTTGTTTGTAAGAGTTGCACATTTTTCCAATCCAAACTCCATTTCAACATCTATATATACAGACAATGTTGAGCAGCAATTCTATTTCAGATGGCATTTTTCCCATACACCTTCAGCTTATCTATGTGAAAGAGGTGGGATAGCCTGGCAGATGCTTTTGTTGATTGATAGCCATGGCATGACTTCTTCAGTATTGTTGGCAGGGGAATCAGTGCAATAGCAAACAGTAGTGGTAATATTCCCAGTGGGTGTTGGCACACTGGATACTGTACCCAAAAAATAATAATTGGATGGCACTTAGAAAATATGCACATTGAAAGCATTTCATGGAAACTTCCGTCTGTCAATCGCAAAAGACTACACTGCTTGGATCCCCACATTTACTGCGCTGATACATTATGACATCCTAGGTTCTTGGGAAGAACACCACCACCAATAGCACTGATGATGTTACCTAGTTTGGGTAAGGAAATGTCTGCAAGAAAACAACCAAGCTCAGAAAGCACCATGGCCCCCCAAGGAAAACACCAGCTAAAGAACTAGTAGTTATGACTTCGCATTGCTGTAAACAGAGAATTTTTATTGTAACAATCATCTTAGGAATTTGTCCATTCTATGACATAGGCACTCACATTTCAACAGCAACGTCTGGAATTGCTGCGCAACACTGTCTGTATATACAGCCAAGATGTTGAAATGGAGTTTGGATTGGATAAAGGTGGAACTCTTAAAAACAACAGGGGGGAAAACAGTGAGAAGAGAAGGAATCAAGATGCCTTATGGAAATAACATTAAGAGTCTGGATGAAGACAAGTATTACAGATACCTGGGCTGCAGGGGCAGGTTCCTCTTACCTGCCTACCGGTGTGCGTGTCCCCTCACGCGATTTTGCTTCCGTGCATGCGCAGGAAGCAAAAAATCACCAAAATCTCACGAGGGGATGTGCGCGCGTGCATGATTTTGGCAATCTTTTGCTTCCGCGCCTGCGTGAAAGCAAAAAATCACCAAAATCGCATGCGTGCGCACATCCTCTCGCAAGATTTTGCTTCCGCATATGCCTTCGGGTACTTTTGGAAAATAGCTTGACCCCCTCTCTGTGGCAGCCCCTCAAGTATTGGAACACTGCTATCATGTCTCCCCTGGTCCTTCTCTTCACTAGACTAGCCATGCCCAGTTCCTGTAACCGTTCTTCATATGTTTTAGCCTCCAGGCCCCTAATAATCTTTGTCGCTCTTCTCTGCACTCTTTCTAGAGTTTCAACATCTTTTTTTATAGTGTGATGACCAAAAGTGGATGCTGTGTTCTACGTGTGGTCTAACTAAGGCTTTATAGAGTGGTATTAGCACCTCACTTGATCTTGATTGTATCCCTCTGTTAATGTAATTTAGGATTGCATTGGCTTTTTTGGCTGCCGCTGTACACTGCTGGCTCATATTTAGCTGATTGTCCACTAAGACTCCAAGATCCCTCTCACAGTCACTGATATTAAGCCTGGTTTCACTGAGTTTATATGTATACTTTTGGTTTTTCTTTTCTAATTGTTCTAGACCAGTGGTGGCGAACCTTTTTCGGCTCGCGTGCCAAAAAGGGGGGTGGGGCCGCGCTCGCGCGCGTGCCCACACCCATTCCCTCCCCCCCACGCATGCGCACAACACCCCCCATACTGCCCCCTGCGCATGCGCACACACCCCCACCCCCGCGCAAAGGCTTACCGGAGCCTGGGACCACGAAACCGGCAAACCGGAAGTGCGAAAAAACGCACTTCCGGTTTGCCGGTATGCTGTTTTTTGCACTCCGGAGGGTTCAGGGAAGCTCCCTGAAGCTCCGGAATGCAAAAAACTACAAAACGGACAAACCGGAAGTGCGGAAAAGTGCACTTCCGGTTTGTCCGTTTTGTAGTTTTTTGCATTCCGGAGCTTCAGGGAGCTTCCCTGAACCCTCCGGAGTGCAAAAAACAGCACACCAGCAAACCGGAAGTGCGTTTTTTCGCACTTCCGGTTTGCCGGTGGGAAACCCTCGCGTGCCGGCTTCTATGGCTCTGCGTGCCACCTCTGGCACGCGTGCCATAGGTTCGCCACCTCGGTTCTAGACTGCCATGGAAGAAATTGCAGACTGAAGACAGCTGTGTGAAAAGAGGAGCCAATGACTGCGGTAGAATGAAGAGTCAACAAGTAGACCAGCTCTATGATAGTTGAGATCACCCACAAGTACTCCAGACATGCTCCTAATGAGGAGACTACAAGTCAGTGGTCTCCAGAATGTATACAACCAATCGTATCACCTGTACAGGGGCTCTATAAGCTTGCAACTGTAGCACAATACTAATATCTTTGTACAATGACTATGTTCTCCTTCATTGCACTGGTAGCTCTAAATCAGGAACCAAATTGCCCATTGTTCCATTTTCTTGACTTCTCTGGATTATATTGAGCTGCTGTCTGGGTTTTTTTTTTTTACTGTAGTGGAAATGACAGACAATTGCTAAAGATATTAACAGGGACAGAAGAAAGATTGATAAAGAAACTGTACAGCTACTTGTTGGGCATTAAACTGGAAGATGAACAAGTGAAGGTGTCAGGCCGAAGCCATTTTATTTGGGATCTTTGGTCTGCCACACTTTATACTATTCTACTATGCATTTTTTACTGTGGGAAAAATGGGAGGGGGGATGGTATGAGGTTGTTAGTATGTAGCCATAACAAATTCTTTCTAAAAAGCCAAGGTCATCCTTTGTCCCTGTACCTCGGCACCTGCACGGAAGGAGATGGGTGGACTCTGCCAGCCTGGCAAATGAAGATTGGACAACATGATGGATTTGTGGGTGTGGAGGGAAGGACTTGAACTTTCAACTGGGTGGTGAAACCTGGAGGACTTCAGATTTGGGTTTCACCCAGATGTACCAACATGGCTCCATTAATAAATTGGAACTTTGAGGAATACTTTGCCTCGGACTCTGATTTAATTTTGGATGCTATTTGGAACCCTGACAAAAGGAGACAATGATAGCATGGGCAAAATTTTTTGGTCATGTAATGTAATTAGATAAATGGTAGAAATTGTGGGACAGGAACTACAAATTAATGATGTTAATTGCATATAAAGAAAATCTGTATAAGATGTTTTATAGAATGATGGCACTTTGCATCGGCGAGGTTGGCATAGATGTTTAAAGATAAGTCAACCAAATATTGGAAGTGCCACCAGATACCTGGGTCCTATTATCATATGTGGTGGACATGTGTAGAAGCAAAAAAATACTGGACAAAAATACATACATGACTGGAAAAGATGATAAACATTGATTTAAAACCAGAAATATTTTTGTTGGGGATGTTACCTGAAACTTATAGTAAAGAGATTGCATATTTAATTATCCATGTATTAACTGCAGCTAGAATTGTATTTGCACAAAACTGGAAAAGTGAAGAGATCCCTGCTGATGAAAATGTGATTAGAAAAATATTAGAATGTGCAGAAATGAATAGATTAACACTTGCAATTAAGGAGAAAGAACAACTGAATATTATATGATATGGTAATTATTTTATCGATGGCTAGAGAATAAAAATGGAAGTTGGAAATAAAAGGAGATCAGTGACGAGTAGAAAATACATTAAGATAGAGATGTAAGCAATATGGTGATTGTTATTATTATGACTATTAGGATTATTATGCTTAATATTATTATTATATTCTTATTAGAAGATATGTTAAGGGGGAAGAAATGAATAGGTTTACTATGTTCAATACTATAATTGTAAGATCAGATAATTAATATCAATGTAATGAATACTGTTGTAAATTTTAATGGTTATTCCACAGAGATATTTGTACCCAGACGACACACTGTTTAAGGGAAGATGGAAAGTTTATATTAAAAAAATAGATAAAAACTTTTATAAAAAAGGAAAAAAGAAATGCACATAAATTGCTACATAAATTTTGATAATTAACTTGGATGAAGCAGCGTTTCATCTTGAGGGACACATAAATCATTAGAAGTGATCATCAAATTTTATGTAACTTAAAATACCACAGATACTCTTTATTAGTAATGGTTTTCAATAAATCCCTTTGATATGCACATTTTAAAAGTGAATTGAATAAATGAGTGGAGCTCTATCCTAATCAGCGGTGGGTTGCTCCCGGTTCGGACCCGTTCTTAGAACCGGTAGCAACGGAAGGCTCCGCCCACCCACCCAGGACACTTCTACACATGCGCAGAAGCGGAGCGCGAGCGCAAACCAGTGATGATCTAATTTAGAACCCACCACAGATCCTAATCTGACAATAGAAGATTGTCTTAACATCAAATTTATATTAAAATGTTTAATATAGATTATAAATTCTTCAGCAAAATAACATTTTAGATTTGTAGAGCCATGTGATGTGATGTAATGTGATATGATCTTATCTTATACAGAACAAGAATTAATAAGCATTGCCGCTTTGGGGAGGCAATGAGAATAAAGTGTCATTCAAACATTAAAAAAAAGAATTGCTAAAGAAGACAGATTTCCACGTATAGTTGCATATTTCTATGTGTGCTAAGTTTCCACAATCCTATTTGTTTTTATTTCAAGCTACTCTGTTGGGTTTTTTTAATGTGCTTCAGGTCATGCCTGAATAATCAAAACAAAAGGAAAGGGAGAGACTGCACCAAGTTAAACAAAGGCAAAAGATGGGGAAAGCAATTAATTGAGCAAGGTGGGGAGGAAGAGGCATTGAAATAAAGAATGTTTTTCCAGAAAACATCAGTCCCTCTTGAGTGGCAGTTCTGAACCCACTCATCTGAGAGAAAGTGATATGTAACTCAGCTGGGGCTTGCATTTGAGCAAATGTGTCAGAATGGTACTGAGATGTCAGCTTACAAGTATGAAAAGGACTTTGTTATAATATGATGGCCGTATCCTTTGCTTCCCCCCAAAAAAAGAAAATAGATGCCCGAGAGAGCAGTTGGTCATAAAACTTGCATGTGTGATAAGTAAATAATAAAGTAAAAAAACAACTGAAATAGAAATAAAAATGCCATAAAAAGAAAAATGGCAAGTGTCTAGCTGAGTCTTTGTACTTATCCAGGTGTTAACTGTTTCTTTCCTCTCTCTTTAAATAAAATATTGACTGATCAGTCCTTCAAACAGAATGCAATTAACAGAATAACAGAGTTGGACGGGACCTTGTAGGTCATCTAGTCCAACCTGCTGCTCAAGCATTTCTGACAAGTGGCTGTCCAGTCTCTTCTTGAAAGCCTTCAGTGATGAAGCACCCACCTTCTTGAGGCAAGCTGTTCCATTGGTTAATTGTTCTCACTTTCAGAAAATTTCTCCTTATTTCTAGGTTGAATCACTCCTTGATGAGTTTCTACCCATTGTTCCTTGTCTGGCATTCAGGTGCTTTGGAAAATAGGTTGTCCCCTCCTCTCTGTGACAGCCCCTCAAATTTTGGAATTCTGCTATTATGTCACCCTTGGTCCTGCTCTTCACTAGACTAGCCATGCCCATTTCCAGCAACTGTTCTTCATATGTGTTAGCCTCCAGGCCCCTAATCATCTTTGTCGCTCTTCTCTGCACTCTTTCTAGTTTCAATGTCTTTTTTTAATAATGTGGTGACCAAAACTGGATGCAGTATTCCAAGTGTGACCTTACTAAGGCTTTATAAAATACTACTAGTACCTCAGGTTATCTTTATTCTATCCCTCTGTTAATGCAACAATTGGCTTTTTTGGCTGCTGTCGCATACTGCTGGCTCATATTCAAGATCCCTCTCACAGTTACTGCTATTAAGCCAAGTTTCACTTAATCTGTACATGTACTTTTGGTTTTTGTATGTAAGACTTTGCTTTTCTCTATGTTGAATTTCATTTTGTTAGATAGGGCCCAGTGTTCAAGTCTGTCGAGATCCATCTGGATCTTGAGCCTATCATCTAGTGTGTTGGCTATTCTGCCAGCTTAGTATCATCTACAAATTAGATGAATTCCCCTTCTATTCCCTCATCTAAGTCGTTTATGAAGATATTAAAGAGTACTGGGCCTAAGACGGAACCTTGTGGTACCCCACTGCTTACTTCCCTCCATGTCAAGGTAGTTCCATTAAGAACTACTCATTGGGTACAAGTACAAATCTATTTGGTGGTGATGCACTCTATTCCACTTTTTTTCTACCTTACCAAGAAGTAGGTTGTCCAATGCCTTAAAGAGACTTTCTGAGTCTTGGCCAACTCAACTTTCCAATCAGATGGAGAGAAGTAATACTCATCAGCTGACATTTTAAAAATACATGTTTTCTTTTCATTTCCAGGGATTTAAGGGTGGGAACATGAATATTTCACATTCCAGAACCCTTTCATGCCCACTTCTAATTTTATTTTCCTAGCTTGAACAGAAACATTGCGCAGTCAAATTTCATCCATTTCATTGTCTAATTTCAGCAATGAGACCTTGGAAATGTGCCTATAAATAATGAGCTGGGACACACATTACCAGAGGTTTATCCTGAGTCAGATCTCTAAATAGAGGCATGTCTGTGGTAACCTTGGACATAAACCCAACCTAAACTACAGTGATGTTTGGTAATTTTATAGGAAGCTTAGAAGTAGCACACTAGTCAGAAAAATCCAGTAGCATTTCTAGATCATAGAGATAAAGAAAATGCATTTTTCACATTTTGTCATTCGAGATATGATGAAATCTTTTTTGTTTTAATGTGGAGGAATCTGGTGTAGCAAATGGCTAGGGCAAAGTAATATTATTGTGCTTGATTGTAATGATTTCATTTTGTTGGCCTACCTTATGTCTTTAAAATGGATTTTTAATTTGGGTTTTATAAAATAAGACTGTAGGCCATCTAGAGGGCACAGCTGGTCCAAAAGACAAGATACAAATTTATTCTATTGATCAATACATTACTCCTCCTGAATTCATGAATTACGGGGCTGGTTTTAATTTCAGATAGAAAGAAAAGAACAAGTTTTGCCTTCTAAATGACAGAGATTTCTGTTTTCTAATATTGCTGGGGCATCTGTACCTAGTAAAATGTCAAATTATTGCACTGGCTAGATTTATAATGATGTAACTGAAGTATCTGCATGGATGCCAATTGAATCATCTCATAATTATATTATCTTAAGCTACTTCAACCTTGTACTGTCAGTGGTAGATATGTACATTTTCTCCTACATGCGAAATGTCCTAGCATTCCTGCCCACAAACTAATCAAAATGGAATTCTAATCTTCAGCATGAATTGATTTTCCACTCCTTGATAATAATCTGCCAAGAGAGGTGGTCAATGTTTGGCCTCATCTGAAGCACTAGTTGAAGGTCAAGAAATTTCTTTTATGTGCTCTCTCTCTCTCTCTCTCTCTCTCTCTCTCTCTCTCTCTCTCTCTCTCTCTCTCTCTCTCTCTCTCCACTCCACTCCACTCCACTCCACTCCACTCCACTCCACTCCACTCTCCAATCTGTCTACTTCCATAAACTGATATGTGATCTAAATTTAGACTGATCTAAATTACTGTAGTTCTGGAGAATGTTTAAGGAAAAATATTCTGCAGTAAAATTAGTAATCATTCATTTATGCTAATGAATCATAATTGGTTACCGTATTTTTCGGAGTATAAAACGCACTGGAGTATAAGACGCACCTTAGTTTTTGGGGAGGAAAATAGGGGAAAACAATCTGCTTACCAGGTATTCATCTGGCTAGCGTCCTTAGTCTGGTCAGCTTCAGCACATTATTTTATCCCCTGGTTAGGGCTGGAAAAAACCTTCTTCTGAGAGAGTAACAATGAAAGAGCATGCAAGCCACTAAGAGCTGGGAAGATAGTTAGCACCTGGTTAGGGCTAGAAAAAAACTTATTCGGAGCAAGTAGAGCAATGAAAAAAAATTCTGCAAAGACTTAGGGCTGGAAAAACATTCTTCGGAGAGAGTAACAATGAAAAAGCCTGTAAGGTAAGAGCTGGGAAGATCATTAGCACCTAGTTAGGGCTGGAAAAAAAGCTTTGAAAAAGCTACATTCAGAGTATAAGACGCACCCAAATTTTCAGCCACTTTTAGGGAGGAAAAAGGTGCGTCTTATACTCCGAAAAATACGGTAATTTAAAACATAGGATTGAGCAAAGACTTTATTTGATGGAGTCATCTAGGGTTTCTCATGGGACTGATGGGATCAAATTTGTTTTCACAGGTTGTCAGGAGTCAATAATATGTTTTCTTTCAAAAAAAAATGGGTAGCCAAAATGGCATTATCATCTTACAGTATAAGATAGTAACTTATAGATTGTAAGTTATTTATAAGTTACTAAGTTTCTGTAGTTACTAAATGTAGACTAAAATCCAAACCAAACAATAAACGGAATAAAATAAAATCAAAACCCTACTACATGTACATTGATGGGAAAAGCACTGTATATGTCAGTGATGGCGAACCTTTTTTGGCTCGGGTGCCAAAAGAGTGCGTGTGCACCTGTGCGTGAGAGCGCGTGGGTGCCCACACCCATAATGCAATGCCCTCCCCCCATGCATGCACACAAACCCCGCTCTGCCTCCCCATGCATGTGCACAGGCCTCCGGAAGGCCCGTTGGGCTGTTTTTCACTCTCCTCAGGGTTCAGGAAAGCCTCCTGAAGCCTGGGGACAGCAAAAAATGGCCCAATGGGCCAATCGGAAGTTCGGAAACAAAATGGAAGTGGATCTGCCCTACTACTTACCTTCAAATAGATGCAACCAGGCCTCACACACCTCAGCCCATTTCTTCTGCAGTCGGCAAGGCTTTCCCGAAGGCCTCTGTAGCCGATAACAGAGCTCCGGATCGATCCAGAGCTCTGTTATCGGCTGCAGAGGCCTTCAGGAAAGCCTTGCCGGGTGTGGGAGGCCTGACTGCAACTGTCGAAAGACGAAGAAGTTCCTGAAGACTTCTGGACAGTGAAAAGGAGGCTGGGGGTGAGCACACAAGTGAACTTCTGATTGGGCCATTGGGCCGTTTTTCGCCATCCCCAGGCTTCAGGAGGCTTTCCTGAAGCCTGGGGAGAGCGAAAACGGCCAAAAAGAAGGCCAAAAATCAGCTGGCCAGCACACGCATGTGCACTGGAGCTGATATAGGGCAACACCTTGCGTGCCCTCAGATATGGCTCCGCGTGCCACCTGTGACACGCATGCCATAGGTTCGCCATCACTGGTATATGTCAATCCTGGAAACCAAATCTCTGTAATGAAATTCTCAATATATATATTTACCACAATATCCATTGGCAGTGATGGAAAACAAAATCCATATTAGAAATGAGGAGAAAATGGTTGAAAGGAAGGCAGTCAGTACATTATGTTTTGGTATGTCATTCCCTTCCAGAAGAATCTCACTACGGCTGAGAAAATATAAAAAAGGCCAGCTCACCTTCCTATTGATGGGAATATTAACAATAAAATAAGAAAGAATACAAATCACATGGAGAAATCAATATTTCTTCCTCTGCATACCAATACATGTGAGAACTATGCTACTTTATTATTAGTATGAGCCTTAGCTTCGTTAGAGGTACATGAGAATATTGCAGTATATTAGTCTTACCTGGAATCAGAGGGCTTTCCAAGTCATGTTATAATAGAGTGTTTCACTTGAATGTAGATTTCTTAAGACATCTGGTTGGTTGGATGATGGACAGGAAGAATTTCTTGGTCTGGGGTTCTCCTATAACCATGATGGCGAACCTATGGCACATGTGTCACAGGTGACATGCAGAGCCCTCTCTGCGGGCACGTGAGCTGTCACCTCGGCTCAGCTCTACCACGCATGTGCTGGCACCTCCACCGGCCAGCTGGTTTTCAGGTCTCTGCCATGCATGCGCAGGGGGGCAGGGGCATGTGGGAGAATCATGTGCATGTGCAGGGGGTGGGTTGCACATGCAGGGGTCACAAACAGGGGTGGGGTATGTGCATGCACATGGGGTCATGTGTGTGTGGGCAGGGGGTCACACACATGCATAGGGCGCATGGGGGGTTGCGTGCGCATGCAGGGCAGGGGAGCACGGGGCGCACATGCATGTGTGGGTGCATGCAGCCTGTGGGGGGTTGCACACGCATTGCATTATGGGTGCGTGCGTGCACTTTCGGCACGCTGCGACATAAAGGTTAGCTATCCCATAATGTTAGGAAACAGGTCAGTTGTAGTATGAATTATTCACAACCATTAAACCTGGATGCAACTGTTGAACAATTCCTATTAGCATTGATATGTCGCATATCAGAGACGGCATTATTTTTCTCTGGGTTGGTGTATATTCCTTTAGTTGAATAAAGAAATCCATATTAAAATCTAACAATGGATAGTGGGGGTTGTGCCTGAAATACTCTTTCACAAATGGGTTATTCCCTTATCACGTTGATATATTGTATTAATATAATTCAATACCCAGCAGAGGTTTCCAGAATTGAAAAGGCAGATATGTGGAATTTTAAAAGGCTGGAATAATGAATGAGACAATATCTAAGATCGGGAAAAGAAAACCACGAGACAAGCCCTAAGAAATATTAATATTTCCCATCAGAAAATTAAGAATTATTAGACAAGTAGTTGTAATAGCATTAATATTAATGATAACTCATAATGTGCTATTATAATAATTGTTGCCATCATTATCATCATTATCATTCCTTGCAACAGCAAATTTGGAGGATTAGTGCCTATCAGACTAATAATAATAAGGCTTCTTTTATTTTTTTTAAAAAAATTGGGATTCCGATGTATTCATAGAACTCAGCGAAGTAGAAATGCATAACTGTGAGACACATACAAATCAGTAGTGGGTTGTAAAACCCTTTACTACCGGTTTCCACACACGCAAAAGCATCCCGGGCAGGTGGGTGGAGCCTCCCACCGCCAGTGCTACCAGTTCTAAGAACCGGTCCGAACCGGGAGCAACCCACCACTGATACAAATGCAGATGCACTATGCATTTGCACCTATGCACTTTTTAAAAAAATATTGGGGGGGGACTTAGTTTACACAACATTTTTAACATTTTTAACTTACTTGAAATAAGTTCAAGTATAGGACAGCCTAAGTGGTGTTTGTTTCTAATTCATGAGCCTTATAATAAAGTCAAATCAAGCCAAGCCAAGTGAATAATTAAGATTTCAAAAAGAGGGCATCAGAAGAAAATGTAAGGTTCCATGTTTTACTAATAAACACAGTATGCACCTGATATCTAAACCTGATTTAAGCATAAACCACTGATGCCACTAAATGTGATTCCAACAACTGACTGTAGGAAAAGTGGCTTTACATTTCCTTCTAGTTAAATAAAAATCCTAATAATGCAAGGACCGCCTTCCATGAGATGTGAGCATGTGGTATCATTGTTCAAATATGCTAACATAGATGCAAATGTACAATTATCTGATCCATAAACATTCAGGAGGCTAACCACAACAGAGGCTACAGATAAACAGGCATTTCAACTCCAGTCTTGAGGTGCAAGTCTGCTTGGAAGCCAAGCTATTATTCATATCTTTCAAAGATCCGAGTGATTTATGATAGAAGTATATCATGTACATAAATAAATGAAACATGTGTGGTACCATTAGTAGACGGATGGCTGGAGACAGGTCTTATAAATGGTAAAAAATTGAATCAAGTATTCAAATTAGTGAACCTTGGTAGATGGTTTACAAAAATTGGAGAAAAGGATGGGGAAATGATAAGACATATCAGTGCTGGAATGAAGGCCAGCAGGGTGTCTGTGATCTGCTCTGAAGAATTAATGTTTATTAAAGAAGTAAAAGTAAAGAGAGTGACAAGAAACAAGTTGTATGAGGTGGGAACAAGATAATTAAGAAGCATCTGAAGTCAAACATGAAAAAATAGAGTCAAGAAGGAACGAATGCTGAAATAATATGGATTGAATAAAAGAACAACGGTAGTATACTGACACGAATTGGTCAAATAAGGAAAATGAATGAGGACTGAATTACATAATGAATATAATTATGATAATAAATATATGATAGATGACTGACTGGATTAAAAAAAGAAAGAAAGAGATGAAAACCAGAAAGGTTGGAAGATACTGATGAGATCCTCCAAAAAAAGTGGGTCAGGAATTCAAAGAACAATTATGGATGTCCCAAAGGTGCTTTTTCAAGCGGCAACTGGACTTTATTGTTTTCTTGGAAGACGTTTCACTTTTCATCTTTCTTCAGCTCTGATTGGATGGTGGGGAATGGAAGGATTTATATTCCTTGCAGTCAGCTGGTCATTTGCATTCTTTTAGAGAGTTGTTGAGGCCACTTGGAGGTTTATCTGTGTCCTCAGGGTCACCTAAGAAGTGCAAATGGGTGCAGAGCCTTCTTGGAACTGCTGAAAGGACTGAGAATCTCCATAGACATGTACCATATGGACATGATTTTAATCTTATCATACCATTATCATATCCATCAAAGGACAGGTTGCAAGAAAAGAAAGGTGTGGAGATGTATTGCGAACGGTGTTGATGTCAACTAGATACTGTATAAGTAGGTTTCCTTTTCTTTTTCTTGGCTTATGCTTAAAGCTCTTTAGCTTGCAGTATTTCTTGCTTCCTTTCTATGCCATAACTCTGTTTACTCCAAGAAAATTGTAATTAATATAAATTTATGCATGTCTGCTTTATCTGAGACATATACCAGAAACATGAAATGTGGGTTTCAGGAACATTCAAAATCCTCTGTGATGTGGTTATATAACATGAGTTCCCAGGACTTCTTGCAGCACCAGGACATGACTGCAGTGTGCCTGATGTTGTCAGCCCAGCTGGGGTGGGTTCCTACCGGTGCGGTCCGCTCTGTCATTCTGGTAGCGGCCTGCCAA
This sequence comes from Diadophis punctatus similis, assembly GCA_023053685.1. Classification (NCBI taxonomy): domain Eukaryota; kingdom Metazoa; phylum Chordata; class Lepidosauria; order Squamata; family Dipsadidae; genus Diadophis; species Diadophis punctatus. The sequence continues at coordinate 9,557,644 of JALIGW010000016.1, read as the reverse complement.
TTGCACAATTTGGACGTACCCGAAGGCCAGACAAGGAACAATGGATGGAAACTGAACAAGGAGAGATTCAACCTGGAAATAAGGAGAAACGTTCTGACAGTGAGAGCAATCAACCAATGGAACAGCTTGCCTTCGGAAGTTGTGGGAGCTTCATCACTTGAGACTTTCAAGAAAAGATTGGACTGCCATTTGTCGGAAATGGTGTAGGGTCTCCTGCTTGAGCGGGGGGGTTGGACTAGATGACCTACAAGGTCCCTTCCAACTCTGTTAATCTGTTAATTATTTTGACCAATCCCATGGTCTCCAAATTCTACTCCTGGATAAATTCCAGTATTGTGAATTTAAGCGGGGAGAACTTTTGAATAGCAATAGCAATAGCAATAGCACTTAGACTTATATACTGCTTCATAGTGCTTTACGGCCCTCTCTAAGCGGGTTTACAGAGTTCAGCATATTGCCCCCAACAATCTGGGTTCTCATTTTACCGACCTCAGAAGGGTGGAAGGCTGAGTCAACCTTGAGCCTGGTGAGATTTGAACAGCTGAACTGCTGAACTAGCAGTCAGCTGGAGTAGCCTGCAGTAGCTGCATTTAACCACTGTGCCACCTCGGCTCAGAGACTCAAAAGAGAATCAAAGACTTCAATCAAGACTTGTTGACGTCGGCTGTTTCATAAACATATGCATTTATAAGCATTCTGTGGTAACTCAGATACAATTTCTAATTCTATAAAAATAAAATATTCAACCTTCTTCAGAATTAAGCCGTTCAAAGGTAATCATATAACGAAGGGGCCAGTTTACCTGGAAAATGTATTTGCCCACTATTTACAAAATAGGACATTTCCATTATGTAACCTTTATCATGGATAAAAGGGTCAACATTATTATCTGAGATCCAAATGTAGGTATTGAAATTCAAAGTCAGAATATTTTATTTCAGTCATTCATCAGGCTGCAATAACGGAGTAAAGTACATCAAATATGACTAATGATTCAAAATAGGTCTCAGGCCAAAATAAAGGTAAATTAAAAAACATGACAAACTCAAATTGCTCTTGGCAAGGTCCAAATGAATCTTGCCAACCATGAAATAATATTTGGCACCCTCATAAGAGACTACATCTCTCTGATCAGCTAAAAGTTAAATAAGGTTAAAAAAGGGGGTCAATGCAACCTGAATCTTCAGGAGATATTGAAATTCAACTCTACATAAACAAGGCTTCCAAAACTTGCCATAATTGAAGTGGGATGAAACAAATCTCAAAGGAGAGCTGACCTCTGAAACTGCTTATTTCACCCAATGACCAACACTAAAATGAATCAGCGTGAAAATATGGAAAAAGGAAATCCATCTTTTTTTCAAAATATAATTGTAATTTGTGCAATGAAAGTGCTGTAAGATGTCCCTGCCAAAGAAAGCTATTCAATAACTTAGTGCAGTGTTTCCCAACCTTGGCAACTTGAAGATGTCTGGACTTCAACTTCCAGAATTCCCCAGCCAGCAAAGCTGGCTGGGGAATTCTGGGAGTTGAAGTCCAGACATCTTCAAGTTGCCAAGGTTGGGAAACACTGACTTAGTGGATAGAATTAAAAACGAAAAGCACTCTCTACCTCAGAATTAACTGAGCCTTTTAATGTCATGTTCGGATGAATTGTAGCCGACTCCATCTTAATCTCATTTATCTTATTTGCATCAAAACAGGGAATGAATTCATATTTTCTAGTTGAGAAAGCTCCTAGGAATGTTTAAATAAAGGAAAAGGGGAGGAAGCAGAACACAACCTAAAATATCCATCTACTGTATGTACTTCCCAGAATTTTTCCATGGCCATTGGCATCAGGTCTGATTTAATCTTAATTAAATTTAAACTTCATTAATGTAACCACTGTCAATTTGGAGGGACACTTTCATACTGGTGATTATACAACTAATTTGCTATGGGCATTCTGAATAGATAATACAACATACCATTGCTTGAGTTGTTTGTGTCTGAGGTTCAGTAGCTTATAAATGTGTCTCTTATGATACTACGCAATAAGACAAAAGCAGGACACAAATACATCTATTTTTCCTTGACTATAACATCAAAAATAATGCTTTATCTTAAAAAAAGTTCCCCTTCCCCTCCCACACACATTTTTGAAATGCAAATTTGTGACTCAGGAATTCATATTTTACTGAAAAGAACCAACTGATAAGAATTTTCACTTCCCATCAGTTTTTGAAATGAAACCCAGTTCTATATCAAGTAAAATGTCAAGCTATTATGTTTGTTCCTTCAGCTTTACATTGGTGTTTGATTGGCTAATCAAGGAATTGCAGAATGCAGAATACACTAGAAAATTGTTTTAGTGTGATCCACTCTCATATCCATGCAATCTTTGTCAGCCATTGTTCAACTTAGCCTCCTTCATTTTGGTGACCTTTAAATGTGCTGGGACTACAATTCCCAGAATTACCAGCTAGCAAAAGAAGAAGCTTGCTATAGCTGTTGGGGTCAATGCAATCCCATTGGCAGACTTTTTTTTTTTTTGCAATATTGAAAAGATTTCAGGATGAATCTCTCAGCACATAAAGTAATTGAAGAAGTGTTAACTGTAGGGAAAAGAAAAAAAACCCTCGATGGTTCTAGATAGCTAAGTTTGTAACAATAATAACTACACTTGTAAATCCCAGTGCACACATTAACTGACCCATTTCCAACTGTCATTTCCATTAGTTTTGGAGGCGACGTTATCTTTCTTTGTTTTATCATCTTCTTTTTCAGATAGTTGCCCCTGTGTGTCAACTGAAACACAGGCTAAGCACACAAGAGAGCAGCAAGATTCTGATTTTGATGAGGTCACAACATTGCAGATGGCAAGGAGAAAAGCCTGATAACCTTATTATCTCAGTTTGATATGATTGGGAGCAGCCTGGTAACAAAACTGTCAGTGATAGCTCAGCTTTCATATTTGTGTTGTAGGGAGGAAATATAACAAAACACGGCATGGATGATGTACAGCCAGCCATACTGACGTTGAAGTTGTATTTCCTGGTCCTTTAAGGTAAGAATTCAGGACTGCCAAGGAGTCGATAAATCAGAAGAGTTAATAATCTCTACATTGCATGTTGAGGCTGGATAACCTCGGTGGTTATTGGCATTCTTGCAAATTTGTTAGGAGAATCAATCGGATGTTAATTAAAGAGTTATCATGGAGTTGCTTTGAGAAAACACCTTTTGGGCTTATAGCAGCCTCTGATTTTAAACAAGTACACCAGAGGCTGAGTGAAGGGGGCCTGGGACAGGGATTGGCAACCCTCTCAGGCACCTTCTCTGCTCCATGGTGATTGTACAGGTAGTCTCAATTTACAATCATTCATTTAGTGACCATTCAAAGTTACAACAGCACCGAAAAAAAGGAGCTTATGAACGTTTTTCACACTTATGACCGTTGCAGCATCCCTCTGGTCATGTGATCAAAATTTGGATGCTTGGCAGCTGGTTCATATTGATGATGAACCGAGGTGGCGCAGTGGTTCATATTGATGATGGAGCCGAGGTGGCGCAGTGGTTAAAAGCAGCACTGCAACCTACTTCAGCTGACTGCTAGTTCAGCAGTTCAGCTGTTCAAATCTCACCGGCTCAAGGTTGACTCAGCCTTCCATCCTTCCGAGGTGGGTAAAATGAGGACCCAGATTGTTGGGGGCAATATGCTGAACTCTGTAAACCGCTTAGAGAGGGCTGTGAAGCACTATGAAGCGGTATATAAGTCTAAGTGCTATTGCTATTGCTATTGCTATGATGATTGCAGTGTCACTTTTGTGATCTTCCAACAAGCAAAGTCAATGGGGAAGCCAGGTTCACTTACCAACCAAGTTATTAACAACTGCAGGGATTCACTTATCATCTGGGGCAGGCAAGAAAGAGTCGTAAAATGGGGCACAAACTCACGTAACTGTCTGGTTAGCAGCAAAAATGTTGGACTCAATTGTGGTCATAATTCCTCTACTCTCTTGCAATGGCCAGCCTACCCAAAACAGAATAAATGTTATGATGTTTTCAGATGATGTCATTTGTGTAATTTGGATTGCACTGGTTGGGGCCCAAAACATATATTGGTGGATTTTGGTATTACTTTGTCAGGAAAATTCCTAGAGGACTGCTTACATCAACAGTGACATAATTTCTTTCTCTGGGAGGTGCTGAGAACAATGTACCGTTTTAAAAATAAAGTATGCCAATTATTCCTAAATATCTGTGGCTAGATTAGACATTTGCTATACCTGGTTTTCTGGGTACAATTCTCCTACCCACAGTGACGAAGACAAGAAGACAAATGAAAAAGACAAGAAGCAATGGATGGAGACTAAATCAAGGAGAGAACCAACCTAGAACTAAGGAGAAATTACCTGACAGTGAGAACAATTAACCAATGGACCAGCTTGCCTCCAGAAAATGTAGGTGCTCCAACACCAGGGTTTTTAAAAAAGAGATTGAACCAAGATATGTCCAAACAGGGGGTTAGACTAGAAGACCTCCAAGGTCCCTTCCAGGCCTGTCATTCTGTTATTCAATTTCGAATTTTCATTGCAGAGCAATTTCATTCCAATACAACTGTCAGGCTCAGTGGCAAGACTTCAATAGAATTTCCTGGATACTCACTTAACCTTTTATAAATGCTCAGTCCACATTTTCTATGCCAGAGGCATTATGCATTCTAGTTTCTTCTGTCTGCTTTCATTGCCCTTTTCTTAGCGAGGCAACATTTTGATCTCATGCTCACATCATATGCTATGCGTTTGATAATTGGGTCATATTCTTCTCCTCTTCACTGACCTGCTTTCCCAGCACATTATCTTTCAAATAAATCAGTATATATCTCTATAGCTATGTATCATCTATGTATCATCTATGTATCATCTATCTAGACATTGCTATCCTGATATATTTATATATATATATGTGTGTGTGTTTGTGTATACATATAAGTATACATATACATACACATATATCAGAGGTGGGATTCAGCAGGTTCTGACCAGTTCTAGAGAACCGGTAGTGGAAATTTTGAGTAGTTTGGAGAACCGGTAAATACCACCTCTGACTGGCCCCGCCCCATTTATTCTCTGCTCCCGAATCCCAGCTGATCGGGAGGAAATGGGGATTTTGCAGTAAACCGGTAAATACCACCTCTGACTGGCCCCGCCCCATTTATTCTCTGCCTCCCAAGTCCCTGCTGATTGGAAGGAAATGGGGATTTTGCAGTAACCTTCCCCTGGAGTGGGGAGGAAATGGAGAATTTACAGTATCCTTCCCCTGCCACGCCCACCAAGCCACGCCCACCAAGCCAAGCCACGCCCACCATGCCACGCCCACAGAACGAGTAGTAAAAAATTTGAATTCCACCACTGATATATATGTGTATATTCTTACAAAGTATGTGAGTGTTTGCTAAAAGATAAGACATTTCATCTAATTCTGTTTCATTATTAAAGGTATTCTGGATAATAAATGAAATTTCTTCAAGCTGTTTGTATGACTCCAAATCTGACATCCCTTCAACAAATCCAATTGCCAAGTGCAATTGTCCAATTGTTTGATTCTGCAACCGTGGGGCTGGATCAGGGGTGAAATGCTGCCGGTTCGGGAGGGCCGGTCAGTCGTTGCAGAGCCGATGGAGCTGGCGGTGGTCGCAGCGCGGGGTTTCTCCCGCCCACTTCCCCTGCCCGCCTGGATGCCACCATTTGAGTCCTTCTACGCTCTATGCATGCGCAGAATGCTTTGTGCATGCGCAAAGGGCAAAATAACCCAAATGGCGGCGTCCAGCCGGGCGGGGGAAGTGGGCGGGGGAAGCCGACTGCAACGACCGACTGGCCCGCCCGAACCGGCAGCATCTCACCACTGAACTGGATCCATTGGAAAGATGGGGAATGAACAAAACCCAGCTTTTGTCTCTGAAATTACAATAAGACTTTTTTTTTAAAAAAAAAGTTGTTTCAAGGCTCCAGCCAGGCATGTAGTGGGCCCCAATCCATACCACTTCAGATCAATATACCAGTCTTTTGTGTGGAGTGGTAGTTAAGAGTCTTGAGAAGATCTAGGTTCAAGTCCCCCATTCTCTCATGGCTTTTGGGGGTCACTTTAGGTCTTCTCAGCCCAACCTCTCTCAGATAAATGCAAGGATGAGTGATTCCTTGAAATTTGCTTTGAGCTCTTCAGAACGAAAGAAGTGCATAGTGGTTAAGGCATCAGGCTAGGAACCAGGAGACTGTGAATTCTAGTCCCGCCTTATCCATGAGTGTCAGCTGGATGATATCATGCCAGTCACTCTCTTTCAGCCAATGACCTCAGACTCAATTCCTGTTGCAACCAATGATCAACACTCGGTTGATCCCAAAAAAGATGGGGGGGGGGGAGAGCAGGAAAAATGCTAGGAAGAAAAACAACAATGTTGGTCAATGTAGGCTTCAATTCTCCACAATAGAGTCAGGTTGGAATTTCTGGACAAATCCACTCGTCAGCAATACTCTTGGCTGGAGATAACTGATCTAGTGAAATAGGAAATCTGGTAGATTATTACATTCTAAGCTATACTTTTTGAAGTCCATACCTTGTCATTCCTCACACGGCTTACCTGCTTTTTCAATTTGATAAAAGCATGTAACTAGGTTGATATCTATTTTTCACTCATAAGATTGAAAATTGTATTGGTGTAAAATTATACCATAGGGCAGTTCTTTGCATTGAGTGGCATGTTTGTCCCTGTCCATTTGTCAGAAAATTGTGCCCATGGAATTATGAAGCATTTTTCTTTCTTTCCTCTCTAATGTTCTCTTTGACTTAACTTTGTCTCCAGAGGTAGAAATGCAATTTTTTTCCATGTTTTATTTATTTTATTTATATAACATTCAATTTCCATCAAACAGTGTGTGGTCTGGGTACAGTTGTTTTTAAACAGTCATAATCCACATATTTGTTTTAGTGTTCATCACAATAGTATTAACAATATAATATAATAATAACAATAGTACTTAACATTATCTTTAACAACTCTCCATAATAACATTTCCTCTTTTTACGTCTCCTTTCTAACTTCTGTTTCTATTGTCTAGCCATTGATAAAATACATCCCATATCAAAAAAATATTTAGTTTCTTCTTTATCCTTAATAGTGAGCATTATTTTATCCATTTCTGCGCATTCCAATATTTTCTTTCTTTCTTTCTTTCTTTCTTTCTTTCTTTCTTTCTTTCTTTCTTTCTTTCTTTCTTTCTTTCTTTCTTTCTTTCTTTCTTTCTTTCTTCTTTATTGGCCAAGTGTGATTGGACACACAAGGAATTTGTCTTTGGTGCCAATGCTCTCAGTGTACATAAAAGAAAAGATACATTTGTCAAGAATCATGGGGTACAACACTTAATGATTGTCATAGGGTACAAATAGCAATCAGGAAACAATCAATATTAATATAAATCGTAAGGATACAAGCAACAAGTTACAGTCATACAGTCATAAGTGGGAGGAAATGCGTGATAGGAACGATGAGAAGACTAATAGTAATAGTAATGCAGCCTTAGTGAATAGTTTGACAGTGGTGAGGGAATTATTTGTTTAGCAGAGTGATGGCGTTCGGGGAAAAACTGTTCTTGTGTCTAGTTGTTTTGGTGTGCAGTGCTCTATTTTGAGGGTAGGAGTTGAAACAATTTATGTTCAGGATGCAAGGGGTCAGTAAATATTTTCACGACCCTTTTTTTGACTCGTGCAGTATACAGGTCCTCAATGGAAGGCAGGTTGCAGTTCTGATTATCCTCTGAAGTCTGTGTCTGTCTTGTTGGGTTGCAGAACCAAACCAGACAGTTATAGAGGTGCAGATGACAGACTCAATAATTCCTCTGTAGAACTGTATCAGCAGCTCCTTGGGCAGTTTGAGCTTCCTGAGTTGGCGCAGAAAGAACATTCTTTGTTGTGCTTTTTTGATGATGTTTTTGATGTTAGGTGACCATTTTAGGTCTTGAGATATGATAGAACCTAGAAATTTGAAGTCTCTACTGTTGATACTGTGTTGTCTAGTATTGTAAGAGGTGATAGAATGGGAGAGTTTCTCCTAAAGAAACCATTTCTACAGTTTTGAGTGTGTTCAGTTCCAGATTGTTCCGGTCGCACCACGAGGCTAGTTGTTCAACCTCCTGTCAGTATGCGGTTTCATTATTGTCTCAGATGAGACCAATCACTGTTGTATCATCTGCAAACTTCAGTAGTTTAACAGATGGATCTCTTAAGATGCAGTCATTGGTATATAGAGAGAAGAGAAATGGTGAGGGCACACAGCCTTGGGGGGGGGGCTGTGCTAATTGTACAGGTATATGATGTGATTTTGCCTAGCTTCACCTGCTGCTTCCTGTCTGTTAGAAAGCTTGTGATCCACTTACAAGTGTGTTCAGGTACTGCTAGCTGATTTAGTTTAGTTAGAAGAATGTCTGGTATGATGGTATTGAATACTGAACTAAAGTCTACAAAGAGGATCCTTGCGTAGGTCTTTGGAGATTCAAGATGTTGTAGGATGTAGTGCAGAGCCATATTAACAGCATCATCTGTCGATCTATTTGCTCGGTATGCAAATTGCAGGGGGGTTTAACAGTGGATCCGTGATGGTTTTCAAGTGGGACATCACTAGCCTTTCAAAGGTTTTCATAACTACAGGTGTTAGAGCAACTGGTCTGTAGTCATTCACTCATCTGACGGAATCTCATCATTTTTCCATTGCTGTGCAAATACAATTCTAGTTGTATATGTAAAACCGGATATATAATCCTTTTGTCATATTTTTCTGGTAGAATGCCCAACAAGAATGTCTCTGGTTTCAAGTCTATGTGTTACTTTATGATTTTTTTCCAACCAAGTATGTATTTTCATCCAATATTTTTTTAGCTTTTGGGCATGTCCACCACATATGGTAATATGAACCAGATGATTGATTACACTTCCAACATTTAGAGAAATGCAATTGATGACCACATTTATTACTTGAACTATTATTAGATAAAGAAGACAACCCCCACAAGTTTAAAAGTGTGATTTTGATCAATGCTACTATTTTAAAATGTTACAGATCTAGAAAAAGGTTCCTTTTGCCAGGAGCTGGAGAGAGGTGATCTATTATTTACACATGTAAGGAGGTCTTTCAGAATGAGCGTGGCTGAAAGTCAGAAATGACAGGAATCGATACTAATGCCTCTATGGTGGCGAGGCCCATCCTTGATATTTCCAATTTGTGGAATGGAAATAGGTGATTACATTTTGCAGTCCCAACAGAAATGTGGATAAGACTATGTACTTAAAACATTTATATAGCCTGCCCATCTTATAATCAACTTTGGGCTGCTCACAATCATAAGTAAAAATGACAATAAAAATCATAATGAAACTGTAAAACTAACAACATTAAAAACAACAGAAACCTGGTGCCAAGTCATATAGTCTTTTATCTCAGTGGTTTTGGAAAAAGCCAGGCCTTCAAACCGTTATGAAAGGTTAGGAGGGTAGGGGGCTGCCAAACTTAAAAGGGGAAGGGTTTTCCATTGGGCAGGGGCGGCCATGGAAAGGGCATGCTTCCTAGTGCCTATCAGATGGAATAAAGGAAGGGAGTAGGACTGTGTCCATCCTATCTGACCTGGTAGAATGGGCAGATGGCCCTGGGGAAAGATGACCCTGCAAATAAAGTGGGCCTGTGCCATATAGGGCTTTAAAAGTGATGTCTAGCAACTTGAATTGCACCCAGAAAGAAACTGGAAGCTAATGCAGACTCATGTCACATGGTGAAACCTATGGGCTTCTTCTGCTGCATTCTGGATCAGTTGAAGTTTATGAGTGGTCTTTAAGGGCAATCTCATATATACAGTGCATTGCATGGGAGATGACTAAGGAATGGGTGGCTGTGAACTGTCTCCCAGGACAGTAAAGGGTACAATTGGTGCACCAGATGAATGGTTCCATCTACTCTTCAAGCAGGAACCATGATGTGGTTCTCCTCCTTCCTCCATGGAGGAAGGAGTTTGGAACACCAGATGAATGGTTCCATCTGCTCTTCAAGCAACCACCATGGGGTGGTTCTCCTCCTTCCTTTTTTCTTCTTCCCTATTTATGGATATCTTTGTTCCAATAGAAGAGAACATTTTGTAGCTCAGGGTTAAATTCTGGAGTCCTTGGTGCTCTCTGAGTTTAGCTATTTGCTTGTAGATATTTCATTACCCAACTAGGCAACATCATCAGTGCTGGTGAGTGTGGGGTTTGCTCACTGTTTATATATAGTAGTTTATTCTGCCAGCTTTGATGGCAGCATGGGGGGACAAAGGAAGTGATACAAAGACATGCTGAATGCCTCTTTCAAGTCCCTGGAAATTGACACCACCTCCTGGGAAATCCTGGCACAAGATCGATTGAGATGGCGCATGCTGATCTACGAAGGCTGCCAGACATTTGAAGACAGGACAATTATAGCACTAGAGAAGCATGCACTCTGCAAAGCCAGAGCTGCAAATACTGCATCAGTGGTGCCCACACATGTCTGCTCGACATGTGGCAGAACATTCCGTGCCTGCATTGGCCTTATCAGCCACTTGCGGACATACCGTGGACAGTTGACTACCTGCTAGATGTCAAGGTCCTCTTCAAAAGCAATGGACGAACATGATATATAGTAGTTTGCCCTGCCAACTTTGATGGCAGTGTGGTTTTCTCCTTGTTGGTTCCTTGATTAGGTGTATTGTTTTCTGCTTGATTGTTAGTCCTGATGGCTAAAAAAAACCTGATTATTGTATGTCATGTGTATTAAACTAATCAGTGTAATATTGATATCATGATGGCGAGGAAGAGAACTCTGAACCTCAATATGGACAGAATTTATTTCCATCCCCTCTGCCAGAAAACAACAATAATACTTTGTTTTGACAGCTGCTCTGAAAATGCAAAACTGCAAGGAGCAAACTCTCGCCATTGCTGAATAGTGTGACTATGTCTGTTATAATGCAATTCGTTGTAAACCATTGGGATTATGGTGCTATTGAAAGAAATGACAGTAACCTGCTAAATAGACAAATTTCTAAATATCTAACAACAGTTTTTTAAAAAAATAATAATAATGGTCAAACAATAATAGCAAGCAGATCATTTTCATATGCAAGAAAAAGGGTCTAAAATTATTGTACAAGCAACATGTACTGGGTTGAAAGATCTCAGTAAACAAATAATCACCATCAAGTTCGTCCTCTCTCTCTCTCTCTCTCTCTCTCTCTCTCTCTCTCTCTCTCTCTCTCTCTCTCTCTCTCTCTCTCTCTCTCTCTCTCTCTCTCTCTCTCTCTCTCTCTCTCTCTCTCTCTCTCTCTCTCTCTCTCTCTCGTTTTTTTAGCCATATGCCAGAACTCAGATAGATTCTGCAAATGAGTCTCTGTGCTCTCAACTCTGAATTAAACATTTTTATCTCTGTAATTAACTATCTAATGTTTTGGTAGATTAATTTACTCATAGATCCGATTCAGTCTTGGAGCCCTGTTTTATAACTTGAATTTGATTGTGTACAAGAACCATTTCCAGCTGTGCTAGAAGAGAAAGGTTTGGCCTTGGCAAGATCCATAATATGTACTGATCAGGAAAAAATGAGAAGAAGAAAAAAAAACCTGATTTCATCAGCCATTTGTAAATGATCTCATGGGAATCTGCTGCATTGTCATAGTTTATTAGATTTTCAAATCCCAGGCTCTAATGTCAAAAGGACCACTATGGATTTGGTATAATTAGCTGAAATGTTGATCCTGGCAGCAGACAATGTAATCTTAGGCACCTTTATTGCAGAGATGACAGTGATGTTAATGAGGCTTGGCTGCTGTTTACGCAACATTTTAAGTTTCTCAGAAAGCTTCTGCAGTGATTTATTAGAAAATGATAAGCATCGGTTAGAAGCAAGTTTTGGAATCACGAAGAACCAAGAAATGGGAGGATTTGCACTGGGGTCATCCCAACCATTTTGTGATCTAACAGAGCAACCATTTTGTCACGGTAGAACTAAATCACGGGAGTCATGGAAGAATAAATAAATGGAAGTTTTGCACCGGGATCTACCAAAGCTTTGCTCAACCTAGCAGTGAAGGAAATTAATTTACACAGTATTCAACTAGCAGCATCCTCAGGGTAAAAAAAAAAAAGCCAAGATGGCAATAGTAGAACACAAATCAATGTTGTTCCCCTTTTATATGTGTGTTGATTTTGCAAGCATATACAAAATGTGGACCTGCAATGACACTGCTCATAGACATTGTTTTGATATTTATCATTATTCTTCAGATGCCACTGTAGTCAGTTGGGGAATTTTGGGAGTTGAAATCCCACATCAGAAGGGAATCCATTTTGGGGAAGATGGTTAAAATATGTGTACAGATCAGTGGTGGGTTTCTACCAGTTCGGCCTGGTTTGGGCGAACCGGTAGCAGCTGCGGTGGGAGGCTCCGACCACTCGCCCGGACGTCATCGCAGACATTCTGCACATGCACAGAAGCATCGCACACACACGCTCCCATTCCCAAACCGGTAGCGAAGATAAGTGAAACCCATCACTAGTACAGATGTACTGATTCTACTCTTTGGGATAGCAGTAGCATATCAGTTAGCTATAACTGGATTGTCATTCATAACTCTGCTTTGGAAATAAAGATGATGATAACTTTAAGACTGCAGAGTTTTTCTACCATACAAATATTGTTTTAGGCATAAAAGACAAAGTGGGAATTAAAAAGGCAAAAGTTTATATTGTATTTGTTTAAGGAAATCTGTATAAAGGTACCGTATTTTTCTGAGTATAAGACGCACCTTTTTCCTCCCTAAAAGTGGCTGAAAATTTGGGTGCGTCTTATACTTCGAATGTAGCTTTTTTTTCCAGCCCTAACTAGGTGCTAACAGATCTTCCCAGCTCTTACCTTGCAGGCTTTTTCATTGTTACTCTCTCCAAAGAATGTTTTTCCAGCCCTAAGTCTTTGCAGGGTTTTTTTTTCATTGCTCTACTTGCTCCAAAGAAGTTGTTTTCTAGCCCTAACCAGGTGCTAACGATCTTCCCAGCTCTTACTGGCTTGCAGGCTCTTTCATTGTTATTCTCTCAGAAGGTTTTTTTAAGTCCTAACCAGGAGATAAAATAATGTGCTGCAGCTGCTCCGAATAAGTTTTTTCCTAGCCCTAACTAGGTGCTAACGATCTTCCCAGCTCTTACTGGCTTGCATGCTCTTTCATTGTTACTCTCTCAGAAGAAGGTTTTTTTAAGTCCTAACCAGGAGATAAAATAATGTGCTGAAGCTGCTCCGAATAAGTTTCTTTCTAGCCCTAACTAGGTGCTAACGATCTTCCCAGCTCTTACTGGCTTGCATGCTCTTTCATTGTTACTCTCTCAGAAGAAGGTTTTTTTAAGTCCTAACCAGGGGATAAAATAATGTGCTGAAGCTGACCAGACTAAGGATGCTAGCCAGATGAATACCTGGTAGGCAGATTGTTTTCCCTTATTTTCCTCCCCAAAAACTAAGGTGTGTCTTATACTCCGGTGCGTCTTATACTCCGAAAAATACGTTATATTTTGTAAGCATCATGGAAGATTATGGAGAAACTAAAATCATAGGATTGGAAGGGACCTTGGAGGTCTTCTATGCCAACCTCCTGCCCAAGGCAGGAGTCCTTGGTATATTCCAGTGGTGAAATCTAAAAATTTTCCCTGCTGGTTCTGTGGCTGTGGCTTGGTGGTCATGGCTTGGTGGTGTGGCTTGGTGTTGTGACTGGGTGTGCGTGGCTTGGTGGTCATGGTCATGTGACCAGGTGAGCTCAAAAACCAACTTTCACACTTCACACACAAACAACACAAAAGCCACACAACTGACTCACACACAATGCAAAAGCACACAAAATGGCCCCTACAACAACAAGCAGGAACCTCACAGAGCCACAAAGAACTCAAAAAGCAACTTTCACACTTTACCCAAAAATAACACAAAAGCTACACAACTGACTCCTATACAATTGACTCACACACAATGCAGAAGCAGCTGGACTTCACACAAAATGGCCCCTGCAACAAAGCAGGAACCTCACAGAGTCACAGTTCCAGCAAATAGGTAGTTTAAAAAAATGCTTTAGAAAAGTTTTTTTTTAAAAAAGGTTCCAATGATCTCCCTCCCAGCTGATTGTCAAACAGCTGAGAGTCGGGACTTAAAAAAAACTTTTTACAGCATTTTTTTACTACCAGCTCTGGGGAATAGGTAGTAAAAATGCTTTTAAACAAGTAAAAAAAAGGTTCATTAGCTGTGACAATCAGCTGTGCTGCGCGATCGTGGAAATTTTTTTAAAAACTTTTTAAAAGCATTTTTACTACTGGTTAAGAGAACTGGAATTATTTGTTACTAACGGTTCGGGAGAACCGGTCCGAACCGGTAGCATTTCACCCGGTATATTCTTTATACTTACTATACTTGACCTAAGACATTTTACTTTAGTATATCCTCTGTACTAAAGTATGGAGCATAAGCCATCACAGATGAAGACACTTCTGGAATTGGACTAAACAAACAAGCAAATAAACAAAAGGATTAAATGAAATACAAGCACAAACAAACAGTGTGGTAGAGCTTTCTGGGTAGTGTAATTCATAAGCTAGACCCTCTTATAAGGAAGATCTATCTAGTCTATGTCTACTGCTAGAGTTCTCAGAGAACATTTTCCCTGCTGAATTTCATATTAAGACAGTTCAGTATTTATAGAAGAGAATATTTGTAGCTCAGAGATGAACTATGGAGCCCTTGATACTTTCTGAGCTTGGTGGCTTTATTGCAGACAGAGCACAAACCACACTCCCTTCTAGCACTGAAGATATCACCTAGTTGGATACAGTGATGCGAACCGGTGGTGAAGGTAAGTGGAACCCACCTCTGGTGACAAATAATACTATACAAAAACTTTGATCAACAGGAAGATTTGTATTTGTTTATTTGTCAAGCATATATGATTATAAGCAAAGTATAAACAGTAAAACATGATTGAATATATAATGTAATAGTACAAGCATGAATAAGAGTAAAAGAGGTAAGAATATATGTGTACATTAGGACAGGAACGGTAGGCACGATTGTGCGCTTATGCACGCCCCTTACCGACCTCTTAGGAATGGGGTGAGGTCGATGGTAGATAATCTGAAGTTGAAGTTTTTGGGGTTTGGGGAAGAAACTACTGAGTCAGGTAAAGTGTTCCAGGCGTTGACAACTCTGTTGTTGAAGTCGATTTTTTTGCAATCAAGTCTGGAGCGGTTTACATTAAGTTTGTATCTATTGTGAGCTCGTGTATTATTGCGGTTGAAGTCTGGACATTGAGGCAGATAATTTTGTGAGCTACATTTAGGTCAGATCGAAGGCGGCGGAGTTCTAAATTTTGAAGTCCCAAAATTTCAAGTCTGGTTTCATAAGGAATTCTGTTGTGAACAGAGGAATGTAATACTCTTCTTGTGAAGTATCGCTGGACATTCTCAATTGTGTTAATGCCTGATATGTAGTGTGGGTTCCAGACAGATGAGCTGTATTCAAGAATCGGTCTGGCAAATGTTTTGTATGCTCTGGTTAAGAGTACAATGTTACCAGAGAAGAAGCTGTGCAAGATTAGGTTAACCACTCTTAATGCTTTCTTTGCTATGTAGTTGCATTGGGCTCTGGCACTTAGATTGTTAGAGATAAGTACTCCAAGGTCCTTTACTGAGTGAGGATCATCATCAAGGTCATGATCATCAAGTTTATATTTTGTGTTTTGATGAACATGAAGATGATTTTTTGATGAAGATGTGTTTTGATGAAGATGAAGGGATGCTACTGAATTAGACTGTATAGGTATTGAATTTTCTAAATTTTTGGCTTGATTGTGGGTTAACATGGAATATAAATGGAGCAAATGATCCTCAAAACAGTACGGAATATTTAATTATTTTAAAAAAAATTAAACCAAGACATTATTTTTCTTACAAGAAACACATATTAGGGGAAAAGGCCATAAAGTGTTTGACTTATAAAAGTCTGAGTGAAGAATTTATTTCAGCAGCAACTCAAAAAAGAAATGGAGTTGTTTTATATGTAAACTCCCAATTACAATCAGAACTTATATTGACTGATGAGCATGATAGATTTGTTGGAATGGAAGCCAATCTACATGGAGGTCTGATATTGGAAGTTTATGCATCAAATGAAGACAAAGTATTAATTTATGAAGGACTTAATGATAAACTAATAGGCTTTTCTTATGAACATTTATATTTAACAGGGGATTGAAAAAATAGACAAAGCTTTGGAGAAAAATATTAAAATTACACAAGGCAAATTACCACAAGTTTTTTTTAATCTGATGGACAGTTAAGTCTTGTTGATATATGGAGACATGAAAATGGCAATTCAAGAGAACATATGTATTTTTTTTGACAGTCACAGATCTTTTTCAGCAAAAGATATGAATTGAATTTCAAAGAATTTGGTTCATAAAGTATATCATAATCCAGTAAATTTGTTTTATAAAAGGAAACCTAGTTCTTTGAAATGATAGTTAAATGAAATGCTGTTACAGAAAGAAGCAATATTGAAGGATTGCAAAAAGACACTAAAAGAGCTATTTAAAAATAATTTAGATAAAGATACTGATGTAAGAATGGTTTGGGATGCAAGTAAAGCTTTCATTAGAGGTCATTTCATACAATGCAACAGTGAGCTGAAAAAGAAGGGACAAGAGAAAACACAAGCTATTTTGGATGAGATAAAGAGAAAAGAGGAATTAAACAAAAGTCCAGAGATAATAAGTATTTCTCAATAAATTAAGCTTCTACTGTTGCAATTATCTATGCAAAAGATAAGATAAATAGGAAATAAAAATGGACCATGCAAAGCAAAAAAACAAAAGCTTTTGACTTCACAAACAAACCAGGTTACGGGTTGGTGTATAAATTACGGGGGAGAAAATGATATTGAAATTACAAGAAGGAAATATGGTGCTAACTGATAATGCGGCTATGGAAAAGCATATAAAATAAAATATATTTCTGTGAAGAAAACAGATGAATACATAAAGAAACTAAATCTACTCAGTATTATAGAGAAACAGAAATAGATTATGAGTGGACCAATAACAACAAAGGAAGTTTGAGAAGCTAGAAAAAAATTAAAAAAGAATATGTGCCTGGACCAGATGGATTACCACGATTTTATTCTAAAGTTTTAAAGATAAATTTTCACAACTTTTACAAAGTTCAATGAATTCAGTATCAAATATTGGAACCCATTTTTTTCTTTCTTTCTTTTCCTTCCTTCCTTCCTTCCTTCCTTCCTTCCTTCCTTCCTTCCTTCCTTCCTTCCTTCTGTCCTTCCTTCTTTTTTGCTTTTTGCACTTTTTAAATTTCTTCCTTCTTCTTTCCCCCTTCTTATTCTAATTTATATTGTATTAATTTTTATTTTTGTTTTTAAAACTTTTGATTAAAACAATGGAATCTTTCCATCTTTGTGCATATAATAATCTCACTCCAGTTACCATGTACAGTACATAAAGAATCTTCCTTTTCTAATTGTCTATTCATTAGTCCCAGATAAGTTTCGGCTGAATGTCAACAAGAAGCATAATTAAAAGATCTGGTGACATTTTGTGGATATCAACTTCATATATATATTTACTCTGGTTCCTTTCTAATATTAGTCATTATTCTTATCAATTGCAAACAATACATTTCAGAATGAATTAATTACATATCAGCCAAGTTCATAATTAGGAACGTTTTGAATAAAACTTTCTCTTTAAGTGAATTGTACATTTTCCATCATTTTACACAAAAATTGGAATGAGTGTAAAATTCAATACTTACTTAACTTGTTGAACAGATGGGTGTTGAAATTTTATTTGAATACTAGCTTGTCAGTCTTTTAAAAATATTCAGACTTGTTCATCTCACTCAGATTTATCTTCTGAAAGTTAAGCACTGAAAGCTGTTGTATTTTATACTTTTGTTAAGTGTAGCATGTCTGGAACTTTAAGGATGATGATCACAAGGATAATTAACGATACTTTTGAACCTTCAATAAGTCTTCACTAGATGTATGTGAAATATAGGTATGTTTAAATCTTGGAATGGCTATTTGGGGCTGAATAAATTTCCCAAAGAACCAATATTTTCCAAAACACCAATAGGGAAGACAAGAAACAATGGAAACTAACAAATGGAAACTTTTCCTTGGAAACTAACCAAGGAGAAAAGCAACCTAGAAGTAAGGAGAAATTTCCTAACAGTGAGAGCAATTAACCAGTGGAACGACTTGCCTCCAGAATTTGTGGGTGCTCCATCACTGAAGGCTGTCAAAAAGAGACTGGACAACCATTTATCTCAAATGATATAGGGTCTCCTGCTTTAGCAGGGGGTAGGACTAGAAGTCCTCCAAGGTCCCATTCAATTCAATTCAATTCTATTCTATTCTGTAAGAATTTTGTTTCATGATCAGATCAAAACCTTGCAGTTTAGCCATCTTGAGCAGTATATTCCAGGAGTTCTGGTCATGAGAAGCCACCTCACACTGGTCATTTCAGATTCAAAATTACTGTTTGAGAGTTCCAAGCATAACATACATTCTGAGAGTTTTGTATCAGGTTTGGAACAAATCCCGATGGTTATTTTAAATTTTGTTCTAAAAAAAAAGCCATTTAGAATACTCTGATGGAATGTTAACGTGAAGCTGTTTTGTTTCATGTTTTCTGTTTTGAGGACATTTTTGCATTCCATCTAATTCTCCAAACATTGTGACCCATATGATACATTTATCCTGATTTTAGGACAAACATCTCAGTCATTGCATTCCATTTTTCTCCTTACTTTTATTCTCTCTTTTATCCCATCATTACAGTGGTGGGATTCAATTTTTTTTTACTACCGGTTCTGTGGGCGTGGCTTGGTGGGAGTGGTGTTGCTTGGTGGACGTGGCAGGGGAAGATATTGCAAAATCCCCATTCCCACCCCACTCTGGGGCCAGCCAGAGGTGGTATTTGCTGTTTCTCCAAACTACTCAAAATTTCCGCTACCGGTTCTCCAGAACCTGTCAGAACCTGCTGGATTTCACCCCTGCACCATTACATTTTGTACTTTATGCTAAACTATGGTTATTTCGTTAGTTCGTTCGTGTCTGGAGTTGGTTATTTCCTGCCTGGAAAAAAAAACCCTACACATTATTTACTGATTCTGTTTGCGTACAGTGCTAATCCCAAAACAAACCAACTATATTATGGATTACTCTAATGCATACGTCCTGTCTTTTGGAGGCTGCTTAATTCTGTTGCTAAACTCTAGCAATTTAACAAATAAGTAAATCTCGTGAAAAGTAGCACAATGAATTATTTACATCAAGTCCTCTTAAAACCAGAAGCTTCCCCCCCACTCCCACCAGATAGCATTGTTTGGTTATTTCAATTTCCTGCAAGTAGATCGCACACCCCTAAGAGTGATCAGATACGAACAAGCAGACAGTGGGTACTACTGTAATGATGCTAAACACAGTCCTAAAATGGACTTCTCTATAACATAAAAGAGAGGGGTAAGATAAAGTGCAACATTTTAAAATAAGAATAGAAAATTCAATGCAAAAATCCATCATATCATATCATATCATCATCATCATCATCATCTTTTTATGACACCATAATCCCTTGCAGGGGGAGTCTGGGCAACTGAATGGAGCAGAGTGTTTATTGGCCGGATGCCCTTCCTGTCACCAATGTGGAATTTTATTCAGCAGATAAATTCTCACTATGCTCAGAGAGAAATATCTGCCTCTACCTAAAATCGAACTCTCAGCCTCACAATCTCTAGGCCACCGCACCACTCACAAATATCCATCATATACAAGTAAGATTGTATCTGATGGTTACGCCTTCCTTATTGTACACTCCAGGGTGGACCACTCTCTACTGGCTGTACATTCTGAAAAATTGACACAAGCCAATTCATCATCTTTACGCATCAACTAGATGAAATATGTGTTTCTGTGTTTCATGGAACAATTGTAGCAGTTGTTGCTGCTATACAAAACAGTAGTCTTCTATATGTAAGAAAAGCTGCCTGGAAGCTCATGGTCCATGGTGAAATCTGTTTCTTTCCCATTTTTGCAGCTTGTACCCAGTCGATTATCAACGTTCAAAGGCAAAGTCCTTGACTTATGACCATAATTGGACCTGGCAATTACAGTTATAAGTAATGACAGTTGGAAAGTGGATATATACATGACCTTTTTTGCAGTGGCCCTTAAGTGAATTCAGTGGTCATTAAGCGAAGCCAATATTCGCTATTGGCCAGTTTTCCCCCCAGAAACTGGAAGTTAATGTCAGTTTCCAGCACACCATTGTAAATTGTGGTCATGTGATGACTGTAAATGCTGAATATCCAAAATGCAGGTCAGGTGATCATAAGAGGAGGGGTGATATCAGAACTTTGAAATTGGGTCACTCTAGCTTTTGGGAAGTCTGTTATAATTTTGAATGGTTACTAAGCAACCGGTCATAAATTGAGATTTACCAGTAATCTTTCACCGACATAATATTTTCATTGCTTTCTTCTTATTCTTGTGCCATTTCCGTCATCGGACATTGGCGATCATGTTGGCAATCCTATTTTTGTCAACAGCCGCATGAAAAAGTGCTGCTGAGTTTTGTCCAAACCAGTCCCTTAGATTTGGAAGCCAAGATGTTCTTCTTCTGCCTGGACCTCGTTTGCCTTCAATCTTTCCCTGGAGGATTAAGTGAAGGATGCCGTATTTTTCTGGGTGTCACATCACATGTCCAAAATATTCTAACTTTTGCTTTTTTAATGGCTTTGATGATTTCCCTTTGCTTTCCCAGGCGGCTTATCATCTCATTTGTGATTTTGTTAACCCAGCTTATACATAACATTTCATTGCTTTAGTAAAAGGAAATAGAATGGGGTATGTATGCTTTGGCAAAGCAAATGTCTTTGCTTTTCCCCTAACCTCTCCCACCCAATTCAACACTACAGAATGGGAGAAAAGGTAGTTAAAATGTTCAAAATCATTGCCGAATTGTTGGAAGTGTAAAAAGGAGAGAGGAACTTACTACCATCAATGGTGGACATGTCCCAAAGCTAAAATTTTCTGGAACAAAATTAGAAGCTGGCTGGAGGAAATTTTACAAAAAGAAATTGACTTAAAGCCGGAAATGTTGTTACTGGGGATATTTTGTGTAAGATATACAAAAGAGAAAAGATATTTAATTCTACACATAACCACAGCAGCCAGATTAGTATATGCACAGAACTGGAAATCAGACAACATACCTACACCCTCAATGGTGATCAGAAAGATATTAGAGTGTTCAGAAATGAGTAAGTTGACAATGGAGATACGAGGAAAAGAGGATACTGAATTTTATGAAATATGGAACAAAATGTATGACTGGTTAAAACAAAACCCAAATTTAAAAATCTGGTTATAAGGATAATGATGAATTGAGATAGATCCATAATTGTTCATGCCCTTTATCCCAAATATGACAGAACAAGATATGAATTATAGATACCGACAATAGGATAAGGGAATAACTAATTGTACATATAGCTTTAAATGTGCAACAAATGTCTCGACAAAGCTGTAACAGCGATTGCTTATTTAATGTTGTTGTTTGTAATATTTGTTAGTATTTGTTTCGTTTGTTGGTTTTACGTGTTGTTGTTTTTAAATGTAAAAACCTAATAAAGATTATTTTTTTTTAAAAAAATTAAATGTTCAAAATCACACACCCAAAAATCCTGGAGTTCTGGGTTTAGTTATTCTTTTAAATGGAATCCCTGGCTCAAATAGTTTTCCTACCTGTCATGTCAGGAAACAGGAAGACCCTACAATCACGCATATCTGTAAATGTGGTTTCCATTTTTCTCGCTGTTTTCAATGTCACATTTCTGCAATTGGGAACACAATTTTTAAAAAGAAAAACAACAACTGTTTCATGTATTCTGATTTGGCATAAGGTTTATTGATGGAAATATAGTTTAAATAATCAATTAGACATTCAAGGGCAAAGAAAATGCATTTCCCCCTTAGAACATAAAACTGGGTTATGGACAATATAAGTAGAAGAACACACAACAGTCATAATCACTTTATATGTTTTTTTTTAAACCATCAGGATTTACTGTAAATGATTTGATTTTCTTCATATACAAATTCAGTTTGTTCTGAAGTGAGTGATCTAGAAAGTTTTGCATAATGAAACATGCTATTTACACGCATAGGGCACACACAAAAAATATACAAAAGCAATTAAAAGGCTTTTACTGTGTGGAAAAGCATGGGAGATAATTAGATGATTTGATTAAGGTCACAACCCATGTAGCGCATGGCTTTGCATCCACCATCCAATCCAGTAGCTCTAATAAATCAAGAATAAGGGCTGAGACATTCACAGAATGCTGATTTCTTTTTGATGGGGAATTTATCCTTTCAGATCTCACGTTAAGAGCCAAAATGTTGTCTTTAAATGGCAAGAGATGGAGAGGAATGTAGTTTGAATGTTTGTTTGAAAACAGACATTGGTAAGAGAAGCAATGTTGAAATAAATGCTGACCTGCTCTCCAACGTAGGTCTCCCAACCTGGTGCTGGTATAAGGAAAACTGAGCAACTGAGTACATACTATATTATTCCTAATAAGATGGGAGAGCAGATTCTTAGGATGATAAACAGCCATTAGGAAAATGACTACTATGCCAACAACTTTCTGCCACTTAATTGTCATCGTCATCATCAATCTCTAATCAGGGTTAAGTGTTAGCAAAATTAAGGCCGGGGATGGAGTGGGGACTTTTTTTGTTATATTCCTCTCCCTTGAGTCTTCATTAAACTCTGTTGTCACTGGAAATGAGTCAGAAGCTGACAAGAAGAAAGAGGTAACCTTTTTCAATCTGGTGCTATTTAGCTATGGTTTAATCTGTGGTTGCAACACCCAGAGGTACATCAACAGCTGAGGTCAGGGAACTTATATTCCCTGGTAATGATTTTCCACAATTTGACAATCATTGTATTATTCAAAAAAACAAGAGTAACCTTGGATATCTCTGTCATCAACTTCTAAATATTAGCAATAAATTGCCTGGCTGGTAGGATAGAAATCCAATCACACAATGGATGCTATGAAAATGGCTTCCCAGTGTTGAATTTTTTTCCCTTTTCAAAAATGCATAGGACAATTATCCCATCTCATGGCAACATTGAACTCTGTGCTTAGTCAAGTAGCCGCCACTTGGTGAAATAAGATCAAAGGGAAGCAAGATATGTTGACATCTTCAGAACAGACCAATGAATCACTGGCAAATGCTACATTTGTACTGTAGCGTGCTCCGAAGTGCTCTTTCAGAATCAAAACCGAAGCACTGCGGAGCTCTAATAATTCTTTATTAGGCTCTGTGATACTTTGAAAACTCCTCCCCCCATTTCCACAATGCTTTGTGTGAAGTACAATGAGGGCACTTTACGAAGCAATGTGCCCTTCATTGCTTGCTGAAATGAAATGGCTATCTTGCTTTGCTTTGCTCCAAGCCTTCCCCTAGAACAGTGCTTCTCAAATAGTGGGGCGGGCCCCCCTGGGGGGGCACGGAGCAATGCCGGGGGGGGCGCATGACCCCGGGGAACGTGCTTTTTTTGCCGCAGGGAGTAGGGTTTTTTCCCACCGAACAATAGCACACAGCACAGAGCAGGAGATATGAAGTGCAGATAACAAACCCTTAAGAGACACCATGGGAAAATATTTAACAGGGATGAAAAGAAAGGAGGAGAGAGACGGAGATAATGAGACAAACGTAAGTCTCCCGAAAGCTAAGACGAGGAAATATGACGAAGCGTATGTAGCGCTTGGCTTCACTGTGACTACGGTGGGAGACGAGGAAAGACCGGTATGTTTACTGTGTCTAAAAATGTTGACAGTGGACAGCATGAAGCCAAATAAATTAAGGTGTCACTTAAACACATTACACCCCAATCACGCTGATAAGCCGCTTGAGTTTTTTTCAGCGAAAACGTGCCAAATATTGCAAACAATCGTCCTGGTGGAGAGTTGGGGGTGCGCGAAATGTTTACTTCTTCCTAAGGGGGGGGGGTAACGGAAAATAATTGAGAAGCACTGCCCTAGAAGAAGATGTCCTTGCATATGCTATTCTGATCCTTTCAATCAGTTCCAGGACAATATTCAGTGTAGGTGTTTGTTCTTGGATGCCCTCATCTGATTTCATATCACATCTGTCATTCAGGTGGTAAGTGGTCCTTTATTTGTGAATGCCTTGTGATGTATTTAGTTATTACCAGGGAATATAAGTTCCCTGACCTCAGCGGAAAAGAAAAGATGGAACTGGCCATCAAAACGGAGCTGGCCTTACTCCAATAGGTAAGGGATACTGGTTACAAAAATCTAAATATTGAGCTGTTGCTACTTTTCCTGGGATTAAATAAATCAGCCTTTTCCATTTGTAGGAACCAATCTCAAGGAGAAGGCAAGTCATTTTGGCATAAGGATTACTCTTGCTAGATTAGAGCAACTATGTCTTACTGTTAGCTGTCAAAAGTCCAGGAAAATAAGTAGAATGCTTGTTGGACATTGCAATGTAATATGTACTTGCAGATTTATACCAAGATATCCCAATCAGACTGATCCTATTGTGGTTACCAGGAACAAAGTGAAAAACCACTAAAAGAATTAAGAGTTTTGAAGGACCAGCAGATACTTTCTGATCCTCTGGATTTTTGTAGCCCAGCTCTGGTAGCTATAATTGCTATTAGTACCGTGCTTCAAATTTTATCCACTTTTGACAGATATTATTGGTTGTCTGGATGCAAAGAGAGAGGGAAACTGTTTGTTCTCAAGCCCCTATGAAAACACAGACACATCCCCATTAAGCAATTACCAAAGAGAAAACAATATCTGGAACTGTACAGTATATTTCATTGAAAAGAAAAAAGAAAAGAAAATATTTGTTAGGCAAAACTTAATTTAAACCATTGAAACACATGCCCCTATAGATACAGTTGTACAGGGAAGTAGTGTGAAAAAAATGGCATTACAGTTCCTGTGTGACTTTGTTTCAAAATAAACAAATGCATATGGCCGACTGTATAATAATAAAATAGCAGATGTACAATACTATTTACATTGCTAACTAAGTAAGAGATAATGGTCCTATGAAAATGCATCAAATTGCTCAAGAGAGTAAAAATCACAGACCTGATTCATAAAATATATGCATATGTATATGTATATAATATATATTTATTTAAATATATTTTTATGTATAGTATATGAACATGTATAAAATTGAACAGAAGAGAAGAAACATAATGGATTATTTTACCCAATGAATAATTTACTGCAGATGTTTTAAACCAGAGTTATCCATTCCACCAGAAATTCTGATGCATAACCAAAGGCTACATATCCAAGAAGCTCAGTATAGGTTTTGACAAATGTGTGAAAAGGAACTGCCCATCCACTTGAACAGGAATTTTCTGATGAGAGTTTCTCTAGAGCAGTGTTTCCCAACCTTGGCAACTTGAAGATATCTGGACTTCAACTCCCAGAATTCCCCAGCCAGCGAATGCTGGCTGGGGAATTCTGGAAGTTGAAGTCCAGACATCTTCAAGTTGCCAAGGTTGGGAAACACTGCTCTAGAGCTAAACTTGGTACGGCAACTCTTGTTCAGGCTAAATTCTTTAACGAAGGTCAATTTAAGCCTTTCTGCTAACGTTCTTTTTCATGAAAGAGTTGGCTTGTGATGCGATTGACTCACCCAACGAGATCAATGGAAATAAAGACTACAATTCTAGTCAATCTCAATGACTTTTAAATGAAAATACATAACATTGGATGGTTGTTGCCCCATGTGTATATTAGCAGCTCCCAATGCTTTGGATTAAAACAAAATAATATTTTTTTTGAAAGTATATATCAGAGTGTTTTGCTAAAAGCTTAGCGCTCTGAGAAAAAGCTTAGCGCTGCTATACAAATAGCAGAATGTGATTGTTGCCCATACATGGCCCAAACCAAAGCTCTCTGTGTGACTTTGGAGCTCGTGACCATGTGGGCTTCTCCATTCACATTCTCAGCACATGATAAATCTTTGGATGAAAGGATTCTACAAATTATGTTCAGAGAACAAAATGCAGTCACAATCATAAGTGAAGTAATAAGTCAAAGCCCCCCCCTTCTTTTTGGCATTCTACAACAAATGGAAAGGAAAAGGCTGAACCCACAACTCTTTTTGGTAGTTTAAATCAAATGATTAAAGTTCCTTTGCAGTGGAAGTTTTCTAATCCCTATGTCCTTGACTGACTTCCAGTGAAATCACTCTAAGGGCCACCGTCTCAGTGAAGATTGAATGAAATCAATCTGATTATATGAGAACAATTGCCCAATCAGTTGCACTGCTTGACCTGCAATGCATATCATCTTTCCGGATGGAAATCTCACTCGCATAAATCTAGCACGATGGCTGAAATATATCTGTATGTGTTTTTTATAAAATGGGTGGATTGCACAATAACCAGAGCTGTGGGTCATGCGCCCAGTTAGCCTACCCAGTAGTTGACTGACAGGAAGGGGGACGGATGGCGAACTTCTTATCGTTTCCTGAAATCTGATTTCAATGGAACTTTTTTTTAATTTTCTCCTCCCCCTAGAAGTGGGAGGGAAACAAATGCAGGAAACTGTGACTCAAGAATCTGACAACATTTTAAATCAGTGGCCCATCCCTGAGTCCTTAGCATATGTAAAATTACCACAATTTCAGCAGTTTGAAGAGTGCTAGCAAGGTATTCAATCAAGGTAGCAAGCTAAAAAAGATGCTGTGTGGTTGTTGTTGTTTTATGAATCAGGTACTGTGTCAACATCAGATAGGGAAGAGCTCAGTAATTATCTCTTTAAAAACCCTTTTGCCAGTGTGGTTATAAAATGCAACAGGTGGGTCGAGGATTAGAAAAAATGGCTGTAGAAGTAAATGTTGAAATTGTTGTGGTAGTATTAATAATATTTGGAGAAAGCAAATTAATTCCCCTTGGTCCAGTACGTAATATTAAAAATCTGCATTCTGATTATAAACATTTATAATAGTAAGTAGATTACGGCTAAGTCTTCAATGGAGAAGATGCAGAGTAGAGTATATATTGCTTTTTATAGTGTACCTTAAGTTTCTAGTATGGCAACAGACTAGGGGTTTTCAGAACAAAGGAAAAACACAGTATTATAAACAGACACACACACACACACACACACACACACGCACAGTATTGAAAGAGAGGTTTCACTATGGAAGGCAGATTAGGAGTCACAATATAAATCAGATGAATTATTTCAAGCTCAAAAGAGTCTTACACTTAGAAACCAAATTATTATTCTCATTTGTATGGCAAACCAGGAAGCAGCAGGGCCTTTTTTGATGAATGGGACAGAATCATTTCCAAACCCACCCACCCCGGACATCACAGCTGCTGTGACATTCCCCTTTCTTTTACACACCATGACTTTTTGGTTATTATACATCTATCATCTGCCTTGCCATATTTTTTTAAAAAATGCCTGGATCTGAAAGCAGCAGTGGTTACTGAGCTAACCGTGAACACCGGTTTCAATTTGGCATGTCAGCTGTCCCACTCTCCCTATATGGTGTACTGTCATGTTTTTGTGTCAGCATGTCTGTGAGGGGGTGAAAATAAAAATAGTTGCTACCACCACATTAGCTTTAGCTTTTGCAGCAGGGTACTTGCATATTTTCTATTCCAAACTACAGAAACTCCCCATGTTATCCTTTCTCAAGCTGGTCAGATTGATGGGAGCTGAAGTTCAACATCACTGAAGAAGCTTAATGCTGACATGTTCCTGTGGTGGTACGATAGTGAACAGCATGCTAGAACTTTAATTATCACCTTCTGCAGTAGTAACTGGATTATAAGCAACATGGAGCACAGTGATGATGGTATTGATGGTGGGCATCTTTAATAAGGATCTGATATCCAAGTTTACATCAACATAGCCTATCCCAAAGGTCTATATAAAACATATGTAATGTTCTACAAGTTCATTCTTCATCCTAGACTTTTTCTGCAAGTATCCAGATTCTCTTCC
Organism: Diadophis punctatus similis; assembly: GCA_023053685.1. Lineage (NCBI taxonomy): Eukaryota > Metazoa > Chordata > Lepidosauria > Squamata > Dipsadidae > Diadophis > Diadophis punctatus. The sequence continues at coordinate 9,529,474 of JALIGW010000016.1, read as the reverse complement.
ATTTACATCCAGGACCTCTTATCTCTTTCTCAGCTATTTCTTAGTTTATCTTTTAACCATCAAATTAAAAAAAAAACAACTTGCTTTCTTTATGAACAGCAAACAAGAATGTTGTTCAAGTCAGCAAATGCTAGTAAAGAAATGCTACTGCCTGACATATTCATATTCTCTCTCTCTCTCTCTCTCTCTCTCTCTCTCTCTCTCTCTCTCTCTCTCTTTCTCTCTCTCCTCCCCCCCTCTCTCTCCCTCCCTCCCTCTTTCTTGCTCTCAGATGTCTCTGCTGTGAGTTGAAATTGTTAACCTAAGCTTTTCGGAAACAATGGCTTTGATAAGAGTCATAGTCTCAATATCCTAGGAAAGCACCAAGTAGGAGAAAACTAGGTTATGAAATGTTGATAAAGTATTCTAACCTCTCTTGAGTTATCTCTCCACCCATTTTCTCCTTGCTTTGGGGCTTGTCTCCACTACTTGGCTCTAAAGCAGGGGCGTCCAAGCTTGGCAACTTTAAGATTTATGGACATCAACTCCCAGAATTCCCTAGCCCAGGGGTCGGCAACTTTAAACACTCAGAGAGCCATTTGGACCCGTTTCCCACAGAAAAGAAAACACCAGGAGCCACAAAACTCTTCCCGTGCCTGACAATTTCCTGAGCGGCCACAAAACTAGCATATATAGGTGAATTAAAGATTCTGTTTTCTTCTGAAACTTTTCTTTTCTTGGATTTATCCATGGTTGGCCTACCGGGGGGTCGAAAAGCTCAATAAATTGCGCGTCGGTGGGTGTCGCACATTGGCAGTTGTGACATATATTTTGAGCGACAGGGAGCTGTAGCAGAGGGATGAAAGAGCCACATGCGGCTCCAGAGCCGTGGGTTGCTGACCTCGGCCCTAGCCAGTCTTAAAGTAACCAAGGCTGGACACTCCTATTCTAAAGCGAGATCGGAGGACTGCTTTCAACAGAGAAAAAAGAGAAAATTGATATCAGAAACATCACGGGAATCTTGAGAAAACACTGCCAAGAAGGAGTATCAGCATTGCTCCATAACAGAAATGAAATTTATGTCTATCCTGCAGAAGAAATATTGCTCTGTAATAAAATGGCCATGCTTTACATACAAATGACCCCAGCTTCAATCCTTAGAATGTCAAATAGGAAAGATCTGTATTCAAGTCCTTGGAGATTGGATAGTATGCAGCCAGATAAATCAAAGACGTCTTCTTGCCATAGGTATGATATATTTAAATTTTGCACAATATTAGGCATACCAATGCAGCCCAAAAATATATATATCAGCAACATTACACATGGAACAAGGAATGAAAATAATGAAAATAAAACTAAGTAGAAACTTTGGCATTTTGTATTTCCACAGCTTCAGAGGATCATTGCTATGAAAAATGTATTAAGCTATCCTGGAGAGCAATTCGCATTTTAATTTTATGGCATATATATGTGGCAATTAAATAGTTATGTAGACTCAGACAACCCAAACAAAGGGGTAATGAAGTTGTTGTGCCACGCTTTTCCAAGTTGATTCAAAATAATTTCTGATCAACGTACATTCTCTATTCTTATTATTTTTATAGAATAATAGTAAACATTAAAGATCAAATTATAAACTTTTAATTCTCACTGGCTTTACTGAGAATATTTTAAACCCTTGATTTAGTAATGAACAAGTCATGGGAATTTAAGTAGGCTTATTTTTGGCTGGAGCATGCCTTGAATATGGATAGAATTTGGTCCAGGTAGACAATCTTGATAGATGTAAATTCAATTGCTCCAGGGGAGATAATCCTAATTTATGTTTAACTTTAACTTATTTTTATTGTTGTAAAGAAAATATAGCTTATAGAAACTACCGTATTTTTCGGAGTATAAGACGCACCTTTTTCCCCCCTAAAAGAAGCTGAAAATTTGGATGCGTCTTATATTCTGAATGTAGCTTTTTCGAAGCTTTTTTTTCCAGCCCTAACGAGGCACTAACGATCTTCCTGGCTTGCAGTCTTTTTCATTGCTACTCCCTTCAAATAATGTTTTTTCCAGCCCTAAGTCTTTGCAGGCTTTTTTTCATTGCTACTCGCTCCGAATAAGGTTTTTTTAAAGCCCTAACCAGGGGATAAAATAATGTGCTGAAGCTGAACAAACTAAGGACGCTGGCCAGATGAATACCTGGTAGGCAGATTTTTTCCCCTATTTTCCTACCCCAAAACTAAGGTGTGTCTTATATTCTGGTGCGTCTTATACTCCGCAAAATACGGTAAGCTGTCTAAAATCTGCATTTTATTTTAGGTAAGTATTAGTGCTTCACGCAAGCTGACCTTGTACTAATTCTTGCATTCTGCTTCTGTATCAGATCAAGTACCAGAATATTTTCCATCATTCAAGGAAAAAAAACCAAGTGTCCAGTTGCCTTTTGGAAAAGCAACTTTGGGACAACCATGGTCTTAATGATTGAGAATCTCTATAGACATTTCAGAACATCTTTTAAAAAAGGAATGACTTCTTTAGTGGCTAGTCTATATGTAGAAATAATTTTGTTGCTGGCTGAGTAACTCTTCTGAGTTGAGATGATTTTTATTTTTTCACTATTAAGCTCAGTAAAAGCATAACTGAATCAAATCCAAAGGATCACATTAATTTAAATCTAATCATCTTAATAAAGTTTTGAATTAGGTTGCAAAGGGCCTTCCATTTTAAAAATACCAATAACTTAAAATTATCTACTTTTGGACAGGATTTTTTTCTCCTTAACATGAATGTGAATGTCCTTTTGCCTAAAATATAGTATTTTTTTTTAAAAAGGAACAAAACATTACATTAGTGATATCTGGTAACTTGGGCATTACATATTAAAATTGAGGTGAAAAACCTAATTAAGTGCTCCTCTTGGTAATTTATGCTTTAGTGATATCATGGTATTGGATGTTTTTTTTAAAATTAAAACATGCAAGTGATATGACCCTATTGCACTATGCCATATTTTGTTGAATAAATCACAGTGACTAGATTCTCACCATATGATAGACTCAAATAAGAACACTAAATAAATAAACAAATCACATTGTAGCTCAGCACGTGTGGAAACAAAGATCAACTTCTAGGATAAGATATAACACTTCCATTTTGGTATTTTATGGGAAACTTTAAATCTCCATATTTTCATCTTGTTTTCATCTATACTGTAGCTTTCTGTCAGGCCTGAAAGACCAGGTCCACACGTGATAGTGCAATTAAACTGATTTATTTCTAAACAGGAATCTTCTCAACCAATGGTTAGCACTTTCAAGGAGCTAAATAAGGGTCAATGGAATTAAAGGGAAGTTGGATTTAGACCACTTGCGTCTACGTAAAGATTCTTAGCTGGAGCCCTCTTTTAACTCCATCCCCAAGTTCTACCAATCCTTCTCCTGCACTTTCAGATTATCATAATTTTGCTCTTTGTCACTTAGAAATATTGAAGACCTTTACTAACCAGGAAAACAAAATACAATACAGTGTCATGGCTAAGCCGTCATTGCTTGTTATAAAATGCATTTTTAACAATTTATCACTCCTACCACTCCTTTTTAAATCAAGGATCTTTTCGGTAAAGGTATTCACAATCTTTTCATGAAGTGCAATATATAATCTCTGTCTTAAAGTTTTTATTGTTTACACAATCTTCTCATGAAGTGCTATCATCCATCTATCTATCTATCTATCTATCTATCTATCTATCTATCTATCTATCTATCTATCTATCTATCTATCTATCTATCTATCTATCTATCTATCATCTATGATACCCAAATACAATATTTGCTTAAAATAAGAAGCCATTTTAGCTGTCAAATGTTGAATGGAACCAGTCAAAATCTGTCCTTTAGCCAATAATATCAAAAACTACATTACATATTATTCAGCCTAAATCCAAGTGATATCGTTATGAATCTTGAGCCATACAATCTCATCTACATACACAATTCCGCAGCCTCTCCTATATGTAAACACATTTTATTCCCCTTTTAAAACATACTGTAGTCTTCATTTTAATTGCCTTCTCCTTCCTCCCCTCCTTGAAAACATACAGCTCTGCACAGCCAATATAGGAAGCTCAAAAGATGTCAACAGCATACATTATCTATTAAATTAGAGATGGGTCACTATTTGGTAGCCAGGAACAGAACTTCAGGGTCAAAGGAGATGAGATATGAATGCACAGGGAGCAGGTTTGTTTCATAAAAATGCGTAGGGATCTTCATATTTTCCTTCTAGTTTTAGAGGTGGGACATTTTAACTGAATTTTTAAAAATGTTTCCTGCCTCAAAAGAGCAACAAATGATACCAATCTATTTTAGTCAAGCACTAATATTTGGTACCACAGTCAGAGATGGTCCTAGGAACAGAAAGGAAAGGGTTATGTTATGTTGTGCAACTTCATTTCTTAATTATTTTAAATATTTGGTGAACAACTATGGCAGGTATAGTTACAGCCTAGAACAGGGGTGTCAAACTTATCAGAGTTTGTTGCATAAAAATCAAAACCAGAAACACACACAGATAAGTGATTCAGCTGGATTCATTAACTTCTTTATAAACATAATAATATATATACAATACCACAAGTATATTATTTCTTCAAGTAAACACAAGCAGGAGAATTAGTTTCATTTCAGCAGAACAGACAAGCACAGAGAGGGCTGACAGTACAGAGTGGACAAGCACAGAGTGGACAAGAGCCACGCCCAGCCTTAAGCTTAAGTTTTCAGTTTTGATTCTCTGCACAGACTCAGAAGTGTTAAGCTCTTATTGGCTGACTTAGTTGCTATGCCTATTTATTGGCTGACCTTGTTAACATGGCTCTCCCAGTTCATGAATATCTTAACAAAACTCAACATCAAGGTTGTGTTTGACCTTGAGGGGCCAGGGTGGGTATGGTCAGGGTGGGCATGGTCACCATGATATGGCCATCATGTTGGGGGGTGCCTGTGGTAGCCCAAGTGCCTTGACAGCAAAAACGGGCTCCTGAGCTCCATTTTCGGCTGCGACGGCCTCCTGCAACCATCTGCCAGCAAAAACTGAGCTTGAGGGGGCCACATGCAGCCCTCATGAGCTCCATTTTTGCTGGCAGAGGCACCGAGGGCCGGTCCTTTGCTGTTTCCAGGGTGGCCCCATGGGCCAGATCTAAGCACCCACGGGCTGGAAACGGCCCCCAGGCCTTGAGTTTGACACCTCTGGCCTAGAAATACTCAACGCAATGACTATAAAATGTCAAAACTTTGATTCTTCTTTCTCCTCCCTATCCATGATAAACAGGAACAATGGTCAGGAGAGCTTTCTCCTCTTATCATGCACTTCAGCCCTTTGTTCTCAGTTGCTTACTTTGTTCCTGAAAGACATTTTACAAGTGAGAAGAACAAAAGAGAGAGGAGAAGGGAGTGGACAGTAAATAAATGCATTTATTTCAATTAAGTGTATGGGGTTGGCACTGGAGGCATGCCAAAGTCTTAATTTAAAAAAAAGATTAGTCTGGAGATGATATTTCAAAGGCAAATAATATGCTAGCCAATTCAAGGGAAACTCCTGTCAATAAGGATCAACTTCCTGAGTCTGGGAAGCTCCAATTCTGTGCACATTTACTACAGCATGATCCTCATGACATTGGCGTGTATAGGATTGCACTTGAACATGCCAGAGAAGCAGGAGGTTTGAAACGCATGATGTCACCATTGTCTCTGTTTTTGGACCCTGGCATCTTTCAGTTTATACCATCTCCATTCTATTGCCTTGAGATTAATCAAACGGATGCACTGTCAACAACGCTCAAAACAGACACGGGCCACGTTTACATGAAATCATAACGGGTAAGATATCGCATTATATTTCACTAAGTCAAAAGCCAATATACTTGTTTATTGCATTTGTTATGCATAGTGGTATGCTGTTCACTCTGCCAAGACCTCTTTGTGTTACGGGTAATGCGATTCATTGTGCCAGAGACACTTGGTGACCTCATATTGCAAAGAGGGGCAGGCTGTGAGGAAAATATGACAGGAAAAAGGAAAAGGCCAAAATAGGAGGCAAGAGTAAATATAGGGGTTATGGATGTCATATCGATAGCAAGCTCTAAAATTAGGAAAGCTTGAACAGCTTTCCGGTAATGTGTTAACCATGAAGTTCTTGGTGCTCTCTAAGTTTGGTTATTTGCTTGTATATGGCTTTTTTTTAACCCAACTATGCAAACCCTCACTTGTACTGAGGATATTACCTAATTGGGTAATGAAATATCTGCAAGCAAACAAACAAAGCCAGAGATCACCAGAAACTCCACAATTCAATCCTGAACTACAGATATTCTCTGCTATTTAAAATGTTAACTGTTCTGTCCCCATGGGTATGCCCCCAAAATAAGATGCACAAGAAGGAATTGGGAATAATATTCTTTTTACTGCAAATAAATTCTTAGCCAGAGTTGAGTCTTTTGAAAAGAATATCAGTCATTTACAAAGTCTTCCCAGTATTTGGCTAGAGTCTCAGAGAGCAATTAAGGAGCGTTATCTCACCTCATGGAGGTTTTGGCGGAAATCCAAACTCTCATTAATCACAGGAAAAATGTTAACTGCAGATACAAGAGCAAAATGCTGAAACCACAGAATGGAGTTGTTCTCTGCAATGAAGCCCCTCGTGCAGACCCTTAAATACCCTCAGGGCGTGGTCAAGCCCTGCATTACTACTCACGAGGAAGCCTCCTCCTGATTAGCCACTCATGTCTCTTTGAGAACCTGAGTGCTCTGGCATCCAGAAGAGCCTCCTCCTCTTCTCCTGAGTCACTAATCTGAGGAGATGAATCAGGTTCTAATTGTTCTGACCCCCACGTCCTCTTCACTCTCCGTCTCTGGTGCCAGGAACACCGGTCTTCTGTTCTGCACCCTCACTACCTCCAAATCCCCGGGATCGGCTGCTAATTGCACTGGACCCGACCTGGCCACAACATTAACCCGCCCCCCATTTTAAAAAGTTTAAATATGAAATTATTTTGACAATTGATAGCATTAATGTTATGGAAACCTAGGCAGTTCCATAGCAAACACTTTCTATTTAATTCTCATCTCTCAGATCCTACGTGAATTAATTCTATTACCCTACTATTCATTCTCCCTTTTTCTTTGATAATCTTTCTGTTTGTTCTTGCCTTAAACAATGAACTGAGGTCCCAGGCACGATTTCCCTTATGAGGGTCAGTGGTTGAGGATCAAAGTGCCAGAAGAATCCTGACAATGTAGAACATAGGTACTGTAGCTATAGACTGCTTGGAAAAGACTTCAAAATGGAATTGATGATTTTCATCCTCTTGTGTTTATGTTCATTTTCAAATACATGCTACTTCCTTAATCCAAAGTTTCAGATTTACAGTCAAAGCATAAACTTCTGGATTCCTTCCATGCTTGTGTAAGAAGTGGGAATAAAAATCCGCATGATTATCATCACAAAACCAGATGGCACTTGATGTACTGTATATATTGTATTACAAATTTGAAGCTCATCTGTAATATATAGTATCCTAATACTGACTAGAATGCTTGCGATTTGGTAATCTTATTTGAATCTGCTTTGTTGGCCATTTTCAGCCTTATAAAAATTTCTTCTTAGTATACAACACAATTGCATATGTACAAAATTGACACATTTCCAGGATTTAGTGTCACATGATTTTTTTTAAAAAAAATGTCTGAATAATTCCACATCTTTCCAAGGTCAATGCTTAGTTTTTGGAGGGGGATGCTCTGTGAATTTCCATTCTTTCGGTTTCACAGATATTCCCCCCAGATTTATTGGCTACAAGAGTGTGATTTTCATGTTTCCCAGGCTGGTCTGCAACAGAATTTGTATTCAACGTTCAGAGACTCCACTTCATTTTTCTCAATACATTTACAGTTCTGCTAATCTGGTTTTCATAAGCAGGTGATAGTTGTTGTGTGCCAGTTGCATCCTTTCCTGAAAGAGGTCACCATTCAGACAGGCAAAAAGATACTAAAGGTTTCCCTGTCTAGTCATGTATGACTCTAGGACGCAATGTTCATCTCTGTTTCTTGGCCAAGGGAGCTAGTGTTGTCCGAAGACATTTTCTGTGGCCATGTGGCCAGCATGGCTATATGCTACAGGTGCATACTCTTCCTTCCCACCAAAGTGGTACCTATTAATCTACTCACATTTGCATACTTTAGAACTGCTAGGTAGGCAGGAGCTAGGGCAGGAATGGGAGCTCACCCTGTTGCATGGTGCTCTGGTCTCGAACCTGGACTGTCAGTTTCCAGGTGATAAGCTCAGTGTTTTTTAACCACTGAGCCATTGCTCAGGACCTTATGTCCTAATCACCTCAAAAATGGAACACTGTAAAGCACTCTACATGGGACTGACCTTGAAGATCATATAGAACAGGGTTATCAAACTCACGGCCCGCGGGCTGGATGTGTCACAGGCTGGCCACGCCCATGCCCAGTTTAGCGAAGGGAAAAAAAGTTGTGATACGTCACGTGACAATGCCATGATGACGCAAGCTTGACACCCCTGATATAGAAGATATGCAGTAGCTGGTCCACAATGTAGCTATGTGGGCAGTGTGAGCATGTCTCATTATACCTGTGTGTTTCCTGTATGTTTCTGGATGCAATTCAACATGTTAAGTTATCACCTATAAAGTCCTATAAATGGCAAAGCACCTGTTAATTCAGATATCTCCAGTTTCTGGTTTTCTGGTACAATTGGGCTTTCTCTATGTCCCACTGCTTAAGCTGGGTGTCAACTTTTAGGGACAAAGAAGCATGCCTTCTTTGTCATGGTGCCTGCCCTCTGGAATGATTTTTCCCAGAGATCTGGTTGATTCCTACCATGTTGACATTGAAAAGTCTATTAAATAACTGACTCTGTTCCCAGGCTCTGGGATAGAGTGAATGCTGGGTACCTATTGATTGGATTGTCTTAGGTTTTATATTGGGCTGTTCATGATTCTTTTTGTGTTTTGCACTTAAAAAAAATATTGCAAGCTGCCCAGAGTCATTGGAAGTCAAGTGGACTATACATAATATAAACTATTACATTAAAAAATATTCAACAGCCAGCCAGCTTCTATACATATTGTCTTGCAGAATGACACAATGATGAAATACCGTATTTTTCGGAGTATAAGACGCACCATTTTACCCCCCAAAAGAGGGTGAAAACTTGGGTGCGTCTTATACACCGAATGTAGCCCCACCCACCCAGCCACCCCCACCCTTTGGCCTCTGTCTTCCAGCAATTTACCTGTTTGCAGCAAAGAGGGAAGAGCCTGTAAAGCCAAGCAAGTCACTAGCACTTCCCGCTCTACAGCTGATTTGCCACGTGGAAAAATGAAAGTGAAACTGCAAAGAGGCAAATAGCTGGGAGAGACAGCAGATTTTTATTTTTTGCTGAACTGGATGGAAGGGGGTAAGTGAATAACTATAAATGTCTGTAGAATGTTCAAATTATTAGACTTATTTTTTAAAGACTGCTTTATTATTGTTCTAGAGCCAGGGGCAATTTTAAGACTTGTGGACTTCAACTCCTAGAATTCCACAGCCAGCTTTGTTAGCTTTGCTGGCTGTGGAATTCTGGGAGTTGAAGTCCACAAGTCTTAAAGTTGCCAAGGTTGGAGATCCCTATAAATCTAGACAACTTAACAAAATAAAGAAGCTTTTTAAAATAAATGCTTGCTCTGAAGAAGCCCAGTGCTATTGTATCTTCTTCTAAATAATAGAGAATAATGTATACTTCCAGAAATCTTAATTAATTTTAACAGCTCTGTACAAGTATAGTCTGAAATGTAACAGTGTCATGTTTAGTATTAGAGTTTAGTTACCTTGGAGTAGATCTATTTAAATAATTGGGAGCAGTTAGTGTGACTACATTTAAGAAAACTTTCTGGCATAATGTACATTTCTCCAATTCTTTGCTATTTCTATGGGTCAAGCACACATGCACAGAAATACACAGCAAACAGTGTATATCATCTGTGCTGTTTGTTGTTTGCTGTTTGGCAAATTGCTTGGAGGCAGAAGCCTTTTTTCCTTGTTTTCCTCCCCCAAAACTAAGGTGCGTCTTATACTTCGGTGCGTCTTATACTCCGAAAAATATGGTAAATGGCACCATTGCATTTCCCCGACCCCCCACTGTTTTGGGCACTATTTTGTTCAGATGTTAGAACTACATAGGAGAAAAAGGGTGGCTGTTGAAAATCAGAATAATAGAATATTGGATTGCATTGAAAATCGAAAGGAAATAACTAGACATTAAATAAAATGTTTTGAAAGACCATGCTAGGAAAACATGCAAATCATAGCATTTGAAGCCAGTAAATTTGAGGGGGAAAAAAATAAAGTGAAAAGCAGTTCACATGGCAATCTACAGCCCAAATTCTTTGGAAAAAAAAGTGTTGACTTTGAGAAAGTGCGGAGTTTAGAATTCCGGAGATCCTTCGAAAAACGGATCATGAGATATCTTAGTGAAGGAATAATCACATTACCTTTTAACTGACCATTATTTGTACTTTGTTGATGACAACAAACCATTTCTTGTCAAAACATTGCATTTTTGTGCATTATTTACAATGTGCTGTACATTAAAAAATCAATTTTTATGTGGTTGAAAGCGGCCAGTGAAGCAGATTCAAATAAGATTATTACAAAAACTTAATTGGACGACTTCCAGTAGTCTCACTGATTATTATGAGATTACTTGACAATGGAAAAAATATGGACTGGAGAATGTAGCTTTATTTCTAAATCAATGAGGAATATGGATGCTACTCCATATAAAGATAACACTGGTCTACACATTTTGGGAAATTATCAACCTCCGAGATAAAATGTGTTAATTCTTACATATTTTGATTAGATGAATTAGAAAACAGGAGATAAAGGTGCAGGTTGGCTAAAGTTTTCAAGATATTTCACAATAGAGATTTATACACAGGTGAGTATATTTGCCTACAAGGGATGGAGGTGTCTAATGATCATAATGCCTTGTAACTTCTCGACAAAGTACGGTAGAACAATGAAAATGGTACTGCATGTGCTCTGTTGTTGAGCCGATGGGGTGCAATAACTGAGGTGACACCGTGCATGCTCTAAAACATAACCTTTATTAGCAGTGAACTCACTAACAACTAATGATCTGAGGTAACGCCGTTTGACAGCTCCCTTTTATAGTCGGCTGTCAAATGGCCTGGCCAATCACGGCCGTTCTTCATTCCTGCTCCTAGAGCGGCCCCCTCGTGGCAAACTGGAACACTACACCCCTTTCCACAAAGTTAGCACACGCATAAATATGCCAGATGGCGCCGGATCCGTCTGGATCTTCGTGGCTCCTCTGGGCTCTCTGCAAGTGGAGTACAGGCAGTCGAGGTCGAGGCCGGCCACCTCCCTTCTGCTTCTGTAATTGGACTTCCCTCCGGTGCTGACTCCATCAACTCAGGTGAGTCCAGCTGGGGCGTTTCATTGAGGGGTTTGTCAAGCGACATAGGCTGCAGACTGCAACCTGGCTCCCCCAAGACACTTGTGGGCACGTTGGGCAAATTTCGTTCTTGTTCGGGAGTTGTGGCCGCGGTCCACCTCGCCCGAAGCTGATTGATGTGGCGGTGCCACACGCGACCGTCCTCCAACAAAATCTTATATGAGCATGGCCATACATGCTCACGATCGTGCCGGGCAACCATAAGGGGTGACCCAGGAAGTTCCTAGCATAAACCCGGCTGCCTATGTCATATGATCAGGAGGAGCGAGCCAAATCTAGGGGCTTTTCAGGAATGAACACGGGGTGTAATCTGTCGAGAGTAATTCTCAGATGCCTGCCCATCAGTAACTCAGCTGGGCTCTTGTTTGTGGTCACGCAAGGCATCGTGTGCTGAGTTAACAACAATTCCCCTAATTTCACCTGCCAATCTCCGGGGCCTAACTTATTCAGGGTCTCCTTAGTCGAGTGCACCATGCGTTTGACCATTCCATTATTGGCCGGGTGCCAGGGTGCAATCAGGCTGTGCCTGATACCCAAACTAGCCAAGAAACTCTCAAATACTGATGACGTTAGTTGAGGGCCATTATCCGAAATCTGTAGATCTGGTAATCTGTGGGTGGCGAATAGAGCCGTGAGGCTTCTGATGATGGCTTCCAAAGTGGTGGAAGGCATTAACCGCACCTCCAACCACCTGAAGAATGTGTCGACCACCACTAGAAACATGTGCCCCTGCACTAGGCCAGCAAAATCGACATGGATTTGCGACCACGGTCCCGCAGGGGATTCCCACTTTCGGGGCAGGGACTTTGGTGGCGCCACCCTAGTGTCATAGCAAGGAGTGCAGGTAGACACCCACTCCTCAATTTCTTTATCCACCCCCGGCCACCACACGTAACTATGGGCCAGTGCTTTCATGCGCATGATGCCCGGGTGACCCTTATGCAATGTTTCCATCACTGGCCTGCGCAAAGGGGGGGAACGACCACCCTATCCCCCCGAGGCAAAAAACTCCAATTTTTTTTAAAGCCAAAAATATGTCAACACATGCACAGTGCTGGAAACTTGGCTTCTGCGCATGCGCAGAAGAAAAAAAACCAGAAAAAAATAAAAAAAAATCAAAAAAAAGATGGCAGCCTCCACGGACCGGCACCGACCGATCCAGTTCCGTGATATCATCGTGACATCACCAGCGGTTTGCTACCAGTTTGTGCAAACTGGTCTGAACCGGGAGGAACCCACCTCTGGTCTTTAGTCTCAGGATTATACAGTGGTTTTTCTGTGCTCTTTTCCCATCCTGAAATAGGTTGTGTACTTGTATTACTGTGTACTTGAAATAGGTCTTGGCTGTCTTTACGCATCCTATTCTAAGCATTGCAATTGATCAGTCCCTCAGCTAAACTGCAGCTCTATCCAATGTTATGTACATGAAAAAGCCCTCAGATTTGTGCAACCAAGATGCAGTCAGTAGATGAGTACAACAGAAGAGCTGAAGTTCAAGGAAGGGAGCTGATAAAAAAATGATATAAGAAGAGGAAACAAAGGGGTTTCCTGGAAGCAGTGATTGCTGGGAAAGTAATATCCAACCATGTAGAAGAACAAGACCTGACTTCTTTCAATGGCACCCGTTAAGCCAGGCTAAGGATATTAAATTTCAATGCTTTGTACTCTAGTTCAGTGTTTCCCAACCTTGGCAACTTGAAGATGTCTGGACTTCAACTCCCAGAATTCCCCAGCCAGCGAATGCTGGCTGGGGAATTCTGGGAGTTGAAGTCCAGATATCTTCAAGTTGCCAAGGTTGGGAAACACTGCTCTAGTTGACCAATCAATATTCAAAACAAGTCTCTCTCTCTCTCTCTCTCTCTCTCTCTCTCTCTCTCTCTCTCTCTCTCTCTCTCTCTCTCTCTCTCTCTCTCTCTCTCTCTCTCTCTCTCTCTCTCTCTCTCTCTCTCTTTCTCTCTCTGACATGCTCTCAGTCATGTTTACAGTAGATTAAATTAGTTGACTTAGGGATCTACTTGTAAACACGGCGGCATCTGAGCACAACTCAACATCTGTACATTTTCAGGAGCATTGTGCAGTACAACTAAGAAATAAATAAATAATTAGAATATCCTTCCTTGTCAAAGAAATCCCAATAGCAGAGTTTAAGCCATTGGTCAATTGTACATATGAGCAAAATCCACAATTATTCTTTTTGTTCTAAGTGGTCTTAAGCTTTCAAGCAAGAGCTAATGTGACCCATTTGTTTCTCCGATAACCACACATTGTTTCTCACAATGTTATAGGCAATGCATTTTGGAAAAAACAGACTTTGAAGTGGAATACATTGAGAGAGAAAGAGATAATGACTTACACAAATTGGCACAAAATGGGTACCCGAGTAAATTAAATGTTCCTGCATTTTACTATAGCCTTTGCTCCATCACAGAAACCACTTATTGCTCTATTTGCTAAAAAGGCTATTTTTTAGATTCTGAACTTTCTGCTTTATTGCTTATATATAGTTTAGTATCTGGTGTTTTTTTTTTCAAATTATAACCAGTGAGTTCACAGAAGAATAAAGAATGTGGTATATAGTATGTAAGTTACACATACCACTGTGGTCATGGCTTTTTTTATTGCTTCATCATTGCAAATTATTGCTAGGAAATAACTGTTCCAAGCACACAAGCACAATTCATAGTGAAACACCAAGCAAACACAATATAAGTGGTTAAACTGCCAGTTCAAGTGCAAATTTGCAGCTTGCTCCTAGTACAAGATTTCTCTCTCTCTCTCTCTCTCTCTCTCTCTCTCTCTCTCTCTCTCTCTCTCTCTCTCTCTCTCTCTCTCTCTCTCTCTCTCCCCCTCCCCCTCCCTCCCTCCCTCTTTCGAGTTTACACACTTCATTAGCATCTTGCTATATAATTAAGTAACAAATAGGCAGAGATGATATCAGCAAATACTTGAACTGGCTGCTTGAAACCTGAATTGGATGAATAATGTGGGCATCAACTATGCTTGGTTGACACAGTCCTGCAACCAAGGCAGAAGTTTCACATCATACAAATTCCAGAGTTTATTTCCTCTAAAACCCTGTTCCACACATTTAACAACGATGTGATGTGGAAGCCCCTCAGAAACAGGATATGGATGTAATACATTTCCTTACTAGGCTAGCTTCTCCATGCTCCATCATCTCTCCACCTTAAGCCTTCCAAAGTAGATCACTACCTTGTTTATGGAACTATTTCCTATATACGCATATATAGCACACATCCCCTTTCACAACAGGTAGGCAGATCTTGTTTTTAGGATTCCATAAGGCCTGCATGCATGGCTGGCTCAGGAATTCTGGGAGTTGAAGTCCACAGGTCCTCAAAGAACCATAGTTTGCCCACCCCTGGCAGGGGGAAACAGGGGTAAAGAATATCCCAGATATCTCTAAATGTGCTTGAGGTGGCAATTACAGCTTAGTATCTATGCCAAAGCAGAAACTTTTCTTTCCCTCAGCAATTTCTCCTCCATTTCACGGCTATAGTTACATTTCCTTCCTGCAGCAACTACTAATTCCAGAGAATACCCTGAAATGCCTTCTGCCTGGAGCTGAGCCTCACCGCGGTACTGTAGTTACCTACCTTAAATAATTGCATTTCTGGTTTTCTGTTTTTAATTTAGAGGAGTAAAAGCTTGAAAATGCTGCAAACCAGACTGATTTGTTAACCTCTGTTTATTCATTGCCTCATTTCATTCTATGTTTTCAGCTGATTCTGAAACAACTGCATACAGAGAGCCCTTGACTTAACAACCACAATGGAGCTCAAAATTCCCATTGCTAAGCAAGGCAGCCGTTAAGTGAATTTTGCCCCATTTTCCAACCTTTCTCCCCACTGTTGTTAAGTGAATCACTGCAGTTCTTAAGTTAGTAAAACGGTTGTTAAGTGAACCTGGCTTCCACATCGACTTTGCTTGTCAGAAGGTTGCAAAAGGGGATCACATGATCCTGGAGACTAACATAAATGGTATTTATGCAACCATCATAAATACAAGTTTATGGAACACATATAACATCCATAGCGGTGAGAAGGGATTTTTATTTTATATATATATATATATATATATATATATATATATATATATATATATATATATATATATATATATATATATATATATATATATATATATATATATATATATATATATATATATATATATATATATATATATATACATATATATATATACATATATATATATACATATATATATATACACATACATACATACATACATACATACATACATACATATATATATATATAAACTGAAATTATTTCAGATGCAGTGTTTAGGAAGCAGTATAAAACCTATTAGATAAATAATGAGTATGTTTGCTTCATGAAGAAAATAATTGCAAAAAAACAATAAAATATTTTTAGACAAATTTTCTGTATGACTGGATGCATGATATACTTGAGTACATGAAAGATTTCCAAGGAAGCAAATCTTGAAGTCTGCAAAGGAAAGGAAAGTGTTTTTCATTGGAATGTTTTTGTTGCTATCAGTTTTGAAAAAAATATTGTTCCTTATCAGTGGTGGGATTCAATTTTTTTAACTACTGGTTCTGTGGGCGTTGCTTGGTGGGCATGCCGTTGCTTGGTGGGCGTGGCAGGGGAAGGATATTGCAAAATCTCCATTCCCACTCCACTCCAGGGGAAGGTTACTGCAAAATCCTCATTTCCTCCTGATCAGCTGGGACTCGGGAGGCAGAAAATAGATGGGGGTGGGGCCAGTCAGGGGTGATATTTACCGGTTCTCTGAACTACCCAAAATTTCTGCTACCGGTTCTCCAGAACTGGTCAGAACCTGCTGAATCCCACCTCTTTTCCTTATGAAGGTAGAAAGTCTAGTTAAAAAATGTCCTAAGCTATAGTGAACTAGAGGGAGGTTACCTATATATTTGGGGGCTTACATCTCTCTTTCCCTCTCCCTTCTCCGTGTCTGTCTCTCTCTGTGTGTGTTTGTGTTTGTGTGTGTGTTTTCAGTCTCAGTGTGGAACATTTTGACATATACGATTTTGGATTTTATAAGGTTATTAGGTCTACATTGGTCTCCACGATTCCAGTGGTATCTTTTAGAATCATTTATGTAGGTAGCATATACATTTTAATACTAAAAAAAGAAATATCCCAGCAGCAATATTGTAAAATAGTGATATTTTAGGTGAAGGGTTTTTCCCCCCACATTGACGTCGAGATAAAATACAGATCAATCCTAATTCAATATGCAGATACAGCAGGAAAGAAAAACTTGAGAAGTTTTAAAAGATTCAGTGGCATCAAAGAAAAGCTACGGCTCATTTGTTCAGAAGATGCAAGAACAGAAGTTTGAAGAAACCAGCTGTCAAAAATTGGACATGTCTAAGCCTCCAAAGCAATGGAATGGGACCAATTTAAAGGTCAAAGATGCCTGTGAGACTTACAGCACATTCCAATGCATGTCTATATCAACTGACAATCCCACTGAGTTTAGTGGATCTTTCTTAAATAAAAGTAGATGCCAAGACCTTTAGTTATATTCGGTCGCTAAGACCAAATTCAGAAATATGAGTTTTGTCCCCATATTTGCAAACAGTGGGGACAGCAAAATTAAACAGACTCCCGTGGTGCATTAAAGATTAGCAAAACTAGACATAAACTTTCATGGACTGTAATCTATTTCATTAGGTGCATGAATGCATTTTTCCCAAGCTGGCCGATACAGATATACAAGATTCAGGGGTGGGTTCCTCCCGGTTCGGACCGGATCGCCTGAATTGGTAGCTACCCGCTGGTGACGTCATGGATCCGATGGTGGGCGCCACCATCTTTTTTTTGAAAATTTTTGCACATTTTCCCATTTGGATGGCTTTTCCTCTTCTGCTGCTTGAAAAAGGGCCCTCCTGCCCGCCCCCGGGTTAATACTGACCTTTATTTCTTTGCCCAAAGCACAGCTGATCAGCTCCTCAGATGTGTTTTGGGCTGATTCCTGCTACTGAGCATGCGCGGAAGCCAAATTGCACGAGGAAACATTGCGATGCGAACTGGTGGCGATGGTAAGTGGAACCCATCCCTGACAAGATTGTAGAGATGTATCAAAGGTAACTGTTGGCAGAAATGTCCAAGGCAAATGAGATACAATAATACTGACTAGGACAATTACATTAAAGTTTAACTAAATATAAAGCAACATTGTGATATTTCACAAAGCAGAACCGGTGATCATGAAAACATCCTCCTGTTGGTAAACTAAATAATATCTCATGGGGTACAAAGTGATAGAGCCGAACTTCTTGATATATTATGATTCAGTGGCTTCTATTGAGGACTTCATCAAATTGTTCTATGACCCACCACCTCCATTAAGATAATAGGTATTTATCCCATACTCTGTAGCATGTTATAGAACTGAACCCATTCTATTAATAATAGCAATAGCACTGAGACATATACTGCTTCATAGTGCTTTACAGCCCTCTCTAAGCGGTTTACAGAATCAGCCTATTGCCCCCAACAATCGGTGTCCTCATTTTACCGACCTTGGAAGGATGGAAGGCTGAGTCAACCTTGAGCCTGGTGAGATTTGAACTGCCAAATTGCAGGCAGCCGGCAGTCAGTAGAAGTAGCCTGCAGTACTGCATTCTAACCACTGCACCACCGTGGCTCTTACCATAATCATAACAATGCCATAGTTTTATTTGTTTTATATTGTCTGATTGAAGAAATTTGTCATATCATTATGCTTCCATTTTGAGCATGTTGTTTTTACCAAAGACTGATCTTACTTTGGATATATCCAAACAATACCCTTCAAGGCAAAACCACATAACTTTATAATTCATAGGTAGCCTGCCCCTATGAACATTGTTCCAGCAAACAAAAATAACTTCTCGATCTTTCTCATTTGGAGAAACATCTTTTCTCAACTGACAATTTAAATTTCCTTGCTTTCTCTTAATTAGGCTGCAAATGCACTCTCTACTCATTCTATTCACCCTACGCTGGTCTTGGAAACTACATTTCTATGATACCTCAAACCTCTCAAGAAGGGATAATTGATCTGTCCCCCTTCAGTATTTTGCTTAGCAAATTTACTTATCTGACATGGGTGACTATAGAAACTGAATAAATAAAGAAAAGAAGAAGAAAGAATTCATGCTTGACTTAATGGAAAACCATCTACACTTTTCTTTCCAAGACATGAAATTATCTGCAATTACGGCAGGCTTAAACACAGACTCACACCTACCAATATATTCAAGCTTTCCTTGTACAGTAACTAGAGAAATGTGCCCCTAACTAATGTTAGCTGTCATAATATGAAAGCATATACAAAGGAGACTTTGGGATGTGCTATGTCTGAACATGTTTTCTTTAAAACATCGGTCTGTAAGGTTTTCATGGGAAGCCATTCTTTCTTTCCGGAAAGAGTTGATTTATTTGCAAATATAGCCATTATCTCCATGGAGATGCTGACAACAGTTGTTTAGGTTCTGCAGTGATCTGTGTGATTATGAATTCATCTCTTGCTACAAATTAGCTGTTTGAAATAACTTCTAAATGGTAGTTCAATATTTTCACCCAAGCCCATCGTATCTTCCTTCTGGACACTATTATTCAAATAAATTAGCATTCCCAGTCTTCTGGCTTGTCTGGAAACAATGGGAATAATTGGTCAAGCAATGTTGCCATGCAACATCTTCTAATTTTACCTAGCATTGAGCAAAAGACCATGCAAAGGCTTCCACATTGAAGGTTGTAAAGCATCAATGCTTTCCCTAGCTAACTGGGATCTAGTTGCCCCAATGATTTTTGATATTGGGATTCTGTGCATGGGTGTGACAGAGAGTGTGTATGCAGTGTGAGGAGGACAAAATTTAGATTCTGAGAAACATACTCAAAATTAAAATCTGAATGATGTCATATGCCTGCTAATTTGTTTCCATGACAATTCTGATTCAATTGTTGTACAAGTTGCCCACATAAATGGGGAGAGGAGGAAAACTTTCATATCACCATCTTGTAGGTATGTGTGTGTCTGTCTATCTATATCCATAATATTTTGCCCTCTTACATTTAACAGGAATTCCTGTATTTAAATCTAATCTACTGTGTCCTGCCACCTGGTATGACATACCAGCTGTAGGATATCCTTTCAGATAATTGAAGACTGCTGTTGTATCCACAATTATCTTTCCTTAAGGGTAAACATATCAAGCTCCTTCAATCTTGCTCCATTTTCATTCCTTTGCCACTCTCTGAGCCTTTTTCTAAATCCTTAAAATGAGATGCTCAGAACTAGATGCAATACTTCAGTTGGACTCTCACGAAAGCATAATAAAACGAACGATAGCTTCCTACGATTTGGACATTAAATTTTGGTTAATACAGTCTAAATTTGCATTGCCCTTCTTTGCAGCCACATCACCACACTCCTGGCTCATATTCAATTTATAATCAATCGCTCTTGCAAAACCACTTTTTAAAATAAATGCTATACTCAGCCAGGAATCCCCATCATATTCTTGTATATTTTTGTTTGGGAAATATTTACTGATAGGCTGTCTTTAAGAATTTATTTTCAAGACGGGTGAGTGTTGCTGGATGAATTTGCAGGTATGTTGCTATACTCCAAATAAGAGTTATGCCACCCAACCCAGACTTAATTAGCTTGCTAATTAGAAAGTCAAAGGTATTCTTTTGTCAAATGTTTAGCTCAAATTCCCACAAACTACCAAGATACTATTCTGATCAGAATAGGAGTCTAGCAAATTTATTCTTACTTAATTTATATCGCTGCCCATCTCAAATTCATGACTCCAAGCAACTAACAATTAAAAACACTATAACAAAAATATACTGTAGAGAAATCCTTGCTGAATTCAATTGACTGCAATTGTTTTCAAAGAGTTTACAAACTGATCTCCTTTTGATCTGTTCTACAATCTTCTTGTGAGCCAGTTTGGCGTGCAGGTGGTCCTCAACCAGGGGTGGGTTCCACTTACCTTCACCATCGGTTCGCATCACGACATTTCGCGTGGGCGCATATCCCCTCATGCAATCTGGCTTCTGCGCATGCTCAGAAGCAGGAATCAGCATGAAACACAGCTGAGGAGCTGATCAGCTGTGCTTCGGGCAAAGAAATAAAGGTCAGTACTAAACCGCAGGCGGGCGGGAGGGCCCTTTTTCAAGTAGCGGAAGGGGAAAAATTCGCACAAAATCCAAAAAAAATGATGGCAGCGTGCACGGACCAGCACCAAAAGTGATGTCACCAGCGATTCATACCGGTTCGGGTGAACCCACCCCTGTCCTCGACTGAGGACCACAATTCAGATTGCAAGATCTGTTGCTAAGCGAGGCAGTTGTTAAGTGAGTCTTGCCTGATTTTACAATCTTTTTTCCCTTTTTACGATGGCTGTTAAGCAAACCATGATGGTTAAATGAAGCATGCAGTCGTTAAGCCAGTCCAGTTTCCCCCATTGACTTTTGCTTGTCAAAAATTGGCTGAAAGGTTTGGAAATGGCAATAAACCCTGATCCCAGGATACCGCAACCATCATAAATTCATGCCGATTGCCAAGGGCCCATGGGACTGCAGGAATGTTGCAGTCACATGGGCCCTTGTAGTCTGAGGACCAGTCACTAAATGAATGGTTGAAAGTGGAGGACTACCTTTAGTGATTAAGGCTAGAACCTAGGAGAGTGTAAATTCAGATTAGATACTTTAGGTACAAAGCCAGCTGGTGACCTTGATTTAGTGCAGGGGTCCCCAAACTTGGCAACTTTAAGACTTGTGGACTTCAACTGCCAGAATTCTCCAGCCAGCATAGCTGGCTGGAGAATTCTGGGAGTTAAAGTCCACAAGTCTTAAAGTTGCCAAGTTTGAAGACCTCTGATATAGTGACTTTTACTTAGCTCCAGGAAGAAGACACTACAATGCCATTTCTGTCATCTTGCCATGAAAACTGCAAGAACTTGTTCAGTCAGTCTTCAGGACCATCAATACTGACTCAGACACCCCAAAACAAAACAAAACAGCCAAATCTCCCCAAGTATTGCTGCCAGCCTTATCTATTTTGCTAGATCCTCCTCCCTCCTCCCCACATCTCTTTTCAAACCAGGAACAACATTTGCTATTCTCCAATTATCTGGCACTTCTTCAGCTCTGCAGGATTTCTCAAAGGTAACACATAAGGGTTCAGAGAGATAGTCAGCAAGTTCCTTTATTACCTTTGGATACCCTTCATCTATCTGGAAGATTTAAACATTCAAAGTAAAGAGGTATTTCCTGACCCTGCTTGTCAATCTCAAGCTGACCCTTCAAATTGCTCTTCACAATTTCCGGATGGAATGCATATTATTTTTTGTTGGAGAAGACTGAAGTTGTTTGAGCACCTTGACCTTTTCTTCATTACTTTTTGGAATTTTATCCTTCCTTTTTCATTTCATTATTCATTTCATTACTTCATTCATTTCATTACTTCAATTCTGGGAGTTGAAGCAATGAATTCTAGCTCCTTCTGGTTTTTTCTTTCTCTTTTTCTCTACAGTTCTGAGTTACTTGCCTGCACACTTTCTGAAAGCTGTCTTTCTATGTCCTATATATGCTTTTTATTTTTTCACTAGGCATTCTGTGTAAACCATATGGCTTATTCATCTGACTTCTATTTTTTTTTCCTCCTCACTGAAATGGTTTGCAATTGTCTTCAGGAACCCTCACTCTTGTTCCATTAACTTCTCTTATCACAGATTCCCACTTATCCCTATTCTAAATTAACATATACATTTTTTCTGAAGTGAAAAGTATGTGTTTGTTCAGTGTTTTGCTTTTCCTTAAAATCAAGGATGCAATATTACACTGTTACTTCACTAGGCAAAATATTAAGTCTAAGGACAGATTATCTTTTTGTAACCTTTCTTCTCCTGAATTCTCGTGAAGACTCTGCTTTGTACAATTTGTTCCCCAGCAGCAGGGGTGGGTTCCTGCTGCTGGGGAACAGATTGCCTGAACCGTTAGTGACCCGCTGGCGATGTAATTTTGGCATCACGGATCCGGTTCTGTCTGTGCTGGTCTGTGCTCGCCATCTTTTTTTCTGAATTTTCGGCCTATTTTCCTGTGTTTGGATGGCTTTACAGCATCCTGTGCTTTGAAAAAAGCCCTCCCGCCCGCCCCCGGGTTAATACTGACCTTTATTTCTTCACCTGAAGCACAGCTGATGAGCTCCTCAGCTGTGTTTCGGGCTGAATCCACCTTCTGAGCATGCGCGGAAGTAAAATCGCGTGAGGGGACACGCGCGCACGCAAAACTTCACCACGGGAACCGGCGGCGAAGGTAAGTGAAAACCACCCTTGCCCAGCAGATGCAGATTATTAAAGTCTCCCATTATGACTTTACGGCCCTTGGAAACATCTGTAGTTTGCTTTAATAAGGCTTCATCTACATCAGAGGTGGTATTCTGCCGGTTCGGATGGGTTTGGGAGAACCGGTAGTAGCGACCTGTGGGTGGGGTGAGCCCGCCCACTTGCCCAGGTGCTATGCTGTCCTATTTAGGCACATTTTGAAGCAAAGCGCATGTGTGGAAGGCCATGCGCATGCACGCGCGCTCACATTTGTGAACCGGTAGGGAAGGTAAGTCAATACCACCTCCAATCTACATCCTTTCTTTGGTTAAGTGGCTGGTGGTAGACACCAACAATAGTATTGCTTTTATTTTTTCTACCACTTCTTTTAACCCACATGGTCTCTGCAGCTTTGCCAACTTGGATTATTCACTCAACTTTTCCCAAACATTTCCACTTAGCACTAAGAGCACAATATCTTTTAAGAGTTTCATTGATTTCTTGCAATCTTGATCATCATGTTAGAACAATCCAAATTGTTGGGGAAAATGGACCGGTGTAGTACCTTTTGGACTAATCAAAGCACAATGCCATCTGGGCCATTGTTCTTTGGGGTATTTTGGAAAAATTGTGAATTTTTGAAACCTCTCCTCTTTTTCTGATTTGGAAACCTGTTGCTCTCTTTTTGAATCTAGAGGGAGTCAACCTTTACAGCGAAGGGCACCCAGCATCTGTCTTCTTAAATCCCTGTTTGGCTTTTAACATCAGAACTGCTGTATAAATATGATCTTGAGTGCTCATTTGTAAGTCACAGACAGAGTCAGTTTCAAATTACTATTCAGTTGTAGATATCACTGCAGAAGTGATTTACCAGCCCTCTTCTAACTGTTGAGAAAACTCCGGAGACATAATACGGAGAAATATAATGTGCTCCTGTGTTTCACCTTCAGACATCAAGAATCACACAAGTATAAATCACCAAGATTCTACAGAAACTGTGTTGAATTATGCACACAAGGTGGCTAAGAATCTCGCAGCATCTTTAAGAACTAACTAAGATTTATTGTGGCACTGACTTTTGTGGACTAGACACCACTTTGTTGGGTGAAATGTTAAAATTTTTGGGGAGAGATGTGTTTGCGTTGACAGAGAAAAAAAAAGCATAAGAACATGAAATGTAAATTTATGCAGAACACAAACAAAAAGTCCTGTTCTTATTTTTGAATATCTTTGAACTCAACAAAAAATATTTTAAAATTTATACTGTCCCTTACAAATTCTCTCTTGTTTATTTCTGTCAATATTTATTAAGTATAACCTATGTATTCATGTTTATCAAAGGAAATACTGCATGCATCTGATAAAATAGCCTGTAGTCCCTAAAAAAAAGAATGCCACCACAAATTTATTGGCCTTGTCACTGCATAAAGCTTTGATTCTTTACCATTCTTGAGATCTGTTAGCCATATATTGCTTGATATACTTTCAAGCTTGAGTGACCATGTGGTAAAATACATTTATAGAAAAGCATAAAATTATTCAGCATATTTAGCTACCTTGTGTAAGATATAACTTTTAGAAATTTTACAAGGAAAACATCTCTCTGAAATATTCTGCATGAAAAATGGATACAAAGTGACCAAAAGGTCAAAATGAACTTTTATTATACTGGGGGGCTCCTTCAGGGAAGACTTACAATTTAGAATTCCAGATGTTGTCAAAGATTCTTAGCAATTGACTCTTTTGAGGTGAAAAACGGCACTAGTCCTTGGCTCAGACGGAGTCAAAAGCGGGGGAACTAGGCCACAGAGCCACTATTTATACTTTTTCCAGACTCAGTCCTGATTGGCTAGAAGGCTATGTCAAACCCAATTCTTGGTGGCTAGCTCCACCCACTATGGAGAATGAACTTTTATTATTTATCAAGCTATAATTCTCAGATGGTTTCAGGGGTATTTGCAGCAACAGTTATTGACTTCAAAATGGCGGGTTCAGGTGGGCAGACCCACTCTTTTTAAATGTGTGTTGCATGTTGCAGGCCTCCAATTGCTTGGTTGCGCCTACCATTCTGAAGTACTGACCATTACTGTGGACACTCCTGAATGCCTTACTCTGAAGAAGTTACCTCAAGATATCAGAATTCTCTAAAGTAGTCTGTCATTTTACACTGACAGCCTAAGTGCAAATTCTAAACTTATTTAATCTTGAATATGTTCTAACAGCCACAGAACAATACTTATAACCAGGGTGGTGAAAGTATAATAAAAGAGAGACATGGAACCAAGCCTTCTAAGGCATTAAACATCATTCATGGATTTTTTTTTTACAACTAACATCAATATTTTGAATTCCAAAGACTGAATTTTATTGCATGGGATGTTTCTAAAATATATCTCATTATGATTAAGCATGAAAGTTATTGTAGATGTATCAGTCCCCCCAAAAACTTTCTAAATCCAACAATATTTATAGCTGTAGATTTTAATCCATGCTAGTAACTAGGTAACAATAGATTGAGTGAGCTACACAACAAAGGATATGACATACCATAACAATGTGGGAGACGTTCAGGGGGTAAAGTACTAATCACATACTTTTAGGTGTATTTCATTACCTACTAATGAAAGAAACAGTGTTATATTAGAGTTAGGTTTAGTGTAACAAGCATATCCGAGAAGCCTCCTAATCTGGTTTATTAACAGGGTAAATGGTTAAAATTCTACAAGGTTAACTGAGGATTCCATTTTGGAATAGTCTACTTCCAGCTACTAAACACGATCGGCATGGTCTCAAAGATGCTTTTTTTTTCCTTCAAAAGGCAACCGGACTGTTTTTTTCCTTTATCTTCAGGCTTCTGAAAAAGGAAGAAAAAAGAAGACATTTCGCTTCTCATCCAAGAGTTCTGATGGCAGGATTCAATCTCTGCCATCAGAACTGATGAAGCTTCTTGGATGAGAAGCGAAATGTTTTCTTTTTCTTCCTCAAAGAAAAAAACAGTCTAGTTGCCTTTTGAACAAAAAAGCACCTTTGAGACAATTATGACCTGGATGACAGAATCTCCACAGACATGATCAGCATGGCTTTTTTTAATACTATCCCAATATTGGACGTCTATTATGAGAATGAATAATGTGAACATGGGCATGGATGGATAAAACATATGGCAGAAAATGAAAATCACTAAAATATCATTCTTTGCAGACTGCAATTTAAATTGTGTATCGTAATCATCCAACTTCAGAAATTGGATACCTATCAAATATAAACAAGCTGGCCAGTGTCATATTTGCTATAGAATATGGCCCTAAAAGTGAAATGTAGGTTTTAAAAAAGGGTAAAATCCTTAATATATCATATCCCAAATTAAAATTTTCTTCTGCTAAAAAGGTTATAAATAATCTTTACAGTATCTGTACGAAGTGGTTAAAGAACGGCAATCAACCAGAAATGTTTTCACCCACAGCAATAAATCCCTCAAACGTAGGAATGTATCATAATCTGAGAAATCTCTGGTTGAACTTTGGCTTAACACTGTTTACAACTCTTGTATAAATTGTTTAGGTGCACATGATTAAAAGATCAGGAGAATCCTGATTCTATTGAGATAAAAAGAGGATAAGAACAGTAGTAAGGAGCCAACACTTGCATACAACAATGGCCCATTTCAGAAGAAAGCAACACGATCCACAAAGTACTCTATTTTAATGGATGTTATGGTTAGCAACCCCGGCCCCTCTTAATGTTAATATGGTACGACCCTCATTATCCCCGGCCATGTTAGTGGATAGGAGTTAGCATCCAATGATAACCAGGCAGCTACAAGCTACCTCTGACTTATTGGGATATCTTCACAAGCACAGTTGTTTAATTTAGATTCTTTTTCTAAAACAAAACCAAATAAACCCCCACCGTACTGACATTTATGACCAATAGGATCTCTGGCAATAGATAAATATTTTGTTTTAATTTGAATTTTGTAAAAAAGAAAAAAAAGAAAAGAAATCCCTGTTCCCTTGTTTGCCACTTTCCAGTTTGTTTACTGACAACAATCACCCACCTTTAAAAAGTATTATTGCCTGACATTTTCACACAGCTTTCACTGCTTTTCTTGGAACAATGCAGTGAAAAAGAAAGCATCTCTTCTCTCTTGTCATGACCCAGTTCTGGGCTTGTGCTTTTTTGATGAGTCTTTGATCTGCAACAGGCTTCATAGGCTCGTTTCCCGAAGGAACATGGTGCCAATGTTGTAGGATATCTTTCTCACTCTGGCAGATGTGACAGAAGACTTTGGCTGCTTCTGACCAGTTCTGACCTCCAGGAAATAACAAATCCCAGGAATTTCCTTTGGAAAGTTGTCTGGAAGCTCTTCACGGGACCGAGGAATGAAGATAAAATTTTCTTCCTTTTTCAGAAGCCTGAAGGTAAGGGAAAAGACAAGAATGGGACAACTTTGAGTAATGGTTATCAAAAGGCAGTGCGCTCCATCCTTAGGTTGCTTACAAAGACAGTTAAAGATTGGAGATTCAGCCAGTTGACTGGTCATTGTTTTTGGTTTAAAATAAATAAAGTCACAAAGCCAAGCAGATCAATCTGAAGCCACAGTTCTTCGGTTCTTGCACATGTGGAAAGAAACTCTCCAGGTAAATGTTAGTTTCATGGACTACTCAATCTCCTATCATCAATACGCCTGGTGAGAGCAGAAAAAAAAAGGTGTTTCCAGGAATACCTTGCATCTGCCACTCATATGAAAAGCCTAATAATTGTGTCCCTATGTCACTTGAAAGCAAGAGTATGAGATCTCATTTATTTATTGAATTTATATGCCATTCATCTCACTGTCTAAGTGACTCTGGGCAGATTACATATAAATATAAGAACAATTAGAAGTAACAAGAATTAAACAAAGACTAAAAACCAAGTGTAAGAACAGTATGGAGGTGGACCTTTTCTCTCTTGCACCATCTACCATCTCACCATAGAGTGCCCCATTGGGACCCAAGCCAACCAGAACAGTCAAGTTTTAAGACCCTTCCAGAAGACCAAGAGACTAAGGTCTTTCCCTGTGTGTGTCTTGCTCCCTTCCTTACCGCAGTTGTTGACTTTTATGTCAATTTTAGTGTTAATGTTTATTATTTAATGGTTTATCTTGCTCCTTTTATGGCTGGTAAGCCATCTAGAGTTCTCTCTAGGAAAGGATGGGTGGCATACAAGTTTAACAAAAGAATAAATGAATTAGTATTACTGAAAATAAATCAACATGTAGTAAATCTGAGCACATGTTGAGAGAAAAAAATTCTAAACAAAGTTGACACTATCTTCATATAAAATTTCATGCAAAATTTCATTAGATAGAAGATAGATGATAGATAGATAGAGACAGACAGACAGACAAGAGAGAGAAAGAGAGAGTCCAGTTCTACAGGAATGTAAAACTCTTTAGACTAAATTTCCTTAAGAAATTCATAAAATGATATGAAAAATAATAATTATAGTTTTTGTTATATAAACCAGTCCATAATTTCACAAATATTAATATCTTTCGATATATTTTTTTATTAAGCAATGTTCCTGTAGAAAAACCTCACACGTCAATCCATCATGCCAAGCATATTCTACTAGGACTAGTTGTTATGTCTGTGTCCTTTTTTGTGCTCTATGTAATAGTGGCCTTTGAATTTAGAATATCATTTTCCTTCCAGAGATGTTCAGACCTTACTATTAGTTACTGTACACTGGCTGGCTAATGCTCATTAGATTAGAACTCCTGCTCAGGCAGTCATCCTCAGGAGGAGATTGTTGTCCTGCAATTGTTGTCTGCCATATTATTTTTGTATTGGTTGCAATTCTGTATTATGAATACAATTCATACAATTTGCAATTTTTTAGTTTGAATGGCCATATGCCATTGGTTCCTCAGAGGTCCGGCCTTGCATTGCCTTTTCTCAATTTTCATTCCATTGATCTTCTACATCAATTATTCCAGTTCAAACTTCTATTTGTTCCTATTTTATAGCTTAGTAGTAATTTGAATCTTTCAGGATGCTGCCTTTTGGCTCTTCAAACAATGTTGTCTAATAATGCAGAAAACTGATTTAAGTCTTTATGTAAATTGGTGGAGGATTGCCAGCACCTGACTTTTAAAGGCTGATATTCAGTGGTGGGTTCCTACCAGTGCGGTCCACTCTGTCATTCCGGTAGCGGCCAGCAGATGGCGCTATTTGCGTGTGACAGCTCCGGTGCCGTCTTCCCCGGTCTGTCGCGGGGCGCCATCTTTTTTGGGGGAATTTTTGGGCTGATTTTACTTCCTGCGCATGCGCAGAAGCAAAATCTTGCGAGGGGACATGCGTGTGCGTGAGATTTCGGTGATTTTTTGCTTCCGCGCATGCTCGGAAGCAAAAAACTCGCCAAAATAGCATGCACGTGTGCATCCCCTTGCAACATTTTGCTTCCGCGCATGCACAGGAAGCAAAATTATGCGAGGCGGCATGCACGGGTAGCGCGCGCGCTCTGAAACATGGTGATGCATGTGCAGCGCACCGGTAGCGCGAAGAACAGGCAACCCACCCCTGCTGATATTGGCGTAGCAGATTGAACTTTGTGCAAAGTTACAAACATCTGTACGGCAGAGAGAAATGTACATTTCTTGAACATTTGTTAGAAGATATACTGGAGATATCAGCACATAAATTAAAAATTTCTTCTGATTTAAAAAAAATACCCAAAGGATTAGAATCTTGAATCGTTTTAGGTAAAAATAGTTGAAAATGGTAACATGGCATATCTACTTTTTAACTCTGGAGTTATGTGTTGTTGTTGAGAAATGCACTGATGGTTCTGTGGATGGAAAATGAAACAATAAATAATGCTAACGACGATTCTATGGTTTATTGAATTTTAATTATCCATTTGTTTGTTTACACATAAATTGAAATGGATTATTAGATAGCTGTTCTCTTGTGCGCTATGCATAGAATGGTGCTTTTGAGATAGTAAACAAATGCTCTGTTAAGCTAGCAATTCAACTGATCTGACTGATGCAAAAATGTGTTTTCCATTTGACATTTATTTAAAATTATACCTGCACTTTCATTTAGTAAAAATGCACAAGGCAGCTCAAAAACAAATTTAAAACAGTACACATATAATAAAAAATTTATTATTTTTATTTGCTTGGCTGCAGTGGCAATAAACACGTCAATCAAATGTATCTCTCAATAGGTATACTTATAAAGATTCCAACCAAAGGAAGAGGTAAACATTGGTTTTTCTCTTTCAGTTGCCAAAGAATACAGGGGGTCCTCGACTTACGACCTCAATTGAGTCCAACATTTCTGTTGCTAAGCGAGACATTTGTTAAGAGAATTTTGCCCCATTTTACAACCTTTCTTGCCACAGTTGTTAAGTCAATCACTGCAATGGTTAAGTTAGGAACACAGTTATTAAGTGATTCTGGCTTCCCGACTGATTTTGCTTGTCAGAATGTCGCCAAAGGTGATCACATGACCCTGGGACACTGCAACCAGTCAGTTGCCAAGCATCTGAGTTTTGATCATGTGACTATGGGGATGCTGCAACAGTCATAAGTTACTTTTTTTCAGTGACATTGTAACTTCGGTTACTAAATAAACTGTTGTACCTTGAGCACTGATTGTATATCCTTCAGGACTAGGGAATTGTGTTGAATGATATGGCCAGTTGCCCATATAGCTGTGCAGGAAACTTGGGTTGCGAGATGCCTTCTGAGCAGTGGTGGGTTCTAAATTAGTTTGCCACCGGTTCATGTGCTCGCGCTCGACACTTCTGCGCATGCGCAGAAGCGTCCCGGGCGGGTGGGCGGAGCCTCCCGCCACCGCTGCTACCGGTTCTAAGAATTAGTCCGAACCGGGAGCAACCCACCACTACTTCTGAGGAATGGAGTAGAAAGACCTATCATTCAGTGTTCTACAACCTTGTTCTTCCTCCTTATTGCTTTCTACTCTGCATTGAGCCGAGGTGGCGCAGCGGTTAGAGGCAGTACTGCAGGCCACTTTAGCTGACTGTGATCCGCAGGTCAGCGGTTCAAATCTCACCGGCTCAAGGTTGACTCAGCCTTCCATCCTTCCGAGGTAGGTAAAATGAGGACCCAGATTGTTGGGGGCAATATAAATATACATTGCTTACTGGTGTAAACCGCTTAGAGAGTGCTTGCACTGTGAGGCGGTATATAAATCTCACAAATAAATAAAATAAAATAAAATAAATTTGAATTTTGAAATCAAAACACTCTTAGGGTCCTCCTTAAGCACAGAAATAAAACAAAATAGGAGACCGCTTAGCAAATTTGTAGCTATTAATCTTTCTCCTCTTTCTTATGGGGCATAGGAGAAAGACTTTCATAGCTTGTTTTAATATTTGAATGGGATTCTTTAGATGTAGGCCAGAAAGAGGCTATGGTTTTAGGCCAATGGTCAGGTATAGAATTTTGAGAGCATCTTCTGCAATTTCTCACAAAACAGATAACACTGATGTATCAGAGGGCACATGGAAGATATTTCTTCATGCCACTCACATGTGGATGCTTTGCAACACACAAGGGTACTTTTATAAGGGTTTTTGGTGGTAGGAAGATTATACCAACTTCCAATCAAATCATTATTTTTATTTTCTAACAATGCCTATGGGCCCATGAGAATTATTGTAAATAAAGATATTAGAGATTGGTGTCTGGTGTGTGTGGGTGTGTGTTGTGGCTTGCAGTTTCTCAGATCAGTGTGTGTGTATGTGTGTGTGTGAGAGAGGGAGGGAGGGAGAAAGAGAGGGAGGGAAAGATATTAGGCTGAGATCAAAGCATGCACCAAGACAAATGTCCACAAGTATCATGGTTCCCGGTCCTGTTTAGTAATTCACCCTTTTTAAAACTTTGTTTTCTATATGTTAAGGGAGCAATAGAGCAACATAACATTTGAACCTGAGTTCAGAAACAAATAAACAGCCAACGATGTAAAATGTCAGATGGTTTGGATATTTTACTCATGTCAACATGGAAGCTCACTGCAGTAGGCTAACTTTGATAACCAGCATGGCTAACTGAAGCAAGAACCGCTGCAACCAGGTGAAATGAGAGCTGATAAATCAACTCTGTCGTTAACACTGCCTGGCTTTCCACCAATAACAGAGTGCCTGGAAGAACTTAGAAACTGGCTATTTCAAGTGATTGCAACTTTAGATTTCTGTACTCCTCTAGAATGAATAGTTGCCTTGCCACCAACAGAATGACAGATCGAGAGTTGCATAAAGTATGATTTGCCTATCTATCTACCCCCATTTTTCTATGATTGATCTGTCAGTTATATCAATCAAACCAGAGAGAGTAAAAGGAAGCAAACGGCATGGGTATTGAAATGAAAGTAGTGTTAATGAAAACTTCCAATAGGAAGGGCTACAGCTCACTCAGGGCTAGTTAATAGCTAAACTGCATTTTTCAGCTGTTGGATCTAAGTAATCTAAGTAATCCAAGTTCATTCTTCAAATACTGTATACAAATTCTTTGAGGATTGATTGCCATACATGGGTTTACATGAATTTCAAAGATGTTTTAAAGTCACGCAAGAAGCAACACTGGTGGAATATACCAATGCTAGATAATGAATCTGAATCCTTAAAAAGTTTTTTTTAAGGATGCTACATATTACCTTCGGGACCGCATTCTGCCTCACACTTCCCTTCGACCGGCTGGCGGGCCCTAGGGGGAGGGCCTTCTCTGTGTGGGGCCCCGTGCTCTGGAACCAACTACCCCCAGAGATCCGAACTATCCCCACCCTGCTGGCCTTCCGAAAAGCCGTCAAGACATGGCTCTTCCTGCAGGCAGGGGGTTGAGACTAGTTCCATCTGAGCTCTCCCCCTGTATGTATGTTGGTGAATATTTCTTTTAATTTTTTTAATCTTTGAAATTTTTTTAATTGTTGTTTATTGTCCAGTGTTCTTGCACAATGTTGTATGCCGCCCTGAGTCCCTCGGGAGTAGGGCGGCATAGAAGAACCAAATAATAAAGAAAGAAATAAATAAATAATTTTAAGAACACAAATAGCTTAGGACTATGCAGAAGGTCAGAAATCCTTTCAAACTCAATAGTATACAGGTAGTCCTGTTTATGACAGCAATTGGGATCAGAATTGCTGTTACTAAGTGACATAGTTGTAAAGCATAACTTCATCTGACTGTACCACTTAGCTACAGCAGTTCCAAAGTCACAGTTGCTGCCATGTGGAGTCATTAAACAGGAGCACACATGACTGCAAGTTCAAACTTTCTGCCAGTTTCCCCTGTTTGAGGGAAGTTGGCAGGGAATGTCAGAAATCACAACCATGTGCTATGACCAGTCATAACTACATGATCCAATCTTGGTCAGTTATTGAGACCAGAAGTTTTATTTTCTGAGCTTATGGACTGCTGGAGCCCATCTTAAGGAACTTGTCTCTAGCAGAGTGTTCTCTGAAGATGAGATCCAGCATGAGTCCGAAAGCTCAGAAAACATTTGGTCCCAGTGACCGATCCAGATTGGATCCTGCAGCATTATCCTGGGACACGTATATTAGCCTTCAGTTGTAACTACCACTCATTTAGTGCTGTCGTAAGTTTGACGGCTCACTAAAGGAATGGTCATTAAATGAGGAGCACCTGACTTTCAAGCTTTTCTTCATGGATGTTTGATGGATGAGTGCACCCTTGTAGTTAAAGTAACTCCACTGAACTGAGATATGAAGAGTGGTTTTTCCTTTGGCA
The DNA here is from genome assembly GCA_023053685.1 of Diadophis punctatus similis. Taxonomy (NCBI): domain Eukaryota; kingdom Metazoa; phylum Chordata; class Lepidosauria; order Squamata; family Dipsadidae; genus Diadophis; species Diadophis punctatus. The sequence goes on along the minus strand of JALIGW010000016.1, from coordinate 9,495,840 downwards.
TTTTTCCCCTAATCCTCCCTGCACAAGTCTACTCATGGAGACTGTGATGTCTCTGCCTCTGGAGGCATTGAAGAAGAATCTAGACAGCTATCTTTTGAGGAAGATCAATTGGTTTACCTCAGAAGTGGGTTCTAAAACCCTTTACTACCAGCTCTCGCGCATGCTCGCGACGCTTCTGTGCATGCACAGAAGTGTCCCGGGCGGGTGGGCGGAGCCTCCCACCACCGGCACTACCGGTTCTAATAAGGATGCCACCCGTCCCCTTCCAGTCAGGTTTATTGTTTTATATGTCTTGGTAGCAATTTTTGTTTAATTTTCCTTTTATATCTCCCTGACCAAGGGTTGCACCCTCTGTTTCACTTCTCTCTCTCTTTAGAGGCTTGCTTTTACTTTTACAATATCTCTAAGCTCTGCAGGATTGTTTAAGATTTGCTTTATGTGAGGAATAGACAGACGTTGACACGTTTCTTTAACAAACTAGTAAACAGTTTATTTAAATACAACTTCTCAGTAATTGTTAAGTGAATTTGTTAAAGCCACAACCAACTATTTAATTCTTTCTTTTCTCTTCTTCCCCTCAAGAGACTCTCCTTGCTTTCCTGACTAAATCTAAGCAAATCCAATTCTTCTTTGTTTCTAGGCCTATAGATAAGAGCACGTTTCACTGTTTATCTCCTTCTACAAATCACTCAATGCATATCAATCAATCTTGTTCCCTGACCCTGGCTCCTGCTTCCCACAGAACTGCCTAGGCCAGTGATGGCGAACCTTTTTTTCCTCGGGTGCCAAAATAGTGCGCGCGTGTGCTATCGCTCGCACGTGCGTGCCCACACCCATGATTCAAAGCCCCCCACTTACCCCACCCCCCTGTGCATGCGTGCACAACCCCCCCACTCCCCCATTTCCCAACTTCCAGTGGGCCCGGTAGGCCCATTTTTCATCCTCGCCAGGCTCCAGAGGCTTTCTTGGAGCTTGGGGAATGCAAAAACGCTCCCCCCCGCCATCCCGGAGACCCTCCGGAGACCGAAATCACCCTCCCAGAGCCTCTGCACAAACCAAAAATCAGCTGGCGGGCACGCACATGCGCGGTGGAGCTGAGTTAGGGCAACAGCTCGCGTGCCAGCAGATATGGCTCCGCGTGCCACCTGTGGCACCCGTGCCATAGGTTCGCCATCACTGGCCTAGGCCTATCTTCTCTCCTGTCAACTTCCTGTCAACTTCCCTCTTGGACAGTCAAATTCAGGCAGAGATTCTCTATAAATCTTCCCTCTTTGGAAGTCACACACAGAGCTCCTCAGCTCTCCACACTAAGCCTTCCCTCTTGGGATTTACCACATAACAGAGCTTCCCTCAGCTCTTCAAAGCACTTCTCACTAAATCCTTCCCTCATGGAAGTTCACACAAAACAGAGAGCTCCACATCTCTCTCAGCCAGGCCTTTTATAGCTCCTGGCCCTGCCATCTATGATCCGATTGGCTGTCTCTTATGTCATCTATCCCCCCTCCCTTCTGGAGCACTGGGATAAACACCTCCCCCTTTCTACTTACCATACATTTTAAAAGCTGTTGGCTCTATACTTACTTGTCTAAACAGTTCCTTTTAACAACATTATAACTTTATACAACAACTTACTATTTTACATTCAGTACCTGTATGTGGGCACCACAGGGCCGAACCAGGAGCAACCCACCACTGGTTTACCTGCATTTTGCAGATAAATGATTATCCAATTCTACAGTTCTATGAGTCCACAAGTTTGTAACTTTGAGCCTGCCTACACAGCTAGCTTGATGGTTAAGTTTCTCATCTCTTTTCTTTCTCTTTTTGTCATATATTTCAATGCTCCTGTAGATAAAGCTGTTCCCTCAAATCAAACTTCTCCTTTCTTCCTCTCTTCTTCCCATTAATCATGTTAAATAGTGTTTCAATATTTGACAGGCTCCTATAAAGATGAGGAGGGGGGTCACACTATTTTTCAAAGCACCTAAAAGCAAGATGAGAAACAATGGATAGAAACTAATAGATATGGATAGAATCAACCAATGGAACAACTTGCCTTCAGAGATTGTGGGTGCTCCATCACTGGAGGCTTTCAAAAATAGACTGGACAACCATTTGTCTGAAATGGTATAGGGTCATTTGTTTGAGCAGGGGTTGCACTAGAAAATCTCCAAAACCCCTTTCAAGTCTATTATTCTACATTCTAAAACCTGCCTAATTCTCAAGCATCACATTGATATTGATATTATATGATTCTCTCTAATTCCTTCCTCAGGTAAAATGAGAACCCACCACCAATTATACAGATGAGGTGGCGTTATCACTTGTGCTTTGGGAGTGACAGTCAGATTTTTAAAAATGTTTAAATGCAGAGAATGAATGGCACAAATCCAAAGGGATACACAACACTGTTACTCTAAGGCAGTGATGGTGAACCTTTTTTTCCTCGGGTGCCGAAATAGTGCGTGCATGTGCTGTCGCACACACGTGCGTGCCCACACCCATAATTCAAAGCCCCCCACTTGCCCCACCCCCCTGCGCATGCGTGCGTGACCCCCCCCACACCCTCATTTCCCGACTTCCAGTGGGACCAGTAGGCCCGTTTTTTGCCCTCCCCAGGCTCCAGAGGCTTTCTTGGAGCTTGGGGAGGGTGAAAACGCTCCCCCCTGAAAACCCGGAGGCTCTCCGGAGGCCGAAATCGCCCTCCCAGAGCCTCCACGCGAGCCAAAAATCAGCTGGCGGGCACGCACATGTGCACTGGAGCTGAGCTAGGGCCACGGCTCGTGTGCCAGCAGATATGGCTTCACGTGCCACCTGTGGCACCCATGCCATAGGTTCGCCATCACTGCTCTAAGGGGATATAATGTGAAAGTCAGTTGTAATTCACACGTGCATCTTTCTCTGGGTAGCTGGCTGCTATAATATGAAGTCCCTCAGACCGTATAAGTGAGAGATATGAACCATCAGCCATGTCCGCCCAGCTGAGAAAGATAAAATCCAAGGTGCTAACTGAAAAAGCAGATGAGCATCACAAGTTTTCAATCTCCTCCTCTGAATACAGAAGGAGGAGAGGAGGAGAAACAGCAGGGAATAAATGAGCCTGAATACATTCCATATCTGCATCATTTAATCTGACACTTTTTTTGTTCTTGGTTCAAAAGGTTTGGTCATTAGCTCTGTCAAATTCATATGAACTAAAATGATCACTAATGACATTAGGCAGTTTGAGGTAGTCTATTCAGATGCTGGATGAACAACGTTCATGGACCATATGGTTTGGGCACTGAGCTGCCTTGGTATGGTGAAGAATACTTTCGTATTGCCTGTTTCACGGTGTGATTCAACGGTTGATCAAATTGAATAGGAAACATATGCACAAATAGAGAAAGGAAACAAATATTGTCTTGTTTTCTTCCATACAGTGTGGCAGAATCTTGGTACCCCTGTTGAGTGGAATCACAAAGATCCAGGCTTAATCAACCATTTTGCTTTATTTATATATTTATTTTAGTGTTCTTATATGCCGCCCTACTCCCTGGGGACTCCCTGCTTGCTGACTCTTGTTCACAGAACTGGTGTAGTATAATGAGGGGTGACTCTAATGAGGAAAATGCATTACCTTCAGAGAAAATCTAATTTATTAAAACAAATGAAAGCCCTCCTATAGTACAAAACCATTTCTCCCAGAATGATGGGGGGGGTGGGGGTTGAAAAACACTGCACTAAGTCGTAGCATACCTTGTTTCAATTATGTCCAGAGAAATTAATATTTGGTTTGTTGGAAAGAAAGAGAAGATAAATAAACTCATGAGTGTTTTAATCATACTGGTGAGAAAAATAAATCCCAATATTTACAGCATGCTATTCTGCAAGTAATCTGTTTTGCCACTGTGATGTTGGCAAAGCGCTACCATGTTCAAAATAATACTTCTAAAGTTAGAAACATATAAATGAAAATAGTATTTTTTATTAGACTATTAGGTGCAGTAGAGGATTTATCTACACATAAAGTCTGTCCACATAATGTCTGGATGGACCATCTAAACAAGACTAATGTAAACGCTGTGCCCAAAATAGAAAGCACATATTGTATTAAGGAAGAGCAGCGTGGGATAAATAAGCAAGTATGCACTAGGGTATTAGATATTTTGAAACTAGCAGGATACTTGGCTCATGGCAAAGTTCAGACCATGATGCTATTTTTGAACAAATTGAATGGACCCTCGGCTTGTTGGCAAAACAATATCTTGTAGCTGTCAAAACTGTATAAAACTTTTTAGGTCTATGTATAAAGCCATTTTAATCCATCAGTGTGTTCTGCACAAGTCATATAACTTCAGATGATGACATACAACTACCGTATTTTTTGGACTATAAGATGCTCCGGACTATAAGACCCACCTAGCTTTTGGGGAGGAAAACAAGAAAAAATAATCTGCCTCTGCCTCCCTGCAATTTGCCTCCTTGCAGCAAACAGCAAACAGCCTGGTCAGCTTCAGCACAGCCTGATTTAGCACGAGCAGCTGATTGGCGGTTGGATCTGCCTCCCGGAATACCACCGATCAGCTGTTCCAGGCTGCGGGGACTGCTGCTGCCCATTGGCGCTGGCGCCGCCCATCGTCGCCACTTATCACCGCCTCCGCGCACCCCATTTTTTGCCTCTGTGCTTCCCATTTTCAGTCTCTGCCCATCCCGTTTTTGGTCCATTCCAAGCGGTGAGGGTAGGCGGTGGCAGTGATCCCCACCGCCTGGAACAGGCCGAAAACAGGACACACGGAGGCTGAAAACGGGGAACGTGGAGGCCGAAAATGGGGCGTGCGGAGGCGGCGATAGGTGGTGGCGGTGATGGGTGGCGGCAATCCCCGCAGCCTGGAACAGCTGTATTCCAGGAGGCAGATCCAACCGCCAATCAGCTGCTCGTGCTAAATCAGGCTGTGCTGAAGCTGACCAGGCTGTTTGCTGTTTGCTACAAGGAGGCAAATTGCTGGGAGGCAGAGGCAGAAGGGTGGGTGCCGGCGGGTGGGCGGGGCTTCAGCAACATTCGCTCTATAAGATGCAAAGACATTTCCACCCACTTTTGGAGTGGGGAAAAGTGCATCTTATAGGCGTGCATAAGCGCACAACCGTGCCTACCTTTCCTGTCCTAATATTCACATATATTCTTACCTTTTTTACTCTTATTCATGCTTGTACTATTATATATATATATATATATTCAATCATGTTTTGCTGTTTATACTTTGTTTATAATCATATATGCTTGACAAATAAACAAACAAACAAACAATAGTCCGAAAAATACGGTAAATAAAATAGGGCATATTTTATCAAATAGTCTTATACTAAACAAATTCATTTTCTCTCTTTATTTTTTGTTTTGAGATAAATGGGTCCAATAACAGTAAGGATTTTTTTGTACCTGTAATAGGATACTGTTTTTGCCTCCCTGACTAAGACAAACAAACAAAAAACAATAATTTTGAGGGGGAGAATCGGAATATTAAAAACTGGCAGAATTAGTGGGAAACTCACTCAGCTAGCTGGGATCAAATCCACGTAATACAGAAAAATATTCTGAGATGGGAAATATTTTAGATATTAATTTAAAAAAATCCACCATAATTTTCAAATAAATTATGGATGACCATTCAAGAGCCACGGTGGCGCAGTGGGTAGAGTGCAGTACTGCAGGCTACTTCTGCTGATCACCGGCTGCCAGCAGTTTGGCAGATCGAATCTCAACAGGCTCAAGGTTGACTCAGCCTTCCATCCTTCCGAGGTGGGTAAAATGAGGACCCAGATTGTTGGGGGCAATATGGTGACTCTGTAAACCGCTTAGAGAGGGCTGTAAAGCACTATGAAGCGGTATATAAGTCTAAGTGCTATTGCTATTGCTATTGCTATTAGAAAAAAAGGTAACATTTTGCATTAATTATTGCACTTATTTTATCATTATTAATAAATGACTCCAACTTTTATATGACTCAGTTCTTCCCTATATATTTGGCCAAATAATTTAGATATTTCTATGATTAATTACTATTTAGAAAATAAGTGGGAAATCACCGTAATAATGGAAAAATTTCATCACTTTTAATCAGATTAAATTTCTAATCCAGTTCATTACTAATGATGAGCACAACTCCAGTTTTGGGGATAATCCCTAAAGAAAAATCTGTCCTTTGTAAAAAGTAATGTGTCTTTTCTAGTACTGTGTATTAGCACACTACAATCAGCAGGCAGCTCACTTGTATGTAACCTCAAGAGAGCTAGCTAGGATTGATGCTGGTATGCGAGATCTCCAGGGAATTACACATCTATAGATCAGTCTAGGAACTTGGAATTATCCCAGAAAAAAACTCCAAGAAAATTAAAAATCCATATATAAGTCAGTTTGAATTGTGGGAACTTAATCCATTGTCATGAAGTACTGTTTTTATAGAGCTGTGGCCAGTTAAAAATAGGACATGGAGCTAGATGGAACACTAGTTTTGTGTTGTGCAAGTAAAAAATAAGAAATTTATTTCTAGGCTTGCTATTCTCTTGTCATTGTTAAAACAATCCCAAAGCAGGAATACAATTATACCAGGGAGACTTTTCCAACACGGTGCCCTCAGGATGATTTCAGTTACACTTTTTAGACACTGTGCAAACCAACTCTATCTCCAGTATACTATTAGAACTGGGAAATACCAATAAAATAAACTAGTTGAACCCACCTTGGTCCTCACTAGACTTCTGAAAAAGATTCTACATTAAGTATGTGATTATTCATTTACTTCTTTAAAACATTTACATGGTTGGCTACCTTAAACCAAACTCTAGGCACTCAAACCAAAGAACAAAAATAGCATATGAGGATAATGAAACAAAACAAAAAACAAAAACAGATTTATGATACTGAGGTCACTGGTGTCTGTTGATAATACTAATTTGACTTTATACCTAGAGGTACCCGAGTAGATTGTACCTGTGCAGTAAGAAGAAAGATATTCCTAACCACATGAGACCATGACAGAGCCAAATTCTAGCTACCTATCAGGATATCTTAAAGGATATACTTAACTAGAAACCAGAACTCAGAATCACCTCTATGTATGCACTAAAAACCATCTATTTACCTATACCTATACCTATACTTATACCTATACCTACGCCCACACACACACACACACACACACACACACGTATATTGCAAATTATCAGGATTAAGAGGTCTTTAGTATGTTTGCAAACAAATAAAAGTCTTCCCTAATTTCTCCTACATGGACAAAAAGGGACTTTTCATTGCCAGACTTCGATGTAATCCTCTCTCTCTCTCTCTCTCTCTCTCTCTCTCTCTCTCTCTCTCTCTCTCTCTCTCTCTCTCTCTCTCTCTCTCTCTCTCTCTCTCTCCTCTCTCTCTCTCTCTCTCTCTCCCCCCCCTCTCCCTCTCTAAAAAAGTTTACAATGGTTGAATTTAGAATAGTTCATTTTCTACCAAGAACGGCAAATACTCAACTCTTTTTGTAGAATTAACTGACCAAAACCCTGCATTTTGTTGCAAGCCAAAGCTTGTTATGCACATTATTGTTATGCAGATAATTTCAATCAAAAGTTAGATTTATCTCGGAAGTAATAACGAACTCAACCAGCAAAAGTTATTAGTATGATAATAAACCACCCATTATGATTGCTCATGTATTTTTAAAAGTTTTATCTCTCATTATATTTCTCAGGCAACTGAACAATTCATACACTACTGCCCCTGAATAATGCATAAATGTTGAATATAAAATGCAATATGATAAAGCAATTACTGGCTGGTTTGTTAAAATATAGATATCATAGCTGGCTGTTAATTGCCTGTACTTGAACAAAAACCTAACTTGATTTCTTTGTAAGGCCAGATTTATTTGGTTTCCTACAACATTTTTACCTGGGACTACACTTTATGTAGCACTTTGTATTGTCTAAGATAGGATATAGTTTAAGAGGACAAGAAACCTGACAGAATATTTTACAAATGGTTCTTAAGGGACAGAAGATAAGTCTCACTGATTCAGTTGTGATGTTGCTACAGCCTTTCTGGAGCTTAACCTCTATGGCACTGAGCAGTTTATCCAGGGTGGGTTCCTCCTGGTTCAGACCGGTTCGCCTGAACCGGTAGCGACCTGCTGGTGACGTCATGTTGATGTCACCAAACCGGATTGGTCGGTGCCGGTCCGTGGGCACCGCCATCTTTTTTTTTGAATTTTTTATATTTTCCCCCGATTTTTAATTTTTTTTCCTTCTGTACATGTGCAGAAGCCGAGTTTCCGGCACTGTGCAAGCGTCACCATTTTGTTTTCGGCTTTTTTGTAATTTTTTCAGGGTTTTTTGCACTGCGCATGCGGCCACGCGGCGCAGGAGGAAGCGAACTGGCAGTGAGGTAAGTTGGAACCCACCCCTGAGTTTATCCAAGGTTTGAATATTTACAGCTGCTAAAACAAGACAAGACCAGCAAAACAAACTGGGTAAACTTTGACTTAAAGCACTGCACTCCCTAGTTTAAGAATTGTCTTAATTAAATTTAATCTAATAAACTGATAACATACATGCTTAATGGCTGTACTTATGAAATCTACCACCATTTTAAAAAAGCATTATGTTTGAGAGCATATTAATTTTGACAAAGAAGTTACTGGTAAATTGGCCCTTTAAGGCTGCAATAACCAAATGAAGATTATGTCTAAAAATGAAAACTGTAGCATTTGGTTTATGAATGATAAGATGTACTATATTCTCATAACATTTGGCATGTATCTGTCTCCTACTATTTTTCTGTTCTTGACTGCAGCTAGTTGACTTCAGGTTCTGGTTAGACAACATGTATGCTCCATGGCTGACGTTGCTATTTGGTAAAATGAGACAAATATCTCAGACTGTTTCAAACATTTCTAACATGATGACTCTTGTTTTCTCTCACACAGCATTAAGGATGATCAATGTGCAATCTGAAGATTGCATAGGACATCACAACATTGATTTTGCAATTAACCACAATGCTCCCAGTCATAACAGATGAAATGCATTCGATGTGCAAGAGCATATAGGAACCAGCTTGGTGTGGAGCTTATTAATGGCAGCAGCACAACACAATAGATTATGTGAAACTAGTAGCTGGATACCCATGCTTCGCTACGAAACTGAATTCCTTAGCGTGGAGTAGAATGTCTAAACTCCCACGCCCACTGGAAGTTGGAACAGAGTTCTTTTCAGGTGGGGAGGGGGAGTAGAACATCTAACTCCTTAGCATCAGAGCGTGTTAATAATAATGTAAGTCCTTCGGGAGTTGGGCGGCATAGAAATACAATAAATTAAATTAAATTAAATAAGAAATACTAATGATCTGATGGTCATTTCAAAAAATCCTTTCTTAGCGAGCACTTAGAAGCCAAGAGAAATATACGTGCCAAGTTTCAAGTTTGTAGGCTTTACGGTTCTGGAGATTTCATGATGATGCGTGAGTGGTATTTTACTTATATATATAGATTTGGCTCATGGTATTTACTGATCTTTGCTTACTATTTATTTCCACTTCAATGGACATATATAGATACAAATCAGAAGAACAATTATGAATTTATTCATCTCAGGATTTATACCTGAAAGTCCACTACATTCAGCCCCAAATATGGATGCATTAGGTAGACAATTCATTTTTTATGATAAAAAAGGAACAGAGATTTAAAAAAATAACAAAACCCCCGAAACTTTCTTGAACATCAGCAGAGGAAATAGTGGCAAAAAAGGTTCATCTGAAAAACATCCCACAATAACCAAGAACTTCACTTCCAAAGCAATAACACAGCTGTCCACAAAAGGAACTACATAGCAACATTATTCAAAGGAGCAAAAAAAACTAACCCAGAACTCCAAAAGGTAGAAATAGACAACTGTACAGCATCTTACATTGAAATAAATACAAGACTTACTGGAAGATAACCATCACAATGTATAAAATGTAACACTCTGCCATGCAAACCAAGTATTTCCAATTGCTCAAAAAATACACAACTTCTTGGCATCAATGTAGCACACCAAACAACAGAATCTTTCAAAGTTTCTTAAGCAAACTCAAAGATCCCATGATTAAATGTCAAATATAAGTAGGGGTAAATAGGACCTGTCTGTATTATAAGACAAATTCTTGTTCCAGAAAGTGTCCTTGTCTATCTGTACAGATAGTCCTTGTCTATCTATTATCTGAAAAACAACTGTGCTTACAAATTGGCATGCATTTATTTAATCTAAATGATTCCAGGTAGGACAAAAAATATCAAACCAGTTTAAATATGGAATGATTTTCGTGGAATTGCATAACGACCTATCATTAAAAAGCATCAGGACAACTTTAAAGTTTCAGGTTGGTCTATTCCAGGGTCCAATTTCCTCCCCCCTTCAATAACCAGGTTTCTAGCTGCAGGATGCCCAGTTGTTTGGTAACAGTTGATATTTAATGGCATTGTTTCTATAAATCTGAAAATTAAATATAGTCATCATAGATTTATCCATAAAATCATCTAATCTCTGCCAAAGTCATGGAAACTAATGGCCAACATGTACTGTTGATGCAAAATTGGAATTATATCAATTAATTATAATCACCTGACTCTTGAGTTCTAGTGTTACATGAATAAAAAAATTATTCTTGATTTTATGTTGCACCTTTGCCAATTATCCATGGGCATTCATGGACCAGGTATATAGAAACAGAAACAACAGAGTTGGAAGGGACCTTGGAGGTCTTCTAGTCCAACACCCTGCTTAGGCAGGAAACCCTACACCACTTCAGACAAATGGTTATCCAACATCTTCTTAAAAACATCCAGTGTTGGAGCAACCACAACTTCTGAAGGTAAGCTGTTCCACTGATTAATTGTTCTAACTGTCAGGAAATTTCTCCTTAGTTCTAAGTTAGTTCTAAATTGCTTCTCTCCTTGATTAGTTACCACCCATTGCTTCTTCTTCTACCCTCAGGAGCTTTGGAAAATAGCTTGACTCCCTCTTCTTTGTGGTAACCCCTGAGATATTGGAACACTGCTATCATGTCTCCCCTAGTCTTTCTTTTCATTAAACTAGACATACCCAGTTCCTGCAACCGTTCTTCATATGTCCAGTCCCCTAATCATCTTAGTTGCTCTTTTCTGCACTCTTTCCAGAGTCTCAACATCCTTTTTACATCGTGGCAACCAAAACTGAATGCAGTATTTCAAGTGTGGCCTTACCAAGGCATTATAAAGTGGTATTACTACTTCATGTGATCTTGATTCTATCCCTCTATTTATGCAGTCTAGAACTGTGTTGGCTTTTTTGGCGGTGGCTGCACACTGCTGGCTCATATTTAAATGGTTGTCCATAAGGACTCCAAGATTCCTCTCACAGTTACTACTATTGAGCAAGGTACCACATATACTGTACCTGTGCATTTTGTTTTTCTTGCCTAAATGTAGAATCTTACTTTTTTCACCACTGAATTTCATTTTGTTAGATAGCGCCCAATGTTCAAGTCTGTCAAGATCCTTCTGTATCTTAAGTGTATCTTCTGGAGCGTTGGCTATTCCTGCCAGCTTGGTGTCATTGTATATTGTATCCAATTGTATCTCCAATAGTGCTATAGGCCAGTCAATCACCTGGAATAGTGGTGACGCTTAATCCTGATTTTAACAAGATCCACAACCAATAGAAGAGGAAAATCTGTATGTCAGATTGAACTGTGCAGTTCTTTGTGCTATCAGAGTTTTGTTTGCTTGCAGATATTTCCTTATCCAACTAGGTAACAACTTAATGGTGAGAAGGGAGAGGGATCTGTTTATATAAGATAGTTTGCCCTGTCTGTGTTGGTGGGAGTGTAATTTTTCCTTAGTAGTTCCTTGAGTAGGGTATTGTTTACTGTTGATTGTTTGTCTAGTGTTAATACTACTTGGAAAAAATCCAGGTTTATATTTTTTATTTGGCAATTACAACCACTGACTGAGCACTATATTCATTATTGGATTTGAACAAAATCATTCTTTATGTGAACAAGGACTCTAATGACACCAATTGACAACCTAACACTTCTCAGCACAATCAACTGCTTTTCTGAAATCACCTGACAGAAGATCAAATCACGCACTTGGGCCTGTGGATTGGCTCTTTCACACTGTTATCAACTTCACACATTTAGGGTGAGTTGTTAACACTATTCCAAATTAATTGGAAGAAAATGGGAAATAAAGATTTTACAGCCCACAGAAAAACAAAGCTCCTCAAAATAATCTGAAGATTTTCTCTTTTCCTTAATGTCATGGCAATTAAGCATTATGTTCCTCTACATACCACATCCCCCTTCAAACAATCACTGTGGGTACTGAATGGAATGAAGCCTTTAATCTATATCAGATTTATTACTTTAATATTTTTCAAATTCGGTGAAAATATAATTAAGATTAAAAAAAATCACAGTTGGATGTTTCGATATAATATTGTATTATGGCTTTCCTCTAAAAAGAGGGGAGAAAATGAAGTAACACTTCATTTCAATTACACACATATGGTACCTATTTTAGCAAAGAGCTGGCATTTCACAAATAAGTTCTCTACCATATCCAAATTAACTAAGTTTTGCTTTGTTGGACTGCAAATGAAAGGCATTGTTTTCTGCAAAACAAGGCACTTAAATTGTTAGTTGATTTAACAGGAACAATCCAAGCACAGAAACAAGTTCTGTCTGTGGAACAGAGTAAACATGGAAAGTGGTGCACCTTTCAAAGGTTTTCAGTGCTATTAGCGGGACAAATCTGTTCACTTTTCAGAAAAGATGGAGTGAAAATCCCTTGTGTGCAGTAAGAGACACATGTTCCCTGCTGCTCCCTACGCAGTATGAGGTATCTTGATTAGAGCCACTGGCTATAAACCAATGAGGTGGAATTTTCTAAATAAACAGAGTGCATCCAAGGAAACAACAATTTGAAAGCAGACCTGTAACTGCTGACAGTGGTTTTTGTTTTGCTTTGAAATTCATTTGGGGCATACATTTTATAATCTATAATATATGGCAATTCACTGATCACTCCAGGAGTTTGATGACCTGAACCTGACCGGCTCAAGGTTGACTCAGGCTTTCATCCTTCCGAGGCCAGGAAAATAAAGACCCAGATTGTTGGGGGCAATATGCTCAACTCTGTAAACTGCTTAGAGAGGAATGAAAAGCACTATGAAGCGGTATATAAGTCTAAGTGCTATGGCTATTATATCCTGAACAAGCAGCTTGTGCACTGGATTTAGTACGTTGTTATAATAGGAACAGCATTTTCTGTTTCAGCAAAGGAGAACAGATTTGTAAGATTCTCATCCCAGAAGGAATTTAGGAAGGACTACCCTGTTTACAGGAGACGCGGTGGCTCAGTGGCTAAGACACTGAGCTTGTCGATCAGAAAGGTCGGCAGTTCGGCGGTTCAAATCCCTAGTGCCACGTAACGGAGTGAGCTCCCATTACTTGCCCCAGCTTCTGCCAACCTAGCAGTTCGAAAGCATGTAAAAATGCAAGTAGAAAAATAGAGACCACCTTGATGGGAAGGTAACAGCGTTCCGTGCGCCTTCGGCATTTAGTCATACCGACCACATGGCCACGGAATTGTCATCAGACAGCGCTGGCTCTTCGGCTTAGAAACGGAGATAAGCACCACCCCCTAGAGTCGGGAACGACTAGCACATATGTGCGAGGGGAACATTTACCTTTACCTTACCCTATTGACACTAGCACACAGGATCAGTAGGTGAGCATGAAGAGTTTGGACTGAGACACAGCCCGCTGATCTTGAAATTTCAACGTTTTGCAGAAATAACTTCGCATTTATACTGGAGGTGGGTCAAGTGACATTGGACTGAAAGGAGAAGGAACTGTGATTCCTTTCACCAGTTCATGCATACAATACAAAGGGTGGCAACTGTGAGGTTGGGAAATTTGAGATTAAGAAGAATAGTCAGGACACAGGGATTTTTAGGGGAAGTGTGGAAGAAGAGAGTATTATGATCCAAATTGTTGCTTCTTTGGGAGAGAATGCCAAATCTAATACACAAGTTACATTCATTTAGCAACTTTCAAATTTGAACAGCAATGACAGGCTTTCTTTACAGAGAAATTGTAATACTACATTATTTCAGACATTAACTATTTAAATATTTTAAAGCAGTAAAAATGAAACCATCATTTTAAACTTTAAAGGAATCAATTTATTTATTTGATTATGAGGAAAGTAGGAGCCTTCTTTGAGTACAGCTCAATTCCTAATGGCTTCCTAATATAGAAAAAATGTTTCTCAACTTAGGAACTTTAAGATGTGTGGACTTCATCTCCCAGAATTCCCCAGCTGGCTAGTGAATTCTGGGAGATGAAGTCCACACAACTTAAAGTTCCTGAGGTTGAGAAACACTGGAGTAGAATGCAAACTACTCCTTCAGTTGAGTTACAATCAGTAGTTAGATTTTCATGGATTTCACAAAAACAGCTGTAGATAGGAGTCCAAAGCACAGTTTGTTCAAACATCCAGTTTTTCAGTGTGTAAAAGAGAACAGGCCAGATGGCATACAAGGCAGGAATAATGGATTTTAGAACAAAACATCTGAGCACAATTTACTGGTCTTGCTTGCTTAGTTGTTGACTTCCTTTTCTCAGCCTTGTCCTGATCACTGTCAAACTATTTACTAAGACTGTATTACTATTCTTCTTCTCATCCTTCCTATTACCTATCTCCTCCCATTTATGACTATAACCTTGTTGCTTGTATCTCTACAATTTATATTGTTTTATTTGTTTCCTAGTATGATTTGATTGCTTATTTAGTAACCTATGACTATCACTAAGTGTTGTATCTTATGATTCTTGATGAATGTATTTTTTTCCTTTTTATGTACACTGAGAGCCTATGCACCAAAGACAAATTCCCTGTGTGTCCAATCACACTTGGCCAATAAAGAATTCTCTTCTCTTCTCTTCTCTTCTCTTCTCTTCTCTTCTCTTCTCTTCTCTTCTCTTCTCTCCTCTCCTCTCCTCTCCTCTCCTCTCCTCTCCTCTCCCCTCCCCTCCCCTCCTCTATTCCTATTCCTATTCTATTCCTGGAGTAAGATAGGGAGCTTTAGAAACAGGGACTGTAGCTTGGTACCCGAACATACAACATTTACACCTATCACTGAAGATTTGATTCCTGCAATTCAGTAAAAAGCTCTTGTGTGGCTTTGGAATAAATATCACAAATGATTGTCTTGACTGTGCAAAATTCACATTCCAATGTATAAATCGGATTTAAATTTCTGGGGACCTGCTGCAGAGTATCTATTCACATGATGAGTTTGAGCATCACGAGAAAAGAATTAAAAATCAGAACAAAACAATCAGACAGAATCGCAGAGGGAAATTGGACCCTGATTTTAAATACCTAATCTCTGAGATTTTAATAACTGTTTATTATTGGGTCGATCTGGGACAAAATAATTTATTTTATGCCAACTGCTTCCCAAATTGCTTTGTATTCCCATATTCCTGCTTTGCCTCTCTTCGTCCATTATCCATCCATCAAAATCTGCTCAACATGTCTGCCCCTTGTCGAAGCATGCAACCCGGCTCTGTAGTTATCTGATTTTTATCTATAGTGAATAATCTTCATTTTGAGCAATAATTTTAATTGCTTTTAAAACTTCAAATCTCTAGCCATTTTATATTCTATTGTATCAGTCCCTGAGCATCCCGTGTGAAGACAGTTACATAAGCTTTCTTTCACATAGAAGTTTAAACAAACACAGAGGCTCATGAGATTATTGAAAAAGGGAAAGCTTACAAACAGTCAAAGAATGCTGAAACCACAGGAAGAAAACTACAAAACCCCACAACAGTGAAGAACATTTCTAACTACAAAGTGAGTTCATGAAGGCTAACTCCAAAACAGTTAAATTAGTCAGAATGAATCATACGCGTAGGACAGGTTCAGAAATCCAGATGACTCTGAACGTGCCTTTGAAAATTATTAAAACACTGGGGGCACATCTAACTCAAATGATGTGCCTCTCACAATAATATTTTCCTTAGGGGCTGCTTACATGATTTCTCAATTGTTTCATGCCGTATTTTATTGAGTCCAATCTGATAGGGCACAGTCAAAGCACCATTGAAAGAGATGACTATAATGGCCTTAATTGGTACTTTGCAAAAATAGTAATAAAGACAACCTTTGAATGATCAGAATATCTGAAAGGAAGAAATGTTGAAAGTACTTGTGATGGATTTTTTGACCTGTATATTGTTTTTTTAAAAAAATAATTTTTATTGAGTTATTTACATTTAAAAAACATACAAAAGAAAACATTTATGACGATAACAAATACATTACAAACATATACGAAACATAAAAAGCGCATACAGCTATAAAACTGTCGATCTCTATGATTTATCTTACGACAATTATGTATTAGCGATCTATTTTTATATAGTTTTCAATTTTTGTCTTGTAATATGTTTTATAAATCAGTAGTAATAATAATAATGTTAACAGTAACATTGATAATAATACAATAGTAATAACATTAATGATAGTATTGATAATGATAATGATAATAGTACAGAAAAAATAAGATGTTTTTAGTTTTGTAATATCATAATATACATATACCTTAGTATAATATAGCTAATTTTCTTATAAGTTCTTTAGTCAGATTTCTATATGTCTTATTTAGTTTGTGTTTACATTTGTTATATTGGTGGTGTTTGTTTTCGTTTTTCATACCAGTTATAGAATAAGTTCCAAATTTCGTAGTAATCGGAGTCTTCCTTTCCTTTTAATTCCATAGTTAATTTGTCTGCTTCGGCACAATCCAGAATTTTTCTAATTATACTGCTTTCATCAGGGGTGTCTTTTAGTTTCCAACTTTGTGCTATCATTATTCTTGCCGCTGTTAATATATGTAGTGTAATATAGTAGTGTTTTTTTTCCATTTTTTTTGACCTGTATATTGAATATTTGCTGAATGGTGTGGTAGCCTAGTGGTGAAGACACACACATCTCCCATTTAGAAGGTTGAGAGTTCAATCCTAAGTAGTAGATGTTTCTCTCCTAGGGTGCAAAAAAAAAAATCCTGCGAACGCTGAGTGATGTTAGGAAGGGCATCTGGCCAGTAAATGCACAGATCCATCCAGTTGCCCTGACCCTACTCCAAATTAAGGGATTTTCATATTGAATATTTGCTGCTTGGGTCACATCACAGGAAGATAATTATAGTTACAAGTTCTTATGCTAGCAGGGGTGTCAAACTGGCGGCCCATGGGCTGGATGCGTCACGCGCAGGCCATGCCTACCCCAGCTCCGCGAAAGGAAAAACATCGCGATACGTCATGTGACGGCAATGTGATGCGACGAGACACCAGTGCGCTAAAGCATCCAACTAAAAATACGGGGAAAGTTTAAAAAAGCACAAGTTCCAAGCATTCTTGCTGAATATATAACTCTATTATTCTGAAACCAGGTCCTAAATGGGTATGTCCCAAATTCTTACAGAGATTGACTGATTGACAGAAGACAGACATATAGATAGTATATTCTCTTTCTAGTTAAAACCTTACTTAGATACAAATTGTCTTTTGTCCTTTGATTTACTTTCTATTGAAAATGGACGGCACTTTGGTGAGGATATATCATTTTGTTTTATGGCCAGAAATAATGTGTATCAAAGCTTTAAGAAGTATTAAAAACTGCTAAAGAACACTTACTGATAGGTCGTTGGGCTGACGTTGATGCGGCGTGGATGGCTTCCTGACTCAAACTTGCTCGCTAGGGTGACATTGTTGCCAAAGAGACAATATCTGGGCATTCTCACCCCAACAACTCCAGCCAGAACCGATCCTGAGTGAATCCCTATTCTCATCTGTTAAGAAACAAAGAAATAATAAAATAAACCACATTAATCAGTATCTTCGTTTGCTTACTGACTTTATCCTGCATTTATTTTCTTCCTCTTTTTTTGGACAATCACCTTTCATTTTATCCTCACAATAAGAATCCTGTGGGCTGACAGAAAATAATAGGCAAAAGTCAGATAAGTAAGTTTCACTGTTAAATGTAGAATTGGGTCTTTATCAATACCTTCACTGGTATTCATACACCCTTTAGCTAGTACTCAGGATAATCCAAGAGTAAATTAATTTAAACCAAGATCAATATCCACATGTTAAAAAATATACTTATTGAATTGTAATTGATGAAAAAGTTATTCAGTTAGAGGCTGCCAGACTCCAGAATCATTTTGAGTGCTTATATTTGAAATGATTAATTTGATTTTAAAGAATTAATAAACAGAGGAAACATGCTTGTGTCTAGACACACACACACACACACACACACACACACACACACACACACACACACACACACGAGATATTTCTTCATTTGTTCAGTAACATAATTCAGGTAGAGTAATCTGAGATTTTTAGGCACATAATTAGTAAAGAATGGAATGGAATGGAATAAGAGTAGAGTAGAGTAGAGTAGAGCAGAGTAGAGTAGAGCAGAGTAGAGTAGAATAGAGTAAACAGAGTTGGAAGCAGAGGTGGGATTCAGCAGGTTCTGACCAGTTCTGGAGAACTGGTAGTGGAAACTTTGAGTAGTTTGGAGAACTGATAAATACCACCTCTGACTGGCCCCACCTCCATCTATTCTCTGCCCCCTGAGTCCCAGTTGATCGGGAGGAAATGGGGATTTTGCAGTAACCTTCCTCTGGAGTGGGGAGGGAATGGAGATTTTACAGTATCCTTCCCCTGCCACGCCCACCAAGCCATGCCCACCAAGCTACACCCACAGAACTGGTAATAAATTTTTTTGAATCCCACCACTGGTTGGAAGGTATTTTGGAGGTCTTCTAGTCCAGGAGTAGGCAAAGTTGGCTCTTCTATGACTCATGGACTTCAACTCCCAGAATTCCTAAGATAGCATGATTGGCTCATAAATTCTGGGAGTTGAAGTCCATGAGTCATAGAAGAGCCAACTTTGCCTACCCCTGTTATAGTCCAACTCCCTGCTTAGACAGGAAACCCTACACCACTTCAGAAAAATCGTTGTCCAATCTCTTCTTAAAAACTTCCAGTGTTAGAGCATTTACAACTTTTGGAGGCAAGTTGTTCCACTGATTAATTGTTCTGTCAGGAAATTTCTCCTTAGTTCTAAGTTGCTTCTCTCCTTGATTAGCTTCCCTCCATTGCTTCTTGTCCTGCCTTCTGGTTCTTTGGAGAATAGCTTGACTCCCTCTTCTTTGTGGCAGTCCCTGAGATATTGGAACACTGCTATCATGTCTCCCCTAGTCCTTCTTTTCATTAAACTAGACATAATCATTAAGTAAACTTCCTCAATCTGTGTGCGTGGTAGAGAGGATAGTAGTAGAGAAAATCCTTTGCCTTAAGAAAGCTTCTGAAATATTTTTAATCCAACACTCTGAAGGAACGCTTAATATTTTCACAAAAACTCGCAACCAGCAGATTTCAAAAAGAAATTTCAGCCAGCTGATTTCAAGGGCTGCAGCTGCATGAATGTGGGACTGCAGTACTGTAGTATGAAAATGATATAATGAAGGAGAGAGAATGCATCATACTGTAGTTCACATTACTGATTCAATTTGAAACATGATCAATCTGGATGCAAGCATTGCTTGCTAGTAAGACTGGGACCGTATTTGAAAAAAAAATTAATTTTCTGGAATTACCACCGGCATATCACATCATCAACAATGCATCACGACTTCGAAATCATCAAATTGGAAAAGCTATTCTACTTCATTTCATTCTCATTTGAAGAGGAACTGCTCATATTGCTCTGCTTTTTGCAGCTGTTCCTCAAACAAGAACCCTGGAGCATCTTGTAACTGTCAGGCATAAAGGTGTATTACATGCCTTGTAAAAACTGGAACACCATTCGAACCTTTTCTGCATAAGGAAGAATTATGTTTTGTATATGTTTCAACAATGATAGTTTATTTGCATAGGGAATAGTCTTTGGGAATAGGAAATCTCTTCCTTGCTTAAGCTACTACTGACTCTGGAGCAGGGGTCAAATTCAAAATTTTGCCCTATCAGTTCTGTGGGCGTGGCTTGGTGGGCACGGCAGGGGAAGGATACTGCAAAATCTCCATTCCCATCCCACTCCTGGGGGAAGGATATTGCAAAATCTCCATTCCCACCCCACTCTGGGGCCAGCCAGAAGTGGTATTTGCCGGTTCTCCGAACTACTCAAAATTTCCACTACCGGTTCTCCAGAACCTGTCAGAACCTGCTGAATTTCACCCCTGCTCTGGAGCAATCGTTGGTCTCTCTTCTTAAAACATTTTCATCTCCATTGGTCATGCTCACAACTCAGCAGGCTGAAATTTCACAATTAGGGAGCAGGAAGGAGGAGATTAATACAGAAGAGGGCAGTCTATTTCATAATCAAGTTATTCCGGTAAAATAAAACAAAAGAAGGAATCAGCTCCAATGATTTTTACAGTAGGAAAAGCTGGAATGTAATGAATGTAAATTTATCAAGTTAATATCACTGTTAAAATAGTTGTTTTAATAATGAGAGAAAACCCAAATTAAGAAATGAAAGCAATTCTTGCCTATCACAATTATTTTGTTAAAATGTGTTGCACAGAAAGATGTTATCCATACAACATTTATTTTCTGTGCACATTCTAATGGAATTGGAACAGAAATAAACTTCTCTGAACTAGGATGGTGTTCTTATATGGAATATATAGGAATAGCAATGTTTTTTATTGGCCAAGTGTGATTGGACACACAAGGAATTTGCCTCCAGTGCATAAGCTCTCGGTGTACATACAAATAACAAGGTGGCAAGTCATAGGTATGAGATCTATGTAGACTAATCAAATCTATTGCAGACTAAATCGGAAAATAAACATGGCTCAGAAGCTGTTACATGGGTCAATGAGTTCCAATTAATTCTCTGTGCTTTATAAAGTAGCCATAAATTGCAGGATCTAATCTGGGTCAGTCACTGGGACCAAAGGTTTAGTCTTCTGAACTTTCGGACATGCTGGAGCCCATCCACAGGAAACTTCTCTCTACCAGAATGTGTATATTCAACATTATCCTGGGCCACATATATTTGCCTTCATTCATAGCCATAGAATAAACAACTTGGTGAATGTTCTATGGTTCCGCTTCCTTCCTTCCTTCCTTCCTTCCTTCCTTCCTTCCTTCCTTCCTTCCTTCCTTCCTTCCTTCCTTCCTCCCTCCCTCCCTCCCTCCCTCCCTCCCTCCCTCCCTCCCACACTCAAGAGGTCACTATTTCAACACTACCTCAGACCAGTCAAAAATTACTGCATCTTGAACGAAATGTCTTTTAGCACAATACTTCTCACCTAATTAGCATTAACCACATCAGTATTAAGAACCATGTGCTTTAAACTAAATTAGTATCTAAGCCAATTAAATTAAAATCAACAACCAAATCAGATCAACTCTAAACAAGAAGTCTGTTTAATCTCCAATTTGAAGCCAGAATTCCGCAATAGGCCTTTATTATTAGACTGCTCTTCAATCACGATGAACTCGGTTGTCTTTGCATCTTTGAGTGAAGATTATGGTCAACTGGTTTCTAAGCTGTTTTAATCAAATATTTATAACAGACATAAAACAGATAATTTAAATTTTATATGCAGACCTACTTTATCAATATTGCTTCCATAGTTTTTTCTGAAAAGCAAAACTTTTCAGGAAAAGTTAGATGAGGTGGCGCAACGGTTAGAGTGCAGTACTGCAGGCCACTTTAGCTGACTGTGATCCGCAAGTCAGCGGTTCAAATCTCACTGGCTCAAGGTTGACTCAGCCTTCCATCTTTCCGAGGTAGGTAAAATGAGGACCCAGATTGTTGGGGGCAATATAAATATACATTGCTTACTGGTGTAAACCGCTTAGAGAGTGCTTGTACTGTGAGGCGGTATATAAATCTCACAAATAAATAAATAAATAAATAAATAAATAAATAAATAAATAAATAAATAAATAAATAAATAAATAAATAAATAAATAAATAAAATTTACCCCAATTTCTATAGCTGATTTTTTTTTAAAGCGATGGAAGAGAAATAGTAAAAACATCTACAACAATGTCCAATTGGCCAAATAACTATCAGAATTCAGTGCCGTCTTTACAGCAAGAACCAGTCTTAATCCATTTATTTTATCTTTTAAAATAGCAATACAGATACCAACTAAATGAAACAATATTATGTTTTCAGTGTGTATAAAAACTCTTTATATTCATTGCCGTTTACAATGAAGTACCTAGGAGTGAGGAGAATAGTGTTTAAAATCATTTTTATTTTTTAATGTTCTTTTACACTTATTCTCATAACACTACTTTAAAAGAAAAGTGTACAGAATTAAACTATATTGTACTATATTGGTTTACATAATATCTGCAAAAAGTCAACAACTTGCTTGAAACTGAAATAAATTGAAATGTTAAGCCTGTGTGTTTTGACTTGTTTATGATGATAGATGTGCAGCTTATTGTATTGTACTCAAAGGGTCATTAATTTTTATCTGTACCCAAAAAAGACAGAAGTTATTTTTCCATCACCAGTTTAACACAAGGATGAAGTCTGGAAGAAGAGTGAATTTTCCTTAACTTTCTATCAGCTGTTGGCAGTTCCTTAAAATGCTCTCCTAAATTTGGGGATAACAACAAAATCCAATGTATACAACTTGCTGGTCTAAAATAAGGAGATCTACCACTCAAAAACAAATTTCCAGCAAGAGCTGAAAAATCTGCCCTTCTGCATCCAGCATCCAGTATTCACATGATATTTCTATAAAGGTAGTCCTTGCTTGATGACTATTTTTTTAGTGACCATTCATGATTTGGATGGCACCAAATGAAGGTATTTATGACCTGTGCCCAAAGTGCCCATTGCAGGCCATACCTGTGGTCATATAGTTGCGATCTAGGCACTTGATTTATAGATTAAAAGAGTTGGAAGGGTACTTGTAGGTCATCTAGTCCAACCCCCTGCCCAAGCAGGAGACTCTACACCATTTCTGACGAATGGCAGTCCAATCTCTTCTTGAAAGCTTCCAGTGATGAAGCTCCCACCACTTCCAAAGGCAAGCTGTTCCATTAGTTGATTGTTCTCACTGTCAGAAAATTTCTCCTTATTTCCAGGTTGAATCTCTCCTTGATCAGTTTCTGTTAAGGATTAGAAAATGGGTTTCTGGGTTCGAGTAGACCGTGGCCCGATACGCAGACAAACGCATTGGCATGAAATTGATTAAGCAGTCTTGAGAAACTATTTGGTTTAATAAAAACATATAAAAACAAAACCTACAAAGAGGCATCAACAGCCTGCAAAGTTCTTCTCTTAGCAAAGTCCATCAGCTCTAGTTTTCTTCCCAAATGTGGGAGGCTCCCTGGGTTCTTTGACAGCCTTCTCTGGGGCAAGGCAATGACTCAGCTCTTGTAGCTATCTCAGCTCACAGTGACTTCAGAGTCTCTTCTCCGCTGAAGAGTCTCTGTTAGTTTCTCTCCGGTTGGAGAGTCTTTCTGGGCTCCCTCAGAGTCTCTCTGAAGAAAGTCTATTCCTGCAGCTACTTATATGCACCTTTCTGACCGTTGGAAAGTGCGGGAAACTCAGAGCCAAAAAGCTGTGCTCTGATTGGTCCATTTAAACAGTTCACCAAACAATCAGTTAGTTGCAGCAAACATGCTGAGAAGTATTTACCTCTAACAGTTTCCATCCATTATTCCTTGTCTGGCCTTCAGGTGCTTTGGGAAAATAGCTTGACCCCTTCGTCTCTGTGGCAGCCCCTCAAATATTGGAACATTGCTATCATGTCTCCCCTGGTCCTTCTCTTCACTAGATTAGCCATGCCCAGTTCCTGTAAACGTTCTTCATATGTTTTAGCCTCCAGTCCCCTAATCATCTTGGTTGCTCTTCTCTGCACTTTTTCTAGAGTCTCAACATCTTTTTTTATAATGTGGTGATCAAAACTGGATGCTGTGTTCTAGGTGTAGTCTTACTAAGGCTTTATAGAGTGGTATTAGTACCCCACTTGATCTTGATTGGAAACCTGTTTATACTTACAACTGGTTGCCAATCATCCCGCAATCATGAGATCACCATTCACAATCTTCTCTGCTGGCTTCCCCACAAAGTCAATATTGCCTTGCGCTACAAATATTCTGTGCT
Organism: Diadophis punctatus similis; assembly: GCA_023053685.1. Classification (NCBI taxonomy): domain Eukaryota; kingdom Metazoa; phylum Chordata; class Lepidosauria; order Squamata; family Dipsadidae; genus Diadophis; species Diadophis punctatus. Next base: position 9,471,609 of record JALIGW010000016.1, on the reverse strand, counting down.
AAAAACCCTGCTTGGATTTCAGGGTGGAGCTTTTTCAGCCAGCCTTTTTGAGAGTGAAAATACAGTAAGTGATATTGGTTCTGCTTTAGACGAGAAGAAAAAAATTGAAAATCATATGATTAAAATTAGAAAACAGATTCCTATTCTGAATTATCCACTTTAAAAAAAAAACACCAGTAGCATTTTAATGTGACTGAGAAAAGCTGAATTTCTAATGTAGCAATAAAAACTGTAAAAATGATTTATGTTGCAATCAGTTAATGTGCTTTCATTCCAATGAAAAAGTGGACATATTGTTTATTTTGAGAAAAACGGCACCAAATGGAGAAGAGAGAGACTGGAAATGTTAATAGGATGCAAAAGACATAATACAGAGTCCTGATTAATTTAAAAAATCCATTAGACTTGGACAGGAAATTCTTTCCCCCCCTTTTTTGCCATTTAAAAGAATGAATACAACAATAAAAACATTCTGCATTATTAAATGTGTGCAACGTAAGCAAGGAAGTTGTTTAAGTAGCCATATTTGAAGTGAAAGGTTGCTAATACTAACTTAGTCAGGCTTATACATATTTATTTCCTTTTTAAAAGGATTTTTAAAATCATTTGTAAATGCAGAAAAGACATCCACTACAGTAGATTTTTTACTTCCAGCTGGTTCTACCTGCCCTAGAATTCCTATAATAATTTTTCTATTAAAATGGATGGAGAATCCCTCGTAAGAAGTACAAACTTAGCCCTCCTTGAACAATTACTATAGGACCTGATACAGAAGACTAAGATGGTCTCATAAAAATATGAAGCGGTATATAAGTCTAAGGCAGTGTTTCCCAACCTTGGCAACTTGAAGATGTCTGGACTTCAACTCCCAGAATTCCCCAGCCAGCGAATGCTGGCTGGGGAATTCTGGGAATTGAAGTCCAGATATCTTCAAGTTGCCAAGGTTGGGAAACACTGGTCTAAGGGCTATTGCTATCTCTCACACAAACACATATCATTGCTTCATTCTAGGTTAATATTTCATTTATTTATTTATCAAACTTGTATGCGGCCCATCTCGACAAAGGTGACTCCAGGCATTCCAGATGTTGAATACAATACAGAATGAAACATTAAAACAATAAATAAAGGTCTTAAATTTTAAAATTCAATTAAAATAAAACTAAATAGGATGGAGAGAGAGAGGGAGCAGAAGGCACACAGAGAGGAGGTGGGGAGTTCTCTAGTCCATTAGCCACCTCCAGAGGGTATCATTCATTTTGATACAAATAACAATACTAATATCAATAATATTTGTTACATTAAGCTTACATACACCTAATATTAATACACCTATTTGTATTAAGATATAGACCTTCGTTATTTAATTATTCAATATTTCAATGTATCATTCTAATGACAATTGCAACATTGTTTAAGCATGCATAATAATACTATCTTTCGACCTCTAATCTTTCCATTTAATTCTTTAATTTATTCTATTTAATCAGGCCATCCTTACTAATCCTAGTATAGTATACATATTGTACTAAAAACTAATTCCCTTACTCCATCCTGACAACAATCACCATATTATTTAAACATGCATATTAAATCCACCTTTCAACCTCTAATCTTCCATCTATTTATTACAATTATAATATATATATCTTTCATTTCTACTTCTATTCTAACTTTTAATCAGGCCCCCATTATATTAAAGAAAGAAGGGAAAAAAACCCCAAGAAATAAAATTTCCTTTCTATCCATCATCTCTTGTCCGTTTTAATATTTCAATTCTTATTTGTTTTTTGGCATACCTTCCATACTCTTTCGGATCTTTAGCCAAAATTCCTTTGTTAATGGAGTCCTCTTCTGCCTGACGAATGGGGTGGGCTAATCCTATTGGGATGAGCTGGTTTTTCAGATAACCTGGACCCACACATGAAGGGCTTTAAAGGTGAAGACGTAACACATGGTGTTACATGAGATTGTCAAGTAGTTTATTCTGGTTCTGCTAACCAGACTAGGACTTCCTTAGGTTTACCAGATTAACCTCATAAAGGTTCATCATAAAGTACTTTCAGATATAGGCAGACTTGACAAAAATGACTGTTAAATGTAATACTAAACAACAAAAATGGCAATCCCACAGCTGGCCAATTTGCAATCTGCAAATTCTATTTTCTAATAGTGCTATGAAGAATCTGCATCAGTCTATGGCAGTGATGGCGAACCATTTTTGGTCCATGTGCCAAAAGGAATGGGGTGCGCGTGCTAGCGCGCGCACGCATCCCACACCCATTCCCTCCCCCCCACGCATGTGCACAACCCCCACCCCCATGCTGCCCCCTGCGCATGTGCACACACCCCCACCCCCATGCAAAGGCCTTACCGGAGCCTGGGACGGTAAAAAACGACGAAACAGCAAACCGGAAGTTCGGAAAACGCACTTCCGGTTTGTCCGTTTCGTCGTTTTTTGCATTCCGGGGCTTCAGGAAGCTTCCCTGAACCCTCCGGAGTGCTAAAAACAGCCCAATGGCAAACCGGAAGTGCATTTTCCGAACTTCCGGTTTGCCCATTTTGTCATTTTTTGCATTCCGGGGCTTCAGGAAGCTTCCCTGAACCCTCCAGAGTGCGAAAAACAGCACAACGGCAAACTGGAAGTGCGTTTTTCCAAACTTCCGGTTTGCCGTGGAGCTGACAGGGCAACGCCTCGCGTGCCCTCCGATATGGCTCCGCGTGCCACCTGTGGCACGCATGTCATAGGTTCGCCATCACTGGTCTATGGTGACCTCCAGCATCCAACTGCAAACCTACATTTGAAAATATCTCTGCTGAAGTGAAATCTGTTGGATCCATTTTATTAGGCAAAAGCAAGCCTAATAAAAATTCTTTGCAAAAATTTGCATCATTACCAGAGATAATGAGTTATCTTTGCATCATTACCAAAGCTCAGAAAAGAAGCCAACCTTTTAAATATTTAATTAAATCACCTGAACACTCAGGCTAAGCAGCTGCGGCTGCACATATGTTGAATTCCGGCATTACTAAAGGATTTCCCCAACAGTTAAACCCACTAATCAATTAGTTTCCACATCAGATGTGAGTCATCTAATTGCTAGAAATTGCCAGATCATGGAGGTTATATTTGTACCAAGAAAGAAAGGAGGGAAGAATATATTTTTCTGATGAAAACAGTTTTACTCTGGAAAGTCAGGAGGAGCGTAAGATGCCTTATAATAAGTACAGGAAAGGAAGGCAATATAATTAAAATCAGATAAAAACAATTTGAGCAAAATTGTGAACTGAAGCTCACGAATCACCCTGAAGCACTTTCTAGTGGTTACCAAGATTGCAGTGAAAATCAGGAAAGTAAAATACTCAAGGTTCATTTCTGCTTCTGATCCCAAACAGAAAATTCAAGAACTTTTCAATTAATTTTTAAACTCAAAAGGCAGCTTGGCTCTTTAGAAATATTAACTCTGTGTAGTTAAGCCTTGTAGATGGTTGCAGATAGTCCTTGGGTTACATCCATTTATTCGGGGACCATTCAAAGTTATGATGGTGTTAAACAAGGGGGGACTTCTTCTAACCCATCCTCAAAGATGCGGTTATTGCAGTGTTCCTGTAGTCATGTGGTTGTGATTTGGGTGCTGGGCAACCAGCTTGCATTTAGTGGTTAGAGTGCATTACTGTAGGCTATTTCTGCTCCTGCCGGCTGTCTGCAATTTGGCAGTTCGAATCTCACCAGGCTCAAGGTGGACTCATCCTGCCATCCTTCCAAGGTCAGTAAAATGAGGACCCAGATTGTTGGGGGCAATATGCTGACTCCGTAAACTTCTTAGAGAGGGCTGTAAAGCACTGTAAAGCAGTATATAAGTCTAAGTGCTATTGCTATAACGGTTGAAGCATACCACAGTCATAGGATTGCCATCTGCGACCTTTGCTTCTAAGACAAGTCAATGGGGAAGCATTAGAGGGTTTCAATTTATTCTTGCAAGTTTTTTTTCTTGCCACTTTTTCTCACAAGCACCCTCTGGGTGGCAGAGCTTGCCACTCAGCCTGGGGAGGAAAGCATTTTCAGGCGGCAGCGCTGCGATCCCCTTCCCAATTCCAAAAGGCTGAGTGGCGAGCTGGCAGGTGGGTGGAGGCTTCTTCAGCTCCACAGCTTCCTTGGGGCAGCAGCAGGACAAGGACCCTCCAACCCGAGGTGCGGCTGACCCCTGGGCAACTCACATACCTGCGTGGCGGTGGCAAACGATCACCTCCCCCCTCCCCTCCGCGAACATCTACGGCGCACTGTCACAATCGGCTGGCTCAGGCTAGAAGGAGGGAAATAAAAAATTAAAAAGCTCCCTCACTCTTAAAGGGGCTGCTGCCTCCTGAGGACGGGGGTGGCTCCCTGGAGATGGCTGATTGAGGGTCCTTCTCGGCAAAGAAGAGCATCGCGTTTCCGGTGGCGGGCAGCACTGGTTGCACGCCCTGTTTTGGGAATCGGGGAGGGGATCGTAGCGCTGCCGCCTGAAAACGCTTTCCTCCCTGGCTAAGTGGCGGGCTGGCAGGTGGGGGTGGGGGCTACATTCGGAATATACGACACACCCAGTTTTTGACCCTCTTTTGAGGAGTAAAAAGGTGCATCCTATACTCCGAAAAATACGGTATTTCTCTAGACAAAGCACAACTAAATACAGTAGAATATTTTGGATTCAATCAATTGCTCTAACACAGGGGTGTCAAACCCAAGGCCCGTGGGCTGGATGCATCCCGCGATGTCTGATCCGGCCCGTGGGGCATCCTGGAAAATGTAAGGGGCCGTGCTGCATCGCTTCAGTCCAGTATACCCAATGTGAAGAGGAAACATCGGGCCAGCGTGGCTTCGGCCCGGTCTACACAGTGCAAAGAGCAGTTTGGGGAGTAGTGTCAAGCTGGCCATGCCCACCCAATCGGCCACACCTACCTAGTCACCCCCATCCCCCGAGGTCAACCACAGCCCTGATGCAGTCCTCAATGAAATTGAGTTTGACACCCCTGCTCTAACAGGAAGGAGATTTTAATCTGAAATGTGTTTATTTTATTTTCTTCACAATGGGCATAAAACTATGTTAGAATATTCATGAACTGGGAGAACCTATGTTAACAAGGTCAGCCAATGAATAGGTATAGCAACTGAATCAGCCAATGGGAGTTAAACACTTCTGAGTCTGTGCAGAGAATCGAAACTGGAACTTAAGCTTAAGGCTGGGTGTGGCTCCAGGCTCCACTCTGTACTCTTCCACTCTGAACTCTGCTGAAATGAAACTAACTCTCCTGCTTGTGTTTACCTGTAACTGATTGAAGAAGAATTCTACTTGTGGTATTGTAAATATACATATTATTATGTTTATAAAGAAGTTATTGAATCCAGCTGAATCAGTCATCTGTGTGTGCTTCTGGTTTTGATTTTGCAACAAACTTTAATAAACTAGTTTCTTATTACTGGTAATTTAGATGTATTCACATGGTTCAATTTTCTTCGCATGTGCTGGTGCATCATTCCACCTTTCAAGGCAGTCTATCTTTTTAAATAAACGAATGATAAATCCAGCATTATCCCTTTCTCTAGCTTAACTCAGAGCATTCCAATAAAAGAGACTGTCCTTTGCAATCTGAAACTGCAAAAGGCAGAAAGACATACAGCATATGATTTTTCTGATTATATCCTGTCTTGTATAGAACTTATATACACATAACCTTCCTATTGCTACCTTGACTTATGACCGGTCAGTTAGCACAACTGGTGCTTTATGGCCTGTAAAGAGCTGCTGCCCACCATAAAATGACATGTTCCCCCTGGTCCCCTGATTGCCATCTGGATGTTTGACAACCTGCCCCCTCTTACGACCAGTTGCCAAGTGTCCTGCAGTTATGTAATCACCATTTGCAACATTTTCTGTTGGCTTTCCCAGAAAGTAAAGGATAAGTGAACAGGGAAGGTTGCAACTTAATAAAGAAGAATAATTTATTGCTCAGGGTTGAAATGAGGGGTCCTTGGTGCTCTCTGAGCTTGGTTGTTTTCTTGCAGATGATTCATTACGCAAACTAGGTAACAACATTGGGTGCTGGTGCTCATCAGTGCTCATCATCAGACTTACTGATGATGTTACCTACTTTGGTAATGAAATGTCTGCAAAAAAACAACCAAGCTCAGAGAGCACCAAGGACCACTCAGGTTGCAACCTGCCTGTTCGACCTCTCGTCTCTGGGGGCTGGTTGAAAGAAGAGAGCTGAACTCCTCTGGCTGGGTGCAGAAATGGAGCTCAGATAGTTCCTGCAGCCCGCCGGAGCAGTTTTTTTCTGTGTACAAAAGGGAGTTGAACTCTGGTGAGCTAGAGAAACGGAGCTCATTTGCTGAAGATCTGCCCTCCATTCCTGTAGCCTGCTAGAGTTGAATTCAGCTGGCAGCTCTTTAGCTCCATTCTCTCAACAACCCAGGAGATCACTTAACAGCCACAACTGAGAGTGCTAAATTTGCAGTCATTGAGTGAAACAGCTACCTGGGCACCTTGTTGAACAACTGCTTTGCTCAATCATTGAGACCGTCCCCTCTCATGTAAATCTATGCTTCTAAATCAATGTGCAAAAGGACAGTTTTAGTGGTATCAATTGGTAGAATACAGTGGCTCGGACAGATTCTCTAACCAGTGAAAATATGAACATTTCATTATTTAATGATGGGTTTTCATTTTAATGCTTTTCAAATTTTGTGAGTCACCCTGGGCACAAATTTTTTAATGCATAATCAGTACATTATGTCATGTCAAACTTAAAACATTTGTTTTAACCTTTCTCCTACAAATACTATTTAAAAAATCATACTGTCAAAAATGATACACCAAGATATTTTGCTGCTATGACTTGAAAAGCTCTGGAACTGCCAAAAAAGGTCATGGGATGGTGGAACAGACCATAAAAACAGCTGCATTTGCACAACCCAGCTTGGTTAATGTGCAGATTAGTATATTGTGGGAACCTAGTCCATTGTACATTGCAGTTCATGGTATTCTTCAAATTAAGAAATATGTTAATTAACCTATTTACTAAATAGGTTAATTTAGAAAAGACATCACTTACATAAAGTTGTATTGTCTAAAAGGCAAGTTTCTGGTTCCCCCCCCCTTTCTCAAATATAATATTATATAATAAACTGTTTGCTTCAACTATGGATAGTTTGCCCATATTTGCCTATCACTGAAAGATAAATTTGATTGCTACTTGTTTTGTTTGAACTGCTGTTATTTTACAGAATTATTCTTTGTTCAATAAAGTATCAAGAATTAATATACTGATTTACCTTATGTCAGCTGTAAAAGAAATTAATCCACCTCCACCTTCCAGATCAGCTATCAACTCTACCCTGTGCTGATTATATCAACAGATTCTTGCCTTAGTAGTGAACACAGCAAATCACAATGCAAAAAGCCAACACATAAACATTTCATCATGCAAATCTCTTGCATCTGATGCAAGTATGTGCATTGCAATATTTATGTCATGACAACATGATACATGTTTCATTGCTTGCCCTCCTTTACCGACCCTGATGGATGCCATGTCATGTCATACCCCCAGGCCAAATATGCTTCGAAGCCAGCCTGATACACTTAGGGATTATTTGGAACACAAAAGTCCATTTTGATTGGTGGAAAAGCTGTGGCTGGTGGAAGACTGGAGGAATGGCTGGAGGCAAAGTACCCAGTTGTCCACTTGTGTAAAAGTTGGGTCACAGATTTGATTGTACTTGCCCATCAGTCATGCTGAAAATTTCAAAGTGCCCATTGGCTTAAAATGATATCTTAATCCTTAAGAGGCAGAAAGCTCCATATACTATCAGAGGTGGGTTCCTGCTGGAGCTGCCCTGTGCGCAGCTCCGGTAGGAAGCGGCCGATTGCGCAATTTGCATGCGACCACTCCAGAGCCCTCTCTGCCGGTCCACCGCGCGCCATTTTTTTGGGGAATTTTTGGCCGATTTTGCTTCTGCACATGCGTGGAAGCAAAATCGCGCCAAAATCTCACGAGGGGACGCGCACATGTGAGAGATTTTGGTAAGATTTTGCTTCTGTGCATGCACGGAAGCAAAATTGCGTCAAAATCTCATGCGCGCACGCATCCCCTTGCGAGATTTTGGCACGATTTTGCTTCCGCGCATGTGCAGAAGCAAAATCGTGCAAGGGGGTGCATGCACGTACCGAGTGCGTGCACCCCTGAAGTGTGGAGATGCACGCACAGCGCACCGGCACCGGTAAGGGAGTAACCCGCTGCTGTATACTATAGATAAGTAACGTTATCTGGTTCTTATCCCAAAGATGTTTTTTCAAAAAGCAACTTGGACTTTCTTTGTTTTTGCTTGAAGATGTCTAGCTTCTCATCCCAAGAAGCTTCTTCAGTAAGAATTGAAGAAGCTTCTTGGATGAGAAGCGAAACGCCTTGAGGTAAAAACAAAGAAAGTCCAAGTTGCCTTCTGAAAAAGCACCTTTGGGATAACCATGACCTGGATGACTGAGAATCTCCACAGATATCTGGTTCTTCTAGGAACGTTGCATTCGATTCCTCCCCACCCACCGGCAATTCTAAATAACACTCTAGTGAACTGTGTTAGAGAGACTTGCTAGGAGCAAAAGGTTGCCTTAACATCCAACATGTTATGTACAAACAATTCAATATTTTCTGACTGATTTCTTAAGCAGGGGAGAAAACGTAGGTCTCAGGAACAATTCCGAGTTTCATCCATACCCCAGGGCCCAATGTAATAATCTGAATAAACCGAAGAGCCCTACTGACTTCCATAAGCATTATATCAAGTGAAAATAGAAAGTGCACTGCAGAGCTGGCTGCAATTCACACCAAAGCAGGTTTTGTTCCAGATAATGGTTAGATGAGTGCATGTCAGGAAACAATATCATTCTCATGGTGCTACTAAAGATGCTCCTTAATTAACCAAACACTTGATTTTTTTTTCCACAGTAGAATACAAGGCAATAATTTTTTGTTTTAATACTACAGCTATCTTCAACAGACTATGTCATATGTGGAAGTCAAACATAGTATATTTTGGTTATCATTCATAATTACTGTCCCCAATTATAAATAAATTTTCCCACTGGAATGTAAGGCATAAATTAACATTTCTATTGAAGGCAGACTCCCCTCCCCTGGTAAGGGCTATCACTTGCTATCTTAATAGGATGACAGCAATACGAGTCAGCTACATTGAGAATAATTTCATTGATTGTAAAAAAGATGAGCTGAGTTAGAGACGAGATATTTTATTTGGGTTATCTAGTTTTAGAAATGTAGTTATTGAATTTTGATATCGTTGAATTTTGATGTCATGTACCATATATACTTTTGTACGGTTGTTTCTGTACCTGTTTGTTCTGTTTTTCTTTTTTGAAAAGGCCTTCGGGCTATTCAATAAATGTATCTATCTATCATTCATAATTATCTTATAATTATAATTATTGCCCATGTAAAAACACATGCACCACCAAAATTAAAACAAGGATGTTCATAGAAAGGTAAAGCCCAAAAGGAAACATAATTGGCCAAAATAAAATAAGGAAAGAGATGTCAAAACACATTTACAAGCCCATATAAAAGCTTTTATCATTCTTGATAAGGAATGTGCCTGGATCATGCTTGGTACAGCATTTCTTTCCAATGTCTTGTTTACACAGTGCAGTGGTGGGTTCCTACCAGTGCGGTCCACTCTATAGCACCGATAGCGGCCCGCTGGTGATGTCACAGTACCGGTGCGGTTGGTTACCGGTGCCTGGGCGCCGCCATTTTTTTACAATTTTTTTTTACATTTTTTAAAATTTTCTTCTGTGCATGCCCAGAAGCTGAGCTTCCGGCACTGTGCATGTGCTGCCTTCCTACCCCACAGTGAGTCCAAGCAGGGGAGGATGGCTGAGAGAGCGGGTGAGACGCTGAAAGAATGGGCGACAGGACCTATCTCAGTTCCCCTCCCTTTAGCAGTCCGAGATGCCACGAACGCGCAGTGATTATCCTAGGCATTTTTGCATGTTTGAGGCTTCTCGAGCTGCTGAGGGGAGGGGGAACGGGCGGCAGGACCTATCTCAGTTCCCCTCCCTTCAGCAGTCTGAGAAGCCATGCCCACCCGGTCACATGGCTGGCAAGCCGCACCCACAAAATAAGCCACACCCACAGAGTGGTAGTAAAAAAATTAGGAACCCGCCCCTGACACAGTGCTATTCTTCCAAAAAAAAACTGGCAATACTCATAATTGCATCCCTACCATTTTCTTTATTCTGTAAGGGCTGCAGGTGGCAGAGAGGTGATAGCAATATTATCTGAGAGGTGGGACTGGATTTCTCCCCTGTTTTTCATTGGGGAGGGCTGAATATGTGGTAATTCAGAAGTCAGATATGGTTATTCCTCCGCACTTGAAAAAAATGTGTACTCTCCTCTTACAATCATTTGCTTCTTATAAGCACTATTGTCCACCACGTCAAGAAAACAAGAAAGACAAAGTTACTTCTGAGTAGTTTCCTTTATTGTTCCTCACGTATAGATAGAATCTGGCTAAATTAAAGCAACCATTTGCATAACTATAGATACGGTATACTCAGGAATTGCTAGGGAGGGAGCCATTTTTATCCTTTTCCTCCCACCATGCTTCACTGTCTTTTCACCCTCTGGAATGCAGCCCCTCCCTCCTGAGAATCCAGGATACATTCCACTACACAATTCAGCACCACTGTTGATCTGTTTATCTACCTCAGTTTATAGTCAGACCGGGGTGTATGGGGTGCTCAGGGAGGGGTAGCACCTCTGGTGTAGGGGCATGTCATGTCCTTTTAAGGCAGCTCATTCTAGGGCAGCTCGTTCACCTTTGGTCCTCACCTTTCACTCAGCTCTCACCTGTGGCTCCTAGCAGCTGTAGCATGCGCAGCGGCCACACCCCGGGCAACAGCTTTGACAGGCTGGCCAAACCAGTTGAGAGTAGCCATTGGGTCATTTACCTTCAGTGAGATAGGGATTTGTCTATCCCAAGCATGTGATATCAGATTCTGGTGGACTGAGCAGATGAAATCTACTAGAATAGGACAATGGTCATGAAGGCGGTCTCTGCAAGCAATGTGGTACGCTAAGAGCATGGCAAGACACGAAAGATGCCCTGGTCAACCACTGCGCCCAGCCCATCTCCAATTGTCTCAACTCTTGTCCTGCTACTGGAGCAAGATGGAATCTGGGAAGAGAGAGTGAGGCTGACTATGCGCACCTCTCCCTCACTTTAATCCAATTCACGCGCAAGTCTTGACATCCCCCCGATTTGATAGCTGTCAAAGTCCTCTTCGAACACGATGGATGAACATCATCATAGTCAGACTTCCTTAGCTTATTGGATATTATTATTTCTTCTAGTAAGTGTGAACTTATTAACCAGAATTAGATGACCAAGGATTTCCAAAACAAACACAAATTATTAAAAGTAACAGAAGTGAAGACAAATAACTTCATATCATTCATAAGCTTTTCTTAGCTTTCTTTATGTTGTCAGAACTTTAGATTCTTTATGCTAGAGTTTTGTTTGGTTTCTTTACAATGTTACTATAATCATACTGCTTCATTTCTCTGTCACTCAAGCTTTCTCTCAATCTTTTTCTTCTAAGATTAGATCAGCTCTCCTAAAACTCTAGGGAATGAACTTCTTTTTCTGTCGTAGTCTTTCTGAAGACTTGTCAAACTTCTTTAAAATCAAAACTCCATTGTTCACTCTCCGTGAGCAGAAAATTTTTATATTTCTCTTCTAAACATTTTAAGAGAGACTCTTCACTTCTCTACTTGATTATCCAATGCTGATTGACTTTCTGGGCCTGTCAGTAAAAGGGATTAAGCCTTCCTCATCTGTAATGGCTCAACTGTATTCTATTCTTTTAGCAAGTATTTAACATGTATTACCAAGACTTAACTTGGTTCAGAAGAAGTTCCAATTGCCCAATTGGAAATATGCCCAGCTAGGTTTTGAGTGAGGTGCTAGTCTAGACTTCGGCATAGGGGTAGGGATGTGGTGATTGTTATTTGGGAATCCCTTACAGCTTTCAGGGGCCCTGCCCCACAGATCACTGGATATGAGACTCTGTTCATTCTAGAGCTCTAGGGATCAATTGGGATTGTTGCTGTTGTACAGATTTCTCCCTCAGAAACACCCCCCATATCATAAATAACATTAACAAGTGTGTCACGATGTGAATAATTGCCAGTTGTGCCTCTCTACTGTTTCTAAGGTTTATTGTATTTATATTCAAGCAGACATGTGATATGTTTTACTACGCATGCGTGCATTCCAGGAGTTTTGTCAACTCCCACTTTCCCTTTTCTTCTTCGATGCCTGCCGAAGGCAGACGTGAATCCATTAGCTGAGAAAATGTAGTTTATTAAGGGTTTATTTTTGTTACTTTTGTACTGAAATAAATATTTTGTTAATTAGATTTGAATCTCGGTTTTATTTTCTAAATACGAATGACTTCGAGGAAGCAAGATCCAAAAGATCGCCTCTTGGTAGGAAAATTCCTACCTGACAAAGTGACAGTGTGATATTAATAATTCAGCATAAAGCTAGTTAATCATTACTCAAAGATCCAAAGGCTATTATGGTGGAAATGGAGTAATCCTGGAATCTTGAGAGACAAATAAGAAAAGACACAGTGGAAAACGGAAAAGAAGAGCAATCTGAAATACGATATGTATCTTACCCATTTTCTGCTTAAGGGAATGGAAGGCCATCCAAGAGAAAAAGTTAGTATGGCTTTGTGGTCATGGTTGACTGCACTTCATCATCAGAGGCCACAAAGGATGACAGACCTGACTATTATGAGCATAACATGGTACTAAAAACCCCAATCACTGAAGAAAAGGGTGTAAAAAGTAAATAGGATCAAGAACAGATTCCAGCACATACCTGCTGCAGGTGGAAATTCCATTCATTGGAGTAGTTGATTTTCAAGGCGTGTAATTCTATAGGCAGATTCTGTGTAAGACTAACACATGCCACATGACAGAATTTCTATATTAAATATGACTGTATTTTCTAGCTTGTAAGCTGGAATAAGCCTTCTTACTGTTATCTTCCATTTCAAAATGTTGTTTTTGCAGTGCATTTATTATGCAATTTACTTTTTAGCTGGGATATAGACTATCAGGAGAATGGATGTTTTTGATTGATACATTATTATCTATACTGTCAGAGTACAATGACAAGATTCTGAATGGTAGACCAGATTAAATGGACTTGCCATGACTTTAAACTAACAGAAAAAGATCCTGTTGTTATTGCAATTCCTATCCTTTATTGCTACAGCAGATGTTTTATCTTTTGGTTTTGCTGCAGACATGTCAGCTGCATGCACAATTATTGATTTCAAACTCCTGGAAGAACCACAGGAACCTTCTGGTCAAAAGTATATAATAGATGCATACTGCTGATGTTATTTCCCCCCCCCCCCTTATTTGTGTTCATGAAAAATATTAAAGGAAATATTGTTATGTTTTAGATCTGATGTGTTCCATCTGAGCTAGCCATTCAAATAAATTCCACAAAAGCTTCTTGTTCATGTTCATACTTCTTATTCGTGTTTAAGCATTCCCCAAAATGTGTGTTATTATTCAGAAGCACATCCCAAATGCATGATGGGAAGATTCAACAAAAATGATTGCCATAGTGGAATTCTTAAAATGGCTACTATTCTGGGCACAGTTGATCCCAAACAGGAATGTTCTTATTATCTCCAAGTAGGATCCACAGATGACTTCTGTCTCCTGGACAGTGGGGTAAACTTACAAATAAAGCAATGAGCGATCCATTGTTGTTACTTTCTAAGAACTCTAGGAAAGCTGGGGGCTAAGATATATTTTTGTAAAATAACATAGTGTTTGGCTTTGAACGCCATCAAATCTGACTCCAGCCAGAACATAGAAAAACTCAAAGAAGTAGTGCAAGTGTTCTGACCTAGGAGTTCCCAAACCACGAAGCAAACTCCTTGTGCCGATAAAAACCCCTTTTTTATTCAGTTACTGTGAATTTCTCACATTCACCTCCAACAAAATCTTTCAAGAGAGCATTTACAGTCACAGACCTTATCTGGCTTGGAGAGCTGCCAGGCCGATATCTTCAAAACTTGGCAAGGATTTTCTGAGAGTCATGAACCAATTAAGCGAACTAATTGTCTCCTGCAAACTCCCTTCCCCATTCGCTCCTCTTTTATTTCCTATGGGAGGGACCATTCATTGTCCACCTGTGGCCTTACTCCCAAGTCGACCCTTGTTCCTCAGCTGTTCCCTTCATCTGGCAACTCTGCGCATGCACACACTGGGAACAGGCTCCAACTGTTCGTCTGCCTCACTATTGTCTGACTCCAAAGGCAACTAATAACTGTCAGACTGCCCTGGCCCCATCTCTGCCTCCGACAGAGAGCCTTCCCCAGACTCCAGGACTGGCCCATGTTCCTCCCCAACCTCCTCACTGTCCGAATCTGACAGGCCACAACAGCAAGTTTGAAAGATGTGGAGAGACCCATAGAACTGCCAAGTGTTGGACTCAACTGAATGGATATTATTCATGAGCCCCGGTGGTGCAGTGGTTAGACTGCAGTACAGTACGCTACTTCTGCTGACTGCCGGTTGCCTGCAATTTGGCAGTTCAAATCTCACCAGGCTCAAGGTGGACTCAGCCTTCCATCCTTCCAAAGCCGGTAAAATGAGGACCCAGACTGTTGGTGGCAATATGCTGATTCTGTAAACCACTTAGAGAGGGCTGTAAACTCTGTGAAGTGGTATATAAGTCTAAGTGCTATTGCTATTGCTATCATCATCATCATCATTGCTTTGAAGTTAAAATCAGATGAGGCATTATGGCCACCGAAAGACAGGACTACAGACACTTTGGTGCCCATGGACACCATATTGAAATCCTACTGTTAGAATTCTGCATGGGGACGGAGAGAAAAAGATTGGTTCTGTATAGATCATAATATTAAGATAGAATGAATTTTTGAAATTGTTGCTGTTTGGCCTGTTTTACTCAGAGTTGTCTCCATGACAACCTTAGAGGCCATATGCCCCTTACCAGAGCATTAATAAGGACCATATGTTTGCTCCCAGAGCAGTCTATATATTTTGTAAAGAGAGGCATCCAGAATATTTGGAGACAAATGAGATGCATTTGAAAATTTTGGAAACCTTAACAGTAAAGATGGTGGTGACTTCCAGGTACAAAGGCTTCTTGAATATATGTCTGCTTCCATCTATTGCATACATCTATCATAAAAACTATATTTTGAAATATTTTCCCAAGAGCTCTATTCTTGTGCCCCAGTTTTTAAAAGCTTATATTCCACATTTGGTGAGTAGCATTTTTTTTTAAAGGAGTTTCTTGAACTCCAGCCAGAAAACTAGTTATTTGAGAGTATTTTGATCCAAAGGGATTTGGTGACATAGATATTGCAATGCCCTTTCTTGAATACAGTGATCCCAATATCAGGCTTTGAGGCAGAAATATATGAAATTTCCAGAAAAATGAAGTTAACTCAGCTGCTCAAGATGAGGGACTGCTGATAAGAACACAAGTACCACACAGATTAAATGAACGGTAAGTTCTTAGGTAACAAAATCTTTCCATTTTCCAGAATGCTGTGCTTGGAATAATGAACAGATTAACTCTGATTTGAAGATAGACTTGCTGGTCACTTGCTCTCCTCACTCTCCAATAGCAATGCTATGCAAATGACAACTCTTTTTTTTTTGCTTCTCCCAAGAACTCCAGAAGAATAAAAGGAAAACAGATCTTTGCCAAGATCCGCAAATTGGAATGAATTCAAGCCCACTAGTGTCATGCCAGGGAAATGAAACTTCAGTCTAAATTAGTTCCCTTTGCCATGAGATCCGGGGTTCATCTGAATGCAAAAAAGCCGGAGCAGAGAGCAGAGATGGTACAAAGTACAATCCTAATATGTGTACAAGTGTTGCTTTACTTTTAAATGGTGACTTAAACCACAGGAGATTTAACCTAAAGCTTGGAGCTTAGGGGCATGTTCTTCCTGTAAAACATACCGTATTTTTTGGAGTATAAGACGCACCTTTTTCCTCCCTAAAAGTGGCTTTTTCCAGCTCTAACTAGGTGCTAACGATCTTCCCAGCTCTTACCTTGCAGGCTTTTTCATTGTTACTCTCTCAGAAGACTGTTTTTCCAGCCCTAAGTCTTTGCAGGGTTTTTTTCATTGCTCTACTTGCTCTGAATAAGTTTTTTTCTAGCCCTAACCAGGTGCTAACGATCTTCCCAGCTCTTACTGGCTTGCAGGCTCTTTCATTGTTACTCTCTCAGAAGAAGGTTTTTTTAAGTCCTAACCAGGGGATAAAATAATGTGCTGAAGCTGACCAGACTAAAGACGCTAGCCAGATGAATACCTGGTGGGCAGATTTTTTCCCCCTATTTTCCTCCCCAAAAACTAAGGTGTGTCTTATACTCCGAAAAATACGGTAATTGTTTCTAATGTTCACTCCTGCGTTAAGAGTTCAAGGGGCACTTCCAATATACAGGACTTTGGTGTGAGTACCTGAAAGGCACTCATTATTTTTGTTTTTGTGTAACCTGCCAAGAATCACAGGTATCTGCTGATGGCCAACTGGAATCTGAACAGAAATCTGAGATGCTCATCACAAAAAAGCAGCGAGTACAGGTAATCCTCAACTTAGAACAGTTCATTTCGTGACCGAAGTTACAACGGCACTGAAAAAAAGTGACATGACCATTTTTCACACTTATAACCATTGTAGCATCTTCATGGTCACACAATCAAAATTTATCCGCTTGGCAACTGACTCATATTTATAACGGTTGCAGTGTCCCAGGGTCATGTGATCACTTTTTGCGACGTTCTGACAAGCAAAGTCAATGGGGAAGCTATTAAAGTTTGTTGCAAAATCAAAACCAGAAGCACACACAGATGACTGATTCAGCTGGATTCAATAACTTCTTTATAAACATAATAATATATGAATTCACAATACCATTAGCAGAGTTCTTCTTCCATGTAGCAACACTTAAAAGTAAAACACAAGCAGTTCAGAGAGGACAAGAGAGCAGAGAGTGGAGACTGGAGCCACATCCAACCTTAAACTTAAGTTCCAGTTTCGATTCTCTGCACAGACTCAGAAGTGGTTAGCTCCCATTGGCTGACTTAGTTGTTATGCCTATTCATTGGCTGACATTGTTAACATGGCTCTCCCAGTTCATGAATATCTTAACAGGAGCCAGGTTCACTTAACCACATTATTAACTCAACAACCACAGTGATTCACTTAACGAAATGGGGCAAAGCTCACTTAACAAATGTCTCTCTTAGCAACAGAAATGTTGGGCTCAATGGTGGTCATAAGTCAATGACTACCTGTATACATTTTCTGGTCATGGGAGCATCATGTGATAAAGCCAGAGGAGCAAACAACAGAATTTATTCAAGAGTGGAGCAACTTCACTCTGTTTGTTCCAACAGATTCCTCAGTGACTTCTCTAGTACTGTGTTAAATGAAACTGAAAGGTGCTATAAGATACCCCTGCACATTAAGTTAAAACTAGACGGATTAGACTGGAAAATACCTACCAGGGATTTACTTATTTATGTGAAATTAAGTATGTAGAAAATCTGCATACTCTCTTCTTTATTTGCTTTTATCGTAACAAGGAAATGAAACTCAATAAAATTGATTGTATATCATTCCTTCAGGTTGTATACTTGTGGTTGGCTCTGCAATTCTTATCTGTTCCTATGTCAACAATCAAAAGTATACTGGCGCATCATTCTCTTAGGTTAAAATGCCAATTTTAAGTCCATTTTACTATAGTGGTATATACAGAAAAAGAAGAGGAGAAGAAGAAGGGAGGAAAAAATGTCTTCAAGGAGGAAAAATTGGCAGGTAGTATTCCCAAATAAATCTCAGCCCAAAAACCAAAGCTAAGCCAAGTCAAGCCAAGCCAAGCCAAACTCTTGATAATAATTTTGGTAGCACATCCAAATAAAGAATGAGACATGTGAATCTTTAAACTATCAATTTTTCCAAATTAGTGGCATTCAGGGGTGGCTGTAGAGCAGTAACAATGGAAGCCATCATTTTTCTGACAATATATCTGGTTCCTTGGCAGCATTTCATTCCTCTTGCTATTTTTGTACAACGGCTATGTATGACAAGTTAGTAACTGAAATAGGTTTGAGTATAAATAAACGAGCAGCTAATAGATGTGAATTGAGCCAGTTTGGCATAATGGTTAGGGCATCTGACTAGAAACCAGAAGACCATGAGTTCTAGTACCTGTCTTGGGCACAAAGCCAACTGGCTGACTTTGAGTTGGTCATTCTCTCTCTCAGCCTTAGGAAGGAGGCAATGGCAAACTACTTCTGAAATCTTGCCAAGAAAATTGCAGGGACTTATTCAGGCAGGATAAGTTAATATTGACTGAAAGGTGCTCAAACCTTCCTCCCTCCCTTCCTTCCTAATTTTAATTCCATTCAAAACAGTGGGCATTTACCTTTAAATTCAGTTGAAGCTACACTAAGAGTTAGTTATCCAGGAAAAAACTGTGCACATACCGGTACATTGTTTTAGAGAGCTTGCCCTTATGGCTAGTGATTGTGAGTTTCTACTGAGTTTGATTTTGTTTTCGTTTTTTAAAAAATAAGTGAAATCTTGGGAAAAGAAATATTCCATTTCCATAATGTTCATAAAGCACCACACTAGATTCATTTGGATTAAAAACTTATTAGTGTTGTAAATTGTATTGTATATCAAATGAACGAAAGGGGTTTTGTGTGTGTGTGTGTCAGGGGCAGGTTCCTAATTTTTTTACTACCACTCTGTGGGCGTGGATTATTTTGTGGGTGTGGCTTGCCAGCCATGTGACTGGGTGGGCGTGGGCCTCGGGAGCTTGGCAGCGGCCAGAGAAGCGGGGGGGCATTGCCCACCCGCAACACAGCTCCCCGCAGCGGGAGCAGCAAGACCGCGGCAGCGGTTCTTCTAGGAGGCTCCGTCCGGCCTGAATGCTTCTCCCATTCGATGATCCTAGGCTCCTGCTGCCCGTTCCCCCTCCCCTCAGCAGCTCGAGAAGCCTCAAATGTGCGAAAATGCCTGGGATCATCTCCGTGCGTTCGTGGCTTCACGGACTGCTGAAGGGAGGGGAATGGAGATAGCTCCTGCCGCCCGTTTTTTCAGTGTCTCACGTGCTCCCTCAGCCATCCTCCCCTGCTTGGACTCACTGTGGGGTAGGAAGGCAGCACATGCGCAGTGCCGGTAGCTCGGCTTCTGGGCATGCGCAGAAGAAAATTAAAAAAAAAAGTTTAAAATTTTTTTTAAAAAAAATGGCGGCGCCCAGGCACCGGCAACTGACCGCAGAGGTACTGTGACGTCACCAGCGGGCCGCTACTGGTGCTATAGAGTGGACCGCACTGGTAGGAACCCACCACTGGTGTGTGTGTGCTCTGGAGCCTAGAAGCTAAAAGCATAATGAAAACATAGACAAAAGAGAGTTATCTAAGTCACTAACAAAGCCTTACTGGCTGCTTGGGTTTTAGAAGCTCATTACATCTTGCTCTAGCAAGCTTTGAGAGTTGTAACTTTTTTTCCCTCCAAGGTTTGTATTTGCCCAATGGACTCAGGGATTTTTCAAAATTCATCTTTTGGGAGAGATTTGTTCCTTTGCTTAATTTTCTGTGAGTGGCAATTATTACTTGGGATTTGAACAAAGAATTAAGTCAAGCTAACACAGCAAACATAATCACTTTTGTGACTTAACTTTTTTATTCCAAGCTGTAGCAGAATATTAAAGCAAAGAATCTTCTGTTCACATTTTTTTCAACAGTATTTTTTTATTTAAAAAATGTACACATCAGCCACTCATAATAGCTCTAAGCAACTTCCAAAAACACAGTAGCTCATAAAATTATCCGCTACAACGTCCTACCTGTCAATGACTACTTCAGCTTCAACCACAACAATACACGAGCACATAACAGATACAAACTCAAAGTGAACCGCTCCAAACTTGACTGTAGAAAATATGACTTTAGCAACAGAGTGGTAAATGCCTGGAACTCACTACCTGACTCTGTGGTTTCGTCACCAAACCCCCAAAACTTTACCCTTAGACTGTCCAACGTTGACTTCACCCGATTCCTAAGAGGTCAGTAAGGGACGTGCATAAGTGCACCAGTGTGCCTACCGTCCCTGTCCTAATGTTCCCTCTTATCAGTACCCATCTTATGTATATAAACAATGTTATATCTATGTATATTACCAACATGTACTTGACAAAAATAAATAAAATAAACAAAAAACAAAAAACAAAAAAAAAACAGTAAAGACATTCAAATTTAAGGTTTAGCTTGCCAAAAAAATGGACATCAGCTAATAGATGTTAAAAGTGGGTTCTTAAACAAGGACCACCTCACCCCACCTTGATTGAGGAGCTTCCAGCAAACTGGTTGTTCCAAATTGATTTATTCATAACTCCTATTTAAGACTTTTTACAAAGAAGAAGGTAGCTGAGGTTCAAATCATGCATGGCAGGGAAGAAATGGACAAAGATATTTTTTCTCTCTTTCTTTCTCCAAACTGCAGGAGCTGAGGACATTAAATAAAGCTGTTTGGAAGATTTGAACTAGACAAAAGAAAGCATTTATTCAACAATGTGCATAATTAATCTGCAGAATTTGTTCCACAAGGTATGCAAATGGACACTAATGTGTGTGGTGCACAAGAGTATAAAAATAACCTTGAAGAAGGAATGCAAGGATGGGTATATTAACATCAGCTTAGTCCTGAAAGAAGGAGTGGGTGAGGAAGACTCACCACAATCCTCTTTGGTGTAAGAAATTTATTAAGAATTTACATCAGATCTTATTTAGTGGCGATAAGGGCGGCAAAACGATCCCATTTTTCCGCTCTTATTGCGTCCGCAGATTCTCACCCAGCCGCCTTGTTTAGGGTGACTCGCTCCCTCCTTGCCAAAGGGGGGAGCGAGGAACACTTGCAAGGTAGAGCTGAGGAATTCTCAGAGTTTCTGTCGGATAAAGTCGCTCAGATCCGGTTGAACCTGGACTCTGGCTGGGCAGAGTCCATGGAGTTGCCAGGGGCAAGTCTCAGTCCATCGTTGTGGGAAGAGTTTGGGCCTGTTTCTCCCGAGGATGTGGACAGAGCCGTGGGGGCGATGGGTGCCTCCACCTGTTTATTGGACCCGTGCCCCTCCTGGCTGGTTTTGGCCAGCAGGGAGGTGACACGTGGCTGGATCCGGGCGGTGGTCATCGCTTCTTTGGGGGAGGGATCCGTACCGCAGTCGTTAAAAGCTGCGGTGGTGAGACCCCTCCTGAAGAAGCCTTCCCTGGATCCAGCTGATTTGAAGAACTATCGTCCTGTCTCCAACTTACCTTTTTTAGGGAAAGTTGTGGAGAAGGTGGTGGCTACTCAGCTTCTACGACTTTTGGATGAAACAGATCATCTAGATGCCTATCAGTCGGATTTCAGGCGCAGCTACAGTACAGAAACTGCCTTGGTCGCTCTGATGGATGATCTCTGGCGGGCCCGGGACGGGGGAAGTTCCTCCATCCTGGTGCTACTTGACCTCTCAGCGGCTTTCGATACCATCGACCATGGTATCTTTCTGCATCGTCTCAGCGAGTTGGGAGTGGGAGGCACCGTTTTACGGTGGTTCTCCTCGTATCTCGCCGATAGGATGCAGTCGGTGTTAGCAGGAGGGCAGAGATCGTCCCCTAGACCCCTTTTATGCGGGGTGCCTCAGGGGTCGGTTCTCTCGCCCATCCTGTTTAACATTTACATGAAACCGCTGGGAGAGATCATCCGCAGACATGGGGTGTGTTTCCACCAGTACGCTGATGACACCCAGCTGTACATCACCACCCCGTCTGATTTCAGTGTGGCAGTTGATGTAATGTGCCGGTGCCTGAACGACGTTAGGATCTGGATGGGGAGGAACAGACTCAGACTCAACCCTGACAAGACTGAGTGGCTTTGGATATTGCCTCCTAAGGACTATGTCAACTGTCCCTCCTTGGATCTCGAGGGAGCGAAACTGACTCCCTCGGACCGGGTCCGCAACTTGGGGGTCCTCCTAGATCCACAGCTGAAATTGGACCATCATCTTACGGCTATGGCTAGGGGGGCCTTTGCACAGGTTCGCCTGGTGCACCAGTTGCGGCCATGGTCAAACAAGTGGCAACTACCAATCTCAATCAACAAATGCTCAGTTTTACACATTGGCAAAAATAATCAAAACACAAAATACAAACTTGATGATCATAACCTTGATGATGATCCTCACTCAGTAAAGGACCTTGGAATACTCATCTCAAATGATCTAAGTGTCAGAGTCCACTGCAACAACATAGCTGTTGTTATGCCATAGGAGGCTCTACTCACGGTCACTCATGCCCTTGTCACCTCCCGCCTGGACTACTGCAACGCGCTCTACATGGGGCTACCCTTGAAGAGTATCCGGAGACTTCAGTTGGTGCAAAATGCGGCTGCGCGTGCTGTGGTGGGTGTGCCTAGGTACACCGACGTGACACCTATACTCCGCCAGCTGCATTGGTTGCCCATCGGTCTCCGGGTCCAATTCAAGGTGTTGATCATCATCTTTAAAGCCCTTCATGGCTTAGAACCAGGTTATCTCCGGGACTGCATTCTGCCTCATACTTCCCTCCGACCGGTTAGGGCCCACAGAGTTGGCCTCCTCCGGGGCCCGTCGGCCAAGCAATGCCGGCTGGCGGGCCCTAAGGGGAGGGCCTTCTCTGTGGCGGGCCCGGCGCTCTGGAACCAACTGCCTCCAGAGACCCGAACTATCCCCACCCTGCTGGCCTTCCGAAAAGCCGTTAAGACATGGCTCTTCCTGCAGGCTGGGGGTGGAGCCTAATCCATCTGTGCTCTCCCCTGGGTATGTCTGATTGTTGGATGGTTTTTTAATATGAATTTTTAATTTTTATATTTGTTTTTAATCTAACGTTTATTATTGGTGATTCTTGTATCTTTTTCTGTTGTACGCCGCCCTGAGTCCTTCGGGAGTTGGGCGGCATATAAGAAAACCGTAATAAATAAATAAAGAAAGAAAGAAAGAAAAGGAACAAACAAACCTGACAGACATTCAAGATTTTGTTATTATACCCTGAAAGAATAAAATGGAGTTCCAGTAGTCTTTATACAGTTCTACAGTTGTACTTCATATGGTTCTACAGAGGAATTATTGAGTCTGTCATTTGTTCTTCTATAACTATCTGGTTTGGTACAGCAACCAAAAAGGTTGTGTACACTACAGACTGCAACAGATAGTTAGGGCTGCAGAAAAAACAACTGCAACCAGCCTGCCTTCCATCGAGGCCCTGTATACTGCATGAGGTAGAAAGAGGGTTGAGAAAATATCTACAGACCCGTCACATCTTGGACATACACAGTGTCAACTCCTCTCCTCAGGATGCTGCTATAGAGCCTTGCATGCCAAAACAAATAGGCACAAAGACATTTTTTTCCTCATGCCATCACACTGCTAAACACCTAATTCCCACAGCCCTTTCTTATGCCTAAGGATATTTGCCATGTAGTAGAGCTGCATTACTATTATCCTTCTCATCTTTACTACTACCTTCTCCTACTGGTATCTTATTATTATATTACCTTGTTGTTTGCTTCTAATGTTCTTTGTATGTTTGTATGACACTGATTATATTAATTTGTTGTTTGTATGTACACTGAGAGCTTTTGCACCGGAGAAATTCCTTGTGTGTCCAATCACACTTGGCCAATAAAGTACTCCATGACTCTACTCTATTTATAGAATCAGACATGTCAAGGGCTATTGGCCTTGAAGATTCAGTGCTATCTTCTGGTTGGAAATAACAGGTTTCCAAATACTAATTGCAGAGTCACAATAGTGTGAGAAAGGTATGTTTCTGTGGAATCCTCTGAGCTTGGTATATTTCTCTTTTGTGCTCCTGAGTGCCAGGGGAATCTGGTCAGACAGTGTGAGAAATGAAATGCTAAGACAAGTTTTGGGTTGATTGAGCAGAACAATTCTCAAGATTCACAATAGACTCATTCTATTTCTTGTTAATGTTAACACATAAAGTGTTAGAACAACAACACTAAACAGCAGTAGGATTTATGGTTTCACTGAATACTGACTGCACACATCATGTTGTGCAATGGTTTGCTTTAACAACCGTTTGTTAAATAAACCCAAATAGCTGGCTTCATTCAATACATCTTGATGACTGTTATCATAAATGATTTGCTATTAGTAAATCAACCACGGATTCACTCAAAACAGTAATACAAAATCCATTATGGGTTAGTGGTGATCAGTGGTTCTCAACCTTTTCTTCAGTATGAATCCCCTTTAAATACATTTTGTGGCCAAGGACCATGGCCATGGACTCCCAAAGCTTAACTCAACATTTCAATCATAACATTTCTTCAAGCTTTTGCAGACCGCCTGTGACAACACTGCAGCCTCCCAGGGGTCCACGGACCACAGGTTGAGACCACTGGATTAGATGATGAGGATGGTGATCATATCCCCCTTTAATTCTGTGCAACTCAAGATGGCATACATAACACGTCTCTTTTCCCCACAACAACCCTGAGAAGTGGATTGGACTGAGAAAATGACAGGCTCAAAGTCACCCAGACAGCTTTTATGCCTAAGGAAGGGTTCAAACTCGGGGTTTCTTGTGAAGACTTTGACAATATTCAAAGCTGCTCAAAGTTATTTAATTAAGTAAACTACAAATTATTAGAAATGAAAGAACTTCTAGTTAAATCGTGACTGGATGGTAACCATTTCTTCAATTATTCAACTTATGAAATAGGCACAACAGTATAAAACTGGACTAGATTTATTATTAAAATAATAAGAAATCAAATTGGCTTTATCGTCATGCAGTTTATGGAAATCTGTCCTTAGAACTGGTCAGGAAGCTACATTCATTCTCTAAATGTAACAGCTAGGCCAGAGGTGGGATTCAGCAGGTTCTGACCAGTTCTGGAGAACCGGTAGCGGAAATTTTGAGTAGTTCGGAGAACCGGTAAATATCACCTCTGACTGGCCCCGCCCCCATCTATTCCCTGCCTCCCGAGTCCCAGCTGATCGGGAAGAAATGGGGATTTTGCAGTAACCTTCCCCTGGAGTGGGGAGGGAATGAAGATTTTACAGTATCCTTCCCGTGCCACGCCCATCAAGCCACACCCACAGAACCGGTAGTAAAAAAATTGAACCCCACCACTGAGCTAGGCTCCTGGCAATGGTGGTATCATAGGTGTGGTGTGTGTGTGTGTGTGTGTGTGTGTGTGTGTGTGTGTGTGTGTGTGTGTGTGTGAGAGAGAGAGAGAGAGAGAGAGAGAGAGAGAGAGAGAGAGAGAGAGAGAGAGAGAGAGAGAGAGAGAGAGAGAGAGAGAGAACATGTGCTTTACAGTGCATGACACAAACACCGTCATATTTGATCCTGTCTCATTTTACATCTATGCTAAAATGGCTTCAGTCTGCTATTAAGTCAGAATCAAGGAATTGGAGTACTGTATAACTTAAGACTAGAATAACTTGATGTATCTTGTGTTTTGTCATCTGCTGGTGACACAGCAACAAGCCTTCTCCATAGTGGCAACTAACCGGTATAAAATAATTCATTCTATGGTACCCCAGTCCCAAGGCTTATGTCTTTTAAGTATCATTTAAAACCTGCTTCTTCTGTTAGCCTTCCCCAAGTACTGCCTCCCTGTAACATTTGTCTTTCAATAGACTGCTTCTCCCCCCCCCCCTTTTGATGGTTTCTATTCTGAGATGTTTTACAGTGTTGTCAAGCCACTTTGGGATTTTCTGTCATAAGAAGTGGTAAAGAAATGTTTTAAATGCACGAATAAATATAACCCATGAGCTATCTGGAGACCAAGTGCATCATCCTTCTTGTGAGGAGGAGATACCGTAGCAGCAGACAGTGGAAAGAGACACTTCCTTCATTGCTAATATAGTACTAGTTAAGCTTAAGGGTCCTCCCTTCTTACAAGGGTTTCCTCGCTTCTGGCAAGTGTGGGGTATCATCTAGAGAGGGGAGGATGTCTTCAATTTACATTCTTCAACAGCTATGGATTATCTTATTCGTTCATTCATTCATTCATTCAATTAGGGGACTGGAGGCTAAAACATATGAAGAACGGTTGCAGGGACTGGGTATGTCTAGTTCAGGGGTAGGCAAAGTTGGCTCTTCTATGACTCATGGACTTCAACTCCCAGAATTCCTAAGCTAGCATGATTGGCTCAGAAATTCTGGGAGTTGAAGTCCATGAGTCATAGAAGAGCCAACTTTGCCTACCCCTGGTCTAGTTTAATGAAAAGAAGGACTAGGGGAGACATGATAGCAGTGTTCCAATATCTCAGGGGTTGCCACAAAGAAGAGGGAGTCAAACTATTCTCCAAAGCACCTGAGGGCAGGACAAGAAGCAATGGGTGGAAACTAAACAAGGAGAGAAGCAACTTAGAACTAAGGAGAAATTTCCTGACAGTGAGAACAATTAATCAGTGGAACAGCTTGCCTCCAGAAGTTGTGAATGCTCCAACACTGGACGTTTTTAAGAAGTTTTTAGGAAAACCATTTGTCTGAAGTGATGTAGGGTTTCCTGCCTAAGCAGGGGGTTGGACTGGAAGACCTCCAAGGTCCCTTCCAACTCTGTTATTCTATTCTATTCTATTCTATTCTATTCTATTCTATTCTATTCTATTCTATTCTATTCTATTCTATTCTATTCTATTCTATTCTTTCATTCATTTATTCATTCAATTTATTGGCTGTCTGTCTTACTTACAGGATAACTCTGGGCTGCTTAGTCCAGTAGTAATTTAGTAATTACTGCTAAACCCTTTTTGTCTATAACATTTAAAAGGACAAAATGGTGAATTGTAGGGCAACAATTTTTGAACCAAATACTTCAAATGGATTACCTTACACAATGTGTCCATAATCCAGAACCTAAAGTTTGATCCCTGTGGAATTAAAATTTGGCAAATTTTATAAAACATTTAATGACATAAGTATTACTATAAAACATGTTATGACATAATACAAAATGTCATAGAACATTTCCTGTGGTCAACTCTTGATCTTTGACTGCACTATACTGTTCAACATGGGCTATTTTCAAGGCAGATACTTCTCTGAATAACTCTTTTAATTTTTAAGAACTTTTTTTATGACATTAGCAACTCCGCCATCGCTGAAGGCATTGATGGTTGTGTTATGGCAGTGTTTCCCAAACTTTTGACATATGTGTACCCCTTCTATAATTTTCGTAACGCTGAGTACCCCTCATAAAAACATATGCTTTAATAAAAATCAAAATATATTTATTTTTTCTTTTTTTGGTACATACGCAAAATAAAAATTGTATTTTATAAAAATAATCAAAATCAGTGGAACTTACTAAAGCACGATAACAGGCGCCCGGAACTAACTATTAAAGAAGTAAGTTGTCTCTATAACGAAGTGCAGTATATTCACGCTGTGTCACGCCTCACAAGACTGTCTAACCGTTAGATAACACTGCAATTCTCCGGCGTTTAAACAGCTCCGCGGCTCAACGTCAACTGTTAATGTTCCCGCAGTTTAAAAATGGCCGAACCTGAGCTGTGCGAAGGATGCGCAGAAGTTCCCGCCATAATGAGTTGCGATACGATGTACAATGGCCCCAGTTCCCATGTAAAAACTGCGATACGCGCCTATTTCTTTCCTTGTTCTGTGAGCGCAGCTAAGCACAGTGCAGTGGATATTCCCACGTGATCCCCACCAAACTCCAGTGCAACGCGTACCCCCACCAAACTCTTCCCGTACCCCTGGGAGTACGCGTACCACACTTTGGGAAACACTGTGTTATGGAAATATCTCAGAAATTATGACCAAAGAGGTCACAGGTTGTTTAGTCATATACTAGAATCTGAGTCTTATTGTTTTTCTCTTCCCTCCTCATTCCCAGAGGTCTATTGGTCAAAATGATAAATGATTACTGCACTGTGATGTCACAAGCTCCACCTCCTTTGTACCTATACCTGTCACAATACTCATAGAAATGGGGCAAACTTGTCTTGTGATAGCATGATATTCAGACTTCATCACTGACCGCCCTTTTGCCTCTCATGTGATTAGGATGCTGGGTTGGAGGTTAGCAAGCCCGCTTTTGAGACCCGAGTGCTGCCATGGGGTGGGGTCAGCTCCCATCCTTTGCTCCAGCTCCGGGTTCATGAAATTGGGAACCCCCAATTGGGCATCCCCACAGGCAATGGTGATGCCACCGGCTAATCCTTTCAATCCAGAAGCACTTGGTGCTTCTGCCCCAAGTGCAATGTGATGCTCCTCCATAGAGACCTCTGTCTACTCCCCTTTTTCTTCTGGACACACTACTCCCAGGTTGCATCTTCCAAACTTTAAGATATTGGGAGACAGTAATGCTCAGTCCCATGATTAAGAGATCAATTGTGTAAGGACATTGGCTTAGTGTGCTTAATAAAACAGAAGAAAAGCAGAGTGAAATGAAAGAAGAAGAAAGGGAAATACAATAGCAATTATATATGCAAGGACTTCTTATACGCATCCATACTGATATAATTTTTTCAAAGCCGTTCCAAGAAAAGATCTCCATGTTTCACTGTAATTAGGCAGACTTGGTCGACATCAGTAAACATGATTCATAGGTCCCATATGACGTTGGGCATTCAGTACACAGAGTAATTGGGGACATAAATGCAGCTTTCCAAAGTGGGTTATTCTCTTAATAATAAGGTGGGCAATAACACTTCTTCATTGTTGAACTAACTTCTGGAATGCCCTTCCTTTGAAGATCAGGCTGGTGCAAGTATGATTTTATATTTGTTTATTTCAAGGCTGCCCAACTACATAATGACTCTGGGTGGCTTACAAAAGAAAAAACAACATGTAGTAGAAGAGAACACAACTGACTGAAAAGCAAACTCTATATCAAAAGAATCATAGGGACAATACTCCTATTTCAAGACCCTGGAGCAGAAATACTGTATGTTTTTAATAGCTTTCTGAAAGTCCTTAGGGTAGAAACCATACAGAGTTTCGGGGTAGGACAGACAGAGAGGCAGGCTTTTCTGTGTGACATACAGACTTACTCTCACATTGGGGATTTAGTGTCTCTAGTCTGACCAGGCCTTTTGAACCTTCAAGGGTTGCTATTAGGGTTACTGTGAGTTTTAAATTAAGTTGTTATTTTACTGCTTTCTTTTGTTTATTTTATAGGTTGTGACCCACCACAAAATCCTATCCTATAAATGTTTCAAATCAACAATTAACAATAATAAAAAGTCTTTTTAAATTCTCAACCTGACAGGAGGGACAGTTTGGGTTTTATTACCCCATAAGCAGTCCTTGGAAGCTTTCAGGCTGAAGAGAGATAAAACTGCTTTCAGTGAATAAACAATGCCTGGGACATGATAGGCAAAGACAGATTCTCTCTCTCTCTTTTTTAGACATCACTTTAGATTGTCCCTCCTGGCAGTTTTACAAAAAGCAGCCATTTATTTAGATCCTAAAATAGCAAGTATGTATATACTGTGTATGTATATACTGTGTATGTATGTATGTGTGTGTGTGTATATATATATATATATATATATATATATATATATATATATATATATATATATATATATATATATATATATATATATATATATATATATGTATTCCTTCCATACATCAGGATGACTCGACAGAATAAACATATATAACCCTTTCCTGGTGAAGAGCTGATAGGGAAGAGAACCTTGTGGCCTAGAGGTTAAAAACTACTGCCTTACAAGCAGACTGCCCAGGTTCAATTCCCACTAAGGGTATGGCTATCTGACGAGAGCAAAATAGCTCCAAATACTGGTGAGCCGAGGTGGCGCAGTGGTTAAATGCAGCACTGCAGGCTGCTAGTTCAGCAGTTCCACTGTTCAAATCTCACCAGGCTCAAGGTTGACTCAGCTTTCCATCCTTCTGAGGTGGGTAAAATGAGGACCCAGATTGTTGGGGGAAATATGCTGAACTCTGTAAACCGCTTAGAGAGGGCTGTAAAGCACTATGAAGCGGTATATAAGTCTAAGTGCTATTGCTAAATAGATCTATAATAGTCTCCCTTTATTTTCATTTATCAGCAAAAAATGTTACATACATACATACATACATACATACATACATACATATATATATATATTCACAATATATATATATAAACAGGGATGGGATGAAAAATAGAGTATGAGCAAACAAGGAGTTTACCAACGGCATAGAGATTAGGGAAAAAAAAACAGCAAGTCTTAACAGTTTAAGCATAATAAAACTTCTCAGAATGTCAAACATTTCCATTTATATTCATGATTAAGTGAAAAAAATCAATCCCAATTGTATCTCATTTTCATTTAACCTGTTTAAAATTATTAAACCTATAGTATTTTTTGAACCTGACAGCCAAGCGTTACTGCTTGAAATTAATTGAAATGTGTAATTGGATTTCTGTCTTAATTACATTTATTTTGCTCTTCTTTAAGAGAAAAATCTGAACACAATACAGCAATTACTTGATTAACTTACTTTGGCAATGTATGTGTTTCTTTATTGGTCCAAAATCTTCCAAGTTTCATTGTCAAGGATATAGAAATATTTTAATATTCTAGCAATGCATTTATTTATAATGGGGAGTACACTCAAGCTTAGGTTACTGAATCATTCTGAAGCAGTTGTTTTTCATCCTGTCTAAGCCAAGGACTGATGTCTACCAAACCTGCTGAATTGCCAGCTAATTCTGAGAACTTGCTGACCTGCATTTTTAAAAGGGCAAATTTAATTCTCATACTTTATTCAAAAAACATTTCCTTTCTCTTGGTGTGAAAGATAACTCACGATATTATTTTTAGTAGGTAACTAAGGGTTCTAGAAACTATCCTTTAAAAAGCTCATCAACGATCATGAGAGTAATGAGGTTTTAAGTCAACTAAAAAGTGTTTAGGCTCAGACAGCAACCAAAGTCAAATTAATAAAACCTACCCATGTGATAAAACACTGAAGACCGCTTTCTGAAAGCCTCAATTCAAAACAATATCATAGACTAATTTGGGTAAAGGATCATGATCGATGTAAGAGTTTGTGAAAATGAACTTGAGAGGAATGAAAAAGAGATGCTGTCCAAGGCAGGGGGCCCCAACCAGGGGTGGGATCCTACCGGTGCGGTCCAGTGCGGAGCTCCGGTAGGGACCCGCCGATACCCCAATATGCGCGCGACTGCTCCGGTACCGTCTCCACCGGGCAGTCGCGCGCGTCGCCATCTCTCTTTCGTGAATTCTTGGGCGATTTTGCTTCTGCGCCCCCTCGCGCAATTTTGCTTCTGCGCATGTGCGGAAGCAAAATTGCGCCGAAATCTCGCAAGGGGACGTGCACGCGCACGAGATTTCAGTGAGATTTTGCTTCTGCGCATGCGCGGAAGTAAAATCATGCCAAAATCTCACGCGCGTGCGCATCCCCTTGTGAGATTTCGGCACGATTTTGCTTCCGCACATGCGCAGAAGCAAAATCGCACGAAGGGGGCGCGCACACAGCATGGAGGACCGCGGAGCAGCGCACCGGTCTGGGTAAGTGAGCATCTCACCCCTGGCCCCAACCCCTGGTCCATGGATGCCAGCAATTGGTCCACACAAACAAGAGAAAGCCCCATCTGTGGGATGCAGGGAGCAAGCAAAACCACACCACCTCCGGTTCATGGAAAAACCTTTCTCCACAGAACCCGCCCCTGGTGCCCAAAAGGTTGGGGGCGGGGGCTGCTGGCCAGCTAGAAAGCAAACAGGACAGCATCTGCCACTATCATGGGCTGTCATAACAGTCCTAGTCTAAGATCTAGTCTAGTCTAAAGATGGAAGGCTGGGTCAAACTTGAGCCAGTCAGGATGGAAGGAATTGAACAATGTGAGCAGAGTTAGCCTGCAATACTGCAATAGTCCTAGTCTAAGATCTGGTGGCTCTTGCCACCTGGCAAATATCCTTACCAATCCTGACAAATTGTTTCCCTTCCTTTTTCTGGGTGAATTATGTATGACTCTGTGCTCAAGGTTTTTCCCACAGACTGATCCTATGTAGGATTTATAATTGGCCTATTGAGAGAAGGAACTACACAATGGAGAATCGCCCTTCTGAAGCAGAGAATAGCCTGGGCTTAGATAAGCATGCCAATTTGGTGATACCCCTAAGAGCTAAACTTCAGTGAAATGTAAACACGTGATCTTCAGCTATGAGCTCCATCACTGTGAGAGCTATTTCTCACACTGATAAAGAGAGAGCAGACTGTGACTATAACTGAGAACAGACCCTTCTTCGAGAAAGAGGCAAGAATCTGCACAGACTGAGTAGAAGAAAACATTTAGAGTGTTTGCTGCCCTCAAATGACCTTTACAAAAACGTCTTTCTGAAAGGACTCAATGAAAGTCTTTACATTGTAACTTTTGCCTCGTTTCTAATCAGCAAAATTAACCAGAACTCAAGGCTGCCCCACCCAGTACTGAAGGAGAATTCTGCAATGATGGAACTCCTGATGAAGACACAGAAGAATTTCCCCCTTCCTATTTTTTGTTGTTTGGTGTCAGGAACAGCAATAGCACTTAGATCAGAGGTCTTCAAACTTGGCAACCTTAAGACTTGTGGACTTCAACTCCCAGAATTCTCCAGCCAGCTATGCTGGCTGGAGAATTCTGGGAGTTGAAGTCCACAAGTCTTAAAGTTGCCAAGTTTGGGGACCCCTGCCTTAGACTTATATACCATTTTACAGTGCTTTACAGCCCTCTCTAAGCAGTTTACAGACTCAGCATATTGCCCCCAACAATCTGGGTCCCCATTTTATCCACCTCGGAAGGATGGAGTCAAGGCTGAGTCAACCTTGAGCCAGTCAGGATGAAAGGAATTGAACAATGTGAGCAGAGTTAGCCTGCAATACTGCGGCTCTGGTATGGGAAATAGAATAACAGGAGATAGAACAGTTTGTATGTGGGGTATCTCCCCAACTTCAGTTAAAGAAATGGAAATCCTCCCTGCCTTTGATATCTCTAGGAAGGAGGGAGGGAAGTGGAGACAGACCTTGTCATCTCCAGCTAATGAAGAAATTGAAGGAGGTGTCCAATGCTCCTGAGGCTGCCTGCTTGGAGCTAAAGAGAATCTGCATCTGAAGCTGCCATGTTCAAAGGGGAGAGGAAAGAGAAAATAGAGAGAGATGCGGTTTAAGGGTACAGGTCCTTTCTAATAATATGTATTCTCCTGCCTGGTGAAGTCTCACATAGCACTTAGCACTTAGACTTATATACCGCTTCATAGTGCTTTACAGCCCTCTCTAAGCAGTTTACAGAGTTCAGCATATTGCCCCCAACAATCTAGGTCCTCATTTTACCGACCTCAGAAGGATGGAAGGCTGAGTCAACCTTGAGCTGGTGAGATTTGAACAGCTGAACTGCTGAACTAGCAGCCTACAGTGCTGCATTTAACCACTGCGCCACCTCAGCTCTTTCACTCGCAACATTCAGCAGCCCTTCCACATTGCAAATAATCTTGAAAAGATGGCCCAAATAAAAAAATGCTGCTCCTAAACAGAGGCTATTCTTGCTTGGATGGCATAATCTGCAAGAGTGTAAGGTGCTAGAGAGGTTTTCTCAGTGGCAACCACAACTCTATGAAATTATTCCAGAAGAAGGAGAAGGAGGAAGAGGAGGAAGAGGAGGAAGAGGAGAAGGAGAAGGAGAAGGAGGAGAAGCAGAAGCAGAAGCAGCAGAAGCAGCAGCAGAATTAACACATGCACAATGTTTATGATATGGATGTTGTTTATTGCAAGAACTCTTGGGAAGAATGCAACCTCTAAAGTCAACTAAAAGCACATTTGATGAATAAATAAAATACAAATAAAGGGCACCTACCACTAGATGCAGTTGCAAATGTGTGTTGCAATTATTAAAGAAAGATGACGGAAGTGTGCTTTTTGGCTCTAAAGCTAATACATCATCTTGTCCTTCTGTAGGGACTTGTACATCTCAGGACCTCCTCCAACACAATGTGGTGATTTATTAGCATCTCTGACCCTGACTAAGTAAATGCCTTTGTTCCATTGCAGACAGGCTGTTATGTATTTTTCTTGGTGCCCTATTTCTCTTATAAAATCCCAAAGACAATCACGGAGTTTCTTCTTTCAATACTAATGCTACTCAAGAGATGCCTTTAGAAGGTCTTTTCTAAATAAAAACCAAATCAAAAGACAGAGGCATTAAGTAAATATTTCAGCTTTAAGGCAAATACTGATTCTGCCGTAGTGGGAATACAAGGCAGCTGTTGTATAAACAAGCCGGGGAAATGTGGCTTATGGCAATTTTTAAAACCTTATTATCAGCCCCAGTAATAGCAGCCATTTATATTTTCTGTGTAAAGAAGTAATGTGCTGTTTGTGTGTGTGTGTGTGTCCAGTTTTGGTCACCACAATATAAAAAAGATGTTGTTACTTTGGAAAGAACGCAGAGAAGAGCAACAAAGATGATTAGGGGCCTGGAGGCTAAAACATATGAAGAACCATTTCAGGAATTGGATATATCTAGTCTACTGAAAAGAAGGACTAAGAGTGGCATGAGACCAGTGTTCTAATATTTTAGGGGCTGCCACAAAAAAGAGTGGTCAACCTATTTCCCAAAGCACCAGAAGGCAAGACAAGAAACAATGGATGGAAATTAATCAAGGAGAGAACCAACCTGGAACTAAGCAGAAATTTCCTAACAACGAGAACAATTAACCAGCGGAACTGCTTGCCTTCAGAAGTTGTAGGTGCTCCATCACTGGAGGCTTTTAAGAAGAGACTGGCCAGCAATTTGTCTGAAATGATATAGGGTCTCCTGCTTGAGCAGGGGGTTGGACTAGAAGACCTCCAAGGTCCCTTCCAAGTCTGTTATTCTATTATTCTGTTATTCTCTCTGTATATTTTCTCAGCCTAGTTTTTCCCACATGTTGCATTTGTGTTTGAATGTAAGTGGTCTGGATCACGTGAATGGGAAGTAGGACAGCTTAGAATAAGAAGTCACCAACGTTTTGATGGGCTTCAGAATTGTTTCTCCTAAAACGATTCGTGACAGAAGTGTTCAGGTGTTTTTTTTAACTTGTAGGATCTGTAACTGATCTACAACTGATCTATCCCATTTGCAAACGTCATCTTCTTTGGGTGACCTCTTCTTCTCTCCCCAAATTTGGTCTTGTTCTATATACTTTTGGGAGAGTTTATTGTGCCGACTGATGGAGAGAGAGAGAGAATCTTAAGTTGTTCCAATACTGCCACCCCGAGACTGGCCAATCCGTTTTGTTTAATCTATTGATTTTCAAACTGTATAAGGCCTGCAAAGAATTATTTACCAAGGGATCATGATAATGCTATGTAAACACATTTCACCATTCCAAACTGCTTGGAAATATATCTGAGATTTCCTCAAACCTGATGATCCCATTAGTAAATGAGACCTACTATGTAGAATTTTTTAAAATTGTTTTTAGAAAAATATGCAGCAAGTATGATAGCGGATTGTAACTCTTATATACCATTAATTACTTCCTACTCCAGCAAAGAAGAGAAAATGGCTGAAGAGGTATTCTTTATTGGCCAAGTGTGATTGGACACGCAAGGAATTTGTCTTAATAGTAATACAGCCTTACTAGGTGGCGCAGCAGTTAGAGAGCAGTACTGCAGGCCACTTTAGCTGACTGTGATATGCAGGTCAGTGGTTCAAATCTCACCGGCTCAAGGTTGACTCAACCTTCCATCCTTCCGAGGTAGGTAAAGTGAGGACCCAGACTGTTGGGGGCAATATAAATATACATTGTTTACTGGTGTAAACCGCTTAGAGAGTGCTTGCACTGTGAGGCAGTATATAAATGTCGCTAATAAAATAAATATCCTTAGGCATAAGTCAGTGCTGTGAGAATTACCGTATAAGACGCACCGGAGTATAAGACACACCTCAGTTTTTGGGGAGGAAAATAGGGGAAAACAATCTGCCTACCAGGTATTCATCTGGCTAGCATCCTTAGTCTGGTCAGCTTCAGCACATTATTTTATCCCCTGGTTAGGACTTAAAAAAACCTTCTTCTGAGAAAGTAACAATGAAAGAGCATGCAAGCCAGTAAGAGCTGGGAAGATCGTTAGCACCTAGTTAGGGCTAGAAAGAAACTTATTCGGAGCAGCTTCAGCACATTATTTTATCTCCTGGTTAGGACTTAAAAAAACCTTCTTCTGAGAGAATAACAATGAAAGAGCCTGCAAGCCAGTAAGAGCTGGGAAGATCGTTAGCACCTGGTTAGGGCTGGAAAAAAACTTCTTTGGAGCAAGTAGAGCAATGAAAAAAAAAACCTGCAAAGACTTAGGTCTAGAAAAACATTCTTTGGAGAGAGTAACAATGAAAAAGCCTGCAAGGTAAGAGCTGCGAAAATCTGTTAGCACCTAGTTAGGGCTGGATAAAAGCTACATTCGAAGTATAAGATGCACACAAATTTTCAGCCAATTTTAGGGAGGAAAAAGGTGCGTCTTATACTCTGAAAAATACGGTAGGTGTTTAGCAGAGACATGTTTTGTTATGTTTTGTTATGTTTTATTATGTTTTAGTATGAGACATGTTGGTCATCTCAGTCTAGAACTGAAGAAATGGAAGGATGACCTAGGAAGTGACACAATTTTTGGATAAGGTGTTTGTGCTTTACATTTCCTCCAATCATATTTTTTTAACATTAACATGAAAAGATGAATAGTGTTCAAAAAATTGCTTTTATCTCAAAAGGCAGGTCACAAGGAAAATGTTTCCTAAAAGAAGAAACCATGCTAATTGCAACCAAATTATACTTATGTAGGGATTTATCCTGTGGCTTTAAGTGGGAATGGAGGGGAAGGAGAACAAAACTACTGCTTTACCACTACTGCAGAAGAATTCAAAATCAAAATTCTCACATATTTAAGCTGATTGATCTGAACACAAATACCTCTTGCTTTGTTTCTATGAAATGAACCCTACCAGCCATATTCAATCCAGTTACATCCAGAAAAAAAGAGAGCAAAAAATAAATAAATCCCATTGTATGACTACATCGTTTAGGCATTAACAATATAAATAGTGTTCTTTCAATAACTGTGTACTTTTTTATTTGCACTAATGTTAGTCCATGAGAAGACAAATAATTCTTCATTTAAAACCAGCCTTTCTGAAACAGGTCCTTTTTTTTCTGGTAGCTTTTAGGGAATAATTTAGATATTAGTAAGGAGGGGAGAGAGTGGGGAAAAAAGAAGGGGGAGACAGAAGTTGCTAGGATACGATGGTGCTATCAAAAAAGATTTCCAAATACCAGAGAAGGAATTATCAACAGAAAACATGAGTCCTGCATTACTGGAACAGAATTTGTTTAGCTAAACTGTACACAGCTCAAGTGATTTAAGCTGCTAACTTCTACATCTGGAACAAATATCCAATGTGTGAACGTCAAGATAATAAACAAGATTGCTCTAACAAGATTAAAAAAAATGAATCTGTACCTTCTCATTTTACATTTTACACTGTACATGTAAATAAACAGACAACTACTTATGGTATTCAAAGGTTACATAAGGCTAGAGAGATTTGCCACCAAAGTTTTGCATTGTGTAAAATTCAAAGGAATATCAGAAAACTTGCCAAAACCTTAGGAAACTGAACAGGCAATTCCAGGTACTCCTGGAAAAGATGTAATATTATTTTTGAAATTTATTTTTAAGTGCTTACAAAGCAACCCCCTAAACAAAAATGAGAAAGGCATCTCTCAGCCACCAAATTCATACTGTAAGTCAGAAACTTGATTTCATTGAGGGCTGCAACAGGGTTGTGTTTGACCTTGGGGGACCGGGGTGGGCATGGCCAGGGTGGGCATGGGCGTGGCCAGCTCGATGTCACTCATGTTGGGGGCACCTATGGTGGCCAAGTGCTAAGGCAGGACTTCTCTCAGACCCGCGCTCACTCTCATTATAATCTCCTTCCTTCCTTCCTTCCTTCCTTCCTTCCTTCCTTCCTTCCTTCCTTCCTTCCTTCCTTCCTTCCTTCCTTTCCTTCCTTCCCCTTCCCTTCTTTTTCCTTCCCTCTTCATTCTCCTTTCTTCTTCCTTCCCCTCTTTTCTTATTTTTCCTTCCTTACTCTCTTCCCATCTTCCCTTCTTTTTCTTGGTCTTTCTTCTTTCCCTTTCTCCCTTCCTGTCCCTTCTTGCAATGCTCAGATGCAAAAGGGGAAACATTTCGCCTTTTCTTTTGTTTTTAGTTTGTTTTGCTAGCCCTCTGCCAGTGAAAATGGAGGTTGAGGGGACTGCGTGCATCCCCCAGGCCTCGTTTTCTGCCAGGATGGCCTCTTGCAGCCCTCTGCCAGAGAAAATGGAGGTTGAGGGGACTGTGTGCATCCCCCAGGCCTCGTTTTCTGCCAGGATGGCCTCCTGCAGCCCTCTGCCAGAGAAAATGGAGGTTGAGGGGACTGCGTGCATCCCCAAAGCCTCGTTTTCTGCCAGGATGGCCTCCTGCAGCCCTCTGCCAGTGAAAATGGAGGTTGAGGGGACTGCATGCATCCCCAAGGCCTTGTTTTCTGCCAGGATGGCCTCCTGCAGCCCTCTGCCAGAGAAAATGGAGGTTGAGGGGACTGCGTGCATCCCCAAGGCCTCGTTTTCTGCCAGGATGGCCTCTTGCAGCCCTCTGCCAGAGAAAATGGAGGTTGAGGGGACTGCGTGCATCCCCAAGGCCTCGTTTTCTGCCAGGATGGCCTCCTGTAGCCCTCTGCCAGAGAAAATGGAGGTTGAGGGGACTGCGTGCATCCCCAAGGCCTCGTTTTCTGCCAGGATGGCCTCCTGCAGCCCTCTGCCAGAGAAAATGGAGGTTGAGGGGACTGCGTGCATCCCCAAGGCCTCGTTTTCTGCCAGGATGGCCTCCTGCAGCCCTCTGCCAGTGAAAATGGAGGTTGAGGGGACTGTGTGCATCCCCAAGGCCTCGTTTTCTGCCAGGACGGCCTCCTGCAGCCCTCTGCCAGTGAAAATGGAGGTCTGGGTGGCCGCACCCTCCCATGCTCCATTTTTGCTGGCAGAGGCACCGCAGGTCGGTCCTTTGCTGTTATATGTTCTACTCAGAAATAAACCACTCTGAGTTCAGTAAGACTTACTCTTAAATAAGAAAAAAAAATTATTTTTAGATCTAATACCTTGGTTGACCTTGAGAAACTAAGAAAGATTGTATCAGATTAGATGGGAATTGTCCAGGAAATGCCCAGGCTCTAATCTAGATTGCAAAGTGAGAACTGTTGTGTCCGTCGCTGCAGTCAATAAGAAGGAGGCTAGTCTCTCTTAACAACAGCCATTTATTGATTAACACAGAAGAAGTAGAACAGTTCAACACAGAATGCAAAGCTTGCCTCAGCCGCGCTCTGACAAGCTATTTATATGGAGCTGTCAGGCGCGGCAGCTAATAGCGGCTTCCGAAATCTCCCGCTCGGAAGCCGGCGAGGACTCAGCCAATGGGCGGAGCCGCTCACTGTCTCCAAGGCTTCTGGAGACACAACAAGAACATCCTAGTAGAAGACATTGGTAAACCACTTTTCAAAGTTTTCTCCAAAATTAAAAGGATATGTTCTAAAAACCATGTGTCTGTAGGGCTACTAGGAGCTGAGCTTTGCTCAAGAGATTCTCTGTTTTCTCAACTGCATATAGGGTTGCAGCGTCAGATGTTTATGTTATCAGAATTGTTTATAATCCTTTGATGCAAGATTATTTTTGAACCCCTGTTGTGAACACTCAGTTTATTTATAAGG
Organism: Diadophis punctatus similis; assembly: GCA_023053685.1. Lineage (NCBI taxonomy): Eukaryota > Metazoa > Chordata > Lepidosauria > Squamata > Dipsadidae > Diadophis > Diadophis punctatus. Next base: position 9,431,673 of record JALIGW010000016.1, on the reverse strand, counting down.
AGAATGTCAGATGACCACATCAGGATGGATGTAATGAATTCAGCAGTCATTTATTTGTTTACATTCAAAGGTCAAAGCAAAGCCCTAACTATCCAACTGCAACTTTAAAATGTAAACAGCGCTCTTATTGGGAGTATGTCATGTTAGGATGCTCCGAGCGCGATTCTCCTGGGAACCTCTTTCAGTGGTGGGAAAAGTATTTGCAATGTCATTCCCCTGTCCAGAGATGCTGGGAACTGAATTTCTAGATTCAAAGAAGCTGCACTGGATATCCTGCAGCTCCTTCTCTTGTGTCTTCCCCTGGTAATAGGAGACAAGAGAAACTGTTTGCCCTGCTAGATATTTGGTCTATGTTCTCTCTAATCAGCACAAACATTAGCAAGAGACATTGACATAGTGCCCAAGATTTGAAGCGTGAATGATAACAACTGCTAAGGTCAGAGCTTTGGAATGCACTCTGTACAGAAAACTCGCTCACATCTGGAATCAAGACAGCTATAACAATTTAGTAGACATGAATCATCAATAGTAAGTGGTTTGGAAGTGCTATATGAGAAGAATTTAGGTAAGAAGTGCCCCAAGGCTGGATGAGACCAAAGATCATCTAGGCCAGTGATGGCGAACCTTTTAGACACCGAGTGCCCAAACTGCGCACGCTGCATGCCCAAACTGAAAGGTGTGTGCGTGCGTGAACGTGTGCAAACAAACATGTGCACGCATGCATGGACATGCGCATGGACATGCATGGACATGCACACATGTGCAGCAGAGACCCAAAGACCAGTTTGCCAGTAGGCGGCGGGGCATCCCAACACCGGCAGCGCAGCAAGAGGTAAGATCTTTTTCTTTTGTGAGCTTCCGTTTTGCCATTTGCTTGGAAACAGAAGCTCACGAAAGAAACGCCATGGAGATCTGACGTGGGGTGACGGTGCACGTGCCAGCAGAGAGGGATCTGAATGCCACCTCTGGCACACGTGCCATAGGTTCGCCATCACGGATCTAGGCACAGTAGCCAACTGAATGGATTTGGGAAGCTGACAAGCCCAGCCTGAAGGGTGATTGTCTCTTTCTACTGTCACTTCCCAGTAAACATATCAAGCTGCCTATGATTCTGGAGCTAGTAGACAGCCATTAGTACAAGTAGACACTGAAAATTTTGTTTCTCTGTGAACAGAGCCTCCTCTGAAAGCCATTCAAACTGACTACCATTATTGCAATTGTGTTGAATTTATGTTTTAGCGACAAAGAAATAAAGGGAGACTAGTATAGATCTATTTCAAGCTATTTAGCGCTCATCAGCTAGTCATATCCTTCTGAGCCTCGGTGGCGCAGTGGTTAGAGTGCAGTACTGCAGGCTACGTCTGCTGACTGCCTGCAATTTTGGCAGTTCAAATCTCACCAGGCTCAAGGTTGACTCAGCCTTCCATCCTTCTGAGGTCTGTAAAATGAGGACCCAAATTGTTGGGGGCAATAGGCTGACTCTGTAAACTGCTTAGAGAGGGCTGTAAAGCACTGTAAAGCGGTATATAAGTCTAAGTGCTAGTCCTATCCTGGGATTCGAACCTGGGCTACTTGCATATTAGGTAGATGTATTAATTTCTAAGCCTTGGGCTCTCCTACCTTTGTCAGCTATACCAGGGAAAAGATTAAGTTTTTTGTCAGGGCAACCTGGTCTACCCAATTATGGGACAGAGCATTATTGCAATTGTTAGCAAGAATGTTTCAGTTTCATTTTACAACCTGTGAAAAGCTATTTAAATCTGTCACTCCTGAATCCTCTCAATTTAAGTAAATAGTGGCAACTTTCAAAACTCTGAGAGAAGGAGAAAAATTTCTTTCTCTCCAAATTTTCAATTAAATTTGTCCTTGCTATTTTGGAAGACTCATAGTTTGAAACCCAGCCTATGTACTGTCAAAGGTCTAGGTCTGATCCCCAAGTCTCCAATAAAAAGGTCTACATTAATTTCAAAGAGTCATTAATGGTGAAAGCAGGGAGTGCCACATAAATGATTGGATGGTCCTGGTTAAAGATTGAGACAATCTTCCAGGAAATTGGAATGGATTTATCATAAACCTGAAATGGCATCTCTGTTTTTATTGATGATACATACTGACCACTGGAATAGTCAAGAACCTTAATGCAAAAATTGTTTTCCTTTGTATTTTTTTGTGTATATGTGTGAGTGTATGAAATTGAGTCAGTGTTGACTCCAGGCAACTACCTGGACAAATCTGGAAATCCATTCCACGCTATTCAAAGGGTGTTCATTCCAAAATGTATAGTTAAACGTCTGTAGAGATTCTCAGTCATCCAGGTCATGGTTGTCTCAAGCTATACAATTTGGGATGAATACACTTTGAGTAGTGTGGAAATAGGAATGGATTTCCAGAGGAAAAATTGCAGACTACAGGAACCAGGAGTACTACTCAGGTGACCCTGAGGACACAGATAAACCTCCAAGTGCTTCAAGGACCCTCTAAAAGGATGCAAATTACCAGCTGTCTGCAAGGAATATAAATCCTTCCATTCCCCACTATCCTATCAGAGCTGAAGAAGCTTCTTGGATGAGAAATGTCTTCAAAGAAAAACCAAGAAAGTCCAGATGCCCCCTGAAAAAGCACCTTTGGGACAACCATGACTTGGATGACTGAGAATATCTACAGATTTCAGAAATGGTTTTTTGGTATTGCCTGCTTCCTAGAGCTGAGAGTAATTGATTGGCTCAAAGTCACACAGCTGGTTTTTTGCCAAAGGCTGGACTAGAACTCACCCTCTCCCAGCTTCTTAACCACTACATCAAATTGGCTCTTTCTTTTCACTACAATCCTTTATCAAAAAAAAAATTGGAATTATATTTTTACCTTTAGGCTGAATTTATCATAAACTGAGGTTACCTTGTAGTTTCATATCCAAATCCCTCTGTAGGCAACTGAAAAGAGAAAGCTTTCACAAGCTGCACAGGGAACTACTTTTGCCAGAAAATCAATATCAAAAAGATGGCCAGATAGAAGTGGGAAAGTCTTGTTTCAAGGTTTCCTTAGGAAATTTTCTGGCTATCGAGTAGCCTTCCCTAAACTAATACCAAGATCCATCCTTCTCTTTTCCTCTTTAAATATTTCTGCAATTAAAAAAAAAACACCCTATACACTCTAATTCTGATGCTGTATCTGCATGTGCTGAAGTTCTCTTATAACATTTCCACCATACTGATAGCCACAATAAAAGTTAAAGGTTTCCCCTGACCAGTTGTGTCCGATGTCACTAGGTTTCTGGTTTGTCAGATGAGCTTCCATCCTGTGCATTTGTAACCTGAGAATTCTTATCTCTAAGTGTCTTGTGACTGATTTATTGCGCATGTGTAGTTTCTGTTTCTTTGTTTTTTTCTTTGCTTTCCTTCCGTCCGGCGGGACCTATGTTTTCCTGGTGAGCATGTAGTCAGATATATATTTTTGTTTCTTTTATAATTAAAACATTTATTAGAATTGTAAGTTTCGGATTCTTTTCTTTGGGTTAGCAGTCATGAGGAGGCTCGATCTATTCTCCTCTGATTTATGGCTTCCCAGAAAGGGGGGCTACGGAACTTTGTTTTCATGTTCCAACATCTGAGTCTAGGGGAGCGGGGTTTCTTAGCTGAGGGAGCCATGTTGTCCAAAGACACTTCCCTGGTCATGTGGCTAGCATGACTATATGTTGAATCACAAGGAATGCTGTTACCTTCCCATTGAAATGGTACCTATTTATGTGTAGAGATGGAGGCCATGTAAAGGTTTTGTGCAGCAAACTGCCTACCCCTAACGCGCCTCTCATGCCTACATGATCTCACCCAGTTCACATAGCCAGGATGATTTATGACATTATCCCTGGCTGGTACGTGATCTCATCTAGGTTGTGTCAACAGGATGTTCTTAAGGATTTGCTGGGAGAATTAACCAATAAAAATACTGTTACTTTCTTGTACCTTTTGCTGCTTGGAAAACTGTATAAAAAGCAATAAACATTGCGAAGGCAGTCAGACATCTTAGCATCCTGCAATGCCTTATCTCTAATTCCATCATTTATGTACTCATATTTGCATGCTTTCGAGCTGCTAAGTTGGCAGGAGCTGGAGCAAGTAACTGGAGCTCACCCCGTCATGCGGTATTGGGGTCTCAAACCCATGCTGTCAGCTTTCCAGCTGATAAGCTCAGTATCTTTAACTGCTGAGCCATTGTGCCCCCCAGTAGATAGAGCAGTAGATAATGACAGTTCCTACTCTCCAGATGGCTTCTCACACAATGACCCAAGCCTCAACACTATCTGAAATACAGTTCCCAGAAACTCAGAGTGGATTTGCTATACCATCACTGTAAGTGGAAAGGGAAAATTTCTGGTGGGCCTTAAAGTGGTATGGGATAAAGGCCATGTGCCAATATTAATGCTTGGAGCCATCTTTTAAGCAGGTTAGAAAATAGCAGTCCAAAATGCCTTTAATTCTGGAGAATATAATAAACAAAGGCCAATGTTTCTGTTTAGGAAATTCCTACTGCAGCGTTAACTCTGCCTTTCAGCATTCCATATTTTGCTACAGGACAAAGAAACCAGCCAAAGGGTAAGCATTTGTAATATCACCCATTTAAATTTACCTTAACCTTTTTAATGGGAATTTTAAATGTTTGCGTAGCTCAAATAGCATCTATGATGCATTGTGGAGCAATGCTGAAGGAAATGTAACATCAGAACTACCAACCCACCTGAACTAATAGTAATACTAGCATCATAATTTATACTAGTGTTGTAGAAAAGAACAACTAAAAGACATTTTAATGTTTCAGGCAATTTCACGACAAAAATCAGCCAACAGTGGGACCTTAACAATCAAACTGTTTTTACAGTACAACACAGAGGTTCATTTCTAGATGTCAGAGGAAAGCAATTTCCCCTTACATGGTTATGAAAAATTAGGTCCCTAAAGACAACTAGCAAAGGAAATCATCCATGTGTAAAAGTAACCTTGCCTGCGTGTGCAGTTAATGATGATATAAATCTGAGTGCAGAGTTTCACTGATACGGAGAGTCATTATGAGCAAACTGTTAACTAAATATGGATGAGGATGTTTTTGGCATCAATAATCACAAACTGTGAAAGTATGTGTATATATTGGAATTCTATATCTTTGTTACTGGCACTGTTGTTAAAAACCAAAATATCAAAAGCTTGAGGAAAAGACGTAAACATCTGCATGTTCAGTTTTTATCTCTATTAGAAACCTTTCTAGGAGATGCATTTGAATGAGCACTAAACAGCAGCTTTTCCTTATATTTGAAGAATGCTGGAAAGACTGTTTATGTGGGAAGGAAATTATATGTTTGAAAATCTTTCTATGTGTTTAGAAACACTGTTTTTTTTTTAAAAAAGGCATTTCCTGCAAGACAAAAGCGCCAACACTTTTGAAATTGAACATCGCAATCTAATGAAAAAAATATATATGCCATTAACCAATTTTCAACCACAGCTGGTCCTCGATTTACGACCTTAATGGAACCTGCTCATTGCAGTCCTAAGTCATGATGGTCATAAAGCAAGTCATTACAAGACCAGACCTGTTTTTACAATATTTTTTTGGATGGCAGTTTAAGTGAACCCATTGTTCACTATGGGGCAGTTTTTCCAAAAATTGAAAACAAATGTTGTTGCAAATCACAGTCACATGACTATGGGATGCTGCAAACAACCATAAATGTGGGCCAGTTGCTTAGTACCCCAAATGCAGTCATGTGACTTGGGGGAGGCAGCCAGTGGAACTTTGGAACCTGGTCATAAGTATCTTTGGGGGAGGGGGGCGTTTGTAACTTCAACCAATCACTGAGTGACAGTTGTAAGTTGAGGACTTTCTTTCTTTCTTTCTTTCTTTCTTTCTTTCTTTCTTTCTTTCTTTTCTTTCTTCTTCTTTCCTTCCTTCCTTCCTTCCTTTCTTTCTTTAGTCTCCTATTTTGAAACTCATCACAAAAAGGAGCACCTCTATTTATTTATTTCTTAGTTAGTTAGTTAGTTAGTCTCCTCTTTTGAAACTCATCACAAAAAGGAGCACCTCTATTTATTTATTTCTTAGTTAGTTAGTTAGTTAGTTAGTTAGTTAGTTAGTCTCCTCTTTTGAAACTCATCACAAAAAGGAGCACCTCTATTTATTTATTTATTTATTTATTTATTTATTTATTTATTTATTTATTTATTTATTTATTTATTTATTTATTTATTTATTTATTAGTTAGTTAGTCAGTTAGTTAGTCTCCTCTTTTGAAACTCATCACAAAAAAGAGCACCTCTATTTATTTATTTATTTCTTAGTTAGTTAGTTGTTAGTTAGTTAGTTAGTTAGTTAGTTAGTTAGTTAGTTAGTTAGTTAGTTAGTCTCCTCTTCTGAAACTCATCACAAAAAGGAGCACCTCTATTTATTTATTTATTTCTTAGTTAGTTAGTTAGTTAGTTAGTTAGTTAGTTAGTTAGTTAGTTAGTCTCCTCTTTTGAAACTCATCACAAAAAGGAGCACCTCTATTTATTTATTTATTTATTTATTTATTTATTTATTTATTTATTTATTTATTAGTTAGTTAGTTAGTCTCCTCTTTTGAAATTCATCACAAAAAGGACCACATTTATTTATTGATTATTTAGTTAGTTAATTAGTCTCCTATTTTGAAATTCATCACAAAAAGGACCATATTTATTTATTTATTATTTAGTTAGTTAGTTAGTCTCCTATTTTGAAATTCATCAGAAGAAGTGTCGCCGTGAAAGTGCAGAGAGATTGTACAAAACTATTGTCAGCCCTTTAAGGTAGTCCAGACCAGGAAACCAGAATCATGAAAACAAATACAATTTTTAATGTAAGGTTAAACTAAAACAGAATCTTGCAAGTCTGAGTGCGCCTCTCTGCTCCTGCCCTTTATATTGCAGAGAATTCTGAGATACTTTCTCTACCCCATTCCTGCTTTGGCCTCAGTATTTCTCATATCTGACCATTGCTGTGATTGTGGTTCTTCCTCGTGTCTCCCAAGGTTATTCTCATACCCCATTGCATTCCTATGCCAAATAAATTAAAGGAATGAGATAATAAAATATATTTAAATTTACTTTAGAGCATTATCATTCTTTATAACTCATCATCTGGATTATGCAGCCACAATAAAATGAATAAAATAAATAAACCCCTAAAGGGGCACTGTTCTCCATATTTTTCTGTCCTTGTTCCTGTCCATATTACCCATTTCATTTATTGTCTTTTGTTCTTTGCTGGTGAAGAAAGTAATGTCAATATCAAGCTATTAAGTCTCTTTTACTGAATTAAGTATAAGTGATTTTTTTAAAAGGAAGAGCTGAGAATTATTTGTATTGCAAGTTCATTAATTAATTTAAACTTTAATTATCTGGAGTTTAGTGTATCTTATGGAATATCTTGATGGCAAAACCTGCTGTTAAATGACATGTTATTACTCAATTTATTAAGAGATACGTGAAATTTAGCACTATTTACATAGGATTAGTCGACGACTCACCTCTTCTACCAAGACTGTAACTTTAGACACATTATTCACTACATTAGCAAGCATAGGCTGCTCTTTTCGTTCATCAAACTGCTGCAAATACATAGAAAAGAAGGTACCTTAATTGGTCTTCCGTCTGGTGTGAGCACCTCCTCTGACAGCTCCATCATCTTCAGGGCCATGAGGGCAATTGGCTTTGCATGATTCAGGTTCTGCCTGTGGAGCCCAGCCGCCACACAGTATGCATCCCCTATTGTCTCCACCTGCAGCAATCAGGAAAATCAAATGCAAAGATATGATAATGAGTGGGGAATTGGTACCATTACGTATTTACAATCAGCAAATACTGTTTAAAAACATGTCAGCAGAGCAGCCATAAGAGAAGCTATTAAGACAAGGGAGTGTAATTACCCTCCAAGTTTGTAAACAGGCGCCATCAAATCTTGACACCTCGCTGCAGTTATTTTCCATAGTGAAGAAGAAACGATTGCATTGCACTCAAGACAACTTGTATAACAAAGTGAGCAATAAGAGCTTATACCAAAAGAACGTGGACTGTTTGGATTATTGTTACCCGGATTACTGGATATGTAATACCAGTAAAAAAAAAAGTGTCTACGTGCTTTCTCCAAAGGTGCTTTTTTTCAAGAGTTAACTGGAAAGTTTCTGTTTTTTCTTTGAAGACGTTTCGCTTCTCATCCACGAAGCTTCTTCAGCTCTGACTGGATGGTGGGGAATGGAAGGATTTATACTCCTTGCAGACAGACAGCCATTTGCATTCTTTTAGCGGGTCGTTAAGGTCATCTGGAAGTTTATCTGTGTCATCAGGGTCACCTGAGTGGTGCAAATGGTTGTGGAGCCTTCTGGGAACTGTTGAAAGGACTGTGTTGTAGATTGGAGATAGATTGCGACCATATTTGGAGAAGGAGGCTTTACTCACCGTCACTCATGCCCTGGTCACCTCTCGTTTGGACTACTGTGACACGCTCTACATGGGGCTACCCTTGAAAAGTATCCAGAGATTGCAACTGGTGCAAAATGCAGCTGCATGTGCTGTGGTGGGTGTCCCCAGATACACCCACGTAACACCTATACTCCGCCAACTGCATTGGTTGCCCATTGGTCTCTGGGTGCAATTCAAGGTGTTGATTATCATCTTTAAAGCCCTACATGGCTTAGGACCAGGTTATCTCCGGGACCCCATCCTACCTCATACATCTCTACGACCAGTTAGGCCCCACAGAGTCGGTCTCCTCCGGGTCCCTTCAAACAAACAATGTCGGTTGGCGGGACCTAGGGGGAGTGCCTTCTCTGTGGGGCCTCCGGCTCTCTGGAACCAACTACCCCCAGAGATCCGAACTATTCCCACCTTGCTGGCCTTCCGGAAAGCCATTAAGACATGGCTCTTCCTGCAGGCGGGGTGAAAACAGATCCTAATTCCCCCATGGATGATTGGCTTTTTAAAAAAAATTTGTACTTTTTAAAACTGTTTTATTGTATTCTGATTGTTCTTTTTTCTGTTGTAGGCCGCCCTGAGTTCTACGGTATTGGGCGGCTTATAAGAACAATTAATAATAATAATAACAACAACAACAACAACAACAACAACAACAACAACAATAATAAAATAATAATAATAATAATAATAATAATAATAATAATAATAATAATAATAATAATAATAATAATAATAATAATAATAATAATAATAATAATAATAATAATAATGGTGTCGTATCCCTCCCCCTCTGTTGAGAGAAAGCTGTTCAATTTTGACATACTGTAGATGGCCTCTTTGACTCCTCTTTCAAACTAGCGATCCTCTCTGTCCAAAATATGGACTTTGTTGTCTTAGCTCTCTCTCAACAGAAAAAAAACACACCTTTGGGACAACCATGACCTGGATGACTGAGAATCTCCATAGACATGTCTATATGTTTTGCAACCATGGTTCACATTTTTGTTTAGATTGGGGCCCATTCTCAAGGTATTTATTTATTATTTTATTTATGTTACAAGGGTTATAGACCGCTTCCATCAGAATCAACTCTTAGCGGCATACTAGTACCACCTTCCCAAATCAGATTAAAGCAACCAACAAAATACAGAATCCTTATAATTCCACAATGTAGATAGTCCTCGTTTAACAATTCAAATTAACTTAATGAGTAATCACCTAATCACCTAATCATTAAATTCAGTGGCCATTCAAAGTTATGATGGCACTGAATAAGGAAACATAGGACGGGTCCTTGTAGTTGCAGCCATTACAATGTCTCTGTGAACGCAATTCAGGCGCTTGGCAACTGGCTCACAATTATGACAGTCACAGCATCCTCCAGTCACATGATTGTGACCTTCCCTGCAACCTTCCAACAAGCAAAGTTGACAAGGAGGTCACAAATATGACTTGATCACAATCACATGATATCACGCTTAACAACTCCACAGGATTTGCTTAATAACAACAACAACTTGAACTGCTGCAACTGCAGTCATAAGATGACACAATTATAAAGTCCACAAGTGTACTTTATGACTATGCTTAATGTTGGAGTTGTTGGTCCCAATTACTCTTGTTAAGCAAGGACCTGTATCACAGTATAGGATCAGGAGGACATCAACGTTTTCCTAAACATAACTAAAACATCTTCCATCTGGAGTTCAGAGATTACTAAAGTGCAGAAGGATGACAGCACTTTTAGTTTAATATATGGGGTGGTTTTGTAGGGATTTTGTGCCGAGGTGGCGCAGCGGTTAGAGTGCAGTACTGCAGGCCACTTTAGCTGACTGTGATCCGCAGGTCAGCGGTTCAAATCTCACCGGCTCAAGGTTGACTCAGCCTTCCATCCTTCCGAGGTAGGTAAAATGAGGACCCAGATTGTTGGGGACGATATAAATATACATTGCTTACTGGTGTAAACCGCTTAGAGAGTGCTTGCACTGTGAGGCGGTATATAAATCTCACAAATAAATAAAATAAATTTGACTGTGAAGATTTTTCAGTCATCCAGGTCATATTTGTCCCCAAAGAGACAGCTGGACTTTCTTTGTTTTTCCTTGAAGACATTTTGCTTCTCATCCAAGAAGCTTCTTCACTTTTGACTGAATGGTGGGGAATGGAAGGATTTATATTCCTTGTAGTCATCTGGTCATTAGCACTCTTTCTGAAAATTGTTGAGGTCACTCACTGGGGTTTATCTGTACCTTCAGGGTCACCTGAATCAGAGTACAAATGGGTGTAGAACGTTCTTGGGACTGCTGAACGTGTTGTAGACAAGGGATAGGTGGTATCGTACCCCTCCCCCTCTGTTGAGAGAGGGTTATACAATTTTAAAGTAGGGACCCGTCTTTCAAACCAGAGGTCCACTCTGTCCAGAATGTGGACTTTTGTGGAGATCTTTTTAATAGGAGATCTGAATCTCTGTTTTACAGAGACGTGAAGCAGACTCTGGTGGAGTCAATTATCTTACTTGTCCTAAGGAGAGATTCTTAAAGGGAGGAAAATAATGCCAAGCTGACTTTGATTTGGATTCTTCCTTAGTATTCAATCCCTGACAGGGCAGGCTAACAATTTGCAAGATTAGTATTTTAACTGGTACACAGTCATCATTCCACCGAAGGCTTGTAGCTCAGAGGAAAGGCACAAGAGAAAGGAAGCAAATAATGCAAGTCCAGGATAGGTCATTTTGTTTCTTCTTTTATTATTCTTTGAATTGAACCTTTAAATCACAGAGAAAAAGAGCAAATATTTTGCAAGCAAACTTTCATCTCTCTCTTTGTTCACAGTAATACAGCCTTAAAATATTGTTAGAAGTCCCATGGTTTTAATCAGAAATAGAGGATGAAAGTCTTAATACCAGCTCAGGGTTACCAGATGCAGGCTGCAAAAAATCCACCTGGAAATTGAATTAATTTCTAATCAAGTTAATTAAGCTATGCTGTAGTGACAATGTATATTCTTGATATATATATATCGCGCGCACAGACATATATACATGCATCTTAGGACCTACTCTCTTCATTCTTTACATAAATTACATTTGTGATAATATACAAAGCAACTGCGTCCTCTTCGCAGATGATGTAAAACTATTCAACACCACCGACAATACTACAACCCTTCAAAAAGACCTTGACTATGTATCTGAATGGTCAAACAAGTGGCAACTACCAATCTCAATCAATAAATGCTCAGTTTTACACATTGGCAAAAATAATCAAAACACAAAATACAAACTTGATGATCATAACCTTGATGATGATCCTCACTCAGTAAAGGACCTTGGAATACTCATCTCAAATGATCTAAGTGTCAGAGTCCACTGCAACAACATAGCTAAGAAGGCATTAAGAGTGGTTAACCTAATCTTGCGCAGCTTCTTCTCAGGTAACATTGTACTCTTAACCAGAGAATACAAAACATTTGCTAGACCGATTCTTGAATACAGCTCATCTGTCTGGAACCCACACTACATATCAGACATTAACACAATTGAGAATGTCCAGAGATACTTCATAAGAAGAGTATTACATTCCTCTGTTCACAACAGAATATCTTATGAAACCAGACTTGAAATTTTGGGACTTGAAAATTTAGAACTACGCCGCCTTCGTTCTGACCTAAGTGTAGCTCACAAAATTATCTGCCACAATGTCCTACCTGTTAACGACTACTTCAGTTTCAACTGCAATAATACACGAACTCACAATAGATACAAACTTAATGTAAACCGCTCCAAACTTGATTGCAAAAAAATCGACTTCAACAAGAGTGGTCAATGCCTGGAACACTTTACCTGACTCAGTAGTTTCTTCCCCAAACCCCAAAAACTTCAACCTCAGATTATCTACCATCGACCTCACCCCATTCCTAAGAGGTCGGTTTGGCGCGTGCATAAGTGCACAATCGTGCCTACCGTTCCTGTCCTAATGTACCCATATATTCATACCTCTTTTACTCTTATTCATGCTTGTAATATTACATATATATTCAATCATGTTTTACTGTTTAAACTTTGCTTATAATCATATATGCTTGACAAATAAACAAATATAATACAAATACAAATATACATATATATGTATATATATATACACACACACACACACACACACACACACACACACACACACAGTATAAGAAACTGCCATCATGTTCAGTGGGTTTTATATCTTAGTGTCTAAAAATTAATTTATTTGGAAAACATTGCTTTAATAACCAAAACTCATTTTGGTATTGACTATAACTTCCCACACTGCCACTGCAATTGCTATAGGTGGCTTATATCTTAAATATTACTATCAGGTATTAAGTATTCCTAGGCTATACTCTTTATCTTCAAGACTGGTAATAGAGGGGAAGTTGCTGATTAAGATGAATGCCAGTAAATGTCTGCAAACAAACAGGACCATGATGTACATCTGTGCATCAGTCATTCAAGGTAGACCAGACTAGAAAAATTGTAGTGGAATGTAATCTGGATTCCCAGGAGGAAGGATCTGCATTTCAGAGTGCCAAGAGACAGTGGAGCTTAGAAAGTGTGGTCCACATGAATAAGATTAAAACAGTTCCTCCCTAGCTGTTCCTAGAATATATCTGTACTGTAGTTGTGCAAATAGTTGTTTTAATCCGGCAAGATTCTGTCTATAGCTGAAGAACAATAAAGGGAAATACTCTTAAATAACAGGTTGTTCTTGATTCTTGGTGCCTGACAGAAATCATGATTGCTAATATTACTTTTTTACAGTAACAGAATCTTGCAAATCCTCTCCTCTCTTCCTTTATCTTCATGACAATTAAGGAAGGAGTTGTCCGAGATGCTTACTTGGATTACAGTTCTAGCTTAAACTCAAATTTATTTTCAAATTCTTCTCAAATGTCTCAGTATTGTCTTGGTAGCAGCTCTTCTTACTATTCCTCAAAATTATTCCTATGCCCATTACAGTGTACCCTAACTTATTTTACTTTAGAAGTGTGTATATCATTTTTTTCTTGCACCAACTTCAAATCAAAGAGGATAACAGAAGTAGCATTACCTTGTCCGAATTGCACAAATCAAGATAAACAGATGGCAGCATCAAGACATTGAGAAATCTAGAGGTCATCCAGAATTGTGCATCCCCAGACAAGACAATCAGCAAGGTACTAAAGATCTGGTAGTGGTGTGTTATTTGGCTAACCCGAACCCTTCTCTCTCCACTACCACCTAAAATAACAGTTATTCAAGAAGACACATGTAATTAAATGATTTTGCTTTTCTCTTTTTTTTTTTCTCATCCAGTTGCAGGATTAAAAAAGCTAATGGAAACACTTCACTGCTTAAGTACTTGGGAGCTGTTCACAGTGCTGGAAGAGAACTGGTTGTACACTATTTCAATAAACTCCATATGTGGTTGGTAAAGTATGAGTAGTCCAAGGGACTCTTTTATGTCCACTTATCAACTCTCTCTCTCTCTCTCTCTCTCTCTCTCTCTCTCTCTCTCTCTCTCTCTCTCTCTCTCTCTCTCTCTCTCTCTCTCTCTCTCTCTCTCTCTCTCCCCCTTCCTCCCTCCCCCTCATACACACACACTCACACTCACACTCTCTCTCTCTCTCACACACACACGGTTGCTAGAGCATTGCCTTGACCTTCCCTATTAGTAGGGAAAGGCCTGCTAATTTTTATCTGCCTACCCCTCAAATTATGAAAATGACACAAAGTAGATGAGTCATGACAGTTTGAATGTCACCCGTGTTAACAAGATCTGCATCAGATGTTGAGGAACCAGGTCAATCTGATCATAAGTGGGTTACTGGAACAAACCTCACATGGTCAAGACAAAAACACCAGGAATTGATGGAATGCTGTTACAACATCAGATCTAATGAGTGGGAACATATGAGGAAACTATGGATGGACAGAAGGTTGCATCCACTGAGAAACAGCTATTTGCCCAATGCTTCAACATAGTGAAGAGGAAGCTGATCTCACAAGCTGAGACCGAACATTACATCCTAGACTCAAGAAGACCCCAAAGGGGAAGTGGATGTGAAACCAACCCCTGAAGCTGGAATGTCATTAAAACCCTCTCCACTCCAGAGCACAGTTGCTGATATGTGGCATGAGATCGTGGATAAATTAGCTACAGTTAACCCTCAAGACCTGTTACCAAGGCTCAGTGGAGAGGTATGTTTTAGTATAATTTTTATGTCATAACATGTTTTATAAAATTTTCCATATTTCAATTCCACAGGAGTCATGCATTTTAGATGCATTCCGTAAATTAATCCAACTGAGGCAGATTGGTTCAAAACACTTTGCCCTATGAATCACTGTTTTGCTCAGTTAAAGGTTACAGGACAGAGAGCTTTAGTATATAGATTCTTTCACTTGTTCTTCTTGTGGCTCAAGTTTCAACAAGGGCTTATACATTTTAGCAATATCATATCATTAGTACATAATTCTATTACAAACTCCCTCTTACGTTGTTCAAAACCATAAAATATTTTATTTACTTTAAATCTTTCTGGTAATTTTGCATAAGAAAACCACAAGGACATTCTTCTATTGTCAAATTTTCTCTTGATTTTATTTTACAATCCCCTTGAGCAAATTCTAGTACATTACAATAAGTTAGCCATTTGTGTTTATTTATCCTTTCTTGTCTTTAAAATGCTTTTTGCACTGAGCCACAAGGATATTTTCAGGCAGAATCAAAATTTATATTTATTCCATACTCTAAGAATGGCCCGCCTGACATAATGATTTTTAACATCTACATTTCTCCCTTTTTACAACCCTGTAATCCCTTAATTCAGGGTACAGTCGAGGCGACTACATAGAGCTGAGCATTTACTGGCCAGATCCCCTTCCTGATGCCTACGTAGAGTTTGCAGCAAAAAAAATTTTTCTTTGCAGCCTAGGATAGGAACATCTGCAACTCCCTAGGATTGAACTCTAAACTTTCCGAGTGAGAGGTGAGGGTCTTCACCACTAGGCCACCACACTGCTTATTTTTAAAATCTACATTATTTGAGAGTAAATATCCATGCCACCCAAATCTCTGATCATGTCCTTCTAACTCAAATAGCCTTCTATTTGTTAACATTCTCCCACTCTTTCATCCAAGCACAACAACAGAATGCAAAACATAACTTCAGATCTGGCAGACCCAATCTTCCTCTTTTTTTTTTGCATCTTGTACAGTAGTATCTTATATTTTTTTGCCCTGCCATACAAATTTAGATATATCTTTGCCATTGTTTAAACGGTAGCTCAGTTGTCAAAATAGGTATTGTCTGAAACAAAAATAACATTCTAGGTAAAAAAATTCATCTTAACCACTAACGTCCCATTTTAATGTATCTTGCTTTACGTCACTTCATGTCATAATAAAGTTATTTTGAAATAAATTATTCATGTTTATCATAATTATATATAATTATATTTTACCTTCTTCTCAACCTTATCAGTTTTCTTAGATCTTATATTTTCATGTTTTTTACTAACATCTTTATACACACACACAGACACACAGACAGACACAGACACAGACACAGACACAGACACACACACAGACACACAGACACACAGACACACACACACAGACACACACACACACACACACACACACACACACACACACACACACACACACACACACACACACACACACACACACACATATATATATATATATATATATATATATATATATATATATATATATATATATATATATATATATAAACATTCACTTAATTTTACAATCAAATTTTGGACTTCTTGCAGTATTTCTCTCTCTCTCTCTCTCTCTCTCTCTCTCTCTCTCTCTCTCTCTCTCTCTCTCTCTCTCTCTCTCTCTCTCTCTCTCTCATCTCTGTATGCATGCAGTTGTTTCCCATGTTTTGGAGAAATATTGGGATAGCATGGCCATGGTATAAAGATCTCCAACATACAGATAGCTTTGAGTTACAACTATTTGTTTAGCTACAGTTCAAAGTTACGACAGCACTGAAAAAAGTTGACTTACAACTGGTCTTCATATTTACAACTATTGAAGCATCCTCATGGTCACATGATCAAAATCCAGGTCCTTGGTAACTGGTATGTATTTATGATAGTTACAGTATCTAGGATTGTGTGATTGCTATTTGCAACCTTACCAGTCGGCTTCTAACAAGCATCATCAGTGAAGGAAACTGGATTTGCTTGATTCACTTAACAACTACAGCGGTTTGCTGAAAAACCACGGCAAAAAAGGTGGTAAAATTGGGTGTGACTCACTTGATGGAAAATCTGGTCCCAATTGTGGTCATAAAGTCGAAGACTACAAGGATCTGACATCTCTCCATGTAGAAACTGCATGTTCGTCTTTCAATGCCCACTGAAGAGCTTCAATTTGCCTTCTTGAACTAGACCTCTTTTCTCTCAATCAGTTTCTTTTCTTTTTTAATTTATTCTTTGTTTTCTGCATTGTCCATAACTGAGATGGCCTGTAATTTATCTTTCAAATGGAGCAAACTGCTGTGGCCTAGAGGTGGAGCTGTTGCCTCTCAATCAGGAGGTTGTGAGTTCAATCCTAGGTAGAGGCAGATGTAAGGGTCTCCTGCTTGGGCAGGGGGTTGGACTAGATGACCTGCAAGGTCCCTTCCAACTCTGTTAATCTGATTTAAAACAAATATCTAAACCATTCATGTTGCAGAAATTAAAGACACTGAAGAGGGGCAGATAATTTAGGAATAACATTGAAATGATAGCAACATTTAACAGGTGGCAATATAGCAAATTATTTGTAGAGGGGAAAAACTAACAAAGTAGAACATGTCTTTGCAGGAAAAAAAATCTATATGTTCTGATCCGTATCTTAAGATGATATTGGTCCCTGGAGG
Organism: Diadophis punctatus similis; assembly: GCA_023053685.1. Lineage (NCBI taxonomy): Eukaryota > Metazoa > Chordata > Lepidosauria > Squamata > Dipsadidae > Diadophis > Diadophis punctatus. Next base: position 9,414,277 of record JALIGW010000016.1, on the reverse strand, counting down.
CTTTATGGAAGTTACCATTCTTTGATGCCACTACCTCTCTTTTCCTAACAATCAAAGAATAAGATGACAGAATGTTCTTTAGTCTTTGCAGGAGACTGCCAATAGAATTATCCACCTCCATTCCTTTTGCTGTGCTGCATACCTTTCATGTGTTCTTTTTTATTTCCCTTCAAGAGCAGGTGGAAGGGGCTGCGAGAATGGTGAACTGACTTAAAGAAGGCAGGAGATATGCTTGCCTTACATTCCCGCAGCCATCAGTCATTCCTTGGGAAATTATTTTTTTAGTCTATGCTACTCAACTACTTTTGTTCACCACAGTGGAGATAGGCAGTTGATCAGACAGAGATTAATTACTTCTAGTCTTTCCATCACTGTTTTCAGAGAGAGCTGAAATACATCTGAAAAATAAAATCACCTAGATCAGGGCTGTCAAACTCCCGGCCTGCGGGCTGGATGCGTCACGTGCTGGCCACGCCCATGCCCAGTTTAGCGAAGGGGGGGAAAAGTCCCTATACGTCATGTGATGCTGCTGTGATGACATGAGTTTGACACCCCTGACATAGATGGACGCACTCTACACCAATGTTTTTCAACCTTGGCATATTTAAGATACGTGGACTTGAAATCCAAGAATTCCCCAGCCTGTCAGGGTTCAAAATAGCATTCAAAATTAAATCAGAGTCCAAGGTAAAGTATTCCTCAAAGTTCCAATTTATTAATAGAGCCATGTTGGCACATCTGGGTGAAACCCGAATCTGAAGTCCATTTTCCCACAGTAGAAAATGCATAGTGAAATAATATAAAGCGTGGCAAGAATTAGCTCCCCAATAAAATGGCTTCAGCCTGACACAGCCAGCCATAGTAGAAACCCTGTTCTATACCTTTGAATGAAACACAGCCGGTCAGCATAGAGGGCATTTTCCCTACCAATGTATGTAGACATTAAAAACATACCAAGGCAACCAAAAAAATGTGAACAGTGAAACAGTGTACAAAAATTCAGGCACCTGGAAAAAACTCCAAAAACATTACACATTACAGATCGTTTAGATCTGAGATGGCTTGGTCAACAACACTAACTGAACTGTTTGGATGGTAAGATAAATGCAGATTCATGCAATTCACACTTCCCCAACAAACTGAATTTCATGTTGATATTCATGTAGATACTTATTTCTTTTAACAAATCAGAAATGAACAGAAGGAAATTAAGACTGGAAAAAGTAAAAATCAAGTAAAATGAACTTCTGTAGAGATTCTCAGTCATCCAGGTCATGGTTGTCCCAAAGGTGCTTTTTTAGGAGGCAACTGGGCTTTCTTGTTTTTTCTTTTGAAGATGTTTCGCTTCTCATCCAAGAAGCTTCTTCAGCTCTGACAGGATAGTGGGGAATGGAAGGATTTATATTCCTTGCAGACAGCTGGTAATTTGGGATGAACTCCCTTTGAAAGGTGTGGGAGTAGGAATGGATTTCCAGAGAAAAAATTGCAGACTACAGGAACCAGGAACACTACTCAGGCGACCCTGAGGACACAGATAAACCTCCAATTCTTCAACCACCCTCTAAAAGGATGCAGATTACCAGCTGTCTGCAAGCCATATAAATCCTTCCATTCCACACTATCCTGTCAGAGCTGAAGAAGCTTCTTGGATGAGAAGCGAAACGTCTTCAAAAGGAAAAACAAGAAAGTCCAGTTGCCTCCTGAAAAAAGCACTTTTGTGACAAGTAAAAGGAACCCATGAGATTTAAAATCTTATCCATATTGCCATCCATCTGAAACGTCCATCCGACATCTCCCTCTTTTTCTTCACATTTGCTTAGTATACCTCCTTATTGGAGAAGCTGAATTCGAAGTAAGATCTGAATAGTTTTATCATTTCTTGTCGATTGTTGGAATGTCGCAACCTTACTGTAACTGAGCACTTGGTATACTGACTCTTTTTATTTTAAATGTATCTGTTGATTTATTGGATTTGAAGAAACCCTTTGCCAACTTCAGACCTTTATTCTTTGTAGCATTTTTTCTGTAATTCCATGTTATCTTGCTCTTTCTTTGTCACGTAGCGAATATTGTCAGTTGTATGTCTATGCAGGGTGATGCACCCCTATTTAATATTATGGTACATTCCAATATAAGCAGAACACGTGATATGATGTTCTTTGCGCATGTGTGCATTCCTAAGCCACCATTAATTCTCTTCGGTCTTAGCTCTTGACCTGAATGGTCGTGTTTTCTTAGCAAAGATGTAATTATTGAGGATTTATTGCTTTTGTACTGAAATAAATATTTTCGGTTTATTTTTAACTGTCTGAATTCCAAGAAAAGATCCAAATCGCCTCTATGAGATTTTATTCTCACCCCAACATTCTTGGTGACGTATCCTTCTTTCCAGTTAGCAGAGTTTTTTTGTCTTGTTTTGTTGTGTCTCCATAAGCTTTTTGTGATGCAACATTGACTTCTTCTGATGTGTTTACTTCCCTGCTGGAACTGTTTGCAATTGTGTTTTAGTATCATGTATCCCGTGCTGAACACCTTTACTTGTTAGAATCCTACTTAGTTTTGTTCTGAGTTAATTAAAACCCATTTTCTTTAAGTCAGTACATTTGAATACATTCAACTGTAGTTTTGCTTCAAATAAAGAATCCCTGCATTATATTATCACTTTTCTCCAAAGTTCCTGGTACTTCTCCTTCTTCACTTATGTTTGCTCTACTAGTAAGCATGTCCACTTTAAGTCCATTTTCCAAAAGAAAAGGTTACCACCAAGGATGGTCAGGAATTCCCTGGAAGAATCATGTTAGCATGATTAAAGCTTTCATTACTGCTACTATACGTCTCTGAAATATCTACAATTTGCTTTCAAATCTTTTCTTGGTTTGGCAGGCAATAAACATTAGCAATAGTATTGTATCGGTTCCTTAACTTTTTTTCCTGCTAACTTTAAATCCAATTAATCTAATTTTATCCTCTGTAGGCATACCATTAAAATGCCTTTAATGTTAGACAGATGTTTGCCTCATTAGTCTTGTCATAATTTATTTTCACTGACAAATTTACTTAGTAGGCTTCAACTCCATTATAATGCTTTAATCAAATAATACTAAAGCCAAAGCATGAATATGTATAATGCTGATTATAAAAGGCCAAATGAAACACTGGAAAAGCATGGATAGTTTTTCAACTTCTTCCTTAAAAGAAATTTTAGGGATGCTGCAAACAGTGAAGGAATGGTAGGATGGGAAGAGCACTTTCTGTTCAATTTGAAGTCCTCCTTGTTCAGGTTGTCCTCACATAACAAAAGGAATATATATATATATATATATATATATATATATATATATATATATATATATATATATATATATATATATATATATATATATATATATATATATATATATATATATATATATATATATATATGAAAGATACATATATTTAGAATGATTTTGAGAAGCCAGTGATAAAGATTTTGGAATCAGTATTTGGTTTTTCCCTTCCTTCCTTCCTTCCTTCCTTCCTTCCTTCCTTCCTTCCTTCCTCTCTCTCTCTTCCTATTTCTCTTACTGTTCTACTTCTTAACAGAGTCTGCTCATTATAAAGACTCCTGAAATATTTTCCGTATCAGTTAGTTAAAAACATCTTATGATTTTTTAAAAAGCATTTAATAACTTAGAGGTAGTGGAAGTGTGTGTGTTTCCTTGATCATTTAAGACATCAATATGCCACTTCCATCTCTCACTATTATAACATAATACATTTATAACTAAAAATATGTTTTCTAATTTTCCAGTTGAAAAAACCCAGTTCTGGAATACAAAAATATAAATAGCTTGTACATTTGGGATAGAGAACTCAAACTCAAGCACATTTATACTCACTTGGCCTGTTGTTTTAATCTTAATAATCACTGATGTGTTTAGCCCAGTAAGAGTCAGTGTGTGGAGGGGGAGATAAGTGTATTTGCTATTGATCTTTTTAATATATAATGGTGTTTGTAGTGCTAGTGCTGTGACTGTAATAAATGAGAATAAATAAATAAGGATTTGTTTTATAAGGTTTGTGCAAGCCAGTTATCAAAAGGCAAAGCCAACTTCATTTTGCTATGAAACCTATTTAGAATAGAATAGAATAGAATAGAATAGAATAGAATAGAATAGAATAGAATAGAATAGAATAGAATAGAATAGAATAACAGAGTTGGAAGGGACCTTGGAGGTCTTCTAGTCCAACTCCCTGCTTAGGCCGGAAACCCTACACCACTTCAGACAAATGGTTATCCAACATCTTCTTAAAAACTTCCAGCGTTGGAGCATTCACAACTTCTGGAGGCAAGCTGTTCCACTGACTAATTGTTATGTCAGGAAATTTCTTCTTAGTTCTAGGTTGCTTCTCTCCTTGATTAGTTTCCATCCATTGCTTCTTGTCCTGCCCTCAGGTGCTTTGGAGAATAGCTTGACTCCCTCTTCTTTGGGGCAACCCGTGAGATATTGGAACACTGCTATCATGTCACCCCCTAGTCCTTCTTTTCATCAAACTAGACCTACCCAGTTCCTGCAACCATTCTTCATGTTTTATCCTCCAGTCCCCTAATCATCTTTGTTGCTCTTCTCTGCACTAGATTTTAGATTTGCTCTAAGTAATCTTCTTATCTGTATTTTTAAAAGGCAACCAAGGACCCAATCAAAAGGAGGATAAAAACAACCTTTCTGAACTGAAAACACACCTCTTTTCATATGATGACTAAGGTGAAGAAGCATCACCTCCTTTATTAACAGCACTGTGTGGTTGATTTATAGCTAAATCAATACCTCAGAACAAAGATAGAACAAAAGCCAAAGCCATCAAGTCAAACAATAAGAAGGTAAGGTTTGTACCAGACTTGGGTGAAGAAGTAGATAAAGTGCTTCACACTGCAGAAGTGGTACCATTCATCTCAATTAACTTCTTCAAAGCGTCTTGTGATGCTTCTAAAATTTCTATTAAGCATAGCAATAACACTTAGACTTATATACCATTTCTAAGCAGTTTACAGAGTCAGACTATTGCCCCCAATAATCTGGGTCCTCATTTTACCCACCTCGGAAGGATGGAAGACTGAGTCAACCTCGAGCCAGTGAGACTCGAACTGCCGAACTGCTGGCAGTCGGCAGTCAGCAGAATTAGCCTGTAATACTGCATTCTAATTGCTGTGCCACCACGGTGCAGCTACCAGCATGTCCAATAAGCTGTTGGAAATGTGGAAATTAGCTGGGTGAGGCTTCTGAGATAAAATGTAGTAAGGAGGTGGATCTCCACAAAGAGGGGGTGCATTCCGGAGGAGTAAGAGGCAACTCAGTCTGGATGTTATGTTTGAGACAAAGGGAGTGAAGACAGCCCTGCTTAATAGTTAACAGAGTATATAGTAGATGCAGACAGTGGAGTCCACAGTCTGGCATGATATTATCTATGGTGCAGTGGTTAGAGTGCAGTATTGCAGGCTACTTCTGCTGACTGCCGGCTGCCTGCAATTTAGCTGTTCGAATCTCATCAGGCTCAAGGTTGACTCAGCCTCCCATCTTTCCAAGGTGGGTAAAATGAAGACCCAGATTGTTGGGGGCAGTAGGCTGACTCTGCAAACTGCTTAGAGAGGGCTGCAAAGCACTGTGAAGCGGTATATACTGTAAGTCTAAGTGCTATTGCTATTGCTGTAGGTGCGAACGCGAGAACTCAGCTTGGAAGAATCATATGTGTCATTCTCAGTTTTGGCCCTATTTTTTTCCCATTTCTCTTTTAAGGAGGAAGGGGAATGTACACGTGGGTGTGCAAACTTGTGTTCTCTATGAGAGTGGTTTATGTGTTTGCCACAGAGAATGATTGTTAATGGAGGTTAATGGAGGTTGTAAATTTGGAATGGGGTATCTTATTTAACAGGTGGGTAAGAGTAACTTAAAGTTATTAATTGAAGTAATACATCTTTTCCCCCACTTGGCCTTGACTTGGGGGGTGGGTTATAGAGACAGGTGTAAATACATATGTATATGTAGCTTTGTGTTTGACACATACATTCATTGGATGTGTATATTAGTGGGAACATAAGATCTGCAAGACTGATAGCAGTTGGATTTGGCAAATCTGGTTGACAGATTTGGAAAGTTCGGTACCTGATAATTTTTCTGTTTTATCATGTTATGATTGATTGCTTTGTTGTATGTTGTTCAGAGCTGATTATCTTAAATTTAGGGTTATCTTCATTTTGAGGAAATGCAATATATAAATCTGTAGCCAAATCCTGATCAATTTCCCATTAAACATGCAGGAGGAAGACGTATGTAGATTTCTATTAGAGTAATTGCATATGAATATCTATATGCTTTCCTGACTTTGGATATTGTTAGAAGTAGAAGTAAGTCTGGCAGCGAATTAAATTAGAAATGACTGTGCCTACAAATATTAAATATAATTGAGAATGAATGGCTATAATGAGAAATGTAAGCTTTTAGTTTCTGTTCATTTAAGAAATTGTGACAGATTTGGAAAAAGTAAGAGATAAACTGCTAACATTATTTTTTTAATGCATCTTTTTGTTCACTTGTGAGATCTACAACATACTTGAAGTATTTTCTGATATAATTAATCCTTTAAATCACATTCACCCTTTGGTCAGATTATTTTAATGCCATTTTAAACATTGTTTCAGTTTCTGCATGATAGTATTTCAGAATATTGATTCTGTTAAGCAGCCAAAAATTCTGTTTTGCCAGACCGTCTCCTGAACTCTGTTGGCACATATGGGTTAGTTTCATGTAGTGGGCTAAGCTGTGATTTCTTCAAACTGTATTCATAATAGCTGATTTATGTATAATGTTAAACCATAAACTATGCTTTGCTTTTTTCATGAAAAGGGGAAAAACCAGGATCGATATGCTACAAGAAGAAGGAAAGAGAGAGAAAACAGAGTTTGAAATTCCTGGTAGGAAAAAATATGAAGGAAAGGGGTAACTGGGCAGGGCAGAAGAGGGATTAGCCTTATTTGGGTATAAGGATTATCTTCACCAGATACAAGAGCCACGGGGGCGCAGTGGTTAGGACACAGTACTGCAAGCTATTTCTGCTGACTGCCTGCTGCTTGCAATTTGCCAGTTCGAATCTCACCAGGCTCAAGGTTGACTCAGCCTTCCATCCTTCCAAGGTCAGTAAAATGAGGACCCAGATTGTTGGGGGCAATATGCTGACTCTGTAAACTGCTTAGAATGGGCTGTAAAGCAGTGTGAAGCGGTATATAAGCCTAAAAGCTATTGCTAGTGCTACAATCTTAACCCTAACCATTTCAAGCAGCTGCTAACCTTTGGGCTAATCTTCAGAGGCATTAAAACCCCACACAAAATTATTTGGAAAGGGAAAAAGATCATATCCTATTGTAAAATGTAGTACATATAACTAGACAGGCATATTTTCCCTGGCATTGTCAAACATGTTGCACATTTACAATGTCAGAATATTGTATTATACTGCAGCATTTATTAGGGAGCCAGGATCAGCAACAGCTCACCGTCATATGGATGTTCACTTGCAAATGTGCATCAGTTCATTATTACATTCTGTGTCAAATGGCTTTGGCTATCTCTAGTGAATTAGGAAAGTTAGAATCCAATTCAGCTATTCCCTCTGGGAGTCGTCAAACATGATTCTTGTTATAGCTAGACAGCCATCGGCCATGCTAGTTAGGGAGTGACAGAAGCTGCAATCAGACCTACCAACACAGTAGCAGCTTGGGGAAGGTGGATCTAATTCAATTTTACAGATGTAAGCTACTGAGTTTGAATTGTTGAATCAACTCATTTACACAAGGCAGACAATTTTTCAAGTATAAGATTGCCAACTGAGTGAGTATTCTGTGACAGAAATCAGAAGTTCCTGAGTATAAAGAATATTTTATAAAAAAGCAACTATTCCTCTATGACAGGGGTCTCCAACCTTGGCAACTTTAAGACTTGTGGTCTTAAAGTTGCCAAGGTTGGAGACCCCTGCTCCAGAGCTGAGGAATTCTGGGAGTTGAAGTCCACAAGTCTTAAAAGTTGCCAAGGTTGGAGACCCCTGCTCTATGAAATATTCTCCTACAAGGGCTAAGAACAAATGCCACCAAGTCATAACAAGTATTAGAATCAAACATAAAAAATAATAAACAATTGCAGCTGGAGGCTTCTGCTTCATTATTTCTGTGTAGTAGGGCTGCAACAGTCAATGGATGAATCATTCAGTCATGAAATATTTTGCTTAAAAAAGGGACTGTTATATTTTATCAAATAAGGTAGCTATTAATTTCATTAATTGTTAAAATGAATTATTCTTAATACAACCTCTTGTGGCTATAACTTTAATAGCCATTCCCCATTTCTTTTATACAAGGAGTAAATGCCTACCTTAGATATGATTAGAATTCCAGTAAGAAGGAGCTGTTGCCATTTCCAATTATTGCTTATTTTATGAGTGGGACAGGAGGGATTCCTCGTCCATCACATATACTTTGGCAAGTAGAATTGTATGCAATATTTCAGGTAGGGAACATTCCAAGGTAAGCAGTTTTATTTTCAACCTATTCCTAATGAACACTAGCATAGAATTTGCCTTTTTTCTCAGACACCATGTTGCATATGGTGTCTGTAAACATTTCTAAAGCAAATCTGAAAGTAAGATTTCTAAGTCCGTTTAATAAATATTCTTGAAAAAGGATACAGCACTAAGAATTGATGCCTGATCTTTCTTCTCTCCTTGCCTTTTTCCATCTATGCTATGACTTTTAAAATATAAACCTGGGGACTGTGATTATCTTTCTTTTAAAATTAATCTATAAAATAGTCTGGGGAAACCCTTTTGATGAATCAGCTAGAGTGTGCTGGGCCATGTGAGAATTTTCTTAAAATTGAATTCCTACAGAAGTTTCTTTGATGATATGCAAATCTATGCAGATTCAATCACTTAAAACATATGTGATTCCTCTCCAAAGATTAGCTGTTTGTATGGATGATGTAGCTCAAGTCTTATTTTCCTCCAGGCCATTATGATGATGATAATAGATGATAGATAGAATAGGATAGGGTAGGATAGAATAACAGAGTTGGAAGGGACCTTGGAGGTCTTCTAGTCCAACCCCCTGCTTAGGCAGGAAACCCTACACCACTTCAGACAAATGGTTATCCAACATCTTCTTAAAAACTTCCAGTGTTGGGAGCATTCACAACTTCTGGAGGCAAACTGTTCCACTGAATAATTGTTCTAACTGTCAGGAAATTTCTCCTTAGTTTAGATTTAGATTTAGATTTATTATTAGAGTTGGAAGGGACCTTGTAGGTCATCTAGTCCAACCCCCTGCTCAAGCAGGAGTTCCTACACCATTTGAGACAGATGGCAGTCCAGTCTCTCCTTGAAGGTCGCAAGTGTTGCGGCTCTCACAACCTCCACTGGCAAGCTGTTCCACTGGTTGATCACTCTCACCGTCAGAAAGTTTCTCCTCACTTCCAGGTTGAATCTCTCCTTGGTCAGCTTCCATCGGTTATTCTAAGTTCTAAGTTGCTTCTCTCCTTGATTAGTTTCCACCCGTTGCTTCTTGTCCTACCCTCAGGTGCTTTGGAGAATAGTTTGACTCCCTCTTCTTTGTGGCAGCCCCTGAGATATTGGAACACTGCTATCATGTCTCCCTTATTCCTTCTTTTCATTAAACTAGACATACCCAGTTCCTGCAACCGTTCTTCATATGTTTTAGCCTCCAGTCCCCTAATCATCTTTGTTGCTCTTCTCTGTACTCTTTCTAGAGTCTCAACATCCTTTTTGCAGATAGATGATAGATAGATAGATAGATAAATAGATAAATAAAGTTTATATATACTGCATGTGCAGTAGCAAAAAATCAGAAAAAATTCAAAAAAAAGCAGAAAACAAGATGGCAACGCATGCACAGTGCCGGGGACTTGGCTTCTATGAATGCGCAAAAGAAAAAAAGCTGAAAAAAATTCCCCCCCAATTTTTTTTTCAAAAAAATAAAAAAAATTTAAAAAAATTCCCAAAAAAGATGTCAGCCTCCACGGACCGGCACCGACTGATCCGGTTCTGTGACGTCATCGTGACGTCACCAGCAGGTTGCTACCGGTTCAGGTGAACCATTCCGAACAGGGAGGAACCCACCTCTGGGTGGGGTTCAAAACAATTGAATTGTAAGTCAACCGGAGTCGCTGAGTGAGATGGGTGCTTTTGAAATTGAATAAATAAAGAAACAAATAAATAAATGAGAAACCCAGATTCAATCTTTTTTCCTAATCAAAGACACAAGCAAACCATCCCCAATGGAAGCTAGAAGCCAACGGAAAGTTCCTCTCTTTCGTTCTAATAGCTGCAATACAAGAGAAGGAATTTGGACTGGGACTGTTTGTTATAAGTACCGTATTTTTCGGAGTATAAGACGCATCTTAGTTTTGGGGGAGGAAAACAAGGAAAAAAGGCCTCTGCCTCCAAGCAATTTGCCAAACAGCAAACAGCAAATAGCACAGATGATATACACTGTTTGCTGTGTATTTCTGTGCATGTGTGCCTGACCCATAGAAATAGCAAAGAATTGGAGAAATGTACATTATGGCAGAAAGTTTTCTTAAATGTAATCACACTAACTCTTCCCAATTATTTAAATAGATCTACTCCAAGGTAACTAAACTCTAATACTAAACAGGACACTGTTACATTTCATACTATACATGGTCAGAGCTGTTAAAATTCATTAAAATTTCTGGAAGCATACATTATTCTCTATTATTTAAAAGAAGTTACAATAGCATTGGGCCTCTTCAGAGCAAGCATTTATTTTAAAAAGCTTCTTTATTTTGTTAAGTTGTCTAGATTTACAGGGATCTCCAACCTTGGCAACTTTAAGACTTGTGGACTTCAACTCCCAGAATTCCACAGCCAGCAAAGCTAACAAAGCTGGCTGTTGAATTCTGGGAGTTGAAGTCCACAAGTCTTAAAGTTGCTAAGGTTGGAGACCCCTGGCTCTAGAACAATAATAAAGCAGTCTTTAAAAAATAAGTCTAATAATTTGAACATTCTACAGACATTTATAGTTATTCACTTACCCCTTTGCAGCCAGTTCAGCAAAAATAAAAACCTCCGTGTCTAATCTCTCCCAGCTATTTGCCTCTTTGCAGTTAGTTTCACTTTCATTTTCCCACATGGCAAACCTAATCAGCTGTACGTTGGGAAACTCCTACTGACTTGCTTGGCTTTACAGGCTTTTCCCTCTTTCCTGCAAGCAGGTAAATTGCTGGAAGACAGAGGCCAAAGGGTGAGGGTGGGTGGGTGGGGCTACATTCGGTGTATAAGACACACCCAAGTTTTCACCCTCTTTTTGGGGGTAAAAAGGTGTGTCTTATACTCCGAAAAATACGGTAATTGTTGCAAACAAATAAACGGAGAACCTCTTCAAACAGGTTTCTTTTTAAAAACAAATATTTCTATTTTAAAAAAAAAAAAACCCGTCCATCTCCTTTCCTTCTTTTGCCCTCTCCTTCTCTGCATACACCTCAATCTCTTCCTGAGACAGTGATACTTCTCGTGAAATTGGCAGCTATATACATTTGATTAGTTAATAAATAAATAAATCTGCTGGATCTGCACAGCAGTTTGCTTTTGAAGATAAGCCCGGGATGAGTAGAGAAAGGGGGAAGGAGAGGGCAAAGAGACTCCAAGTGGCAATCCCACCATCTGTTTAAAGTGTGCTCTTCTAGGGCTTGCTTCTCCTTCCCGAGAGTCTAATTATGAAGTAATTGGTGTTATCAGGCTTACGGTCATTAAAAAAAAACCACCACCAACAACAACACATACACACAGCCAGGATTTAATGATAGCCCACCTGGCAACTAAAAAAAAAACCCCTCTCCTTCTAACTTCACACTATAGTTCCTACTTAGTAGTCAAAGCAGGAGTCCTCCGAGAACTAGGGATGAAGGGAAAGTCTGACAAGAGCAATGTGCTGAACCATAGACAGTAACTTTCAAGGGAATGTAAAGCAGCAATCAATTCTCACTATGTAGTCTCTCTAACTCAGAAGTCTTCAAACTTGGCAACTTTAAGACTTGTGGACTTCAACTCCCAGAATTCCCCAGCCAGCTGGCTGGGGAATTCTGGGAATTGAAGTCCACAAGTCTTAAAGTGGCAGAGTTTGATGAGCCCTGTTCTAATTGATATTAAAGGACATTTTCCTATTTTTTATTTTTATTTTTAGGGAGGGGTTTTTTTTGTCCAAGGAAAATAATATTTTATTCCATTGGTCGTCCATTGACTATATAAAGAAGGAGTGAGCCTTTTTTAAAAAAGTGCACAGGAAAAATGAAAAGAATCTTTAGACATTAATGTTCAACATTAATGTTCAACATTAATATGCCTGGGCAGAACCACATACAACAGATATTCTTAAGACCTAATGCTGCACAGGTAGTCCTTGATTTACAACCACAATCGCAATTTTGGTCATGAGTCATGATGGCGATTAAGTGGGTCACCACATGTCCACACCCAATTTTACAGACTTTTCTGAGGTGGTTGTTAAGCAAGTGTATGGTTGTTAAGGGAACCCACTGTTCGCTATGAGGTCCTTTTCACCAGAAGCCCAACGTAAAAACCAGTTTCCAACAAAAAACGTTGTAAATCTCAGTCACATGACCATGGGACACTGCCAATGGCTATAAATGTGGGACGGTTGCCAAGTACCCAAAATGCAGTTATGGGGCCACAGGGAGAGGGACAATTGTTGGAACCTCAAATCCAGGTTACAAGTAGTTTTTTTCATGGTCTGTCATAACTTTGAACTGTCACTAAGCAACCTGTCATAAGTTAAGGACTACCTGTTGACTTTTAAGGGATTTGATCTCACTGAATATTATTAGTGGTAATGGTAGCAGTAGTATGAATAACTGCAACAAGGATTACTTTATTAGACTGTAATCCAGTGTAAGTTTGAAAAGAACTACACTTTTTTTCCAAGTATAGATTATATATGTGCCTGTCCAGTGAGGTCATCAGAGGAGGGTCTGTTTATGATCCTACCCTTTCAAGTGTCACATCTTTATCAAACATTTGCAGTAAAAAAGCAGTGTTCTTCTTGGTCTGATTTTTATGGATGGATGGATGGATGGATGGATGGATGGATGGATATAGATATAGATATAGATATAGCTATAGCTATAGCTATAGCTATAGCTATAGATATAGCTATAGCTATAGCTATAGATATAGATAGATATAGAGATAGAGATAGAGATAGAGATATATATTTACAAAAAAGGAAGTTCGGTTACAGAAATCCTAACAACTGGCTATCTATATTTTAGCACCAAATTTATCTCTAAGTACATGGAGATAAAGCTTTCTTGATTCTCTTACTAATTATCCATTGTATTGAAGAGGTAGATACCCACTTCCTAGTGAAGAAAGTGTGCACCAATGTTCTAAGCTGGTAATATTTTATAACTTTTATAAGTGAAATGTCTGATAAATTCTAAAGAAATCAGGGATATGATATTCCAAGAGGCATATTTGTATGTTCTCTACATATGTTATCTTATGCAATGTGACCGTGACATTGTGCTCAAGCATCAATTTTGCACTGTAAGAAAGAACCATCAAGTAGTTTTAAAAGGAAAGCACAATGAAACTAATTTGCTGAAGTTTATTCAGCCTAAAGCAAACAGATTAACAGGATGCATGCATAAAAATAATACTGTGAAATTTTGGTCACCCTATAAGTCTGTTATTAAGAAAATGAAGAATGAGGACTTACCAACTGGAGTGAATGTTTGTCCTTGCAAGAAACAAAGGGGTTGCTAACTAAAGAAAAAAAATAAATACAAGAAACAATTTCCCCAGGTGGAAGTTCAAATAAGCCAGGCGGCTGATGGAACTTGAGTTTTCAGATATTTGGGATCAAATCCCAATAAAAATGAAGAGTGAAAAAAGCTACTTTGTAACATTAAAATATTAGAATTAGAATAACAGAATTGGAAGGGACCTTGGAGGTCTTCTAGTCCAACCCCCTGCTTAGGCAGGAAATCCTATCCCATGTATATACATGTACTTGTACATTGCATATTTCATTCCTATGAAATATACATGTAAAGGTAGTTCTTAATTTACAACCATTCGTTTAATGACCATTTGAAGTCACAACCGCACTGAAAAAAGTAACTCATGCCTTTTTCCATCTATGCTATGTCTTTTATAATATAAACCTGGGGACTGTGATTATCTTTCTTTTAAAATTAATCTAGAAAATAGTATGGGGAAACACTTTTGATGAATCAGCTGGAGTGTGCTGGGCCATGTGAGAATTTTCTTAAAATTGAATTCCTACAGAAGTTTCTTTGATGATATGCAAATCTATGCAGATTCAATCACTTAAAAATATGTGATTCCTCTCCAAAGATTAGCTATTTGTATGGATGATGTAGCTCAAGCCTTATTTTCCCCCAGGCTGTTATGATGACAATAGATAGATAGATGATAGATAGATAGATAGATAGATAGATAGATAGATAGATAGATAGATAGATAGATAGATAGATAGATAGATAGATAGATAGATAGATAGATAGATAGATGAGAGAGAGAGAGAGATATATGATAGATAGATAGATAGATAGATAGATAGATAGATAGATAGATAGATAGATAGATAGATAGATAGATAGATAGATAGATAGATATAGACAGACAGACAGACAGACAGACAGACAGACAGATAGTTGATAGGTAAAGTGATAGATATCTAGCTCAACTCGAGTTCCTGGTGACTTGGTATATCAGGGCCCTGGGCTCAGGCTACTGTTGTTTAATGCCAGGTCTGTTGTCAACAAAGCTCTTCTCGTTCGGGATTTAATCCTGGAAGAGAGAGCAGACCTGGCATGCATTACCGAGACCTGGCTGGGCCCGGAGGGGGGTGTTCCCCTTTCTGAGATGTGCCTGGATGGGTTTCAGGTATTACATCAGCTGTGACCTCAGGGAAGCGGTGGAGGAGTGGCAATGATAACACATCAGAGTCTTCTTGCCCATAGGATCCCTGCCCCAGAGATTATTGGGTGTGAGTCCCTCCTTGTGAAACTGGACTCAGGGGTTCAGGTGGGCTTGTTAATGTACCTTCCTCCCAGCTACGTTAAAACAGCCCTGCCTGTGCTGTGGCAAAAAGGTCTTAAAATGAGGCAAAACTCATTTAACGATTGCCTCGCTTAGCAGTGGAAATTTTGGGCACAATTGTGGTCATAAGTCAAAGACTACCTCTACCAATCTCATACCCAGTAAGAGTGAAGTGTTTAAGAAATTCAAGGTGTTCTATGTTGACACTGAAAACAAGTTCAATATAAAAATGAAGAGATTAAAGTATGATAACAGGGAGAATATTACAACCAGGAATTTGAAAACTATTTGAAGAACAAAAGAGTAAAACATGAAAAAAGTGTTAAGCTACAACTTTGAGCAAAATGGGGTTGCAGAAAGAAAAAAAAATAACAAAACCTGCTAAATATGAGAAGATGCCTTTGGTTTGATGCAGGTTGTCAGTTGATCTCTGGGGAGAAGCACTTAAGATACTTACCTGCAAAATTGTTTGCCTACAAAATATGCAGATAAAATCCCCTATGAGTTGGGGAAGGAGAGCAAACCCAATCTGCCACAATTAACTATATGTGTGTGCAAAACGTATGTATGTGTTTCTAAAGCAAAAAAGAACAGAAAAAAGAATAAATTAAATTGCAGAACCCAGTTAAGAATAATCCTGGGCTATCAAGCAAAAACAAAAGGCTCCAGTTTGAAATTTTAAAAAGTAGAAAATTAAATATACGGAATGAAGTCTTGATCATTTTATTGAAGGAAAAAAGATGAGCTGCAATATTTATTTTTATTAATAATATTTGTTCGCACCCAGGAAATTGACAAAGGAAAGCAACATATAATAACTTTTATGCAGTAATAGTTAATTTCTTAATTAATTAATCGTTAATTATTCATTAATAATAATCTCATAGTTAATTACAGCCAGCATGGCTAGCTCAGGAATTCTGGGTCCACAGATTGTAAAATTGCCACAGTTGGCCATCCCTGATGTACATCCTCTGCTATGTCAGGATCTAACTGTATGTGCAGAGGACCAAAAAAAAAAAAAAAGATAGCTTGAATATAGCAATAGCACTTAGACTTACCGTATTTTTCGGAGTATAAGACACACCTTAGTTTTGGGGGAGGAAAACAAGGAAAAAAGGCCTCTGCCTCCCAGCAATTTGCCAAACACAAACAGCACAGATGATATACACTGTTTGCTGTGTATTTCTGTGCATGTGTGCTTGACTCATAGAAATGGCAAAGAATTGGAGAAATGTACATTTATGGCAGTATATTAATCCCAGAAAGTTTTCTTAAATGTAATCACACTAACTCCTCCCAATTATTTAAATAGATCTACTCCAACCATGATTAAGTCAGTGTTTCTCAGCTGCCTTCTTTTAATACTAATACTTAATACTAATACTTAATACTAAAACAGGACATTTCAGATTATACTTTTACAGATCTTTAAAATTGATGTGGCTTTCTGGAAGTATTCTCTGCTATTTAAAAGAAGATACAATAGCACTGGGCCTCTTCAGAGCAAGCATTTATTTTAAAAAGCTTCTTCATTTTGTTAAGTTGTCTAGAACAATAATAAAGCAGTCTTTAAAAAATAAGTCTAATAATTTGAACACTCTACAAACATTTAACAAAATAACGTATTAACAGAATCTGCCTCTACCTAGGATAGAACTCACAACCTCCTGATTGTAAGGCAAGAGCTCTAGCTCTGAGCCATAGCAGGTATAGCATGCCTCCTTTTGATTTCAGCAGCCTAATATTGCCAGCAGTTTATCTCCCAGCAATTTGTTACATTACAGCCACCATAGCCTGTCAGCTGTAGATCGGGAGGCAGTTTATCTCTTCTTGTGCTCTGCCCTGTTTGCTGCAAAGAGGTAAATTGCTGGCAGGTAGAGGCCAAAGGGTGGGGGTGGCTGGGTGGGGCTGCATTCGGTGTATAAGACGCACCCAGGTTTTCACCCTCTTTTTGAGGGTAAAAAGGTGCGTCTTATACTCCAAAAAATATGGTATATACCGCTTCATAGTGCTTTACAGCCCTCTCTAAGCGGTTTACAGAGTTCAGCATATTGCCCCCAACAATCTGGGTCCTCATTTTACCCACCTCGGAAGGATGTGAGTCAACCTTGAGCCGGTGAGATTTGAACAGCTGAACTGCTGAACTGCAGTGCTGCATTTTAACCACTGCGCCACCTCGGCTCTTGAATATAGTGGATAATCCAAGTAAGGAACAAAAAATAAAGCATCTTGGGATATTAGCCCCTATCTCAGAACTGAAATGAAAATAAGAAAATCAAACCCAATAGGTAACAAGCCTTATCTACTTTCTAAATTGCAGTGTAGAAAAGTAATTATTATAGGTTAACTGTGAGTAGATCAGACATAGCCAGTAAAGGCAGCAGTGGCAGGTTACTACTGGTTCGGACCGGTTTGCGCGAACCGGTGGCGGAAATTTGGCTACGGTCGCCAAACCGGTAGTGAAGGCCAGCTTGCCACGCCCCCGAACTGGTTCCCCAGTTGCCGCTGCTTGAAAGCGGATGGCAAAAAACTCTCTGCGCATGCGCAAAGGCTTCTGCGCATGCTCAGAGGGTCAGTACCTGGATTTGGCGCGCACTTCCAACGCGCACTTCCGATGCGACGCGCGCACTTCCGAACTGGTAGGGAAGGTAAGAGAAACCCACCCCTGAAAGGCAGCCTACTGAATATAAATGTCAGTTAGCCAACCCAGGAATATCAGACAGCGGTTTAAAAAAAACCCAACCTAAGTACATGCTTAAAAAGAGCTATGTCTTTTATTTAAAACTACTCAGTAACTAATGATCCAAAACTTACTGGATGTACAGTTTTGGCCTGAGGTGAAGATAAATCTGATAGGAGGTCAACTTACGGGCCATAGATTTATTTTGACAGAGGGAGTAACTCATTGCCTGGTACAGCATGAAACAAAGCACAGTAGTCTTTTTCTCTATGGTGGTTGAACATTGCACTGCAGAACAAGGCAGCTGTGAGGCTGCACAAACTATTGCTAGACTTCAGAATACAAAGGAACAAAGTCTGCCATTGTTTTCTTCCTAGGGCTGGCAGAGTTGTCTGGCCTAAGATCACCCAGTTCTCTCTGTGCCCAAGACAGGACTAGAAATCTCAGCCTCCTGTTTCTACATAACATATGTGTATCTTTTGTATCTTTCCCTGTACTAAAGGTGCTTTATTCAGGAGGCAACTGGACTTTCTTGTATTTCCTTTTGAAGACATTTCACTTATCATCCAAGAAGCTTCTTCAGCTCTGACAGAATAGTGGGGAATAGAAGGATTTATTTTCCTTGCAGACAGCTGGTAATCTGCATCCTTTTTGAGGGCCACTGAAGCACTTGGAGGTTTATCTGTGTCCTCAGGGTCACCTGAGCTCCTGTAGTCTGCAATTTTTCCTCTGGAAATCCATTCCTTCTCCCACACTATTCAAAGGATGTCCATCCCAAATTGTATAGCTAAAAGTCTGTAGAGATTCTCAGTCATCCAAGTCAAGGTGCTTTTTTCAGGAGGCAACTGAACTTTCTTGTTTTTCCTTTTGAAGATGTTTCGCTTCTCATCCAAGAAGCTTCTTCAGCTCTGACAGGATAGTGGGGAATGGAAGGATTTATATTCCTTGCAGACAGCTGGTGTCCTCAGGGTCACCTGAGTAGTGCTTCTGTTTCCTGTAGACTGCAATTTTTCCTCTGGAAATCCATTCTTACTCCCACACCATTCAAAGGGTGTTCATCTTTCCCTATAGTTCATGCCTCTCCTGCGCTTTGTTTGTCTTTTGCGCCATTTTGCCTCTTAACTTGATGATTGCTGATCTTTCATAATAAACATTCAAATATTTCTGCTAGCTGCTTTGAGTGGCATGTGTGGTTGTTCTAAACTGCTGTGATCTGGGAGCAAGAAACAAATGGGAGCGATCTGATGAGAAACCTAAACTGGAAACTGCCTGTGGAAATGTTGCCACGTGTGGTGGTGCCCTGACATTATGCCCACTCTCTCGTGGCATTCTGAAAAATGCTGGAAACCTTTATGTTTCAGTGGACGTTAAATCGCTAATTCAGTGGTAACTGGGCAGTCATTCTGAGTTTGGTTTAATGATGATTTGGGAGGGTTTTAGTTTAATGATGATTAGCCTCAACTTGCAACTGTAAAGGAGCCTGCCCATCATGGCTGTAAGCCAGGACAGTTGTAAATCGGGTCATCTGATTTTACAAGCTTTTTTGTGGTGGCTGTTAAGCAAACGCCATGGTCGTTAAGCAAACCCATTGTTCGCTAAGGATCGGTTTTGACAAAAAGGAAAAGTAAATGCTGGTTTTCCGCAAAACTGAAACATGACCATGGGATGCTACAAGTGGTCATAATTTCAAGATGGTTACCAAGCGCCTTACATACAGTCACATGATCGCAGGGGGAGCCACTGGAATTTCAAAATTGAATTGTAAGCACCGCCAGGAAGCTCCCTCATAACTTTGAATGGTCGCTAAGTCGAGGACTACCTATATTTCATTTTTTATATTGTCATGGTTACAGGAATTTCAGCAGAATACAAATAAAGCGTACATCATAGAAAATAAAATGCCCAGATATGGTTTGGGAAATATTCATTTTCTGTTGATGTTTTTTCTTTAAAACTTCCCAGAGCATATACAAGTATGTTTTATAAAGTATTCTCAATGAAAATCATCGTTAATAACTGGTATTCTTTTAAAACATTACACAAGTTAAAAACATCGCACGGGATAGGGTAAATGTTCCGCATTGTTATCCATAGCAAATTATACTGGTGTTACTCTGATAAGCAAACTGTCAACAAATAAAGCTTGTATTATTATTGCAGTTTCATGGCTGTCGCATCAGTTACATTTCTGCTAGTCACACCAATTGTTGAAATCACAGTCTGAAAATAAAATACGGTAGCATAAAGTACTATCAAAGCTGTCTACTAACAAATCTTCTATGCTTCCCTTTCTCTTGGGCTGCTCTGCCTATAAATCAGCGTTCCCGTTGGTGGCCTGGCGTGAGAGGAAGGGGGAAAGAGGGGATGATTTTGTGTGAGGGACAGGGACATGTGCACGCACCCATAACTTCATTTGTGTGAGCGGAGGGCTCACACAAATGAGTGGGGCTGCGAATGCTGGTGCCAGCTGCGAGCCCCAGCGCCTGCCATTCACACGAGTGGGCCTGTGAGCACCGGTGCCTGCCACGAGGGCAAGTGTAGCTGCAAGCGCGCTGGCCTGCCACTCACACAGCCCAGTTGTAAATAGGCCATGGCCCTGTAGTGGCTGAGGCCCACAAGTTGAGGACCACTGCTACAAATGATATACTGTCAAAATAATTCTGTGGTCAGCTGAAAGAGCAGTTAACAAAATCATTTGGGTGTTATGGTGGATTTCATGATTGAGTGAGGTTTTGAACTCGTTTCTGTGCCACTGAGTCTTCAGATTTCAGTAATAATGCATATTTTTAAACTGGGTAGAATTTATTCCCAAAAAGAAAAACTAGGGGTGACATGATAGCACTGTTCCACTATTTCAGGGACTACCATTAAGAAGACGGGGTCCACCTTCCAAAGCATCTGAAGGCAGGACAAGAAGCAATGGATGGAAACTAATCAAGGAGAAATGCAACCTAGAGCTAAGGAGAAGTTTCCTGACAGTGAGAACAATTAGCCAGTGGAATGACTTGGCTTCAGAAGTTGTGAATGCTCCAACACTGAAGGCTCTAAAGAAGAGACTGGACAGCCACTTGTCTTGGATGGTATAGGGCCGTGATGGCGAACCTATGGCACGGGTGCCACAAGTGGCACGCGGAGCCATATCAGTGGGCACGCGAGCTCAGGTCCGGCGTGCATGTGCGCACCGGCCGGCTGATTTTCGGGCCTTCTGGGCCCACTGGGAGTCAGGAAACAGGCTGTTTCCAGCCTCCAGAGGGGGTGGGGAAGGCCGTTTTCGCCCTCCCCAGGCTCCTAGAAGCCTGGAGAGAGCAAAAAATGGGTGTGCCAATGCATGCTGAGAGTGGGGGGGTCATACGCGCATGCGCGGGGGTGCATGGAATTATGGGTGTGGGCACGCACACACGTGATCCCACGCATCCCCCCCCCTTTTTGGCACGCGAACCAAAAAAGGTTCGCCATCACTGGTATAGGGTCTTCTGCTTGACCAGGGGGTTGTACTAGGTCCTTCCAACGTCCTTCCAACTCAGTTATTCTGTTATAAGTGTGTTAAATATGGCCAATGTGCATCTTTTTTTTCAATCATCTCCTTTCCTTGGCTTTGTATCTTCTCTACACTAAATCTTTCTTGCCTCATCACCGCTTCTTACTTCAACTATCTTGCTTCATTTATGAGCCAACCCAGTTTATAAGCAGCACACAAGATAATCTTTCCTTCAGTGGTTGAGGGTACAATTCTAAATATTACAGAGAAAGATGCAGTACTGTTGTTTTCAAAATGTTGAAAACAACTGCCCGAAGGACTGACTATTTTCTCACTTCAAAAACATTAGTTAAAATAAATGGGAGCCATTTCAGCTTTGTTCTTGAGCAAATTAGTGTAATGTCCCAGAATTGCTTAGTGAAACTAGAATTGTAATTTGAAAAATCTTTTGCTGATGGCATTTTAAGTATATAGTCTCTGCATGAATATACGCATGCTAATATGAGGTTGTGTTTTGTTTTGTTTTTAAAGTAGATTAAGTCACATAATTTTTTCCTCTTCTTTGGTGTCACATGAGCCGTCTCCTTTGTGATCATCTAATATCTCTATAGCAACTACACTAATTATTTGTATAGGAAAGCAGCATCAGAAAAGTATATTTTTAGATAGCTTTTAATGTGTAATTTAACAGCAGGAAACTAAAAGCAAGCCATGCCATGCCAGCTACCACTTTAAGACCTACAAACCAGAATTTTAACATGTCTGCTTATTTAACCTTTCAGACTTGCATTTTTTAATCTCTCTTAGGCACAAATACATGCATGCATTCCACTTTGATTTTTTCCCCAGCTATTCACATTCTCAGTGAACAAAAACTTTTGTCCAGAAGGCAAGACAAGAAGCAATGGATGGAAATTAATCTAGAAGAGAAGCAACCTAGAACTAAGGAGAAAACAATTTACCAGTGGAACAACTTGCCTCCAGAAGTTGTGGGTGCTCCAACACTGGAAATTTTTAAGACCAGACAGCCGCTTGTCTGAAATGTTATAGGGTCTCCTGCTTGAGCAAGGGATTAGACTAGAAGACCCCCAAGGTCATTTCCAATTCTATTATTCTGTATACTACTAAAAAATATCTTGATTTTAGATATCAAGATAATCAGGACATATATTGTTCTGAAATCTATAGTTTGATTGTATTGGAACCCTATTCCTAAATCTCAGGGGATTTAAGATTTAAGACCCTATCTCAAAACGAACAGTTTTGAATCAGTGTTGGAATTCAAATTTTTTTTACTACCGGTTCTGTGGGCGTGGCTAGGTGGGCATGGCATGGCTTGGTGGGCGTGGCTTAGTGGGCGTGGCAGGGGAAGGTTACTGCAAAATCCCCATTTCCTCCCGATCAACTGGGACTCGGGAGGCAGAGAATAGATGGGGGCGGGGCCAGTCAGAGGTGGTATTTACCGGTTCTCCAAACTACTCAAAGTTTCCGCTACCGGTTCTCCAGAACTGGTCAGAACCTGCTGAAACCCACCTCTGTTTTGAATGGAAAAGGAGTCTCAGACCAGCATTCAGAAATTCAGGTAGCAACACAGAATAAGGAATATTTTTCTTAACATTCTCCAGAATTTCCAACTGTGTTCTTGAAGTAAAAGATATTTGATTAGGCTCAAGATCCAGATAGATCTTGATAGACTTGAACAATGTGCCCTATCTAACAAAATGAAATTCAATATAGAGAAAAGTAAAGTCTTACACTTAGGCAAGAAAAACCAAAAGTATACATATAGACTGGGTGAAACCAGGCTTAATAGACTCAGAACTGTGAGAGGGATCTTGGAGTTTTAGTGGACAACCAGTTAAATATGAGCCAGCAATGTGTGGTGGCAGCCAAAAAAGCCAATGCAATTCTAAATTGCATTAACAGAGGGATACAATCAAGATCAAGTGAGGTACTAATACCACTCTATAAAGCCTTAGTAAGACCACACCTAGAATACTGCATCCAGTTTTGGTCACCACACTACAAACAAGATGTTGAGATGCTAGAAAAAGTGCAGAGAAGACCAACCAGGATGATTAGGGGACTGGAGGCTAAAACATATGAAGAACAGTTACAGGAACTGGGCATGGCTAGTCTAGTGAAGAGAAGGACCAGGGGAGACATGATAGCAGTGTTCCAATATCTGAGGAACTGCCATAGAGAGGAAGGGGTCAAGCTATTTTCCAAGGTACCCAAAGGCCAGACAAGGCATAATGGATGGAAACTGATCAATGAGAGATTCAACCTAGAAATACAGAGAAATTTTCTGACAGTGAGAACAATCAACCAATGAAACAGCTTGCCTTCGGAAGTTGTAGGAGCTTCATCACTGGAAGCTTTTAAGAAGAGATTGGACTGTAGAGATTGGTGTAGGGCAAGGTCGTCAACCTTTCAGACCTCAGGGACCACTAAATTCATAATTTCAAATCCTGCAGACCACTAATATGAATTTCTAAAAAAGGTAAATAGTATTTAGTGCAATATAAAAAATGCAAATGCGGACTGCCAAAATTTTCTCGCAGACCACCAGTGGTCCGAGGACAACTGGTTGGTGACTGCTGGTGTAGGGTCTCCTGCTTGGGCGGGGGGTTGGACTAGATGACCTACAGTACAAGGTCCCTTCCAACTCTGTTAATCTGTTAAGATCAGAAGAGTACAACCATGAGAGGGAAGATTATTTAAGTGTTTCCTTGCTCTAATGTTTATACACGAAGCACATTCTAATGAAGAATCTGAAGAAGAAGAATAGCATGGTTTTACGTGCGGGATCACAGACACCGATGCGTAGTCCAAGTGAATATTTCAAACTGTTTTGTCTAACTAAGGTCAATGTAGCCATTCCTTAAAAAGAGAAAAATGTTAAGGAGAGGGTACTGCCCTGTTAGCAGTCTTACACCATGAAAGTTTGTTCTTTTTTTTTCCAATAAATTTCTGGCAAGAATCTGCATTAATGAGACTTGAATTACAGCTGTGGAAAATCAAAACACCATACAGCATGGTTGTAACAGAATGCTATTAAGCTTCTGCATAGAGCGCAGATGAAGGGATGGAGTGAGTTTGGATTTTTAAGCATGGTTGCTCAATTTGTGGTCTTTTGATGCCAGAAAGAAAAAGATTCACCACCATCAGAACTGCAGAAAAAACAATTACTGCCAACCTGCCTTCCATTGAGGACCTGTATACTGCACGAGTCAAAAAGAGGGCCGTGAAAATATTTACTGACCCCTCGCATCCTGGACATAAATTGTTTCAACTCCTACCCTCAAAACGTCGCTATAGAGCACTGCACACCAAGACAACTAGACACAAGAACAGTTTTTTCCCGAACGCCATCACTCTGCTAAACAAATAATTCCCTCACCACTGTAAAACTATTCACTAGGCTGCATTACTATTACTATTAGTTTTTCTCATCGTTCCTATCACCCATCTCCTCCCACTTATGACTGTATGACTGTAACTTGTTGCTTGTATCCTTACGATTATTTCATATTGATTGTTTCCTGATTGCTTACTTGAACCCTATGACAACCATTCTTGACAAATGTATCTTTTCTTTTATGTACACTGAGAGCATATGCACCAAAGACAAATTCCTTGTGTGTCCAATCACACTTGGCCAATAAAGAATTCTATTCTATTCTATTCTATTCTTTTTAAGAGCACAGATCATCCTCACTACCGTACTTAATTATTCCACATTGAGATGAGCAATGAAATGGATTGCTACACTTTTTTGAATAGTAAGCGATGTCCTGTGGTAGAATGTAGTGTGCAGTCACAGAAGGGAGGCCCAAAGGTGCTTTTTTTTTCAAAAGGCAACTGGGCTTTGTTTTTCCTTGAAGACGTTTTGCTTCTCATCCAAGAAGCATCTTCAGTTCTGACTTCAGTTCTTCAGTGTGAACTGAAGAAGCTTCTTAGATGAGAAGCGAAACGTCTTCAAGGAAAAACAAAGTCCAGTTGCCTTTTGAAAAAAAAAAGCACTTTTGGGACAACCATGACCTGGATGACTCAAATCTTCATAAAAATAGGAGGGAGGGGCTCCAAAAGGCAAAGAAACAGCGGAGCTTGGAATCTCTGGTAGACAGGATGAGGGCAAAGGGCCCCCCCTGAGCAATTCACAGAGTATATCTAATTATCTCAGCAGATTTTAATGATATATATGGTTTAGATAGAAGATAGAAAGACCTGCACATGGATTAGAGAACAAACCAAAGTATATGATATCATCAAGAGCGTAAAATAATTATAATGGAAATGGGCTGGTCACATATCTAGAAGAATTGATAGCAGGTGGACCAAGGTAGTCATTGTTAAGGAGTTATTGTGCTGTTAAGCACATACACAGCGAAATGTGTTGTAATAATGGTGTTGCAGTTTGATATGAATGCTATTCAGTCAATAAATAGAATATCTTTAATATGTACAAAATAGTAGCAAAGTTAAATAGGAAGTCCAAGTCATACACAGTTATTCAGTCAATGCGAAATGTCTACTTCTTGCCTATCTTTGTTTTAACTCACAAACAAAGATTACAGCTATCACTTAATTCTATACTATCACAGATAGTATCTTCTATCTTCTTCTATCTATCTTCTTCTTCACAGCAATTCCACACAGTCATAAAGTAATCTACTCATCAGTAAAGCAGCAGAGAATCTTCAATCCGGAACACGCCGTCAAACACCACTCACCACACTAAACCATCAACCACCAACCAACCACATTGAACCACCAACCACATTGAGTATGCTCTCTTGCTTGCTTATATAGTAATCATCCACAATGCATTTAAAGCAATAATTTGTGGCTTAATCATACCCAATCGTTTGAACAGGGTTCTAACAGTCATAGAATGGATCCCTTGATAAAAAGCATCCATGAAAGAGACCTAAAACAAGATGGATCGATGACATCAGCAAGTATTGTGGGGCCAATTGGCCAAAGAAAGCTCAGGAAAGCTCATGTTGATTGGAAACATGCGGAAGAGGCCTTCATCCTGCAGTGGATAGATAATAGCTAAAATGATGATGAGGATGAGGATGAGGATAAGGATGAGGATAAGGATAAGGATGATGAGGATGATCTAATAGTTTGCAGATTGTTGCTTTAGTCTGACAAGATTCTATCTAGAGATGAAGAGCAATAAAGAATTACTCAGAAGTAACTCTACGTGTCATTCTTACTTATTAAATATACTCTATGAATTGCTGGAGGCAGGGGGAGGAATTGCCTTTGCCTTCCTGATAGCCCAGGTTCAAGCCCAAGCACTGAATGATGGGTTGAGCTTCTGTTCATTGCCCCAGATCCTGCCAACCTAGCAGTTCGAAAGCATACAAATGCAAGTAGATAAATAGGTACCATTTCGATGGGAAAGTAACAGCGTTTGTGTACCTCGGCATAGAGTCATGCTGGTCACATGACCACGGAAGTATCTTCAAACAACGCTGGCTCCCTCAGCTAAGAAACGGAGATGAGTACCATCCCCTAGAGCAGTGTTTCCCAACCTTGGCAAGTTGAAGATGTCTGGACTTCAATTCCCAGAATTCCCCAGCCAGCATTCGCTGACTGGGGAATTCTGGGAGTTGAAGTCCAGACATCTTCAACTTGCCAAGGTTGGGAAACACTGCCCTAGAGCAGTGTTTCTCAACCTTGGCAGTTTGAAGATGTGTGGATTTCAACTCCCAGAATTCCCCAGCCAGCGTTGCTGGCTGTGGAATTCTGGGAGTTGAAGTCCACACATCTTCAAACTGCCAAGGTTGAGAAACACTGCCCTAGAGTCAAACATGAATGGGCAGGGAAAACCTTTACCTTATTTTAAATTTTTAATCTTCCTGCCTACCATAAATTCCAAAACCTCTCCTATCTCTTTGCCCCTTCCTTCTGCAGCTCCAGACTACGTTCCATCATATGGCCAGATTCATCTTCTTTGACCATTTGATTACATTTTTTTTTTAAAAAAAATTATGCCCGGTAAAAGGCATTTTCTTAACTCTTACTAGAATTTATGGGAGGT
Organism: Diadophis punctatus similis; assembly: GCA_023053685.1. NCBI lineage: Eukaryota > Metazoa > Chordata > Lepidosauria > Squamata > Dipsadidae > Diadophis > Diadophis punctatus. Next base: position 9,386,908 of record JALIGW010000016.1, on the reverse strand, counting down.
TAATGGATAATAATTTATATAGTAGAAAATCATACGTCCCAAACAAACAATACACAAAAGGGGGAATGTATCATCTGGGAGGGTAGACAACATCTTCTTGATCTGTCTGGGCATTTTTAAGAATGCTCTTTTTTCAGAAAGCAAGAATAATGTGAGGCGAAAATGATTTAATTTTCTTGTGCTGGGAATTAAGATAACTAAGACAGCTGAGCTGATATAACTGCAAAATTAGCAATGCTTACGCACTTGCTCCTAAATTATATTATGATCTGCTCACCACATATGGCAACTTATTATCAAAAAATTCTGTGAATTTCTGGTGCAGTTTTTTCCAAAGAGGAAAACAGATTCTTGGGGGGGGGGGGAGGGGAGAAATCCAACACTTTTCTTAGCATCCACCCCTTGGAATTTAAAGGTAGCAAAGAGATCTGTTCATCTCATATTCATAAATGCTCAGCTTGAGAAACATGTTTGAAGATAATAACAGATTTAACAGATTAACAGAGTTGGAAGGGACCTTGCAGGTCATCTAGTCCCAACCCCCTGTAATAGAAACACACAAAGAGACACAGAATACACAAAGAGACACTGCTCACCGTTACCCTGTCACTATGCATCCCCCCCAAAAAAAACAAAGAAAGCCCACACAAAAATTCACTTCCAGCAAAACATCACAGCCAATAACGTGGCTCATAACTTTTTGGAGAAAATCTAATATCCAGGCATCCTTTGATAGCAATAAATCATTCAATAGTCTCTGCTGAGTATACAACTAAACAAAATCAGCAATCAGTCCAGAGCAGCAGCTAAGAAATAAGAAGGTTGGACATTTCCGTCTATGAAGAAACCATACAGCAGACATGTGTTTTCTCAGAATGTTCTAGAATACATAAGTAGACTCTAGATCAGAGGTGCCAAACTCAATTTCACTGAGGGCCGCATCAGGGTTGTGTTTGACCTCAGGGGCCAGGGTAGGGGTGGCCAGAGTAGAAGTAGCCAGCTCAATGTTACTCGTGTCAGGGGCACCTGTGGTGGCCGGAGCGTTCTGCCAGTGAAAATGGGGTCCCGAGCTTTGGTTCGGCTACGATGGCCTCCTGCAACCCTCTGCCATCAAAAATGGAACTCAAGAGTGCCGCCCGCAGCCCTCCCGAGCTCCGTTTTCATTGGCAGAGGCACTGCGGGCTGGTCCATCACTGTTTCCAAGGCGACCCTGCGTGCCAGATTTAAGCACTCTTCAGGCCTAATCCGAGCCCCGGGCCTTGAGTTTGACATCCCTGCTCTAGATCAGTTAAAGGTAGTTCCCAACTTACAACCATTTGTTTAGTGACTGTTCAAAGTTATAACCGCACTGAAAAAGTGACTTGTGATTGTTTTTCTCATTTATGACCATTACAGAATCCCCATGGTCATGTGATCAAAATCTAGACACTTGGTAATTGGTTCATATTTATGACAGTCATGCAATCAACTTTTGGACCTTCTGACAAGCAAAGTCAATGGGGAAGACAGATTCATTTAATAGCCATGTTACTAACTTAACAACTGCGGTGATTCACTTAAAAACTGTGCCAAGGAAGGCCATAAAATGAGGCAAAACTCATTTAACTGTCTTGCTTAACAACAGATATTTTGGGCTCAATTGTGGTTGTAAGTCGAGGACTACCTGTAATGTGATTTTGCTTTTTATATACAATGGTCTCAAAATTTGATTTTTGAAAGTGGAGGAGGGGGCACATTTATGCCAGTTATTCACCTAATAGAATTAGACTCTTCAGCCTTGGAACTAAAACACAACTAAATGAAATAGGAGAAATCTGAAATTGTTAAAATACAACATGCCAGTTCAATCTGGGAGTGAGAGGAGTGCCAATTTTGAATATGGTGCATCAAGAAACATGGTTCCAACTCAGCTCACTTCTAATTTGTTGATTATATATCAACAGTAAACATAGGATCACTTTAAAGATGTGATTTTTTGACTTCTAGACTGGATCACTCCATTGCTCACTTTTTCCTATAGTCAAATTTCTGGCAACCGCCATGTATTGTAACTGTCATTTACCTTTTAGTAAGAAAATAGAACACTGTTAGTAAGAAAAAGGTATGTTAGCAATATCATACTTCTGTAAAATCTTGAAGGGTGAAAGATGTTACCTTATAGATATCTAGGAATCCACACTGGTGGTCAAATCTGGTGTACAGCTCATTGAGCATACTGATCACTTGCATGGGTGTACACTGGGCACAGACAGCAGTGAAGCCAACAATGTCTGAAAATAGCATGGTAACATCATCAAATTTTCTGGCTTGAACTTGCTGCCCTTGCCAGAGCTGCTGAGCTACTTCTTCTGGGAAGATCGAGATAAGAAGATCCACAGTTTTCTTCTTCTCCTCTTCTAGAGCTTGGTGCGTTCGTTCTAAGGTTGCTTTAAGCTTGTCCATCCTCTTCTTCAAGCCATCCTGGGCTTTAGCCTGCTCTCCGACAAGGATGACATCACGGGTAGCATCGTGAATGGGTATGTCTGAAAGGTGGAGACCTCGACCCATCAGTTCGTCCAGCTTGTCCACACATGGTGATCCCAAAAACAAAATACAGTTTGATTCTGGGACGTGGATCATTTGTCCTTTGATTTCCATGACCTGGAATAGAGAGACATTTAATAATGCAGAATTAGACTCTCAAAAGCAAACATGTAAAGCTATCAAAGCAGTATCCGTCTACTGTAACAAATGATTTTCTGTGCATTCTTTCTTTGCATACATTTCTTTTCATTACTTACGAATATCAATTGGATTGTTCAAATAACTTGTTTATTATACATTCTTTTTGGGCTATTTATTTATGCATTCATATTTGTTCTGATTTGATTTTGGTGTTGCCCAAATCCAGTGTGGCTCTGGATGGCTTATAAATCCCCCTGCTATGTAATGCTGATAAATATACACAAAGTATACAACCATGGGAGACAAGAAATTAACTATGCCAACAGAGAGGGGGGGAAACGTAAGTCCAACAGGCATCTTCCTCAAGCAAAACCTGCCAATTAATTGATACAGTGGTGGGATCCATGGACGCTTCACACATTGTTTCATGCCTAAGCCAGACTTAAGCTATTTGACGTCTGGCTTGGCTCAGGAGCTAGGAAAAAGAAATTTTCTCAGCAACTCTTTATTTTGTTTAAATCACTTAATCTGGCAGTTTCTGCCCTTGCCTGCTAAGAGAAAATATGTGCTGTCAAATAAAGTGATATACAGCAATTTAAAGAAAGTTAAATAAAGCTCAGAGTTTGAACTAAGTAAGGGGGTTATTTTTCAGCCATGAGAGGAACCAGGCAAACTATTCCTATTTCCCCCCCCAACTGTATTTATTTCTGAAGGTTGTTCTTTTGCTTCTTTGGCCAAAACCAACAGAAATTGACTTAAATATGCATGTATTTGTATTGCAATAATAATGAGTGAACAGCCTTGAGTAAAAAAAAATAGACTTCATTCCAAGAATCCATGAGTAGCATTTGATATAGCCATGTCCAAATTTATAATGCATATAAAATTCTCCTTTCTCTTAAAATTGCTTTTTTGTGTGTGGAGAAGCTTTTAGGTACTTATTTTTATGTCATTGCCTAACAATGCACAAATAGTTTGACATTTAGGCAAAGCACCAAAAAATATGTTCATTTGCAAAGAAGTACCCAGTACACAAGATGCAGGAAAGTAAAACTCCGAGCTTAAATGCATTCCAAGTAGCATTTTCTCAGCAAAATTGACATTTAAATAAATTGGTATTATCATAAACATGGGAAAATGGGAAGATATTTAAGCAGCATGATAAATTTCTCTCCAAGCTGATGTCTTGAATTACCAGACCACTTAAAAGTATGGAGGCTGTTCTAACATTGTAGGATGAAAAAGTCCATGGACACTGGGGTGCTGATATAACAATATATTTGCTTATTAAAAGTTATCCTTTTGTTATTATTTTATTATCATATTATCATTCTACAACACTGAGTGGTGCGGTGGCCTAGAGGTGGAGCTCTCACCTCACAATCAGGAGGCTGTGAGTTCAATCCTAGGCAGAGGCAGATATTTCTCTCTCTGGACACAATGAGAATATATCTGCTGAATAAAACTCCGCATTGGCGACAGGAAGGGCATCCGGCCAGTAAACACTCAGCTCCATTCAGTTGCCCAGACTTAATGGGGTCATTAAAAGGAGATGATGATTATCATTCTACAACAACTTTTCTAAAATGTATACATATTTAAAAAGAAGGAGAGACAACTGCTATCAATTGTTTGTTTTTATAAGTTGCAAGTCAGGAAATTCCAGACGCTGTTAATTAAGAGTAATTCATAGTCCTGATTAAGTTGAGGAGAAAAGAAAGCTAAGGGTCACAATGAAGCACAACCTCCGTCCTTCCCAAGAAGAATGTTATAATGAAAACAAGACAAACTTGGCCTCTTCGTTGGGCCAGAAACATGCAGCTTTTCCATTACTTCCTTTTCTTTTCTAGCATCATTCCTAGAAAAATGTCAGCATTTTATATGTGAATATTACCAACAGTTAAGGATTGTTATTAATTAAGCTGATTTAAGATTTACAGTGTAGATAATTAACACCAATGCTTGAAATCTAACTTACTGCTGTTTTCCCTCAAATAACAGCTGTAAAGGAACTTAAGAGGCCTCCTTGAACACCATCTAGATGTTTGTTCTCATCTAAGAAGGGAATGGCATTAAATTTATGAGTAGCAGGTTTAAAATAAGGTGACCAGACATCCCGCTTTTGGCGGGACAGACCCGCTTTTTAGCAATTTGTCCCGTGTCCTGCGGCGTTTCAAAAAAGTCCTGCTTTTTAATTTGAATTTGCTAGTTCGTTTCTTTTGTATTTCTTCTCTTTAATGAGATACATCCCATCATTTCTAGGGCTTCTGCAAATCTCTATTCAGGAATTCCCACCTTTTAACCATGAAATAAACAAAGGAGATCTGTTCTTTTGGGTAATGCAAAGTGCCACGAGTTCCTGCCGGTTCGGCTCGGCCAGTCGTTCGGCGTAGAGCCGATGGAACTGGTGGTGGTCGCGGCGCGGGGCTTCTCCCGCCCGCTTCCCCCTCCCGGCTGGACGCCGAGGACAAAATAACCCGAATGGCGGAGTCCAGCCGGGCGGGAAACGGGCAGGAGAAGCCCCACACCGTGACCACCGCCAGTTCCATCGGCTCTACGCCGACGAACAGGTAAGCCTGCGCCAGTAGGAACCCACCCCTGGCTGCGATTAAGGGGGGGTGTTTGGGGGGGTGCACAAAGCTGCAGGATAAGAGAGACGGACCCCCCAATCTTGCTCCCCTAGAACCCCCCCCCCATCAATGGTGTCCCGCTTAAAAAAAATCTGGTCACCTTAGTTTAAAACCATCAGCTCATTTTTATAAGCATACTGCTTCATATTTAATATGTAAAGAAAAAAGGTTTCTGTTCCTTATTCAAGAAAACAAATGTGTATGGACATTTGGTAAAAATGATTCCAATCTCATAGATAAGATAGACAGATAGGTGATAGATGATAGATTGTATACCACGGGTGTCAAATTCAAGGCCCGTGCTTTGATCTGGCCTGCAGGGCTGCCCTAGAAACAGTAAAGGCGACATCACCGTCCCAGGGGATGCCCCAGTTGGGGGCTCCTTTCATGTTCTCGTTAATGAGCCCACCAAAGTGGTACCTATTTGTCTACTTGCATTTGCATGCTTTCAAACTCCTAGGTTGGCAGAACCTGGAGCAAATGATAGGAGCTCACCGTGTCACACACCAGCACTTAGGCTTCGAACACGGGCCTGTAAATTGTCAACCCAGCATCTAAATCATGTGAGCCAACAAGCTCCTAATTTTCCTATAACTTAATTGTATTATTTTATGCCCTGTATTCCAAAAAGACAAGAGTAGAGATTTTGACTACTTTCAATGTGACATCCTCAGGTATTTCAAGATTGCCATCATCTCTGTTCTTTCCCTCTCAAAGCTAAACATTTCCAATTTAGATTTTTTAATAAAACATTTTCTGGGTAAAGCGTTATAAAATAATAAATATACACAGACTTTTCTTTTCCTGTGCTACTAATGTTTTTAATAAATATTGATAGCATCATAAATATATGAGTATAGATTACTGTAGCATGTTTATGGTGTCACTAACCAGTATCACAAGTTTTGTTTAATATTCAAAATTAAAAAGAGAAGTACTACAGTCTAGGGAATGAAAGTATAATAATAAAGACCCAGCATGTAATAATAACAATAATGTCCTGGTTTTCTATTAAAAGTACCAGAACAGCTTGTTTCCATGCATTATAAAATCAACAGCAGAACAAGTACACCATGCGTATTTCCCACCCTTACAAGGGAACATATAATATAGCCAGCATTTTGTTTTCCACTTTTGAGCTGGAAATGTAAACGTCTGAATATTCAGCCTGCTGTTTTTAACCTGTTGCTTTGGATTTGGTTTTCATCTGGTATGGGTTTGAACTGTTTGTTTTACGATTATTGCTTCTAATTATTTTTGTAAAGTTTCATTGTTTTTAATCACTTTGTATATTCACAAACAGAAATGCAAATCAAAATCAAACTCTGAAACTGTTAGGATCATGTGTTTCTAATTATGCCGAGAGGCACATGTTATAGTCTACACCTTCTTGGATTCCTTTCGCTCTCCACGTTATTCAAATGAGCTCCTAAAAAAGGGTGAAAAACTTGTAGGTGGGATCTAGACATAGCTACCCATTTCTTTCCCTCAGTCCAGAACAGGGATCGGCAACCTTAAACACTCAAAGAGCCATTTGGACCTGTTTCCCACAGAAAAGAAAACACCAGGAGCCACAAAACCCTTTTGACATCTAAAATGAAGATAATACTGCATATATCATTTTTTTACCTTTATGCTATGTATAAAAAAACTATAGTGTGTGTTGCATTTATGAAATCAATGAACTGCTACAGAGAAAACACATTTTTATTTCTGCATGCAACAAAAACATTTTGAACTCCGAAAAAAAAAAGATGGGTCGAAAAGCTCAATAAATCACGTGCCGGTGGGTGTCGCACATTGGTGATTGCAATGCATATTTTGAGCGACGGAGCCACAGCAGAGGGATGAAAGAGCCACATGCGGCTCCAGAGCCGCGGGTTGCAGACCCCTGGTCCAGAATATGGGGAAATAAGAGGAGAATGGGACGCAGTGGCTTAGTGGCTAAGACGCTGAGCTTATCGATCAGAAAGGTTGGCAGTTCGGCGGTTCGAATCCCTAGTGCCACATAACGGAGTGAGATCCCGTTACTTGCCTCAGCTTCTGCCAAACTAGCAGTTCGAAAGCATGTAAAAATGCAAGTATAAAAATAGGGACCATCTTGGTGGGAAGGTAACAGCGTTCCGTGCACCTTTGGCGTTTAGTCATGCCGGCCACATGACCACGGAATTGTCATCAGACAGCGCTGGCTCTTCAGGTTAGAAATAGAGATGAGCACCGCCCCCTAGAGTCAGGAACGACTAGCACCGGGATGGCAAACCTATGGAACAGGTACCACAGGTGGCATGCAGAGCCATATCTGAGGCTTTGCCCTATGTCAGCTCCAGCACGCATATGCGCGCTGGCCAGCTGATTTTCGGCCTTCTGGAGGGCAGGAGGAGGCCATTTTCACCCTCCCCAGGCTTTAGGAAACCCTCTGGAGCCTGTGGATGCCGAAAAATTTTCTTTTTTGGTACTGCGCATGCGTGCACGCGGGGCGCGGAAGGAAGCGAACCGGCAGCGAGGTAAGTTAGAACCCACCCCTGCCCTATACCATTTCATTCAACTGGTGGGCTAATCTATTCTTAAAAACTTCAAATGTTGGAGCACCTACAACTTCTGTTCCACTGATTAATTGTTCTAGGTGTCAATACATTTTTCCTTAGTTCTAAGTTGCTTCTCTCCTTGATTAGTTTCCATACATTGCTTCTTGTTCTGCCTTCAGGTGCTTTGGAGAATAGGTTGATGTCATCTTCTTTGTGGCAGCCCCTCAAATATTGGAACACTGTTATCATGTCACCCCTAGTCCTTCTTTTCATTAAACTAGAGAGATTACAGAAGATATTATAGGCTTCAAGTGGAAAATCTCCCACCCAATTCCATATAATTATGTGCTAAAAAAGAGCTACACGGTTGCCTATTGTAAGAAAATTGCATGGGAAATTTAAATAGTTCAGAAAGATAGGTTCAGAAATTTCTTTCTCTATGAAATACACCTTTTTGTCTAAGCTTCCATAGTTGAATTCCCTCAGAATGAATTGTCAAGAGACATTGTTCTTCACAGCATCAGACTTACTGTTACAATTCAGGTTATTTATAGACAATGCCGTGGTGTTACATAACGTACAATAGCTCCAAACCCCAAGACAACAAGTTTAGCCCCTTTTTTTCTTCTATTGATTTGTGATGCCTTAAGCTGTAGGAGTAAAAATGTCAGAAATGCAAGGGATCATATTAAGGGAGATGGTGGAAGTGTCCTGCACCAATAAATGTCAGCCAATTTGCTGTGAAAAGAAAATAAATCTGGAAAATAAAAGGGCAAGCATGTTTCAAAGCTACAGGTCCAAATGGTCTCAAAAGATGACATTCTCCCAAAATAGCCTTTTTGAAAAACAGAATTTATATAAAGGGGCTGAAAATCTACAGGACTCTGCTCATTTTTCACAGCACAGAATAAGACTTTAATAAGAGATGCAGGAGCTAGGAAGCATTGGTGAGAATCCTGGAAAAAATAGCTGCTTTTTGGAAATGCAGAATTCACTTTTTTCCAACTGTAACTTCAGTCCCAAGAGGAAAAGTTCTGGTTTCAGTTGAATATTAAACTTTAAAATATTCTGAATTTATATATATATATATATATATATATATATATATATATATATATATATATATATATATATATATATATATATATATATATATATATATATATATATATATATATATATATATATATATATATATATATATATATATATATATATCTGAACCCAGAATTTTCTATCTTTTTTGCACTTCTATCAAGCATGATAAAATGCCCCTTCTTTTTGTTCACACTTCTAACATAAATTTGAAATATTTTTATACTAGATAATTACTCTGGTATCATATATCAATGATACACCATTTTATAAAAAATCTCTTTGAGTTTACAACGTAGTATAAATTTCAGTCCTTTCAACCACATATTTTTCTATTGTTCCATCTGTATTTTATAACCAAAAAAATTAGCCCATTTATCATACATTCCTTAACTTCTTCTGTTTCAAATTTCAGTAAAAGTTTATACCTTTTAGCAATCACAACATGTCCATCACCTGTACATAATTCTGTTTCAAAAATCAGTCTTACAATGTCAAATATCATAAATTCTTTTATCTACTTTCTGATATGTATAAATAATTACAATGTACAAAGATGGAAAGATTTGGCAAAACCTACAATAGAGCATGGGTGTTAAACTTGATCGCGTCACGTGACATCACGTGACATATCGCAATGTTTTTTTGCCTTTGCAGCAGAGGTGGGTTCCTGCCGGTACGCTCTTACCTGTTGGTCGCCGCAGAACCGAAGAAGCCGGTGGCGTTCGCAGCGTGGGGCTTCCTCCGCCCGCTTTCCCCCGCCCGCCTAGACGCCGCCATTTGCATTTTTTCCCTCTGCGCATGCGCAAAGCGTTCTGCTTGCACAGAGGGCAAAAGAACACAAATGGTGGCGTCCAGGCGGGCGGGGGAAGCCCCGCACCGCGAACGCCACCAGATTCTTCGGCTCTGCGGCGACCAACAGGTAAGAGCGTACCGGCAGGAACACACCTCTGCTTTGCAGAGCTGGGGTGATCCATCCAACCCACAGGCCAGTTTGACACCCCTGCTAGAGGAACGGTTAATGCAGGAGTCTCCAAATTTGGCAAGTATAAGACTTGTGGACTTCAACTCCCAGAATTCCACAGCCAGCATGGTTAGCTGAAGAATTCTGGGAGTTGAAGTCCACAAGTCTTAAACTTGCCAAGTTTGGAAACCCCTGGGTTTAATGAAACTGACAGAACTCACCCAAATGGCCTTGTTTGATCTATATTTATTGGTGATTGAAAATGGGAGTGGTGTGGTAGCCTAGTGTTGAAGACTCTCACCTCCCCCTGGGAAGGTTGAGAGTTCAATCCTAAGTAGTAGCAGATGTTTCTCTCCTAGGGCACAAAGAAAAAAAAATCTACTGCAAATTCCACATCGGGAAGGGCATCTGGACAGTAAACACTCAGCTCCATCCAGTCCCCCCAACTGTATCCCAAATTAAGGGACTACAGGGTCATTGAAAAGGGAGCAGTGGTGGGTTCCTACAGGTGCGGTCCACTCTATAGCACCGGTAGTGGCCCGCTGGTGATGTCACACTACCGGTGCGGTCGGTTGCCGGTGCCTGGGCACCGCCATTTTTAAAAAAAATGTTTTTTACATTTTTAAAAAAATTTTCTTCTGCGCATGCCCAGAAGCTGAGCTTCCGGCACTGCGCATGCGCTGCCTTCCTACCCCACAGTGAGTCCAAGCAGGGGAGGATGGCTGAGGGAGCGTGTGAGGCGCTGAAAGAATGGGCGGCAGGAGCTATCTCCATTCCCCTCCCTTCAGCAGTCCGAGAAGCCACGACGTGCGGTGATGATCCCAGGCATTTTCGCACGTTCAAGGCTTCTCGAGCTGCTGAGGGGAGGGGGAATGGGCGGCAGGACCTATCTCAGTTCCCCTCCCTTCAGCAGTCCAAGAAGCCACGCCCACCCGGTCACATGACCAGCAAGCCACACCCACAAAATAAGCCACGCCCACAGAGTGGTAATAAAAAAATTAGGAGCCCGCCCCTGAAAGGGAGTATTGGTGACTGAAAACCCCTTTGAAGTTTTTGTATAAAACAGAAAAAAACGAACATATGATTTATGGTTTTGATTATTGGATAGTATAAAATACAGAAAGAAGAGTCACAATGTAATTAGAGAGAGAGAGAGAGAGGTCAACTTATAATTGTACTTATGACTCATGTAAAGATCAGAAGCCACTTTATATCATTTTCCTTTCCTTTCTAGTTTTCTGCTATTATTTCTGTTTGTACCTTTGGGTTTTTCCTTTCCTTTTTTTCCTTTTTGTTCTATTCTACTTTTTATTAGTCTTCTTCTTGTGTTTAAATTTTTCAATAAATAAAGCAAATGCAAGAGATAATTTAAAGTCTCCCTATCATGACTTCTCTCTGGAATGATACCGCCCCCCGCCCCCGGGAGGTCTGTGTCAAGGTTCCAAGTAATACATCCCATTCAATAAGAATTCCAAGGCAGGCAATTTCCTCAATGAACATTTTATTGGGACATATCAAATTGGCATGTTCCTGGTGGAAAACCGGCTCTAAGTCCCCGCCGGTTTTACAACCAATTAAAAGTAAAACTTTGTCACTTCCACCACCACCCCAAGAGTCGCCAGTCACATGGTCCAATCAGCATACAGGCCAGTTGCTAGGTGACCTCAGTCTCCACCTTTTGAACACCTGCACCAACGTCCTTGATTCCCAGGGGAAATAATTTTATTTAGGCTACAATACCCCAGCTATCTCTACACACACACCCCTCCATGGCCCCTTCGCTCCAGGCTGTGTCAACCCTGAAGCAGTGAGAAGAGAAATCTCCCTAGAGAAAACTAAAGAGAAGAAAATGGTCACAGTTCAGCCAACTTCAGGGTTAACGGTCTGCATGGTTCCCATCATAGGGCTTTTTAAAAGTGTTTCCCAACCTTGGCAACTTGAAGATGTCTGGACTTCAACTCCCAGAATTCCCCAGCCAACGAATCTTCAAGTTGCCAAGGTTGGGAAACACTGTTTTAAAAGATGTTTAAAAAGTGGCTCTGCTCCCAGTCCTGGGATTGAGCAGCGGCTCTGGTTCTGTGGAGAGAGTTTTTCCCGTGGACCAGAGGGGACAGAGTTTCGCACACTGCCTGCATCTTGCAAATGGGGCTTTATTTGTTTGCGTGGCCCAGTTTCTGGCGTGCCGCACCCCGGTGCCAGGACCCCTGGATAAGTGTGTGTGTGTGTGCTGAGCCTTTGTTACTCCATGTTGTGTTTGAATATGTTTGCTTCTTTTACCCTTCTGCGGTCACTTTAAAAAAAAATGCTTGCATTTTTGTGTGCACTGTAAACTGCCCAGAATCTTCTGGGATTCAGGCAATCCTCCAAATCTAATAATAAACTAAAAACAATATTGTACAATTTGGCTTCTGTGGAAATAACAGAGGAAGATCTGTTGCTGTGTGGGTGAGTGACAGTGTGGATATACATTTTTAAAAAGCTGTCCATCCATCCATCCATCCCTTTGTTCTGAGGCTTTATATTCTAGCAAGTACAAAGAGATTTGTCTGTTAAAGCAAAAAGTATGGGTCTCCTGCATTAGCACCGCTATGCACAAGCATTCTTTTAGGGTACAGGTAGTCCAGCGGAGGGTTCCGGTTATTTTTGCTACCGGTGCGCATTCGGAGTATGCGCAGAAGTGAACTTGCGTTCCATCGGGCGATTTCACTTCCGCGCATGCTTAGGATGACATTACAAGCTGAAACACAGCTGAGGAGCTTCTCAGCTGTGCTTCGGAGGAAGAATAAAGGTCGGTATTGAAACAAGGGCAGGTGGGAGGGCTTTTCCCCCGACAGCTCAGGACGCGGAGAAGCCGGAAAAAAGCGCCTAAAAATGATGTCATCACCGGGCTCCTACCGGTGCGGCATCCCGCACAGCACCGGTAGGAACTGTTAGATAAGAATTACTCTCATCAGAGGCGAAATAGATCTTTTCCTGAAACTCTGACATTATAGAAAGAAAACCGTAGTTTAAATACTAAGGTATAAAATATTTATTTCGGTACAAAAACAAATAAATCACATCCTGGCTATAAACATAGGTCTTGCTCCTTAAAGAAGCAGAAGAAGAAGGGAGGAACAAAAGAAAGGAATGTACACATGCATACTAGGAACATATTAATCACGTGCTCAGGAATAAACCATTATATTTGATAGGGATGTATCTCCCCTGCATATACATGTAACAGGCAATATAAAATCACTGCCTGACAGGAACCCACCACTGGAGTAGTCCTCACTTAACAACCGATCACTTAGCAACCATGCTAAGTTACGATGAACATCTGCAGAGCTACTTAGGACCCAATTTCAAAGTTCCAACGGCCACATACACATGTACCATAGTCATGTGATCGCATTTTGGGTGCTTGGCAACAGACTAGCGCTTAGGGCCATTTGCGGTGTCCTGCAGCTATGTCACCATGATTTTTGGCTTTTTTTTTTTGACAGTTTCTGGTGTTTATTTCCAGTTTCTGGCCAAAAAAAAATGCCCATTAGGGAAAACAGGTTAGCTTAACAACTATGGCATTCACATAACAACCATTGCAAAAAGATCATAAAATTGGGTGCGGAGCCACTAAATCACCACCCTGATTTATGGTCATAATTCCAGGCTCAATTGCAACCGTAAATCGAGGACTACCTGTGCAGTAACAGAAAAATTTCTATTTTCCACAATAGCAGCAGATGCACACTAGGAAGAAATGGTAGTAATAAGCAATAAGCAATAAGTAATAAGCAAGCAATAAGCAAGGAAGAATGCTAGTAGAGGTTTTTTGTAAAAAAGTCAACTTATGTTAGCCTTTGGAAGCTCTTTTCTAAGACCACCTCCTGTGCAGATGTGTTTTTACATTTCATTCGTGATACACAAATAGTAAACAAAAAATTCTAGGCCTTTCTAATATGGATATATTGGCTCTGAGATTGAAAGGACAATTAGATAGCTAACCCACCTCTGATTCCAACACATTAGGATTACAGCTGATTATGAATCATGGTGGCACAGTGGTTTAGAATGGTTAGAATGCAGTTTTGCAGGCTAACCCTGCCCTTTGCCAGCAGTTTGATTCTCACCGGCTCAAAGTTGACTCAGCCTTCCATCCTTCCGAGGTCAGTAAAATGAGGGTCTTAGATTATTGGGGCAACATACTTACTCTGTAAACCACTTAGAGAGGGCTGTAAAACACTATGAAGCAGTATGTAAGTCTAAGTGCTATTGCTATTGCTATTGCTATTTTAGGACAATTAATTCCTCCATAGCCATCAACTGAAACAGGAAAAAAATAAGCTTCCTGGAATTTTTGCATTTTGTTTTTTAAAAGAATGCCTGGTGGCTTATGCTCCATGTGGCTTAACCCACACACCGCCTGTGTTCCTGGATGCTCCTGCTGTCCTGTTCTATTGAGCCAATACCTCATATTAGGCTAGAAGCATTATTTTAAATCACTGTGCCTTTTAAAGCCTTCTCTTTCTGAAGAAAGATTTCTTGCAGATATTCCTTCTTATGGATAAGCTTATTAATCAGCATTAATATATACTTTAGGTATGAATTATTGCATTTATATCCAAGATTTAGACTGGGTCTGAGAAAACATGATAGACTGAAAATCACTCAGTGGCTAACTGGAAACCTGAGATTCTCTCAGTGAAACAGCAGAGTTTACTGGCTCTTTATTATATTACAGTAAACCTTTAATATTACCCATCCTTGACTCATTGAGTTCAAAGTTACAGTGGACTCCCCAAAAAGTACTTATGACTTGGATTTTAAATCCAATGGTTGGGTATCTCCCCCACACACAGTCATGTGACTGCATTTCAGGTGTTCAGCTACAAGCTTGCATTTATAACTCTTTGCAGCACTCCATGGTCATGGTGACCACAATTTGTGAAGTTTTTTGTCAGAAATATTTGGAACACAACACGCCAGATATCACGGTTGTCGAGAGCCGAAGAGTACAGTTTATTGATATCACTGTACCAGGAGATGCCAGAGTCAAAGAAAAAGAACTGGAAAAAATTATGAAATATCGCGACCTGGCCATTGACACTACATGGCTATGGATGAAACATGTAACAGTGATACCTATTGTCATCGGGGCACTTGGTACCATGTCCAAGAATTTCACAAAACACTTCAAGAAATTGCAGCTTTCTGCAATAACACCAGCGGAACTGCAAAAAACTGTGCTACTCGGAACATCATATATTTTATGAAGATACTTGGTTGATACATAGGACGCTGGCAGCAACCCGTATCAACCATTAGCACCAGTCAGTGGTATTTTTGACACATTTTTAAATGTTCAGTTGACTGAGTTTCACGTTTAATGAATAAAAGAGATTAAAACAACAACAACAACAACAACAACAACAATAATAATAATGGGGGAAAGCTGTCCATACTGCATGCTTCTGCACATTCATAAGAACCTATTGCCATTGACTTCCGGTTTGGTGTTCGGCGCCGATGGCGTTCTTCTTTCAGAACGCCTTTCCGACTCCCTGCCGGGCCGCCAGAACAGCTGTCTGGCGGCTCGGAATATCTCTGCCCCGGACATAGGGGAGAGAGGAGAGCGTGGCAGGTGGGGTAGAGCCCCCCTAGCGCCCTATGAGTCATCCAGGGGCGCGAAAGGAAGGCTCCCCAGGTAGCCTGCCCCTAGCTCCGGGAGCCAGGAAATCTCCGCTTTTGCGGAGCTAGACGCCGAAGCCGCCGCTGCCTCTAGAAGAGGATTTTTAAAACTTTTTTTCTGTGCAGTTAAAGAGGCAGACAGAGAGAACTAGGGGCTTTGCTGGGCAAGTATGGATTTTTTTTTCTCTTTTTAAAACCCTCGGCTAACTTCTATTTGAAGAAACAAAGTAACACTTAATATGCAACAATATGGCGTTTGAAGGAGGAGAAGTGAAAGTGATTTCCGTTTTGCTTGTTGTTGTTTTTTTCTCTTATGGAAACTCTTTGTTCTGAAAATTGAAAATTGGCTGTCCTTCTTATATTCTCTGATAACTGACAAAAATAAGGATTATTTGCCTTTGAAAGTGGAAAGTATTTTTTTTAGAGATCTGGCTTTTTAAGGCGTTTTAAAGAAGTTGGGAAGAAAAGTGAAGGTGATTTTTGCTTTGTTTGTTTGTGGCTCTTTCTTTTATGGAAAACTATAACTTTGAAGACTGATTTTTTTTTTCTCTGTCTCCTGATTGTGGAAATTAAAAAGTTCTCTATCTTGTACACTGGAAAGAATTTTATTTAGAGTTATGGCTTTTTTCTATACTTCTCTGGAAATATAAAAATGGTTTCAAGTTTGGAAAGATTGATTTTTTTTTTTTTTGGTTTTTCTCCTGTGGAAATTTTGAAAATTGATTTTTATTCTCTGCTCCGTGACTTTGGATTATAACAGTAATTGATAATTTTACTAATATAAATAAATTACAAAAGACTATTTGTCCTAGAAATTGGCATAATTTTATTTTAGTTTTGACTCTCCTCTGCACCTTTTGGGAAGTATAATAAAGAAGAAGTGAAAGTTATTTGTGTTCTGTTTGTGGCCTTTGGACTTTGGGAAATTTTTGAATTTGAAAACTGGGTTTTATTTTTGACTCTCAATTTTGGATTATAACAACTGATAGTGATTTGGTGTTTTTAGATCAATTTTTTTGGAATTATAACAATGGCTTCAAAATATGGAATGATTGCCTCGAATAAAAGGTCTATTTACCCCTCTGCTTATACTTCTAAAATGCAACTTGCTACTGAATCAACACCTCCACAAGTTTTGACATCGGAAAATTTATTAAATACTTTAAAGATTATGAAACAAGACTTAATTTTGGAATTTAATCAAAAAATTACTGAAATAGAAAATAAAATGCAGGAAGCTTTGAAGAATATGGAAAAGCAGCTACGGATGGACATGTTAGAGGTTTGCAAAGGTTTAGCAACAAATGTTGATTTTTTGGAGGACTGTATTGAAACAAATAAACAAGCGTTGGCAACCTTGGTGGAATATATAAACAAATTTAAAAAGGATATTGCAAATTTTGAAACAGAGGTGTTGATGTCACAGTTTAGAAGAACGCAATTTGCTATTAGAGTAAGGGGGTTGAAAGAAGGTTTATATGATGATCTGAAGGGAAGAATGACTGAGGCCTTGGTACAGGTTTCTGGAATTTCTAAAGATGAGCTGGCTACACAAATTGAAAAGATATACAGGGTCAATTCGTGGCATGCAAAACAAAAACATTTACCAAGGGATGTTGTTATATATTTTACTACAAGAGTCTTACGGAACAGAATTATCCAGGCGACATTTAAGAATAATCTTCAGGTGAATGGTCAGGAACTTAAGATTTGGAAAGAAATTCCCTTTAAAATGCTTAAAGCTAGAAAAGAATTTACTTTTTTGATTGATGAACTTAAAAGATTGAATTTACAATACAAATGGGAAGCACCAACAGGAGTTACGGTGAAATTTTTGGAGAAAAGATACCGGCTGAATACGATAAACAAAGCTACTGAATTTTATGTTAATATTTTAAAGGCTGATATATCTAAAATTCCAGAAGAAAAACGTATGAATGTAGAAGAAGACAAGGAGGAAAAGTCATCCTTATTGGATCAAAATGAAATAACCTTAAAGAGTCCAAGTGATTCGCAGAGCCAGAAAGATGTGAAAAAGGAGATGGAGTACTGGGATCAGATGGAAGAGGAGCTGATAAATTCAAAATCATCAAGATACAAAAGGAGGCAACCAATAAGATATAAAGAGAAGTAGTGTTGATATGTATTAGATGGATGGAGATAATATAATTGTATTTTCTTCTTCTCCTTTTTTCTTTTTTTTTTGTTGTTTCTTCCTTTTTTCTTTCTTTTTTTAAAAAGGAAAGAAAAATTTTTTTCTTTTTTTTCTTTTTTTTAATAATTTTTTAAGAATTGGAGTTCTTAATTTCTAATTAAAACTATTGAGTTTTAAATTATTACAATTAGATTTTAAAAATTGTTTTAAAGGAAGGATTTTTTTTTTTCCATTTGTCTTAGGTTTTTGTTCTTCTCTCTCTCTTCTTTAGATTTTTACTATTATTATTATTATTTTTATTATTACTATTGTTATTATTTTTATTGTTGTTATTATTATTATTATTATTATTATTATTATTATTATTATTATTATTATTATTATTATTATTATTATTATTAATATTACCTTTAAGGATATCTTTTTATCATGAATTAACAAGTTGTTGAACAATAATATTATGTGGTTATGATGAAATTTAAAGGCTTTAATATTTAATATGTAGACATGTAATAATTTTTTATCTGAGCTAATAAGTTGTTGTATAATAATGTTATTATGAGAAACTTAAAGGTATTATTACTTAATATTTTTTATTATGAATTAAAGTCATTGCATAATAATATTATGTTATGAAGAAATTTAAAAGTTTTATTATTTAATATGTAGACATGTAATACTTTTTTAGTTTTATTTGAGTTAATAAGTTGCTTTAGAATAATATGTTGTTATGATGAAATTTAAAGGTATTATTATTTAATATCTTGATATTAGCTATGTAAAATTCTCTCGGTTTTAGTTAATTATGAGATTATTATTGTTATTAATGTTTTTTTAAAGATTTAGTATTATTAAAAAAAGTTTATAGATCTAGAAAGGTGATTGAAAGGAGGAGGGAGAAATTGTTTTCCTTCCTTTGTATAACCTAGATTATATAATTAATATATTTTTAATTTTTATTTTTTATTTTTTAGAATTATATGGGAAATAATATAAAATATAGAAATTTAATGACGCTAGAAATGTGTAATTTGGAGTTGAGGGGTTTTTCTTTTTTCTTTTTTCTTTTGTAATTACTGATATTATGCCCTGTGTTCTCTCTGGGAAGTCCGGGGGGGAGGGGGGGGGAGGGAAGGGGGTGGGGGTGGGGAGAAAAATTAAAAAATGTTTGTACTTTGTACTAATAAAAAATTAAAAAATAAAAGAACCTATTGCCATTTTATGCATGTGTAAAATATGTCTATGTAAAATACCATTCCCGTTTTATACAGTATATGTACAAATGGTTAAAATACAGTAATCACCCCATTTGGATTTGATGGGCATTCTATTTTCACAGACATCCCTTTGTCCCACTAGTCCATTCAATTGAGAGTTTACTTGTATACTGACTCTACATATGGTTGATGTTAAAAGGTTTCATTTTCTGTTATCTTTCAACAGAGTTGCCATCTGAAATTGGCAGATTTGGAGATTGCTACTGATCTGAATAATTCAGGCTTCTTCTAATCAGATGCCATTCAGATGGATAGCAACTTGCAGGATTCCCAGGTCAGTCTGGCTAAGGACTGTGGAGATTTTAATCCAACACATCCAACGGACCCAGACTGTACGAGGGTGACGTAGAGGACATAAAAGCCTAACTTCATGAAGCCTTCTCTTTTCCAGGCTCAACATAGGGAGTGCCTCCAACTAGTTTTCCTTCATATCTCTAATCATCTTAGCTCTCCTAGGGATATGCTCAACTCTGTCAATATCCTTCCCAAAATGCAGTGCCCAAAGCACCAAAAGGCAAGACAAGAAACAATGGATGGAAACTAACTAAGGAGAGAAGCAAACTAGAACTAAGGAGAAATTTCCTAACGGTGAGAGCAATCAACCAATGGAACAACTTGCGTCCAGAAGTTGTGAGTGCTGCATCACTGGAGGCTTTCAAAAATAGACTGGACAATAACAATAGCACTTACACTAATATACCACTTCACAGTGCTTTACTGCCCTCTTTAAGTGGTTTACAGAGTCAGCATATTGTCCCCAACATTCTGGTATAGGGTCTCCTGCTTGAGCAGAGGGTTGAACTAGAAGACCTCCAAGATCCCTTCCACTCTATTATTCTATGTTCTAGGTGCAGTTAAATCAAAGCAGAACAGAGATCTTGACAATAGAATTCCCATGCTCTATAAGCTAAGATTCCTTTCTATTCCATTTGCAACTGCATCACAAGGTTGGCTCAGGTTTCAGCTTGTGATTCCCCAAGAGACTGAAATCCTTTTCACATGCGCTGGTACATACTGTTGCTCAATCTGGTCTCACTTGCTTCAAGCCAGCTGCCCTGTTAAGCACCAGTTCCAAAAAGCTGATGCCAACTCTACAGCAAGCCTCTGCTTGAGGATGGAGTCAGAGAGAAGGTCTGCTCTATGAGATGGGAGGAGTCTTTAGGGAGCTGAAGTCTATAGGGGTTGTTAGAACCCTGTTCAAACGATTGGGTGTGTTAATATATGATTAAGCCACAAATCATTGTTATGTGTATATTGCTTTAAATGCATTGTGGATGATTACTATATAAGCAAGCAAGAGAGCATGCTCAATGTGGTTGGTGGTTGGTGGTTTAGTGTGGTTTAGTGTGGTGAGTGGTGTTTGACGGTGTGTTCCGGATTGAAGACTCTCTGCTGATTTACTGATGAGTAGATTACTTTATGACTGTGTGGAATTGCTGTGAAGAGAAGAGTAACTATCTGTGATAGTATAGAATTGAGAGATAGCTGTAATCTTTGTTTGTGAGTTAAAACAAAGATAGGCAAGAAGAAGAAACTTCGCATTGACTGAATAACTGTGTATGACTTGGACTTCCTATTTAACTTTGCTACTATTCAAGTAAAAACTATTTTGTACATACTAAAGATATTCTGTTTATTGACTGAATAGCATTCATATCAAACTGCAACACCATTACAACAACACATTTCGCTGTGTATGTGCTTACCAGCACAATAACTCCTTAACAGGGGTGTCAAACTCAAGGCCTGCAGGCCGCATCCGACCCGTGGAGTGCTTAGAGCTGGCCTATGGGGTCGCCCTAGAAACAGCAAAGGACTGGCCCGCAGCCCTCCTGTTTCCATTGCAGGAGGCCGTCCCAGCCAAAAATGGAGCCCACAAGCCCGTTTTCACAGGCAGAGTGCTCGGGCCACAGGCGCCCCTGACACGAGTGATGTCACCCTGGCCATGCCAACCTGGCCCCCTGAGGTCAAACACAACCCTGATGCGGCCCTCAATGAAATCGAGTTTGACACCCCTGCTATAGACTGATTGGCAAGCAGGTAACAAGATTATGAGTCACAGAGAGGGAAAAGGGCTACAATTCAACTCCTTGCCTGACAGACTACAGGTATTGCTCAACTTTACAACCATCATTGAGCCTAATGTTGCTGAGCAAAACATTTGTTAAGTGAGTTTTGCTCCATTTTACGTCCTTTCTTGCCAGTTGTTAAGTGAATCACTGCAGTTGTTAAATTAATATCAGGGTTGTTAAGTGAATCTGGCTTCCCCGTTGACTTTGCTTGTCAGAAGGTCGCAAAAGGTTTTCATTGGACATGTCATAAATCACATTATCCAATGGACCACGTTGGCGGGCTGTGGACCCCACACCCCTCCTTCTGACTCCGGTAACCTAGGACACAATCAGTAAAAGAAACATTTGTGGAATGTAGTTTTAGTTAGCGCAAACAGCCACTCTGTCGGCTCTCCCCCCCATGGCAACTTGAAAGCTTTGCCAGTTGACATTAAGCAGAATGGAGCAGGGGTTTGTTTAGCTAAATGATTTATATGTTTTCCAAATAATTTAGTGGTCCATGACTGCAGAAATGTTGTTTTAAAAGTTTTTTGTTAAATAAATATATATTAAGGATAGAATTTTTAAAAAAAAAAACACCAATGAATTGATTTTTACCCTATCTTGAACTTAATAGATGGGTAGTCTTTCAAATTACTTACGTTAGAAACAAATACCAAAAATATAGGGATAAACATGATTAACTAACCTAGATGTCAATGCATTGTAAAGATTTAGTAACAAGAAAATGGAGACCAAATATAACAATTCTAATAGTTGATATTAAAATTAAAACTTAGATATAAATCATTAACTCATTGATCAAATGATCCATACTATAATGTGTCTCCGGTGGTATGACTTTGGCTCAGCTGTTCTCTGTCAAGTGAACCCATCACAAAGTATTGTTGCTGTAGGGAAAATAGGTGGAAGCCTTATATACATTTCTTGGCATGGCACAAAAATAAAGGTGAGGTACAACAATAATAATAATATTTTCTGTTTTGAGTTGTAGAAAATCAAGGTGAGTTAAAAATCTAATCAATAAATTAGTGTATTCTTTTTTCCCCCCTGCAATGGCATTATCCTTAAATCTCACATTGTCACAAAACTTCACTCCAAAATGCACATGTTAAAACAAGATGAATATCCAAAATAATAAACAATGGTGATCAACTTTAAAAGGGGGAAGGAACAGAGCAAAATGATAGATTACAGACTTTTTATGAAAATGGTCCAAGTTTCAGTAGCCAGCATTAACAGACAAAATGATGGGCATCAAAAAAAGATCCTGCAAAACCACCTGCCATTCAGTGTCTTGTTTTTTTTATGCTTTGGGAAAGGGACCTAGAAAATTCATGTTGCCAGCATTGGAACTGATAGACAAAACAGCTTTACATGGTCAGACGTGTTGTGATTATTTGCTGCCAAATAAAAGGAATGTTGCACAAATGAAGCTAATCAAAATAGTTAACCTGGGGTCTTCTACTTGGCCTCAGCTTCCAAAACGTCCCATTGTCAACAAGAGGATTCAGATGTCTCATTTTCCTATTTTGAAGTTTAGCATCATTACACAAGGTTCATTTTGTCCCCTCTCTTGAAAGACATTCAGTATGGATTCATATACTGTAACTATTTGAAGTTATGCTTAATCTCGTCCAATTGCCTAGATAGGTGGATCACAAGCAGCTAAGAAAAATCCAAAGAAAGGATGAGCTGCAATTTTTGCACTTTCGTTTTCAATGAATTTTGAAACACGGTACCCATCCTTATGGGAATCTGAACTCAAAATTGTTCTTTAAAGTTACTTTAAAGTTACTGTATTTTTCGGAGTATAAGACACACCAGAGTATAAGACGCACCTAGATTTTAGAGGAGGAAAACAAGGAAAAAAGTATTCTGAACCAAATGGTGTAGTAATATATTATTTAATAAAATACCAGTATAGCAGAATACTTTTTACAACCATGTATACTTTTTACAACCATGTACACTTTTTACAAACTTCAAACTTGACAGCTTTAAGACTTGTGGACTTCAACTCCCAGAATTCCTCCTCCAGTCATGCTAGCTCAGGAATGGGAGTTGAAGTCCACAAGTCTTAAACTTGCCAAGTTTGAAGACCCTTGCACCCCTAACCCCTAGGTCTTCAAACCTGACAGCTTTAAGAATAGTGGACTTCAACTCCCAGAATTCCTCCTCCAGCCATGCTAGATGGGGTAATTAGAAGGCAAAAACACCCCCGTTTCTGCGAAAAACGGCCTATTTTTCAGCCTTTTTTTGCAAAAACGAGGCATGCAGAGGGTTTGGGAAGCCTGCAGAGCACTCCTAGGGGGTGGGGGAAGGTAAAAATGCCCCCGTGTTTCGCAAAAATTGGATGCGGGGGCGGGGCTTTGGGAGGCCAAAAATGGCTGTATTCGGTGTATAAGACGTACCGACATTTCCACCCTCTTTTGGGGGGCAAAAAGATGCGTCTTATACTCCGAAAAATACGGTACTTTAAAGAACAATTTAAAGTTCTATGTATCCATAGTGTATGAGCTACTATGGATCCATTTTTCTAGAGTTCAGATAAACTATTTATACAGTATACAGTGATCTTAGTCACTGAATACAGGTAGTCCTCGACTTATGACTAGCCGCTTAGCGACCATTCAAAGTTACAACGGACCTCCCTGGTGGGATACTTACAAACCAAACTCAAAGTTCAGATGTCCACCTCTCCCAGGTCATGTGACTGCATGTCGGGTGCTTAGCAGCCGAGCCACATTTACAACCACCATTTGCAGCATCCCACAGTCATGTGACCATTTTTCACAGCAGTTTTGTCCAAAAAAAAAAACCTCTGGAATTTACTGGTTTTATAGCAAAATTACAGGTAGCAATTCTTGCTTCTTACAAATTCTGTTCTGTCTTTTTGACTCTCTCTTGGTTTTCTTCTACTTTCTTCTTCTTTGTTAATGGCCAGCACATAGAGCTCTTGCACCATTCCACATTCTGCTTTTCCCTGTTGGACTTCCATACTTTCTTTTTTGTGTGGACCGTCTACTCCCTCTGAAGGAAAAACACCTTCTTCCTTTTGCTGCTCTACTTATCCATTTCCTTACCTACTTGCTCCATTCCACTTACTTAGTCTCTGCGAAACTCCAAACCTACAGATCTCCTCCCATCCTTTCTCCTCCCACACCTCTTTATTATTCCACCTGTCTTCCTTTTACTGAAATGTGATGTGAATGAGCCATACGATAAATAAACCCATGCTGACAGTGGGAGAAAAGCTCAGATGGCAGGGAAAAGTGCCTGCACTTTTTTTTCAAGATATCTGTTTATGATGGCATCACCAGCCGAAGGACAGGGAGACCCTCTAAGGCAGCGGTTCTCAACCTGGGGGTTGCAACCCCTTTGGGGGTCGAACGACTCTTTCACAGGGGTTGGGAGACTTCGCCCGGACGCCGCCATTTGGGTTCTTTTACCCTCTGCGCATGCATAGAATGCTTTTCGCATGAGCAGAGGGTAATATAACCCAAATGGCGGCTGCGGGTGCGGCAGCAGGGTGGGGCGCGGTGGGCGGCATTAGGAAGGTTGAGAACCACTGCTGTAAGGGAAATAAAGAGACATTCCAGCTTAGAGTTGATTCAAGGAAGGAAATGTCTGAATCAAACCTTTAGGTCTATATCTGTCATTTCCCAAGGGAAGGAAGACAAGATTCTTGTAATATAGGTGATCAATAATAAAACATCTACTCGGGCCTATTCACGGGTAGTTCTGGTTGCTATTGCCTGAGCTGCTCTTCCATGGGTTGTACTGTACAGAGGTAGAGAGAAGGGACCCATAGAGTGATGAGGGTGGAAAGGAGGAGAAATGGAAGTATGCCTGACAGAGAGGATGAAAATGGATAGACAAAGCAGCCTCACATGTTCAGAGCTGCGGAGGCATGCTGGGTTTATTCACTAGCCCAGAATGTTGTACAAAGTTGGGAGAGATCATTAACTCCAGCTCTCAGCAATGACTATTTTGTGTTGGAAAATGCAGCATCTGGACAGAGGTTTTTATTCATTTCAGAGGTTGAATGGCCTTTTTCATTAAATGGACAGGAATCACTGGCCACCTGTTGAAGCTTCTGAGAGATGAATTAAACGGGAGGGGATATCTCCTGTTCCATAAATTGTCCATCTACTAAACAAGAGGTATCATTATGCTAAGTGGCTTCATGCTATTAAATTAGCAGGTTTTGCATGTGGCAGAATATTTCATTTAAAGCTTCTGAGACGATATCCTGCCATTTCCCTTACACTATAGCAGTGATGGTGAACCTTTTTTGGCTCATGTGCCAAAAGGTGTGCGCGTACGTGCCCTCACCCATGCCCTCCCCTGCACATGCGCACAACCCCCATGCTGCCCCCGCGCATGTGCACAACCCCCTCCCACGCTGCCCCCCACGTATGCACACAGGCCTCACTGAAGCCTCCGGACTCCTGAAGCCTGGGAATGGTGAAAAACGGCCATAGTAATATATATATATATTATATATATATTACTATGTTTATAAAGAAGTTAATGAATCCAGCTGAATCAGTCATCTGTGTGTGCTTCTGGAAACTGAATTTTGCAACAAACTCTGATAAACCAGAAGTTCAGAAACGGACTTCCGGTTTGCCCGTTGGGCTGTTTTTCGCCGTTTCTAGGCTTCAGGAGGCTTCCCTGAAGCCTGGGGATGGCGAAAAATGGCCCAACGAGCAAATCGGAAGTCCGTTTTGCCGAACTTCCGGTTTGCACATTGGGCTGTTTTTCCCCCTCTGGAGGCTTCAGGAGGCTTCAGGATGGCCCAATGGGCAAATCGGAAGTCCGTTTTTCCGAACTTCCAGTTTACCCGTTGGGCTGTTTTTTGCACTCTGGAGGCCTCAGGGAAGCCCCCTGAAGCCTCCGGAGGGCGAAAACAGCCTTCCCCAAGGCTGAAAATCAGCTGGCCAGCATGCGAATGCGCGCTGGAGCTGACATAGGGCAAAGCCTCACGTACCCTCCGATATGGCTCCATGTGCCACCTGTGGCACGCGTGCCATACGTTCGCCATCATGGCACTATAGCATCAGCATTTACATCAAGGGAAACATAAAATCTCGTATGTCTCTAAACAAAATTTCACTAAAGATTAATGAACACTTTGTAAGGGGTTGTGGTTTTTTGGTGGGGAGGGCATAATAAATGTCAGCAATACATTGGTAGAAGAAATCCATGCCTAACTTGCAGAAGCTGGGATCTGTGATTTTGATCTGGCAAACCATTCTATTTTTACTCATGATTCAACCAGACCCAGCTGGCATCAAAGCCTTTCCAGTTTCTTATGAATTATTGAACAAGAAATTTTCACAATAATTAAAGCTTGAGGATTACAACAGGAGCCGCAAGTCTTGCCTCTCTTCATCATTCAGTATCAGGTATGTGGGGTACAATATAATAAGTTGTAATTTTCCATTAATACTATATTTTAAGATTTATATGGGTTTTGTCTTTTGGTCAAATTACCTAGAGTTAGTATCTTACATATAGTCACACATATCCAAGGTAGAGCCATGTTTAAAATTTGCTTTTCAATTGTATTGCTAATAATTTCCCATAAGCCTTAACTTTCAAGAAACGGTCTCTCTTTCAGAAACCAGGACTGGCAGGAGAGCATTTCACAGAGGTCTGGAAAGTTCAAGTGAAATACTGTTTTATCAAAAGCATTTTTAACATGGTTGGAAGGGACCTTGCAGGTCATCTAGTCCAACCCCCTGCCCAAGCAGGAGACTCTACATCTGCCTCTACCTAGGATCGAACTCACAACCTCCTGGTTGTGAGGCAAGAGCACAGATATAATACATATTTTACAGACCATACTCATCTTTTATTTACTGTGTTTTCTCTCTTCTTCTAGAAGAGATAAGGACATTTCATACACAGCTCTCGGGAAAGGTCTCAACTTGAAGTCCTTATCTAGTGGGCTACAAACACTTAATCCTAAGAATATAAGTTTTGTAATACATTGCAGCATTTTTAGCTGTTCTCAGGCCTTCCTGAACAAAGAAAACAGTCAAGCCAACCTTGCGGAAAGCTGAGAATGTATCATACCCAAACCCATTTGTATGTTTTTCCTTTTCAAATGTTTCTTTTCCTTTTACAATGCTATTTTCCAGAGGTGGCATTCACTTACCTTCCCTACTGGTTTCCAAATGTGAGAGAGGTCACGCGCTAGCTTCGCTCGCAAGTGCCCCGTCCGTGCATGCGCACAGCCTCGAAAACATGGATAAATAGGACGTGATTACGTCCGGGCAGGTGGGCGGGGCCTCCCGCAGTCAGCGCTACCGGTTAGAACCGGCTGAATGCCACTTCTGCTCTTTTCTATTGTTATGCTGTAATTCTTGTGAAATAGGAGAACCGATAAGGGAATAACAAAGTGAGGGGGATGAATGTTTAGCAAGCTTGGGTGACAATAAGGGCTTAACTAACTTTAAACATTTAGGTGTGGTGGTATATTATAGGCTGTCGGAAAGCATGTGAACAGACTGGGCCTATCAACTGGGCCTAGAAAAGAATGATGTGGTATAAACTGACAGGTGTAGGATGATTATAAAAGTATGCTTTTTCATTACCTGGGTGTGGTCTCTTACCTTGAGATCCACCATCCTTTGCAAATGCTTCAAATAAAATCTTTGTTTGGCTTCCAACAATTTTGGAGTTGAGTTTTACTCCCCACAGCTACATATAAAAAATGGTGCAGTCATTTTCAGTGGTAGACTTCTTTTTATTATAATTCGCTCTTTGAGCGTCAGTGCTCCTCCCAAAAATCAAGAAGGGAAGTTTTTATAAATGGAAGAAAGAGCTACATTCACCGAGGGAGAAAAAAAAACATTTCCTCATGTGGAAGTAAGAACAGAGTAGACAACTGAAAATATGGAAAACTAGTTTGAAGTACAGTATTTCAAGCTCTACAATACTCTTGCCCAGTACTCTAAATGTGTTGGAACTACAATCCCCAGAATTATCAATCAACTTATGCATCAGCCATTTGGTTAGGAATTGTACAGCCAACGTATCTGGAGGACACAAGCTTAGTTAAGGTTGTCTCTCAGCATCGTTTGAGTGACACAGTTAAGATAATCTTATTGAAAGGCATGAAGACTGGTGTTGGACTGTAGTTATACATAAAAGGTCTCTGAAAAGTCTCCATCCTATATTCAAACAAAGTAATTTCTGGAAAAAAAGAGATTATTCAGTAACTTGTAGAGGATGGAGATTCACTTTAAAAGTGATAATGCTGTTTCTGTCTTCCTGCCTAAAGACATAGGTTTTCAATTTCCCACTGTCCATCCATTCATGTCTTTGTGTCTAAAGACTATCAGAGTTTAAATGAGGAAGAACAGGGTTACACTCAATGCTGACAACACTCAGAGACAGTGTGTTCCTGGTTTTGTGATACGATGGTGACCTTGGGGGACAAGGGAAAGAGATGCTGCCTAGGGAATGATCAGACATCAGACAGGGAGGAGTGCCCAGTGGATTAATGCTCAAGAGCGAAAAAACCTAGGAAGGATCTTCCCTAATTGATCAGATAGTTAAAAGAGGCAGAGGAAAGATTATACCTTTTGACTTGCAAGATTCTATCAATGTAGAATCTTACAATAAAATAGATTTTGTTCATCTAGCCATGCTTCCTGTCTGATTTACCCAGGAGGCTTGACACATGGATTTTTATCTTTAGCTCTAAATGGAACTGCTAATCCCCAGGCAAAACTGGGGAATAGATGTCCAGCTCAAAGAGAAGGTACCAGTTCTAGCCAGGAGGCCTTTTATTCGTTCATCTTGGAATACCAACTGTCCATCTTCCTGGGATCAAATATTTGCAATCTACCTAGACTCTTTTGAACCTTAAGTCTACTCTTTAAATGGTAGTAACTCTCTCCCCCTCCCTTGCTATTGGGAGCGCGCTTCTGTGCATGCGCAGAGATGTCTGGGCGGGTAGGCAGAGCCTCCCGCCGGCGCCACTACCGGTTCGCCCGATCCGGGCCGAATCAGTAGCAACCCACCATTGTACCTTTCCCTCTCTAACTTAACTTGCTGCCTTCAAATGAAATGGGGGAAAAACAGGTCTGTATTTTCTTAATGAGCTTAAGTTCATCTAACTGCCAAGTGCACCAGACTCAATAATAGAATTTGGCAGGAATGAGGGCAGGGAGGATAACCTGTGTGCTAATAAGGATTATAAAAGAACATTTGTCCATTTGGACCTTGAAATGCAGGAGAAGATCTCACTTCTGGCAAGAGAAGATAATTTTCAACAATACCGGAAGCTACACATCTGTTCCTTGATCCTCCAAATTAAAAATCTGAGAGTCACACAGGATTTTTAGAAGGAGAAATGAAATCAGTAAAAACTATCTTCTACTTCTTTCACCAATAAGAGAATATTTGTAGGTCAGGGTTGAAATGAGGGGTCCTTTGTGCTTTCTGAACTTGCTTGTTGTCTTGCAAACGTTTCATTCCCCAAACTAGGTAACATCATCAGTGCTAGTCTGGTGATGCTATCTACTTTGGGTAATGAAACGTCTGCAAGAAAACAAGCAAGCTCAGAGAGCATCAAGGACGTCTTCAGCTTCGTTCACCTTCAAGGGACCATTCTTAGAGCACATTCCAATCAATACAGTAGCAAATACAGGATTCCCACTATGACCTATTTCTACTGTCTTCATTATTTCTTTCCAATCCTACTGCATCATTCTTAATATTTTTATAATTTCGCTACTGTTTTTGTACCACTGCTGTATGATTCTGTATTATCTTTTTTTATACTGTTACACTACATTTTTAAAGTTGTTATAAAATCAAATGTACGTATAAATGGACAACTTTGTTGATGACTATACCTACCATTGAGAATGTCAGCAAAATCGGGCAGCGTTTCTACATATCTACAGGTGCTAGGTTTTCCATACATGCCAAACAAAATGCATTCGCAGTGCAATCATCTATTTATATTTTATTTTATTTTATTTTCCAGAAGTAATATCCATGAACTTCACATGGAGCTCATTCCCAAGAATAAGTACCATATTTTTCGGAGTATAAGACCTTTTCCCCCTAAACGAGGCTGATAATTTGGGTGTGTCTTATACTCTGAATGTAACTTTTTTGAAGCCCTAATGAGGCGCTAACGATCTTCCCGGTTCTTACAGGCTTGCAGGCTTTTTTTCATTGCTAATCGCTCGGAAGAATGTTTTTTCCAGCCCTAACAAGGTGCTAACGATCTTCCCGGCTCTTACTGGCTTGCAGGTTTTTCAATTCCTACTCTCTCTGAAGGAGGTTTTTTCCAACCCTTTGCAGGCTTTTTTTCATTGCTACTTGCTCCGAAGAATGTTTTTTTAAGCCCTAACCAGAAGATAAAATAATGTGCTGAAGCTGACCAGACTAAGGACGCTAGCCATATGAATACCTGGTAGGCAGATTTTTTTCCCTTATTTTCCTCCCCAAAAACTAAGATGTGTCTTATACTCCAGTGAGTCTTATACTCCAAAAAATACGGTATATAGGATTCGAGCATTCAATGATGAGAGACGCTCTGAAACATCGTGAATATATGGCCCAACTATGACTACAGGTAGTCCTCGATTTATGACCACAATTCAGCCCACAATTTATGTTGCTAAGTGAGACAATTAAGTGAGGGTTTTTTGCCTCATTTCACAACCTTTCTTGACACCGTTGTTAAGTGAATCATTCCAGTTACATTAATAACACGGTTGTTAAGTGAATCTGGCTTCCCCATTGCGTATCAAAAGGTTGCAAAAGGGGATCACATGACCCCAGGACACGATAACCATCATAAAGCCGCCCTGAGTCCCTCGGGAGTGGGGCGGCATATAAGAAACCATAAATAAATAAATAAAATAAATAAATATGAACCAGTTACCAAGCAGCCAAATTTCAATCATGTGACCATGGGGATGCTGCAACGGTTATAAGTGTGAAAATAGTTATAAGTCACTTTTTTTCAGTGCCATTCTAACTTTGAACAGTCACTAGACAGATAGTTATTAAGTTGAGGATTACCTCTATTAAAGTCCAAACGCTAAACCAACTATCATGCTTATCCTATTCTGTGGGAGCCATCAGAAGCAACTTTTATGTGGCAGCTTCTCTGTGAATAGATGTAGATAGATCTCATGTTGTGGATTGTTCCCAGCATGTGTTGAGCTAGCTTTAAACTTATTGTGTGATACTGACAATGCAATGACAAATAACACTGAACAATACCACTCCGGCATGTAAAATTTGTTTCCATAGGATGACAGCAATACGATTTGGTAGGATTCACTATGGCCAAATTTACACATTCCTCATTTTTTACTCAGTATGATGTATGAACTTCCATAAGTACATTTAGGTTCACTGAATGTAGGTTCACTGAATGTAGGTTCATTGAATGAGCCGAGGTGGCGCAGTGGATAAATGCAGCTACTGAAGGCTACTCCAGCTGACTGCTAGTTCAGCAGTTCAGCTGTTCAAATCTCACCGGCTCAAGGTTGACTCAGCCTTCCATCCTTCTGAGGTCGGTAAAATGAGGACCCAGATTGTTGGGGGCAATATGCTGAACTCTATAAACCGCTTAGAGAGGGCTGTAAAGCACTATGAAGCGGTATATAAGTCTAAGTGCTATTGCTATTGCTATTGCTATTGCTATGTCTTTTAGATAGAAGACAGCTATTTAGAGTGGATTTTCCAAATTTTGCATAAGAGCTTCAGAGGAGAGTTGAACTCGAAAAAGTTCTATTTGAAGTTTAAAGTTTAAACATGAAATTTTAAAAACTATACAGCAATAGCACTTAAGACTTATATACCGCTTTGCAGTGCTTTGCAGCCCTCTCTAAGCGGTTTACAGAGTCAGCCTATTGCCCCCTACAATTTGGGTCCTCATTTTACCCACCTCAGAAGGATGGAAGGCTGAGTCAATATTTATTTTTTATTTTTATTTATTTATTTGTCAAGTACATGTTGGTAATATACATAGATAAAACATTGTTTATATACATAAGATGGGTACTGATAAGCGGGAACATAAGGTCAGGGATGGTAGGCACGCTGGTGCACTTATGCACGCCCCTTACTGACCTCTTAGGAATCGGGTGAGGTCAACAGTAGACAGTCTAAGGGTAAAGTTTTGGTTGAACTTGTGGTTAAATATAAGGTTACAATTTATGACTAGCACTGATGAAGTTACCTAGTTTGGGTAATGAAACATCTGTAAGAAAACAAGAGAGCACCAAGGACATGGAAATCTGCATCCTCGTAGGATCCCTGCCCCGGAGATTGTTGGGTGTGAGACGCTCCTTTTGAAGTTGGATTTAGGGGTACAGGTGGGCCTTTTCTTAACGTACCTGCCTCCCAGCTGCGTAAGCAAGGCCCTGCCTGAGCTGCTCGAGGCAGTAGCCGGCTTGGCAGTTGAGTTCCCCAGGCTTATGGTGCTGGGGGACTTCAACTTGCCATCTGCCGGCGAAACCTCTGGGGCGGCCCAGGAGTTCATGGATTCCATGACAACCATGGACCTGTCCCAAGTAATCCAGGGTCCGACTCATGAGGGCGGTCACACGCTCGACCTAGTGTTTCTTTCGGGGCAGTGGAGAGATGATCTGAAGATAAGGGACTTAGTCATCACCCCACTGTCATGGTCAGATCATTTCCTACTGAGGTTGGATTTCGCAGCCCCATTCCTCCCCCGCAGGGAGGCGGGACCGACTAGGTGGTTCCGCCCCAGGCGCCTAATGGAACCGGAAGGATTCCAGAGGGAACTTGGGGAAATACCTGAAACCCTGGTACACAGTTCGGCTGACTCCCTGGTGGCTGCTTGGAACACCGCAGCATCAGGGGCTCTAGACCGAATTGCGCCTAAGCGACCTCTCTATGGCAGTGGATTCCGGAAAGCTCCCTGGTTTACCGAGGAGCTCCGGGAGATGAAACGCCAGAAGAGACGTCTGGAGCGCCGCTGGAGGGCCAGAAAAACCGAGTCTGATCGAACACTATTAAGAATTTACATCAGATCTTATTTAGTGGCGATAAGGGCGGCAAAACGATCCTATTTTTCCGCTCTTATTGCGTCCGCAGATTCTCGCCCAGCCGCCTTGTTTAGGGTGACTCGCTCCCTCCTTGCAAAAGGGGGGAGCGAGGAACACTTACAAGGCAGAGCTGAGGAATTCGCTGAGTTTCTGTCGGATAAAGTCGCTCAGATTCGGTCAAATCTGGACTCCGGCTGGGCAGAGTCCATTGAGTTGACAGGGGCTAGTCTTAGTCCATCATTATGGGAAGAGTTTGGGCCTGTTTCTCCCGAGGATGTGGACAGGGCTGTGGGAGCGATGGGTACCTCCACCTGTTTATTGGACCCGTGCCCCTCCTGGCTGGTTTCGGCTAGCAGGGAGGTAGCACGCGGCTGGATCCAGGCGGTGGTCACCACTTCTTTGAGAGAGGGATCCGTACCACAGTCGTTAAAAGCTGCGGTGGTGCGACCCCTCCTGAAGAAGCCTTCCCTGGATCCAGCCGACTTGAAGAACTATCGTCCGGTCTCCAACTTACCTTTTTTAGGGAAAGTTGTGGAGAAGGTGGTGGTTACTCAACTTCTGCAGCTCCTGGATGAATCAGATCATCTAGATCCTTATCAGTCGGGTTTCAGGCGCGGCTACAGTACAGAAACTGCCTTGGTCGCTCTGATGGATGATCTCTGGCGGGCCCGGGATGGGGGGAACTCCTCCATCCTGGTGCTACTTGACCTCTCAGCGGCTTTCGATACCATCGACCATGGTATCCTTCTGCATCGTCTCAGCGAGTTGGGAGTGGGAGGCACCGTTTTGCGCTGGTTCTCCTCTTATCTCGCTGATAGGATGCAGTCGGTGCTGGCAGGGGGGCAGAGATCGTCCCCTAGGCCCCTATCATGTGGGGTGCCTCAGGGGTCGGTTCTCTCGCCCATCCTGTTCAACATCTACATGAAACCGCTGGGGGAGATCATTCGCAGACATGGGGTGTGTTTCCATCAGTACGCTGATGACACCCAGCTGTACATCACCACCCCCTCTGACTTCAATGAGGCAGTTGATGTAATGTGCCGGTGCCTGGACGACGTTAGGATCTGGATGGGGAGGAACAGACTCAGACTTAATCCCGACAAGACTGAGTGGCTGTGGATATTGCCTCCTAAGGACTATGACAACTGTCCCTCCTTGGTCCTTGAGGGAGCGAAATTGACTCCCTCGGACCAGGTCCGCAACTTGGGGGTCCTTCTAGATCCACAGCTAAAATTGGACCATCATCTTTCTGCTGTGGCTAGAGGGGCCTTTGCACAGGTTCGCCTGGTGCACCAGTTGCGGCCATACCTGGAGAAGGAGGCTCTACTCACGGTCACTCATGCCCTTGTCACCTCTCGTTTGGACTACTGCAATGCGCTCTACATGGGGCTACCCTTGAAGAGTATCCGGAGACTTCAGCTGGTGCAAAATGCGGCTGCGCGTGCTGTGGTGGGTGTGCCAAGGTACACCCACATGACATCGATACTCCGCCAGCTGCATTGGTTGCCCATCGGTCTCCGGGTCCAATTCAAGGTGTTGATCACCATCTTTAAAGCCCTTCATGGCTTGGGACCAGGTTATCTACGGGACCGCATTCTGCCTCATACTTCCCTTCGACCGGTTAGGGCCCACAGAGTTGGCCTCCTCCAGGTCCCGTCGGCCAAGCAATGCCGGCTGGCGGGCCCAAGGGGGAGAGCCTTCTCTGTGGCTGGCCCCGTGCTCTGGAACCAACTTCCGCCAGAGACCCGAACTATCCCCACTCTGCTGGCCTTCCGGAAAGCTGTTAAGACATGGCTTTTCCTGCAGGCGGGGGGTAGAGCTTAATTCACTCGAGCTCACCCCCCAAGTATGTATGATATTGAATGGTTGGTGATGATTTTCTATATTATGTTTTAATTTTTATATTTGTTTTTAATTAACTTTTTTAGATTTTGGTTATTCTTGTATTCTCTCACTGTTGTACGCCGCCCTGAGTCCTTAGGGAGTTGGGCGGCATATAAGAATTCCAAAATAAAAAAATAAATAAATAAGGACCCTCATTTCAACCGTGAGCTACAAATATTCTCCTTTATTACTTAAATAATTGTTTTTAGGCTTTTGTCCAGCTAGGTGGCAGTATCCAGCTGATCTTGACGGATCTCCAAAAAAAAAAAAAAAAAAAACCCACCACCTAACCAGAATCAGACTTGACTCATACTTGGAAGAGAGACTGTAAAAATCACAAGATTACAGGTAAGAATGGAAACTTGGAGAAGTAAGTCAGAAAATTGGCAAGAAACTTTCATTGAACTTGTCCATGTAGTCACCAGGATTCAAACTTTACCTTTGTTTGTGTGCTCTGTTGTATAATCTGGCAGGAAATTGCTTCAATATTGGCAATTCTGTCACTAACATTTAATTATGCTGTTGGAAGAGGTTTCAGGAACACCAAAAAAAATGTTCTCAGCTGCATGCCAAATAGGGGGCTGTAATAGCCTTATTTTAACAGGCTTTATCTTTCTAGATTTACAAATTCATTGGGACAGTGATGATGGCTGTAAAATAAAAAAGGTATTTGCTATTTGGGAAAAAGTCTAGGAGAGATCTAGACAAGATATTAAAGTGCTAAGATAGCACACTGACAATAAAGGTATATATTGCCAAGCCCATGATTTTTCCATATATTTTTCATATATTGCTGTAAAAGTTGAATCAGCGGAAAGACTGAATGGAGGAAATGTTGATCCCTTTGAATTGTGACGATGAAAAATACTGTTGAGAATGTCTTGGGCTGCAAGAAGAATTAATCATTCACTACTAGATTAAATAAAGGTACACTACATTTATTGAATAGCCCGAAGGCCTTTAAAAAAAAGAAAAACAGAACAAACAGGTACAGAAACAACCATACAAAAATATATATGGTACATGACATCAAAATTCAACGATATCAAAATTCAATAACTAAATTTCTAAAACTAGATAACCCAAATAAAATATCTCGTCTCTAACTCAGCTCATCTTTCTTACAATCAATGAAATTCTTTTCAATGTAGCTGGCTGTATTGCTGTCATCCTATTAAGATAGCGAGTGATAGCCCTTACCAGGGGAGGAGAGTCTGCCTTCAATAGAAATGTTAATTTATGCCTTACATTCCAGTGGGAAAATTTATTTATAATTGGGGATAGATATTGTTTTCTTACTTCCTCATACATCCTACATTCAAATATTATATGCACCATATCCTCGACAACGTTTGCCCCACATATACATGTTCTTTCATCATACGGGATTTTCCGATACCGGCCGAATTTAACTTTAAATAAAGGTAGACTGGTCATTGGTGGCCCTAAAATAAAGCTAACATTTAAATATTTGGGAGAGATTATGTGAAGGCAAGTCACTGGAGAAGACTTGGACACTTGATAATATTAAAGGCAATGAAATGAGAAGCTGGCACAAGTCAAAAGCAGATGGTATGACCCAAATATGAGCTTAGAAAAACAGGTACTGATAAAGAATCCTGGCAAAAATGCCTATGGCAGGGGTGTCAAACTCGATTTCATTTGAGGGCCGCATCAGGGTTGTGTTTGATCTCGGGGGGGGGGGGAGTAGCCAGGGTGGGCATGGCCAGCTCGATGTTACTTATATCGGGGGTGCCTGTGGTGGCCTGTGGTGCCAACGAAAATGGGCTCCCGAGCTCAGTTTTCAGCTCCGATGGCCTCCTGAAACCCTCTGCCAGCGAAAATGGAGGTCAGGAGGGCCACAGGCTGCTTCTCATCCAAGAAGCTGAAGTTGATGAGAAATGAAGAAGCTTCTTGGATGAGAAGCAAAATGTCTTCAAGGAAAAGCAAAGTAAGTTTGCTTGGGACATCCTGGTAAAATGATATCCACTGCATTGGAAAGACTCAGTTATGACAAACAACAATCCTACTTGAGCCTCATTGAAATTGTGTAAGCCTATGGCAGATCTTTAGAAGAAGTAGGATCTTCAAGCGATACAGGGGCTGAAGAACATTGCAGATGAAACAGAGAGAACAATTCATGAAATTAACCAGTATTAAACAGTGAGGCAATGAGGGAAAAAATAGCAGAAAGAATATATTTCATCGTTATTTACCACAGCCACTTGTGACATGCAATTCTGAGACATAATTAGGTTTTTAAAAGATGAGAAAAATGACATTAAGGCAATTTTTGCACATTTAAGTCTTTATATTCATGCACAGACATTTTGCACATATCCAATTTTATAACGAAATTAGCTGAAGGATCTTTTGTAGAGCAATGGCACTTTGGCATTTGTGAATTAAATGCTACAAAGAGATGTGATGTTCCCAGTGCTCCTCTGGGCTGTAAATTCAGAAGTCTCAGCACTCATTATATCTCAATAAAACATTTTCACCTCAGGATGCATAATGTTATTTAAATAACAGGCTAAACAAATTGGCATCAAGGTGCTCTGAGTCATGAAGGTGAGTGATTCTTTTAATACAAAGTTTAATCCTTAAAGGAACTTGGTCTTGACAGTCAGATCTCAACTGTACTTGTGAAATAATTGCCGGGGAAAGCTTGGAAAGAAATGGAAGGAGCAGGAGTTGTAAACGATCAAGAGTTAAGTCAGCTGATAACTGATCTCATAAATGGCAACTTAGGCCAGGTAGGGAAAAAGAAGCATCTGAAAAGGAGCTTAATTCACTCTCCATAAATGAGGGTGCGAAATTTCTCTCACAATTTCTAAGACTGATGTCAATCCTATGCAACTGAACAAGATCCAGGAAACTACAAAGATTTTAGCCAGGTATCTGCATTGCTAGACTAGGGTGAACAATGAATATTGAAAGACTGGCTGACTAGGACTGAGGAGATCCAGGTTATAATTCCCATCTAGCTACGATTCTGACAGAATTAGGTCAGGAGGAAAAACAAGAGTAAGATATTTTCATAAAAAGCACATTGTTCAGAATAAATGTAAGCAAATTCTAATTAAGCTTTGACAATTTGTCACTTTCCTTCTACATAGTGTTGTCCAGCAACACTGTTTGAAGTAAAAACAGTTGCTAAATTCTAGGTCTCAAAGGAGAGTTCTCAGTTACTATCAGCCATACAAGGTAGACCACATTAAGAAAACAATGCTATATGGATCAGGACTGTGACTGTATTGTAATAGCTATAGACATAGAATCCTGCAAGTGAAAATGCTTCTCCCCTCTCACATTTATAGAATACAGAACAGAGTTGGAAGGGACTTTAGAGGTCTTTTAAGTCCAACTTCCTCTCAAGCAAGAGACCCTATACCAGGGGTGTCAAACTCAATTTCATTGAGGGCCGCATCAGGGCTGTGGTTGACCTCAGGGGGCGGGCTGGGCATGGCCGATTGAGTGGGTGTGGCCGATTGGGTGAGCATGGCCAGCTTGACATCACTGCCCAAACTGCTAGCATGTTTCCTCTTTGCATTGGGTAGACCAGGCCGAAGCCACACTGGCCTGATGTTTACTCTTTGCATTGGGTAGACCGGGCCGAAGCGACGGGGCCCAATGTTTCCTCTTTGTATTGGGTAGACCGGTCCGAAGCCACACTGGCCTGCTGTTTCCTCTTTGCATTGGATAGACTGGCTTGAAGCCACACTGGCCTGATGTTTCTTCTTCGCATTGGGTAGACTGGGCCGAAGCGCCGCGGGCCGGCCCCTTACATTTTCCAGGATGGCCCCGTGGTCCAGATCCGACCACATCGGTCCTCGGGCCTTGAGTTTGACACCCCTGCCCTATACCATTCCAAACAAATGGCTGTCCAATCTCTTCTTAAAAAACCCCAGTGTTGGAGCACCCACAGCTCTAAAACACAGTTAGAGAGATAATTATTGGGCTTATGTCCATCTAGAAATGACAGATAAAATCTATTAGATTCTTGGGGCCTCTTTTTTGACAGCAGGCAACAGAATCTAGCTTTAGGCCATGAGAAGGGACACATATTTTCAGGAATATGGGAAAAGGATTGAATCAAGTCATCAAATAGTTTTGGAGCACTGCAAAATACTTATCGGTACAGTATCTTTGAGCACCACTCTCATCATCACTAATATTCTCAAAATGAAAATTTTGTGCGAGTCACCCACAAAAGACACCAAAGATTTAGTGCAAATACCAGCCTAATCTAGTCTAATTGGCAGAATGAGGTCTTAGCTTCTGGGTTGATGATCCAAGAAATAAAATTAAAGCTGAATTTTAAAAACCCAAATTTAGTAAGATGTTCCATTTAGGAATCCCAGTTAAAAGCCCTTTTAAGGCTAAAAACTAACTCAAAGTATGCGAATAGGATTATCAGCATGTTTGGGAGGTCTTTCAGCAGCACTGGGCCCCTATGAAAACTAGGTCTGGTCAGTACTAAAAGTCTCCCGTTTGTGCTACTAATTAGCAATAGTAATGTATAATAGCCAAGAAGACAAATGTGGAAGATGCAAATAAAAA
This sequence comes from Diadophis punctatus similis, assembly GCA_023053685.1. Lineage (NCBI taxonomy): Eukaryota > Metazoa > Chordata > Lepidosauria > Squamata > Dipsadidae > Diadophis > Diadophis punctatus. The sequence goes on along the minus strand of JALIGW010000016.1, from coordinate 9,347,347 downwards.
TAAGCATCTCAGACATTTATCATGCACTTCTCAAAAGTGCAACTTAAATTGGTTTCCTGCCTTCCACAGCGGTGCTTTCAATTTCTAAGCAATTCCTGCTTTCAGTTTAACAAACTGTTCCTTCCTTCTCTTTCCATTTCTTAGCAATATCCCCAACCACTAGACCAGGGGTGGGTAAACTACAGCTCTTTGAGGACCTGTGGACTTCAACTCCCAGAATTCCTGAGCCAGCCATGCAGGCATGGCTGGCTCAGGAATTCTGGGAGTTGAAGTCCACAGGTCCTCAAAGAGTTGTAGTTTGCCTACCCCTGCACTAGACCTTTTGTGGCAAATCCTTATCATACAGCCATTCCATTTCTCCCTTATTCATCTGCATCAGTTGTTATGTCAATCTTATTGACTTATCCCTTATTCCTCTCTTCTTTTGCTCTGCTAGGCTCAAGGTTGACTCAGCCTTCCATCCTTCCGAGGTGGGTAAAATGAGGACCCAGATTGTTGGGGGCAATATGCTGAACTCTGTAAACTGCTTAGAGAGGGCTGTAAAGCACTATGAAGCGGTATGTAAGTAAAGTGCTATTGCTAAGTGCTAAGTGCTATTGCTCATTTTTTTTCTCCTTTGTAAATCAGGCTTCCAATGGAGACTAGTCTTTGAAGTATCAGTGGAAGCATCAAAGAAAACACAATTTTTCAGAATTAAGTGTTCAATTGACAGTTTCTGATTGATATGCCAATTGATCTTTGCTGGAAGCAGACTCTTAATCACCCAACTGGGTCTCAAAAAGCCAAGCATGAGTGGACACAATCCTATTATCCACCAAGCTGGAAAGAAGTATCAAAAAGTTGCATAAATTACTATTTAGCTCCTTTACGATCTGAACCAAATCAAAGACAGAAACAGGACTTATGAGCCAGCAAAACACTTGAAGCAAACATCATTTATCATTTGTTTTATGCAGCACCTAGCACAATGCTAGCAATAATCAATGCAGTGTAGCCCAATAGTAATTTTGTCCACAATACTCATTAAAGACTGTTCTTTTTTTTTTCGCCCTTCTAACTCAAAATAGCATTTTCTTAATCAGGGATGCATACCGTATTTTTTGGAGTATAAGATGCACCTTTTTACCCCCCAAAAGAGGGTGAAAACTTGGGTGCGTCTTATACACTGAATGTAGCCCCACCCACCCACACCCTTTGGCCTCTGTCTTCCAGCAATTTACCTGTTTGCAGCAAAGAGGGAAGAGCCTGTAAAGCCAAACAAGTCAGTAGCAGCTGATTTGCCACGTGCTAAAATGAAAGTGAAACTAGCTTGCAAAGAGGCAAATAGCTGGGAGAGACACGAAATGTAACAGTGTCCTGTTTAGTATTAGAGTTAAATCCTGACTTACCTTGGAGTAGATCTATTTAAATAATTGGGAGGAGTTAGTGTGACTACATTTAAGAAAACTTTCTGGAATAATGTACATTTCTCCAATTCTTTCCTATTTCTATGGGTCAGGCACACATGCACAGAAATACACAGCAAACAGTGTATATCATCTGTGCTGTTTGCTGTTTGGCAAATTGCTTGGAGGCAGAGGCCTTTTTTCCTTGTTTTCCTCCCCCAAAACTAAGGTGCCTCTTATACTTTGGTGCGTCTTATACTCCGAAAAATACGGTAGTTGAACACCTCAGATATTGGTCACTGGAACATCGGCACTTCTTTAAACCACACAAAACAATGCTCTTCCCCCACTAGAAAATATGAACGTGCACAAAAGTTAACTTTGAAAGGTTGTTGCTTTGGCATAACACCAAAAAACACAACTCAGCAGAAACATTTAGTCTTTGTACAAGTCAAAGAATGAGTGACAGGGAAAAAATATGAACTATTTTTTTAAAAAGCTAATAAAAACATTAATGGGCTTCTTTCCATAAGCTCTCTCCCAGCACGCTAAAAGTAACATATGATATTTTGCTTCTCAAAATAGCTCAAAGATGTTCATGTGAACAAATAATTCCTAAGATTTCCCCCCCCCCTTTGCTTTTTCACAGAATGATCTTGGAATAGGTGGATGTTTAGATACTCTACTACTTAATATAGTCCCAAATTAAGAATTCCTGTTTTAGATGTACTCAGTTTATCCTAATACTGAAGGTACATATTGTTCTTGTTTTTTTATGCAGTTGTTATAAAAGTATTTTATACAGTAATAATAACAAACATAGAAATTGAAGGAAAGGAATAAAGATCATATAGAACAAGTGAAAAAACAGAGAAAGTAAAAAGGGAAGGGAAGGGAATAAAGAATTGGCTTCCAAGTGCCTTTACAGCAATTACAAAATTAATTAATTATTTACCCTCCCTAGGTTACATTATAATTCCCTAAATGCCATATTTTAGGCTTTCTAGTCATCAAATACATAAGTATACCTGGATGTTTTAATTCCAGGAAAACACAAGAGAGTCAAGTACTTCTTCCCTTCTATAGTGCATCCGAATATTACTGCTTACAGCATGTGATGCATTGTATTGTATTATTAGTGTCAGCAGGATGGATCAGAACAAGTCATGGAGCAATAATTATGTTAAAAGTGAAGCGAGTTACAAAAGGCCAACCGTTTCCTTAGTTAGAGCTCAGATAATTTGATGTGGCATATGATAAAGTGCTTTTAGCCAGTACCAGCATCCAGCCCATTTGCAAGAATCTTTGGCAAAGGGAATAATCTATCCTGTAACTTGGATGAAATGTTTTTACACTCAAACAGAAACCTAACTATAGAGGGAATAAGGATCATGCCAACCCACAGACATTCTAACTCAATGTTTCTCAACCTTGGCAGTTTGAAGATGTGTGGACTTCAACTCCCAGAATTCCACAGCCAGCAACGCTGGCTGGGGAATTCTGGGAATTGAAGTCCACACATCTTCAAACTGCCAAGGTTGAGAAACACTGCTAACTCTTTATGGCTGCTTTACAGATGGTAACACTCACCCATTCGGTTGCAACCTCTAATTCTTTAAACCTAAATCTAATACTAAACTTCTCTTCGTTGTAGATTCTGAAGCATCATATTAAAGTAATTTCAAAATAAAAAACATTTCAAAACTAAGAAGATGTATCAATTTGAATAATAAAGCAATCAATGAAATGAAACAGTGTTAAATGCCCGAAATGTCTATTTACTCTTTTCTTATGCTGCCATCAAAACTTTTTTAAGTTTTCAAAGGTAAATAATGAACCAAAGTAATTTCAGAAAACACAATTTCAAATTAGCATCCATCACTTGCAACCACTTCTATTAGTAAAAGGGTTGTGTTGACTTCTAATCCATCTATCCAACTGTTCTCCTAAACCAGGGGTGTTAAACTAGATTTCTTTGAAGGCCACATCAGGGTTGTGTCTGACCTCGGGGGGGCTGGACTGGGTGTGGCCAGGGTGGACGTGGCCAGCTTGACGTCACTCGTGTCAGGAGCGCCTGTGGTGGCCCGAGCACTCTGCCAGAGAAAATGGGCTCCCGAGCTGTTTTCGGCTGCGACGGCCTCCTGCAACCCTCTGCCAGAGAAAATGGAGCTCAGGAGGGCCGCATGCAAGCTCCACTTTTGCTGACAGAGGCATTGAGGGCCAGTCCTTCACTGTTTCCAGGGCGGCCCCACGGGCCAGGTCTAAGCACTCTGCAGGCCGGATCTGTCCCCCGGGCCTTGAGTTTGACACCCCTGTCCTAAACAGTACTTACTGATACGGATAGGAGCAGAGCAGAATTATCATTATATAAGCTAAAGGGCATTGTGGAAATGCCAGTTGTGCTAATAAAATAATTATATGCACTTGTGCGGATATATGAACCAACATTTTTTTTTGTTTTGGATTGAGCCATTAGTTCATCTAATGCAATGCTACTTCCTCTGGCAGTTGGGGAAGATTCAAAAGGTAATATTTACATATAACATTTAATGCTGCATTTTGGCCATATCCTCAAAAGAGGAAATCTTTTAAATGGGATGTCATCTAATTTGTTAAGGATATATATCTGGAGAATAATTGATACGTTTTACTGCTCTTTTCTATTGCTATAATTCTTTCCTCTTCTGGTCAACAGAGGATATATGATCTATTCATACTTTTTTATTGTTAGTTTATCATATTTCAACTGCATGAAAGGTTCATGAAAGAGTTCTTCAATGAAGAAAGAGGCAGATGAGCCAAGAAAACAAGAAAGAACATCCCTGAGCATATTTCATTTGTGTGGAAAACAACTTCTAGTCTAACATACTACTGCAATGCGCTCTACATGGGGCTACCCTTGTAGAGTATTCGGAGACTTCAGTTGGTGCAAAATGCAGCTGCACGTGCTGTGGTGGGTGTGCCAAGATACACCCACATTACACCTATACTCTGCCAGCTGCATTGGCTGCCCATCGGTCTCCGGGTACAATTCAAGGTGTTGATCATCATCTTTAAAGCCCTTCATGGCTTAGGACCAGGTTACCTTCGGGACTGCATTCTGCCTCACACTTCCCTCCGACCGGTTAGGGCCCACAGAGCGGGTCTCCTCCAGGTCCCGTCAGCCAAACAATGCCGGTTGGCAGGCCCTAGGGGGAGAGCCTTCTCTGTGGGGGGCCCCATGCTCTGGAACCAACTCCCCCCAGAGATCCGAACCATCCCCACCCTGCTGGCCTTCCGAAAAGCCGTCAAGACATGGCTCTTCCTGCAGGCAGGAGGTTGAGACTAGTTCCATCTGAGCTCTCCCCCGGTATGTTTGGTGGTGAATATTTTTTTTTAACTTTTTAATTCTTTTAATATCGTTTTTAATCATTGTTTATTGTTCAGTGTTCTTGCACAACGTTGTACGCCGCCCTGAGTCCCTCGGGAGTAGGGCGGCATAGAAGAACCAAATAATAAATAAATAATAAATAAATAAATAAATAAACATGGCTCATATGCCATTTCTAAATAAAATGAGATGAGTGCAAATTCCAAAATCCAAGGACCAAAGTATATGCTAAGAATTTTGGAAGCGTTGCTATAATAGATTGCTGTGAAACATAAAAGAGAAACATAAAAGAGAAAATGGAAGCTATCAGACACTATCATTGTCATTAACCTTTGGAATTTGAAGCACCTGGCAAATATTTTGCTTTGATTAAACTTTTTTAATTAAACAGATTGTATCAGTTGGCCTGAGCAAACACTTACATAAACTATTTTCCACACATCCCACAAATATCAATAAGCAGGGTCAACTACTAATGAATTAATCTTCTTTACTTAATTAATTCTTTTCTAAACAGATAATTATTTTAGAGGTTATTTGCAAATTTATACCAAGTTTTCATTAATGTTGGTAGCAACTTAGGCTATTAATAAACTAAAGGATCTATCTGGCTAAGCATGGTTTATACTGTTTGCCATACACATCCTGATACAGGTGCAGTTTTTCTCATTAGTTGAAATAAAGAAATTAACAAACTACTTTGAGTAAACCTGCAGGGAAAAGCAGAATTAAAATACATGTAATCTTACAGAGAAGCCAGGATATTGAAGAAGCATATGAAACATTAATTAATATAGCTGCACCAGGCTCCCATTGATTAGCCTTGTTTTTAATTTAAATACACAGGGAGCGTGATATATGGTTTCTAAAAATAATCTTTTTCCTAACTTTTTTCCCAAATACAGATCTTATAAACGGGAAGCCAGTTAATCTCTGTACAGTTGATAAAGGATGGAATTCCCCCAAAATGCGTTCTTTGGAAACTTTGTACCGTATTTTTCGGAATATAAGACGCACTGGAGTATAAGACGCACCTTAGTTTTGGGGGAGGAAAATAGGGGGAAAATCTACCTACCAGGTATTCATCTGGCTAGCGTCCTTAGTCTGTTCAGCTTCAGCACGTTATTTTATCCCCTGGTTAGGGCTGAAAAAACCTTTTTCAGAGGGAGTACGAATGAAAACAAGCCTGCAAAGACTTAGGGCTGGTAAAAAACTACTTCAAGGGAGTAGGAATAAAAAATGCTGCAAGCTGGGAAGATCGTTAGCACCTCCTTAGGGCTGGGGGAAAAAGCTTCCGAAAAGCTACATTTGGAGTATAAGACACAGCCAAATTTTCAGCCTCTTTTAGGAAAGAAAAAGGTGCGTCTTATACTCCGAAAAATACGGTAATTAAAAGAGATTGTAAAATACCCTGTTTTCCCCAAAATAAGACATCCCCTGATAATAAGACCAATTGGGCTTTTGAGTGCATGGCAATAAGGCCAAGCGCTTATTTCAAGGTTCAAAAAAATATATAAGACAGGGTCTTATTTTCGGGAAAACATGGTAATATGTTTTACAGTCAATGAAATGAATATAACTTTATATTTATTTTAAAGTTTAAAACCACTGTGGCATGATCCAACCCATTTTTTTCTACTAGTTCTTATTCAAGTTTGATTAAAGACCATTTGTTTATAATTTATTTCAAAGTATAGAAGAATTTCAGTGAAATTCTCATGGATGGATTATGGAATATAGACTTAAATAGCTAAAAAATGGTCAAGAAATGTATATGAATGTTTGTATTTCCTTGCACTGTTTTTAACCATGTGGTCTGCATCCATATTTCCATTAAATCAGTCTAGACTTTCTCCAACAAGGAAGTGTGGGAAGTTTTCATTCTGAGGGATGAACAAATGTGCACAACACTTACATAACAATTATTTCCACTTTCACTGACAACAATAAAGACAGCCCCAAAATACCATCCAAAAATGCAAAAGAAATCCTCAAACATAGTGAAAGTAAATGAGAAAGTCAAAGTTCTTGTTTGCCGAGGGGGAGGGGCAGTGGTGGGTTCCTACAGGTGCGGTCCACTCTATAGCACCGGTAGCGGCCCGCTGGTGATGTCACAGTACCGGTGCAGTCAGCTGCCGGTGCCTGGGCGCCGCCATTTTTTTTAAAAAAAATTAAATTTCTTTTAAAATTTTCTTCTGCGCATGCCCAGAAGCCGAGCTTCCGGCACTGCACATGTGCTGCCTTCCTACCCCACAGTGAGTCCAAGCAGGGGAGTATGGCTGAGGGAGTGCGTGAGATGCTGAAAGAACGGGTGGCAGGAGCTATCTCCATTCCCCTCCCTTCAGCAGTCCGAGAAGCCATGCCCACCCGGTCACATGGCCGGCAAGCCACGCCACCCGGTCACATGGCTGGCAAGCCACACCCACAAAATAAGCCACGCCCACAGAGTGGTAGTAAAAAAATTAGGAACCCGCCCCTGGGGAGGGGGGGATGAGAAAGGCAAGGCAGAATTTGATTTAATAGAACACACACAATCCTTTTAATATTCTTTCAGTGGGGAAGTAGAAATTAATATGCTTGCTCAGGTTTACATGTCTATTGGTAAAGTTTAAGACTCTAAACTGTGTGATATTATATGAAATCTTCGGTCTGGTGTGGGCTTTTTCATAGGTCATTGTGTGTTCTGAAACACACACACACACACACACACACACATACATACACATACGGTACTCTAAACCTATTTTTAAGATGCACTGATTTCTGTGGACATTCCCTCATCTCTGGTTTTAAGGAAATAGCTTAAGGTTGGATTATTCTATATTTTTATCTCTATGCCTTGTAAGGATTGCACTTTATTTTAAAAATGGCCTGAAGAGCATTTGAATACTACAGAACATTAGAATAGAAATATAAACCAAATGAAATCAGCAAATACATTTGTGAAACTGGGGCCTAATTTTAACTGAATTGTACTCATTCTTTTCCAAAATGTCTTTTGAAAAATAAGTAGAACGAAATTAAGATTTTGAGCCATCAGGGATTTGACCTACTTATTCGTTATATTTTTGCTTTGCATAATTGGATGTTAGGAAAATATAATCAGGTTTTATTTACTTACTTCTTACATTATTAGTTGTGTTTAAAGCACCCACAGTTGGTGTGACATAAAACATTTAATACGTGCATCCAGAAATGGTAAAATCAACCTGTTATTTTTGGCTTGCTCACCCTCACACCAACATTTATATATCATGTTTCTTCTTTGTAATGTCAAAATCCATCATGAATCATCTAACCGATGAAACTTTTTTTTATTACAATCACTGACCAAAAAAAAGTAATATACTCTGCAACAAGGGCGAGTGATCTTACCTGCCTACCGGTGCGCTGTGCGCGCATCATCTCATTTCGTGCACGCTTGCTACACACACGTATCTCCTCGCGCAATTTTGCTTCCGTGCATACACCGGTAGGAATCCACCACTGCTCTGCAATCAGTTGAAGCTTCCATGATTTCAGATAGAAGACCATTTCTCTTACATTGAGCATATTTAAGCTGAACACTGGTTAGAACTAGCTGTGCTCATCTAAGTGATGAATAACTAGCAACCCTCCAAGTATTGCAGAACACCATTGACTAGCTAAAGCTTATGGGATTTGAAGTTTGACAACATTTGAAAGAGACATGTCAACATCCTGTCTATGACACTGTACATAGCAGTGTCTACGTACTGCTGGAAATAACTTTTAAAAGTACTTTAGTAATTTTTGTCTTACTAATTTTGCCTGTGGGCTAATAATCTAAAATTGTTATGATCTAAAAATCAATTATAAGAAATTCCCCTGTAATTTAATGCAACTTTTCCAGAGCTAATGAGATCATTTATCAAACACATAAGGCATGAAAATAATAATAAATAAGTAGTGAGCTTTTCCTTTAACAATATAATTAACAAATGTTTTTTCATGAATCTTGTTTTAGCACTGTATATAAATGTATGAATACATATACAGAAACACATCCTATTACGGTATTACTAGATTAATTAATGTTGATTTAAATAAGAATATTATTATTACTACTACCGTATTATGATCATTTATATATTAGCCTGAATCAATCTCCTGCAGACTATGGATCATAATCTATGATGTTAACCTAGTATAGATTGGTAAATGGGTGTTTGCTTTTCTTTTTTTCTTCTTTTAACTTCCCAATCTAGGGCTGAAATAGTATTATGATCCAAGATCACTTACATCAGTGGTTCCCAACCTGGGGGTCGGGACCCCTTTGGGGGTCGAACGACCATTTCCCAGGGGTCGCTCCAGCATCCTCACCTCCCCCCCCCGCCACAAGCCTGGCCATATCGGCTTAACTCGCCCGAGCCCTCCGATTGGTCGGGAGAGGTGCCATTCTGTGAGAGGCGTTTGTTGTGGAAGATGATATTCCTTGTGCTCTTGCAAAGACTGGCCCAAGAATTTCTGATCTGGCCCAATTACATAGTTTTTGTGATTAATCGCTATGCTTTAATTATGTTCAATTTGTAACAATGAAAATACATCCTGCATATTAGATATTTACATTACGATTCATAACAGTAGCAAAATTACAGTTATGAAGTAGCAACAAAAATAATTTTATGGTTGGGGGTCACCACAACATGAGGAACTATATTAAGGGGTCGCGGCATTAGAAAGGTTGGGAACCACTGACTTACATGGTTTCTATGCTTAAGGCAGGACTAGAACCGGGTATCCCACTCTTAGTTTTAATTGCAATATGACATTGATTTTGACATTGACCAGGGGTGTCAAACTCAAGGCCCGCGGGCCGGATCCGGCCCACAGGGTGCCCTAGAAACAGCTAAGGACATACCTGCACTGCCTCTGCCAGTGAAAATGGAGCTTGGGAGGGCCTCATGCGGCCCTCCCAGGCTCCATTTTCATTGCAACAACCTCGTGCAGCCCTCTGCCAGCTCAATTTTCACTGGCAGAGGGCTGTAGAAGGCTGTCCCAGGTGAAAATGGGGCCCGAGAGTGCTGCATGTGACCCCAGACCTCCGTTTTAGCTGGCAGAGGGCTGAATAAGGGCATTGCGGCCACCCACACACCCCGAAGTCAAATACAAACCTGATTTGGCCCTCAATAAAATCAAGTTTGACACCCCTGTATATACACATATTTGTATGTATTGCCTTGAATATTTGTGTAGGTGAAAGAGTTGAAATATTGTCACATTCTGCATTTTGCAATAAACAGGATTATTATTGGGAATAGGCCGAGGACAGTGGTGGGTCTGCTGCCGGTTTGGACTGGTTTGGGCAAAACGGTAGTTGCGACCTGCACAGGAGGGAGCGAACCCACCCCTGCTTATAGACAATTGGTGTAAAGTATATGACAGTTCCTAATCATGTTAATTATTTGGTACAGATTAACCCAGAACATTTTTAATTAGTTCAGGTATTAATTTTATAATGTTCCTGCAAACCTGCTTATGGATAGTAAACAAAATGTTAAAAATCAGCTGGACTATCTATCATTGACAATGCCCTTGAATTTCTCAAGCACCAGAAACGGAGAGGTGTCTTCCATTTTATTGGCCTTTCTCTTCTAACCCTGGATTTGGGTAGCAGACTTGCTCTATCACCCTAGCCTGTTCTAATTTGATCAGGCAGGCCTGATAGTAAAGGCAGCCTTCCAACAAGCAAGTCAAAGAGGTATGGGAAGACCTGAAAAGAAAGCGAGTGGAAAGCCAGGCAGAATCAATCCCCACAAGAAGATTAAAAAATGGGGAAAGCTTTAAGAGGCTCGTGCATGAATAGCAAACTCAAGAGCAAGCTGAAAAGCAGAAATAAGAAGTTACAGAGGAAATACAGGGAGGTGCTTATAACAAGAGGAGAACATGAGCCTGCAGGAATCCTACAGACTATTATAAGATGAAGCTGGCAAGGGATGTTAAAATATTGTAAGCAGGTGGCGAAAAAAATATCAAGACGGTTGCTAGTCTGTTGTAGAGAAAGATGAGGCAATCATAAAGGAGAAAAGAGAGAAAGTGATAGTACCGAACATCTTTCTAAAAAGAGAGCGAGCCTGATGTATCATCACTGAAGAAAGAGGGGAACCCAACCAGTGGCGGGTTGCCGCCAGTTCGGACCGATTCGCCCGAACCGGTGGCAGAAATTAGCCCCCGTTCGCCGAACCAGCAGTGATGGGTGGCTGGCTATGTCACATAGTGAATATTGTCAGTTGTATGTCTATGCAGGGTGATGCACCCCTATCTAATATTATGGTACATTCCAATATAAGCAGAACACGTGATATGAGTTGTACGCATGTGTGCATTCCTAAACCACCATTAATTTTCTTCTGCCTTAGCTGTTGACCTGAACCGTCGTGTTACTTAGCACAATGTAGTTTATTCAGGATTTATTGTTTTTGTACTGAAATAAATATTTTCTATTAGACTTTTAATTTAGGTTTTATTTCTAACTGTCTGAATTCCAAGAAAAGATCTAAATCGCCTCTATGAGATATTATTCTCACCTCAACAGGCCACACACCCAAACCGGTCCTCTGGTCGCCGCTCTTCGAAAGCGGCTGGCAAAGAACCTTCCACGCATGCGCAGAGGGTTCATTTCCCTGACGTGATGTGAACCGGTAGGGAAGTTAAGTAGAACCCACCCCTGAACCCAACTTAGTATTCATAAAGGCACAGAAAGCACTCTCCTAGCTAACCTAAACGATTTCAAGTTTCCAAGACCAGCTGAATTTTAAGGTGTAGCAAAGCTGGCTATAGCAAAGTGATCTCATGGTAAATGAATGTAATCTGTGAAACTGATGAAGATCTGGCAAGATATTAGAAGCCTGAAGGAGAGCAAACATCGTTCAAATACACAAAAATGGGAAGGGATGAATCACATAAAATACAGACCAATTACTGGTCAGTTCTGTACTTGGCAGGATCTAAGCACATATTGGCAAACAGCATTTCCTTGTATGCTATCATTATTAGAAGCCAGAACAGGAATGTCAAAAACAAGCTTTGCCAAACTAACCTAATCTCTTTTTATAATATAATGATTGCTTTAGTAGCCCAAGTGAATGTTGTGGTCACAGTTTACTTACGGTAGATCTTAGCATAGCATTTGATTTTAGTACAGCATGGTATTTATTATTATTATTATTATTATTATTATTATTATTATTATTATTATTATTATTATTATTATTATTATTATTATTATTATTATTATTATTATTATTATTGACATTTATATACCGCCTCACAGTGCAAGCACTCTCTAAGCGGTTTACACCAGTAAGCAATGTATATTTATATTGCCCCCAACAATCTGGGTCCTCATTTTACCTACCTCGGAAGGATGGAAGGCTGAGTCAACCTTGAGCTGGTGAGATTTGAACCGCTGACCTGCGGATCACAGTCAGCTAAAGTGGCCTGCAGTACCCCACTCTAACCGCTGCGCCACCTCGGCTTCTTCTTGTGGATTGGGATACCTCAGGTTTGCAATTACTTCACTGGCAAACCAAAAAAGTGTTTTTTTCTCATTGTGCTGGGGTGGGGATCTCAAATGAAGTATGCCACACCATTATAAATGACTACAACGTAGGACAGAAAGAAAGCTTACCAAATCTGCAGATGACACCAAGCTAGTGGATTGAACAATACGTTAAATCAGTGGTTTTCAGACTATAAGTTACAATGCTGCCTTAGGTAATTGTGAGCAACTCATTAAACATCCACGGAATATGTTGATATGCTCCATTCCCATGCCAGAGCAAGGAAGGAATCATGTCACTGCCCCCATAAGGGGTCCTTATCACACAGCAAGAAAAGGTCCCCATACAAATAATGCTACCCATACAGTTTTAACCCATAATATTTTAACTAAACTGTGTGGTTCTTCCGTGTCATGTAATATATGTGGGTATATCAGAGGTGGGTTTCAGCAGGTTCTGACCAGTTCTGGAGAACCGGTAGCAGAAATTTTGAGTAGTTCAGAGAACTGGTAAATACCACCTCTGACTAGCCCCGCCCCCATCTATTCTCTGCCTCCCGAGTCCCAGCGGATCGGGAGGGAATGGAGATTTTGCAGTATCCTTCCCCTGCCATGCCCACCAAGCCACGCCACACCCACCAAGCCACGCCCACAGAACCTGTAATAAAAACATTGAATCCCACCACTGGTCGGTATGTATGTATGTATGTATGTATGTATGTATGTATGTATGTATGCATGTATGTATTTATTTATTTATTTATTTAGTCATGTTTATGTAGTGTATATTGGAGGTGGAGACCCTTTGAGAGCTGTATGCAATGAAATTTGATTTTAATGTATGCCGATTGGTGTACATTCAAAGTGACAGTAAAGTTATTCTAAGTCTTTAAGGGCCATGATTAGTACAGGTGGTCCTTGACATATTGTATAGCAATAGCAATAGCACTTAGACTTCTATACCGCTTCATAGTGCTTTACAGCCCTCTCTAAGCGGTTTACAGAGTTCAGCATATTGCCCCCAACAATCTGGGTCCTCATTTTACTGACCTCAGAAGGATGGATGGCTGAGTCAACCTTGAGCCGGTGAGATTTGAACAGCTGAACTGGTGAACTGCAGTGCTGCACTTTAACCACTGCACCACCTCGGCTCTTGACCACATATGACCACAATTGAGGCCAAAATTTCCATTGCTAAGCAAGGCAGCTGTGAAGTGAGTTTTGCCCTGTTTTGCAACCTTTTCTTTCCTTTTGCCACAGTGGTTTTAAGCAAATAACTGCAGTTGTTAAATAAATCGTGCTGTCATTAAGCGAATCTGGCTCCCCCCCCACTGACTTTGCTTATCAGAGGTCAGCTAGGAAAGTTACACATGGGGATCACATCACATGCCAGTTGCCAAGCAAGCACCCAAAGGTTGATCACGAGAACATGGGGATGCTGCAATGGTCAAAAATGTGAAAAATTGTAATGATGGTCACTTTTTTTCAATGCCATGGTAATTTCAAGCACTCGCTAAACGAATGGTTGTAAGTCAAGGGTGACCTGTAGTTTCCTTGGCTTTAGCTCCTCATAGTTACCTATCACATGAAAAACCTTATCTAGTTGGTGTCTACTATAGTCTTGTTCCTCAATGTGTAAGATTTTGTTTTTTGTTTGTTTCCTGTCAACTAGCTGAACTTTTAAAAAGTTCTCTGTTTGTTTGTTTGTGTTTGTTTGCTTGCTTGCTTGCTTGCTTACTTGCTTAACTTACTTGCTGCTCATCTTATCATCAAAGCAACTCTAGGTGGCTTATAACAATCGGTTAATCTACGAGTGGGCTTCAAAAATTTTAGCAAGGGGTTCTCTGCCCAGTTGCTGGGTGGGCATGGCCATGGTGGGCGTGACCTAGTCAGCCTCCTGCACCATGGCGGGAGGGGCCTTTTTGCTGTCCCCGGGCTCTGGAGGCTTTGCTCGAGCTTCTGGGAGGGCAAAAATGGCTTCCCCGGGCTCTGGAGGCCCTCTGGAGGCCGGAAACAGGCCTGTTTCTGGCCTTCCTGTATTTCCAGTAGGCCCACTTTTCACCCTCCCGAGCCTCCGTGTGCGCGCTGCACTTACCTGCATCCAAAACAGGCCACATGGGGACTCCTGGGAGGGGAGGGGTGGGCGGGGCCAGCCAGGAGTGGGATTTGGGGGTTCTCCGAACGGCATAGAATCTTAGCTAGAGGTTCTCCCGAACCCCTGCGAACCCCCAGCAGCCCACCCCTGGGTTAATCAATGGAATAGCCAGCCTACCATTTAACACTAGGGGCATGAAAGAGGGGAGAAGTAGGGGGGGGGAAATCAGTCTGGCTGAGACTGGTTGGGGTGTAAGAGGGAGGGAAGATAAAACATAAGAAGACTTGAAATATTTATGTTACCTCTACAGGAGGTAGACCAGATCAGGAAACTGGCTCCACATGAATTTTAGAGCAACAGTTTATTAAGGTAGGCTACAGTAGCAGAATCTTGCAAGTCTGCCTGTGTTTTAGAAACCCCCAGACTGGGCTTTTTACATTACAAATTCTGATTGGGGTACCACTCTCCTAGACAGAACTGGTGTGCGTTTTGAGAATCCTTCTTGACTGTCAGTTCCTGCTCAAGGAGCACAGAAAAGCTGTGATTTGCAGAAATCCACCTTGGGTGCCAAATATCCCCGTTCTTGGATTAAGAGATCCTATTCATGGTTACCCAAGCCTCGATCACCTCCTGTTTCAAACCTGTTTGACTACAACTCAGAAACTCTATCTGATTTAGAATACAATGATCTAGAGATGTGGGGATCCCCATGTAGAGCCATTGTTTCAGAAGCTGAAGTGGCTCCTGGATACAATCCAAGATGGTGTTTATCAGTGCAGAGGGAATAGGCCCGTGGTGGCGAACCTATGGCACGCGTGCCAGAGGTGGCACGCGGAGCCATAGAAGCCGGCACGTGAGGGTTGCCCACCGGCAAACCGGAAGTGCGAAAAAACGCACTTCTGGTTTGCCGGTGTGCTGTTTTTTGCACTCCGGAGGGTTCAGGGAAGCTCCCTGAAGCTCCGGAATGCAAAAAACTACAAAACGGACAAACCGGAAGTGCACTTTTCCGCACTTCCAGTTTGTCCGTTTTGTAGTTTTTTCGCACTTCCGGTTTGCCGGTTTCGTCGTCCCAGGCTCCGGTAAGCCTTTGCGCGGGGGTGGGGGTGTGTGCGCATGCACAGGGGGCAGCATGGGGAGGTGTTGTGCGCATGCGTGGGGGGGGAGAGAATGGGTGTGGGCACGCGAGCGTGCGCGAGCGCACCCCCCCTTTTTGGCACGCGAGCCGAAAAAGGTTCGCCACCACTGGAATAGGCAATAGCCTTGAAGGACAAGAATAAGAACTAGTATCACAGGCAATGGTTAGATAAGAGGACTTGAGCCTGCTCCAAGAAACTAATTTAGGTAAATATTGCAGGACACTCCCTAGTACATACAAAGACAAAGTAGGGAGTGAAGCACATTCAGACTTGCAAGATTCTATTCCAATAAAAGTAATCCTAGTTTATATGGCTCCATCAGGCTCTCCCACTCCAATTTCTAAATATCCTTTTGCAAATTAATGTTGATATAAATGACCTTCAATCATACTATATTTCCTACCTTCCATGTAAATAGCCAAGTGCTTTCCCCTAGATTTATATTTGCTGTATTCAGACAGTTCTGGCCTTTTTAAAAATAAATTTTATTTGTTTAGCTTCCCTGTAGAAAAAGATTTCCTAAGAAAAC
Source organism: Diadophis punctatus similis (assembly GCA_023053685.1). NCBI lineage: Eukaryota > Metazoa > Chordata > Lepidosauria > Squamata > Dipsadidae > Diadophis > Diadophis punctatus. Next base: position 9,331,313 of record JALIGW010000016.1, on the reverse strand, counting down.
TTCATGCCAAAGGCATTCACCGGATTTGAATATGGTACAAAATCTCTGAGGACCGCAGTTCCTGAGAAACATCCATTTATGGCTTTGATCATGAAAATATTATCTTGTACTAAAGCCCGAGCTTGCCACAATATATTTGATCGTGTCTTTTATTTATCCAACAACTCCGTCTCAAAATACAAGCAATATTGTTTTTGTCAGAGATGCCGAATATGTGGGCCAAATCAATGATAGTTTGATTTGCCTCAACGACATTGTGTACTGACAGAAATAGTTCACTAATAAATCAGATTTACAGAAGGTTTAGAATAACTGAACAGGAATGTACCATATGTACAGTTGCATGCAAAAAATTAGGCACCCCAATCAAATTGTTTGTTCCAGTGAATTCCTAACTGAACAGAAGCTGATTCAATCTCTACATGGTACAAAGTTAAACATAAAATGTTTTAGGAAATTGGAATACATGTTTACCGGTTGCACTTACGGAATCAAAATAAGAAAATAATAAACATAGTAGGTTCAAAAATCTGGACAAACTTCTAGACAGTACTTTGTAACACTTTGACAGAAATAACAAATGTTTCCTGCAACTAGCTAAGAACCTTTCTATTCTTGCTTTTGGCAATGTTTTCAACTTTTTTTTTTTTTTTTGCTTTTTTCTAACTCAGAAATAGTTCTCAATAGATTTCGCTGCATGCAATGCCTACTTCAGATCTTCCTAAGAACTTTCTTTAAATAACAACAACAACAACAACAACAAGAGTTGGAAGGGACCTTGGAGGTCTTCAACCCCCTGCTTAGGCAGGAAACCCTACATCACTTCAGACAAATGGTTATCCAACGTCTTCTTAAAAACTTCCAGTGTTGAAGCATTCACAACTTCTGGAGGCAAGTTGTTCCACTGATTAATTGTCTGGAAACCCTGAAGCCCATTCCAAAACCTTTATCTTTCTTGAAATATTCCATGGTTGGTATGAAGTATGGTTCAGGTTCCTGTCTTCCTGAAATATGCTGCAAGCATTTTCACTTTTCCCCCCACTGTTGGTGGGACATTAGCTTTTAGGATATGCCAGTATTTGGATATATTCATTCTTTCTTATAGCCTTTCACGCACTACAGTCACACAACTCCAAAGTATGGTAGAGCCATCATCATGCTTTCCAGTTACTGTGCAAAGGATCTCTTTTCTTCAAATGCTTTATCCTTTTCCACCAATTGTTTCTTGTGTGGTTGTGTACAATTTTTGTTTCAGTAGTCTTTGTTACAAAATGTTTCAGACTTATTGAAAGTGGCTCTTTTAGACAAGATGAGGTCATAGAAAAGAAAGGACTGAGAGATGTTTTTCTAGCTGTTCCCTGCTTTTTAAAAGTGAATAAATAATCTTTGGTTTCAAATATTCGGAACACCCATCATTCTAATATTTTCAAGATAACAGAAAAACAATCAGCCCTTGTTATAAGGAGCTTAGCATTCATCCACCTGTGGAGCTGCCTTGGCCTGACTAAGGTATAGGCCTAGCAACAATCCAGGGGCAGGTTCCTCTTACCTGGCTACTGGTGCGCTGCGCGCGCATCATCACATTTCACACTCGCGTGCGCTCGCTATGCACGCGTGTCTCCTTGCACAATTTTGCTGAAAATTGCTGAAATTGCTGAAATCTCACGCACGTGCGTGTCCCCTCGCAAGATTTTGCTTCCGCGCATGCGCAGGAAGCAAAAAAAGTCAAAGATTTGAAAAAAAGATGGCGCCGCGCGACGGACCAGCAAAGACGGCACCGGAGCCGTCGCACGCAAATTGCGCAATCGGCGGGTCCCTACCGGAACGGCGCACTGGACCGCACCAGTAGGAACCCACCACTGCAACAATCCTTGTTGGGACCTTATTAACAACTTTACAGTTAAAAAATAAAAAACAATAAATCTACTGGAATAATGTGCAAACTTTTGCATCTGCCATATTCACTTTTTTCTCATTTGGAAGTTGCAAATAAATACACCTAAATAGCAACCTGAAAGCCTTTTTTTTTAAAAAAGGAAAATTCTAATCTGCTATCAGCTTCCTTGCCCTAATGCTGTATAACTTAGCCCAACCCAAAAAATTTTAAAAGTAATCCCTGGTAAAAATCAAATTTTTACTGCACTTCCAACTGAGCTATTACAGACATGTTATTAGTGTATGATTTTCTAAGTCTTCCTCCTAATATGAGTCTCATTTTTAACTCTCTGATTTGCTACTAATGACTCTACATTTTTTAAAAAAATAATATTTTCAGGAATGGTGGCCCAGATGATGACAAAGAGAATTCAACATACCTAAAGATATAGTAACTGTTTTCTGATATTGTTAGAAAGACCATTTTTTAACCCCTCCATGAGCATAAGGCAGATGGGATCATGGTTTCAAGTCAGAGAACTACTCTTAATTGTGATGCTTTAATTGTAATTGCTTCTCCCTGATTTACACCTAATTTTATTCAGTCCTTGTTCACGCTTTCCGTGATGAAGTAACCCTCATCTCCATTAGACTTCATCTCACCTCCACAATTTATAACCTCAGGAATACAAGGCAGTAGGCAATGTTTTTAAATTTCCTCATTAAAACAACTCATTAGAAGCATCGAGCACTGATGAGCAATAAATCACCTCATTACAAAACAACCTCAGATACAATTAAGTTACTGGAGCCAGACTCCAGTGCTGCTTCTCTTGTAGCAAAATTAATATTATTAGGCCTAAAGAGGTTCCAAACTCCATATTTACCTTTAAAACAACACTAAATTTAGGGCAGGGAACACCTGATGGGGATCAAATGACTTGCTTGATGTTCCTCTGATCATTTGGTTTTGAAGGATATGATTTGCAGAGGAGAACCAATGATGAAGAAATACTAACAGACCTTCATATAGTAAGGTGACCAGACGTCCCGATTTTGGCGGGACACACCCGCTTTTTCACCATTTGTCCCGCGTCCCGCCCGCCCTCTTAAAAAGTCCCGATTTTTTAAAACAATGCCCGACTAGGGCATTCTTTCAAAAAATCGGCCTGCAGGCACTCGAGGACGGCCAGGTTGGGCCCAGCCGCAGGGGCAGCAGCAGCAGCAGCAGGCCCTCTCAAAATCGGGACATCTGGTCACCTTACATTTAGTCCTCTGGTGAGCTTTTACCCTTTTTTTTTACTACCCGGAAACAGCGCTAGCAGCGCATTACCAGGGTGCGGGCAACCACGGCTTGCCATTCTCCAACCAAGAGCTTCAGCGGTTCCCTGTGCGCATGTCTCCCTGTTGCGCGTTCCCAATTTGCGCCTGCGTGGAGCGCCTGGCTGGCCGTCAGCCTTTCTTTTGGTCAGGCCCATTGCAAGGCAGCTCCACCCAGGGTGCGGGCAACCACGGCTTGCCATTCTCCAACCAAGAGCTTCAGCGGTTCCCTGTGCGTATGTCTCCCTGTCGCGCGTTCCCAATTTGCGCCTGTGTAGAGCGCCTGGCTGGCCGTCAGCCTTTCTTTTGGTCAGGCCCATTGCAAGGCAGCTCCACCCAGGGTGCGGGCAACCACGGCTTGCCATTCTCCAACCAAGAGCTTCAGCGGTTCCCTGTGCGCATGTCTCCCTGTCGCGCTGTTCCTCCGGGTGTGCTAAAGTGCTCGAGTTTTCTCTCTCACACACACACATGCACAACCTTCCAACGACCGGGAAGTCGTGCTGGGAGATCCAGTCCAACCCGGTCGTTGGAAGGTTGTGCATGTGTGTGTGAGAGAGAAAAAACTCGAGCACTTTAGCACACCCGGAGGAACAGCGCGACAGGGAGACATGCGCACAGGGAACCGCTGAAGCTCTTGGTTGGAGAATGGCAAGCCGTGGTTGCCCGCACCCTGGTAATGCGCTGCTAGCGCTGTTTCCGGGTAGTAAAAAAAAAAGGGTAAAAGCTCACCAGAGGACTAAATGGAAAGGCCTCGGCCCCCAAAGGAAATTTAGGTTTTGCAGATACCAGGAAGGGAGGTAGGGGAGAAAGCATCACGTGAACCCGGCACCCCGTCCTGCCTGCCCCGCCCCGTATTCAGCTCTTGACTTTTGCCCTCTGCGCATGCGCAGCGTTCTGCACATGCGCAGAGGGCAAAATTCAAATGGCGCCGAGGCGGGCCCGCCCCCCCGTCCCGCTTTTAAAAAAAAAATCTGGTCACTTTATCATATAGACCTTTTGAGTCTATAGGTAGGGAATGCGGTGGCGCAGTGGCTTAGTGACGCTGGAGCTGCCGGTCAGAAATGGGTCTGCACTCCGGCAGTTCGAGCCCGGCTCCATGAGATGACGTGAGCTCCCATCACTCGATCCCTAGTTTCTGCCCACCCCACAGTTTGAAATGTGAGTAGTTAAATGGATAAAACTTCGGTGGGAAAAACCTAGCTGCATTTGTGTGTACAGAGCAGAAGCTGGTGCTGGACCTGGTTGGATGCAAGGCACCGAGACACGAGGAGAGGTGAGAGGAGGCAGAGGAGGCAGAGGAACCTGGAAAAATTAGCAACTCGAGCGCCTCTAGGTAATTGGTGTGAAGCTAGTCTGCCCCCTTCAGTGCACCAAGGATAGATGCACAAGCATCCAACAGAATGAACTAGCAATCTAGGCTGTCTGGACTGCATTGTGTCTAGCATGTGTAGATTTCCCTGACATTGTATGTCATACGCTAAATAAATAAAAAGTCAAAGGTTCTTGCTTACTTAATTAGTTATTAAATGCATCTTTGAAAAGCATGCCACAGACACAAGCAAGTGAGCACAGACAAAAACTTTTGTTTAATTGTAACTTTAATCTGATCTGAGTTAAATGCAGTTAACAGTATTGCCTATTGTGTATCAACCTTTCTGTCATATTAAATTTTCTTTCAGTGGCAAAGTTATGAGGTCCTCAGGTGTTACAGTCTACTGTATTCTTTTATTGTTTGGGGAGACCTTAAGTTCTACATTCATTCTATTTATACGAAATAACAACAATAATGTATGTGATATAGTTCATATTTTTCAATCAAGAAGCCCCAGATTTAATCTCTTTCATACTGACCTTTTGGGGTATTTTCGTTTGTTTTGCATCTATATTTGTTTTCTCACCTGAACATACATCCTGTTATGCTGACATTAAAAAAAAATCCCTGAGTGATTTAATTAATATGCACTTCTATCTAAGTGGCATAATCTTTCAGCTCTAGTTATATTTTCACACTATCAATTTGGGAAAATGCTATTAATCACATTAATATCGTATTTTTCGGAGTATAAGACGCACCGGAGTATAAGACGCACCTTAGTTTTTGGGGAGGAAAATAGGGGAAAACAATCTGCCTACCAGGTATTCATCTGGCTAGCATCCTTAGTCTGGTCAGCTTCAGCACATTATTTTATCTCCTGGTTAGGACTTAAAAAAACCTTCTTCTGAGAGAATAACAATGAAAGAGCCTGCAAGCCAGTAAGAGCTGGGAAGATCGTTAGCACCTGGTTAGGGCTAGAAAAAAAACTTCTTTGGAGCAAGTAGAGCAATGAAAAAAAACCCTGCAAAGACTTAGGGTTGGAAAAATATTCTTTGGAGAGAGTAACAATGAAAAAGCCTGCAAGGTAAGAGCTGGGAAGATCTGTTAGCACCTAGTTAGGGCTGGAAAAAAAGCTACATTTGAAGTATAAGACACACCCAAATTTTCAGCCACTTTTAGGGAGGAAAAAGGTGCGTCTTATACTCAGAAAAATACGGTATTTGTTTGTTTCACACTTATAGAAAAAGCTAGCCTGTCAATACCAAATTATCAATGTAGTAACATGTGTTTAACTAAACACTCTTATCTATTAAACTGTACTACCTGTCATTCTTCTGTTGATTAACCAAAAGTAAACAGCAATGGATTCAGAGTTTACTGTTAATCGATTGGCAATGTTATGGCTATTTCCCTAATACAAAACTCACTGCAAGAAAAACATCTAAAATACTCACAAGAAAAAATTGTGTATCTGTGCCAGTGTTTGTGTCCAAGCTTCTACTGAATGACAAGCAAATGAACTATCAAGTAGTTTATAAGAACTAAGTATATAATATTTTTACTAAACACTAGCAGAAAAAATAAATGGAAGCAAATCTAGAACTTTTTCTGTTCAATTTCCTTGATCTAACCTAGATTGGCAAATTATTCCAAATTATATTTTTAACCTAATTCTTCAATCAAGGTTTTAGCAATCTTTACAGTAACCAAGTAACTTCACACTATCTTACACAACTGTACCAGAACTTGCAAATAACTAAATTAATTTTAGAATGGCTCATATCTCCCTGAAACTTTGTAAAAACTTGGGAAGAAAATCAGAAATGGTAAATTATTTTCTTTGTTATTTGGAGGTCTCATGGATATCATGGGAATTTGGCAGCTAATAAATTCAAACAAACAAACAAACAAACAAACAAACAAACAAACAAACAAATGCCACCTGGGGCTGTCTTAAGCGATATAGTGGCCACAGACTCTGTGGTATTGACCCCAAAGTAATTGTCATTCTCATCAATAAAGTCTCTGTTTTAAATATAGACTTCCAGGGAAGAATGGTGGGCTGAAGACAACTTTGGAAAAATAGAGCCAAAATCTGCAGCAAGAGACAAGGGTGCCAAGTAGATTTACTTCTTTGATCCCCTCTGGATAAAGAAGGGATGTGACATAACCCAAACTGCATTCCATATGGTTGCTTCTCACAAGGAAAATGAAAGCTGGTCTCCAGAAGGTGGAAGAACCAAGAGCTGAGAGATAACCGCCAACAGAGACTTTTCAAATGACACTAAGTTCACACTTCTTTTGCTAACTATTTTTGGAAATTTACCTATTTATTGTTTTCAAGAAGTTACACACCTTCAAAATGACAGGTCTGGAAATATACCAAGTTAGTGCTTTCAATCCTTAATATAAGAAAATGAAAATGTATTTGTATAATTTTTAATAATTTAAAATAAACAGCCAAAAAATGAGGCAATGTTTTGACTTTGGAAAGTTTTAAATGGATTAAGGGCTCAGAAAACAATTGGAATACTGCACTCTGAAAATTAATGTTTTGCAATTAATTTTAAAGAATAAATGTATTTTTGTGGGAAAGAATAGTTTTGATATTGGAGACATACAAGACAAGCAACTTATAATAGCATTCAGGGATAGTTTTGAGAAATTGCATTGGGATTTTGAATCAATAAGGTCAGCTATGTTGTATTTTTTTAAGGATTATGCTATTCCCAGAAGATATTGTTACAGAAAAAGTTATGTAGCAAACTATAGCTGAGAACAACTTGAATAAAACTTGAAAAATAATTCATCATCTATGAAAAAACAAACAACAAACTGAATGAGGCTTTAAAAATTAAAAATGAAAATGACAATTCCAGGGAGCAATTGGAATAATTTCTTTTTGCTGGATTTACCAAAAAAAAAAAAAAAAAGCAAAGCTGTTTAAAGTTTTGAACAAATTTGAAACAAGGATCAATCATATGTATGAATTAAAGACCAAGATTGGTTTATATAATAGAAGGAGTACAAAGTTGGTTAATTGTCCAGGGTAAAAATGGGATATGTTGCTATTGTGAGTGGTTATTTTTGATTTGCTGACGTCTGGACTGTAAAAATGTTATGTATTGGATCTGTACATTTCATTAGGTGTTATTTGCTTGATTTTTTAACCATTTCTGTTGTTGTTATTAAGTTTTCTATTTGATCATTACTAAATTCATATTTCATTTGATCATAACTAAATTTATCTTCAATTTTTTTATCCATCTAGTATTCTTATTATACTATTTTTGAGTTTCCTATAGATCTTTCCAAAACTGGATTGTTTCCTTTTTGTTCGATATTCAATTTTCCTAATTTCTTTTACCATTTGGTAGAATTGCCCCTGTTCTGAATAAAATAGCTGATGTTTCTTAAATTGGACGATTCATGCCTCATAGGATTTGATTTTCCAAACTGTTGCTTGTACTTGTTGATTTGTGATTTCCAAATCTTCTTCATTTTTTCTGGTGCTAAGCCAATGTCTTTTTATTAGGTTTGTCCTGATACTTGCATTCTTCAATGTTTGCTCTTTCATGTTTTTTTAATTACTTGCATCTGATCTTAATTTTTTTTATCTTGGCCTCCAATCTGCTCTTCCACTTGGCATTGAATATGATCTTGATTTTGATTTTCTAATTTCAGTACTCAGTCCTTCCGTATTCACCACTGCTGTACTGTAGGCAACATGACTGGTCTCTTCAATAAATGTTATTTATAATAATAATAATAATAATAATAATAATAATAATAATAATAATAATAATAATAATAATAATAATAATAATAATAATAATAATAATAATAATAATAATAATAATAATAATAATAATACAACAATTGTATCACAGCGGCCAGTTGTTTCACTGGATTTGGCATTGATTACTAGTCGAGCCCCACCCAGGGGCCTAGGACGTCGTTGTTTATTATTATTATTATTATTATTATTATTATTATTATTATTATTATTATTATTATTATTATTATTATTATTATTATTATTATTATTATTATTATTATTATTATTATTGTCAAGCATATATAAGATTACAGTAAAAGTATAAATATGTATACATGAGATGATTTTGAGTACATGGGAACATTAGGACAGGGAGGGTAGGCACATTGGTGCGCTTATGCATGCCCCTTATAGACCTCTTCGGAATGGGGTGAGGTCAATAGTAGTTTTTTTACAAGCACCTTATTCATATACTTCCTTATAGGTCAAGTTGTTGTTGTTTAAAAAAAAACAGTGTAATTATGGATCTAATCCCCAAAATATGTTTTCTTTGCACTAGGTATTTAACAATTGCAGGTATTTAACAATACCTAGTGCAAGCTATCCTTGAAGAGTATCCGGAGACTGCAATTGGTGCAAAATGCGGCTGCGCGAGCTGTAGTGGGTGTCTCAAGATACACCCACGTGATACTTATTCTCCGCCAGCTGCATCGGTTGCCCATTAGTCTCCGGACGCAACTCAATGTGTTGATTATCACATTTAAAGCCCTACATGACTTAGGACCAGGTAATCTTCGGGACCGCATCCTACCACATACCTCCCTACGACCGGTTAGGTCCCACAGAGTCGGTCTCCTCCAGGTCCCTTCAGCCAAACAATGTCGGTTGGCAGGACCGAGGGGGAGAGCCTTCTCTGTGGGGGCTCCAGCTCTCTGGAACCAGCTACCCCCAGAGATCCAAACTATCCCTACCTTGCTGGCCTTCCGGAAAGCTGTTAAGACATGGCTCTTCCTGCAGGTGGGGTGATTCAGGGACCTCCCCCATGTATGAATGGTTTGTGTGCTTTTAACTTTCTAAATTTTTTATTATTTTCTTTTTACTGTTTTTATAAGTTGTTCTTGAATATGTTGTATGCCGCCCTGAGTCCCCAGGGAGTAGGGCAGCATATAAGAACAGACAGACAGACAGACAGACAGACAGACAGACAGACAGACAGACAGACAGATAGATAGATAATAAATAAATAAATAAATAAATAAATAAATAAATAAATAAATAAATAAATAAATAAATAAATAAATAAATAAATAAATAAATAAATAAATAAATAACAGATGTTTCCAAATACATAAAATGGAAAGGAGATGCAACAATTTGATGTTGAATAATAGCCTGTATAAAAACTTGGAGAAATCCTGTTGATATATAGCAGAACTATATTAACCAACAATGTCAATCTACACTCTGCATGGAGAATAAATATCTCACACTAGGATAAACACCCCACACCCCGTGTGCCATCCAAATTCCCGGAAATTGTTGAAAAATAGGCCTGTCTATCTCAAGGGCATCCAGGTTAAAAAAAAAAGACTCTGCAAACCATTTAAAAATTATTTCATTACAAGATTTCATTATGGCAAAAACAAAAGTTTTTAAAATTAGGCCTTGGCACATCTCTAAATTAAAAATGTTATACGGCTATCTAAAAAGTTTTAAATGTTAGTGGAGCATAGCTATTAGCATGGTAGAGGATCTATTTTTAAGCTACATTGTCATCTATTGTTTTACATTATTCCACTCACAACCACTGCCAGCTGTCAAATTAGCAATATAATTCATTTTAAAAATCATTAGAGCCTAACACATTCTGACAAGCAAACATGAGGAATACTAACAGAAGAATGGAACAAAAGAATGAAAAAAAAATGTGATTCTGTTTGGGCTTTTTCACCCTTGTGAGACTGTAATCGCAAAAAAACCAGAATGTTAATTTTTTTACTCCCCTCCTTAGCAATTCCACCTGAATTTTAAAAGGAAATTAAGTAAAGTCAACCCCTACCCCCCCCCCCCAAAAAAAGTCAGTAAAAATAAACTGATGTATTTAAAAAATGTTGGTAGGGTCACACTTGTAGCTTTCCTATTACAAAAAAAAATACTGATTAAAAATAAAGCTTTTGAGTGTAGTAAAGTCAATAAAAAGTTTTGTTCATATTTCAAGCATTAGGAAGGAATATGATTATACAGAGAGAGGGAGGGAGAGGAGAGGGAGAGGGAATTAAGTCAGGAAATGATACTCCTCCAAACATCCCCATTAGAAAGCAGGGATCATTGACAGAATATCCCAGAGCTAAATCCTGCTTTCTTATGCCCTAATCTGGCCTTGCTAGTAAAATACAAAGAAGCTTGACTTTCTGCAAAAAGATAAAGAAAACAAAATGAATGAAAATCCTGAGGTTCTGGATCTGCAGCCTGACCTAGTTGGAAAAGGTATATCTAAAGAAAGAATTTAAACAAAAAACATTATAAATATCACAGCTGAATAACAGGTAAGATATGGTGAAACAGGTTCTTTATTTTGTTGCAAAACAATTATTGTCTCTTCTTGCAGCTAGAGTTAGCCTTCCTTCCTTCCTTCTGGAGGTTTTCCTATTCCGCCCCCCCCCCCAAAAGGAAATGTTTAGCTTGGATCTCAATAAGGTCAGATTCTGAATACGGAAAATCTACTCCTGATCCTTACCCTGGTTTTAGCAGCAAAAGCATCTGATTGTGCTCAAAGAGAGGAAATTCAGCCTTATTGATTTTCTGCATGTTTCAGCAGCTTTTAATCTATCTGACCATACTACTCATTGAAAAGAGTTCTACCTTGGCCCGATAACAAGCAATTATGGGTAAAGAATTTACAGTTGTAGACTCCCCCTGCAAGGCTAGGAGAAAAAGAATACTAATTAGAAAGTCTGTCCTCTTATGCACACACAGATATACTGATTCCAAATTGACAATAACTCACTTGCCGTAATTCTTATATCAATAATGCTTTCATCTAAATAAAGCTTGCTAAAGAGAATTTTAGGAGATTCATGCTTGGAAAGAATCACTTTTTTAATCAAGTCTGACATTCTCACAATGACTGATCAGATAGAAGCTAGATCAGTGATGGCGAACCTTTTTTTCCTCGGGTGCCGAAAGCACGTCTGTGCGCGCTATCGCGCATGCGCGAGTGCCCACACCCATAATTCAATCCCTGGGGAGGGTGAAAATGGGCTCCCCTGCCCCCCGGAGGCCCTCTGGAGGCTGGAAATGGCCCATTTCCCAACTGCTGGTGGGCTTGGTAGGCACATTTTTCGCCCTCCCCAGGCTCCAGAGGCTTTCCTGGAGCCTGGGGAGGGCGAAAACAGCCTCCCCCGCCCCCCGGAGGCCCTCCAGAAGCCGAAAACACCCTCCCAGAGCCTCCGTGCGAGCCGAAAATCAGCTGGCCGGCGTGCACATGCACGCTGGAGCTGAGCTAGGGCAACAGCTCGCGTGCCAGCAGATATGGCTCCGCGTGCCACCTGTGGCACGCGTGCCATAGGTTCACCATCACTGAGCTAGATGAAGCCGCCGTAGGACTATGTGTATTAGGATTTCAAGATCTAATATCTAGCAATGAAGAATCAAACTACACAAAAAATCATAAAATAGGCCCATAGATTGGGCTTAATATTGATGAGCCACAGTGGCACAGTGATTAGAGTGCAGTACTGCAGGCTACTTCTGCTGACTGCCGGCTGCCTGCAATTTGGTAGATCAAATCTCACCAGGTTCAAGGTTGACTCAGCCTGCCATCTTTCCGAGGTCGGTAAAATGAGGACCCAAATTATTCGGAGGGGGACAATATGCTGACTCTGTAAACCGCTTAAAGAGGGCTGTAAAGCACTGTAAAGCAGTATGTAAATCTAAGTGCTATCGCTATCGCTATCTAAAACAAGCTTGAGAGAGGTTAAAATCAGGTTGGATCAGTGGTTGCATCAGCAGTCTTGAAAGCAGGAAAAAGTTCAGTATGTGTCCCAGTCATACACTTCCTGTTTATAACTTACAATAAAATATACTGATATCTTGCATTCTTATTTTTCTAAAGAGGAAAGTAGCAAGTCATGAGATGTGCCCTGGTGGCACAGTGGTTAGAATGCAGCATTGCAGGCAAACTCTGCCCACAGAATGGAGTTTGATCCTGATGGGGGCACAAGGTTGACTCAGCCTTCCATCCTTCTGAGGACCCAGATTGTTGGGGGCAATAGGCTGATATTGTAAACTGCCCAGAGGGTGTTTTAAAGCACAATAGGATAATATATAAGTCTAAGTGCTGTTGCTATGTGCAAATCTGTGAATGTTGCACTCAGAAGACAGCACAAAGACATGTGTTCACTCTTTAACTTCTGCATTGTGACCAGACTCCATTCATTTTAGCAATGTAGCTCTTACTCCCACCGTTATCATTTTGAAAACTGTTAGACATTTTTGTGATTTACCAAAACGGCATTCCTCCAAGAAGAAAATGGCATTCTTACCTTGTCTTTATTTTCAGAGCCAGAGGCTTCAAGTTTGGTTCGGATTACGAAAGGGGTGGACAGTCTCAGGAGGACACGTTCAAACACGGCTGCAATCTTTGGAGAAACAATTTCAAAGCAGTCCTGGAACTTCAATGCCTTGTGAACCTCACACTTGAGCTGCTTCCTCAGTCCTTCACCCAGCTGCAGTACCAACATGCCGGGATCAAACATCAGATGGAAAGGAAAAGCACGGCAGAAAGTGTTAATGCTTATCCTCAGATCTGAGGGGGATTGAGATGTATCAAGAGGAAGCGCTTTTGTGATCTTTGCATTTTCATGCTCTTTGATAATAAAAGTGAGACAGCTGCAGTTGCCTGGGTTTAGGTCCTCAGAACATAGCTTATCGTTTACAATCTGTTCCACTTCAACATCCAGTTGGTAGATCTTCCTTGCTGCTGCCTTCACCATACCCATCATGGCAAACCCAACAATCTGATGGGGATGGAAGTAGTGAAGCATAAGGTTGCCTCCAGGGAGCTCTTTGCATAGGAAAGAAGGAGATTCTGTAGTGACCTGCCTCCCAAACGAAGTCCTTATGTGCTCCAGCAAAGCATCAAAGCCATTAAAAAAATCGTGCAAGGTGCCACCCACAGCTCGAAGAACTCTCTCGTTCTCACTGAAGCAGATGTTGAAGAATTCAGCCCCAAATTTCTCTTGTAGCTCCTCAAACTTTAAACCTGGAATAGACATAAGTCAGTATGAAATCACAAGGTCAATGATCCCAGGAGAGGCAAAAGTTTGGGAAGTGATATCAATCTGGTAAGCTAGTGATAGACCTTTGGGAGGAGAGTCTAGCTCAGGGGTGTCAAACTCGATAGCATTGAGGGCCACACCTGGGTTGTGTTTGACCTTGGGGGGGTGGGCATGGCCAGCTCGATGTTACTTGTGTCAGGGGGGTCCTGTGGTGGCCCGACCACTCTGCCAGCGAAAATGGGCTCCCAAGCTCTGTTTTCAGCTGTGACAGCCTACTGCAACCCTCTGCCAGCAAAAATGGAGCTCAGGAGGGCCGCACGTGGCTCTCCCGAGCTCTGTTTTCACTGGCAGAGGCACTGCAGGTCGGTCTTTTACTGTTTCCAGGGCGGCTCCGCAGGCCAGATCTAAGCATCCCGCGGAACAAATCCAGCCCCTGGGCTTTGAGTTTGATATCCCTGGTCTAGCTGTATAGAAATTTATCAAAGAATGGGACATTTAAAATGAGTCAGGACCCAGAAGTATTACAGGATCTGTAGGCCCCAAACGGCTGTAGTTAGATGGCACCAGCTTTATTCACAGAATGAATAAAATGGGGTAGCAATAGCACTTAGCAATAGCACTTAGACTTATATACCGCTTCATGGTGCTTTACAGCCCTCTCTAAGCGGTTTACAGAGTTCAGCATATTGCCCCCAACAATCTGGGTCCTCATTTTACCGGCCTCAGAAGGATGGAAGGCTGAGTCAACCTTGAGCCGGTGGGATTTGAACAGCTGAACTGCTGAACTGCAGTGCTGCACTTTAACCACTGCACCACCTCGGCTCCACCTCGGGTAAGCAAGCAGTTATTGTGAGAGATGGCTTTTGAAGTGGGAAATAGCAAAAAGTGTGAATAGCAATCACGTACGTACAGCATCTTAAAAAGACCTTATCTCCTCTGATATATTCAATGACAGGAAGCAGAAATCAACATTGAGCAAATTAATTATTAATATAATGAATAAAGATAGTATTAGTTGAATTTGGCCATTGCAGATTAGAGTCCTTAGAGGTAACGGTACTGGAAAACATGCAATCCCAAATGCATAGTTCTCCGGATGTTCAAAATGGGAAATGTAAACACTTTTCTCACCATCAAAATAATGCTGAAAAACATACGCCATTGATTTCCCGTGTACAAGTATTCCAATAAAAACATTTCAGTGCATAATTTAGACTATGGCTGAATAGTTTAAATTGCATTATTATTAATATTAACATCACATTAACAGAGCAATCTAGTGTATGTCCATGTAATTTATGTTGGCCACTACATGAAATTAAACCATAGTTAACAACATTGAAGTTTATGGGGTCAGTTCCTGAATTACAAGCTACCCTTTGCAAACAAAAGGTTTTATATGTGTACCAGGCCAGTGGTAAATAGCATAATGTTTATTAATTTTACTATTTAACATACTAAATAGCTTCTTTTAAACTGTATTTCAAAACCTGCGTATGGACTGTACCGTCCCATAGTGAGCATTAATAAGATAAAGATTCATACATTTATAAAGTTTGCCAGAGTTCTCAGGAAGTGTGTGTGTGTGTGTGTGTGTGTGTGTGTGTGTCTGTGTCTGTGTGTGTCTGTGTGTGTGTGTGTGTCTGTGTGTGTGTGTCTGTATGTGTGTGTGTGATTTATCCAATATATTTATCCAATATCATCACACAGATGCACCTAATCTAATATTTTTTCAGCAAAATTTGGAATTATTCACACATCAAAGTTCTACCCATATGCACAGATTTACAGCAGGGATTGTGCAGCTCCTGAGGCTAGATAAACTGTTGATCACTGAAATATTCAATTTCCTTCGCAATATTACTGGAGGGAAAAAGCTTATTTGATCAAAAATTTACTCACTTAAAAATGTAAATGCAGGAGGCAAATAAGATCCTAGGTAGGATATTTGCAAACAATGAGAATCTCCTTGGACAGCTTTCAAAACAATATGAAGTATACAAATTACAAATTGATTTATTTGTTGATGTTCTAGTGACTTGTAGATTTCTAGGAAAGTATGACCTGACCAATCTAGAAAAACTTAAATCAAGACTTTCAAAAATATTAGCATTTCTGAAGCTCTGGTGGCATTGCTTTTATTGTCATAAAAGAATCGTTAATCCTGCATTTGGCAATTTATATGGCAGCAAGTCTGAAGGAAACATCACTCATTCTAATACAGGAAATCTAAGGCAGAAGAATAAGCCATTTGGGAGAGAAAAAAAGGATTATAGGAAGAGGTTCAATTACTACGAAAGAGAAACACACAGGACTTAAGAGAGCGTGACTGGTAATGCTCTTCCGTCTTAAGATGGGAGACAAAAGAGAAATGCCTACTCTAAGGATTGAAAGGTGACAAAAGTCTGAGCTCTGCTGGCTGGAGAATTCTGGGAGTTGAAGTCCACAAGTCTTAAAGCTGCCAAGTTTGAAGACCTCTGATTTAGCTTCTAGTTATTTCGAGGTATTTCTATCACTAAGCATAGTGATAGAAATGCCCAGAAATAAACATAGTATCTAAAACAGATCTAAAAATTCAGAATCTTTAGAAACTACACTTTTAATTAATATAGCCTAAAATTCCATTTACTTGACTTTTTTTTTTGCAGGCATGTCATATCACGTTATTTATTTATTGGTTTGTATGTTTATTGTTTATTTATTAAATTTATATGCCGCCTATCTCATTTTGAAGAGACTGTGGGTAGTATATAGCAAATTCATGTTCTGTTTGTCATTATTTACTAATCCAGAATCCTCTTCATCAGTGCTATACGCTTTTGAGTCATCTGCAAATTTATTAAGTATTTCTCTCTACCTCCTCATGCAAGTCATCATTAAAATGAAGAGTACCAAGCACACAATTGATAGTCTTTAATTTTCTTTGAAGAGGACTTGTTGAGAATTAAGTACAATCTCTGAGTCAGCTATGTAGCCACCTAATTGCAATACCATCCAACTCAGGGGTGAAATTCAAAATGTTTCCCTACCAGTTCTGTGGGCGTGGCTTGGTGGGCGTGGCAGAGGAAGGATACTGCAAAATCCCTATTCTCTCCCCACTCCTGGGGGAAGGATATTGCAAAATCTCCATTCCCACCCCACTCTGGGGCCAGCCAGAGGTGGTATTTGCCGGTTCTCCGAACTACTCAAAATTTCCGCTACCGGTTCTCCAGAACCTGTCAGAACCTGCTAAATTTCACCCCTGACCCAATCCAAATTTATACAGCTTGCACGTCAGAATTCCTACACTTCAATTGCTTAATCTGAACGGAAACAACCTTCAGCTTAGCTACACAGATATTTCCAAGCAAAAGTCAAAGTCTGCAGAATACGCCTTAGTAAGTAAAAGAAGTGAAATTCAAAACCGTTCTATACTAACAAAAGGGCTATGGAAAATAATAAGAATATTATTAGTATAGTACAGTGGTGGTGAACCTTTTTCGGCTCGCGTGCCAAAAAGGGGGGGCGCACTCGTGCGTGCTCGCGTGCCCACACCCATTCCCTTCCCCCCCACGCATGCGCACAACACCCCCCCCATGCTGCCCCCTGCGCATGCGCACACCCCCCCACCCCTGCACAAAGGCTTACCAAAGCCTGGAACGACAAAACCGGCAAACCGGAAGTGCGAAAAAACGCACTTCCGGTTTGCCGGTATGCTGTTTTTTGCACTCCAGAGGGTTCAGGGAAGCTCCCTGAAGCTCCGGAATGCAAAAAACTACAAAACGGACAAATCGGAAGTGCGGAAAAGTGCACTTCCGGTTTGTCCGTTTTGTAGTTTTTTGCATTCCGGAGCTTCAGGGAGCTTCCCTGAACCCTCCGGAGTGCAAAAAACAGCACACCGGCAAACCGGAAGTGCGTTTTTTCGCACTTCCGGTTTGCCGGTGGGAACCCTCGCGTGCCGGCTTGTATGGCTCCGCGTGCCACCTCTGGCACGCGTGCCATAGGTTCGCCACCACGGGTATAGTATATTAGTATATTATTATTATTAGTAGTAGTAGTAGTAGTAGTAGTAGTAGTAGTAGTAGTAGTAGTAGTAGTAGTAGTAGTACCAAGAATATTTGCTGTTCTTTGGAGAATTCCTGAGACATCTTCAGTTTCATCATTGCCAGAATGGTCTGCATAGGAGCATCGGTTGGAAATATTATGGAAATTCTTTTCAGCATCCCTGTAACTAGAAAGAAACATACAATTGGTGGTGTATGGTAGCAAAACAAAGACCATGTGAAAGCACCTAAGTGAAACAGCTAAACATTTGAAACAACCACTCTTTCTGAGGAAGAATGATCATTCTTTTTGAAAACATATAATCTAATACAGAGTTTCTCAATCTTGGCAGCTTGAAGATGTGTGAACATCAAACTCCTAGAATTCTGAGTGTTGAAGTCCACATATCTTCAAGCTGCAAAGGTTGAGTATCAGAGTTTGTTGCAGAAAATTAAATCCAGAAGCACACACAGATAACTGATTCAGCCGGATTCATTAACGTCTTTATAAGCATATATATTTTATATATATATATATATATATATATATATATATATATATATATATATATATATATATATATATATATATATATATATATATATATATATATATATACATACATACATACATACATACATACATACATACATACATACATACATATATATATATATATATATATATATATATATATGTGTGTGTGTGTGTGTTTTCTGAGGTTTTCGCGGGTGTTTGTATGTAGGTCTTTGGGTATTCGGGTTTTCTCCCGCGTGGAATTGGAAGTGTCTTGGCGATGTTTCGATGAAGTCTCATTCATCATCTTCAGGCTGGTGTCTTCTGCTTCCTGCTTCTCATTGCTCCTAGAAGCAGGAAGCAGAAGACACCAGCCTGAAGATGATGAATGAGACTTCATCGAAATGTCGCCAAGACACTTCCAATTCCACGTGGGAGAAAACCCGAATACCCAAAGACCTACATATATATATATATATATATATATATATATATATATATATATATATATATATATATATATATATATATATATATATATATATATATATATATATATATATATATATATATATATATATATATATATATATATATATATATATATATATATATATATATATAGGTTCAAATCCCAGTAAGGGGTATGGCTATCTGACGAGAGCAAAATAAGCTCGAAATAGATCTATAATAGTCTCCCTTTATTTTCATTTATCAGCAAAAAATCCTACATATATATATATATATGTATATATTTACAATACCACAAGTAGAGTTCTTCTTCAACATAGTAGCAAAATACAAGCAAAATACAAGCAGTTTCTAGTTTACAGTTCAGAGAGAGACAGAGAGTACAGAGTGGGCTGAGCTATACCCAGCCTTCTAGCTTCAGTTTCGATTCTCTGCACAGACTCAGATGTGTCTAGCTCCCATTGGCTGACTTTGTTGCTATGCCTAGTCATTGGCTGACCTTGTTTCCATTGGCTCTCCCAGTCATGAATATTCTAACACCGAGAAAGACTAATCTAAAACCAGCAATCAGATGCAACAAGCAAGAAAGCGGAATCTGCAGATCCATATTTGTCCACAGATGTATAACGTTATACATCTCCTTCCTAAAACAGAAAGTACAGTACTTGCTTGCAGTTTATCTAAAAGGGAAGCTTATAACCTACATTGATATTCTAAAGAAAATAAAGAAGGAGAAACAAAACCAAACAGGGAATATACACACATAAATCATCTTAACCCTTGAGGTCTAGGAATGTGAACTTCAAAAGAAGAAGGGACCCTTTGCTGCAAGTTTCTACTCCTTTTCTTCCCTAGCTGTTCTATACTTGCCATCAAAGTATATGAGCAAGTTTGCAAAGGTGATTCCCCAAGCAGCAGCTTATTCTACTATTCTAGCCTGAGGTACTTTCCCGACATGTCTGAATTGTTAACTAAGGAGAGTTGAAAAGATAGCTTGACTAAAAAGCCCACAAGGATATATACCTAAAACTTGGGAAACCTCAGAAGCCTGTGCTGAATTTTAACACATGCTTCCAAGCTAACCTGAAGAGAATGCCAAAGGATCAAGGGCACTTGCATAATTGGAAATAACAACTATTGTTTGCTTAATCAATATAGCTCCACTGCTTAATCAATACAGCTCTGGCAGGTGTCTCATCCATACCATATTGCAGTTAAGAGCCAGCAGTAGCTGTTGGATCCAATTCTACCATTAAGCAGTAGAATAATCGCCTCCAACTGCAGACGATTGGCCGTCTTTCCGAACAAGGATTTATTATTATTGTGAGTATACTGCAGTATATGGTGGTCGGTACTCTGGAATGTTCTGCCTCATGTGGCAAAGTAATTTGGCGAGCTCTGAGTATTATGCATCTTCGGTTGGGGAGCAAAATGGTAACAAATAATAGGCAGTCAATGCAGACTAGGGAAAACAAAAATAGACACAACGGGACACAACTAGTTTATGAAGTAGCTGTTGCTTGATCGTATTATATATTGAAGCTGCCTGTTACTCAGTTGAATCTAACTATTGGTGTGACTGATCAATCTTTTATGGCTTTGCTTGAAAGTCAATCAGTGAATTTCTATTGCAAAGGGGATTTGAACCTGGGTATCCCCAGTCGTACCCCAATACTTTAACTACCATGCCATGCTGGCTAAACTACCATGCCATGCTTGTAAAAGAAAAGGAAGACACATCTCAGCAAATTCATAAGTACGTCAAAGGCTTCCAGTGCACAAGATTCAAAGTTCAATTCTTATATTTCTAATTAATGAAAGATTAGGTAGTAGCCAGTAATGAAAAGACACATACGTAATGCTGGAAAGTTGCTTTTAGTCACAACATATAAATACTGGACACATTTAGCCATTCACCTGGTGCCTTATCAGGCAACTGTTTATAGTATTCAGTAGCCTACCTTTATCTGTTGCCCTATAGATATGTTGGAAATAATAGCCCCAAACACTATGGCCAAGACAAAAGAAGTGTGGGAAATATAATCCAAAACAAACAGGAAAAAGAAAATTGCAACACACTAGCTTAATAATAACTTTTATATTTATTTTCTTTTATTTATCCAGTTTATATAACCACTCATCTCAAATCACTCTTGTATATGTATATGATCATAAAATCATATAAGACCAGATTACAGATACAACACAATCTCTCTCTTTCTCTCTAGATCAGGTGACAAAATTATAATCCATAGATATTAACATAACCAGGAAACAGAGCCCTTAGCCCACTTGGGAACTCAGTTTTTTTTTTTATTTCATTGATGCTGGGTTGGAGGTTAGCAAGCCCACATTCGAGACCCAAGTGCTCACTCACTGGTGGAGTAAGGTCCCCTCATTTGCTCCAGCTCCTTGATGGGGACCTAAAAGGAGCCTAGCCTAGGCCACAATGATATTACCAGCTAATCCTTCAACCCAGAAGTGCCTTAAATGGTGCCTCCAACACTAATGGGATGGGAGGCGGGGTCATTTGTATGCCATCTATTTTGCCAGCTCACATCAACAGAGCTTCATTAACATCTCTTGACAATAAGGGCTGGCGGGCCCTAGGGGGAGAGCCTTCTCTGTGGGGGGGGGGGGCGTGCTCTGGAACCAACTTCCCCCAGAGACCCGAACCATCCCCACCCTGCTGGCCTTCCGAAAAGCCGTCAAGACATGGCTTTTCCTGCAGGCAGGGGGTTAGAGACTAATCCATCTGAGCTCTCCCCTGGGTATGTTTGGTGGATGGATGTTTTTTTGTAATATTGAATTTTTAATTTTTGTATTTGATTTTAATTATGTTTATTGCTGGTTTCTTGTATCTTTCCTGCTGTACGCCGCCCTGAGTCCCTCGGGAGTAGGGCGGCATATAAGAAAACCAAAATAAATAAATAAATAAATAAATAAATAAATAAATAAATAAATAAATAAATAAATAAATAAATAAATAAATAAATAAATAAATAAATAAATAAATAAATAAATAAATAAATAAATAAATAAATAAATAAATAAATAAATAAATAAATAAATAAATAAATAAATAAATAAATAAATAAATAAATAAATAAAATATTCATAAATGTGGTTCACGTATCATGTGGTCACTTAACATCTAAAACCATAAAACTGTTACCTCCAGGGGAAAATATCAGTCAGTTCAACCTACCCTCCAGATGTTCAATAAAAGAGGATAGTCTTTTACCTGCTTCTAGAACAGCAAGAAGGAGGGTAGTGTCCTCATTTTTAAAAACACAGAAAATAACAGAATTCTAAAACCGAAATCCAAACAATTAAAATTCTAAAGGATCAGGAAAAAAATCTCTATGTATTGATGGCTTTATAGCATCATGGGATGGGAAGATTCTATTTAAGGAGATTGTTCTGAAAATCTGAGGATTTTAAGCAAGAATGGCCTTATAAACCAGTACTTTGATTTGTATCCAAAAACCTACTACCAGCTCCTGCAAGATGATTGTGATTCTGTTGAACAGGGACAGATCTGTCCATAATTGGGCATTTGTGTTTTAGGTGAGCTGTGATTTCTGGGTAGTCTTTGAAAGTTGTCCTAAATAAAGCATAGCCAAACCACCAAAAGACAATGCATCGGTGACTTTGCCAAAACTCATGTTACAAAAATGGCAACATCTAGCTGAAGGCTCTCTTTCTCTGTTATCTACAACTGCTGTTCCAATAAAAGCTGTAAGTCCAATGGGAGGAGAAGAAAAAGCTTCTAGGAAAATGCAGCTTACCAAGAACTAACTAAAATGTAATTTCATTGTTCATTCACATTTGGGTCAGGATACTATGATGCAATGGTACTGGATGCTCTCCAGTCCTGCTAAATGCGCTTCAGTCTTGCTAGAAGCACTCCACTCCTGCTAGAGACTGCAACTTATCTACAAAGCAACTAATGGAGTCCCAATCCTAGATTGAAGCCTGGAACTCAACTGGAAGAATTCCAATTAATCTGCATCTTCCAAGTTCTTCTATAGACAAACCCCAACCACTTTCTCAGCAACCCTCCTACAGATCAGAAGGTTAGAGATCAGGTAGAAGTTTGTAGAACCTTCTAATGGAGGATTTCTTCAGAGGGAGCACATACCCTTCAAGACAGTCAGTGCAACTTCCTCCCCTAAAGAAGCATTCCCCATCCCTTGAATCCAAATATCTGTTCCCTCCTGCCAGAGAGGTCAACTTCAACATCAACCTCTGATGCTTGTCTCGAACGGACGAGGAGTCTATTACTCGTATAGTTCATTAGGTATCTAGGTGTATTAGCATACATAGTTGTCTTTCTGTATGTAGGTATTTAGGTTAGGTATTTAGGACTCTCACATATTAACTCATGTGTATTTTCTGTGATTGGACAGTTAATAAAATTGTTGGATTGATGGCACTTGAGTCTGGCATTTATCCCTCGTCAAAAGAGGGGGAATCTAGGCCTAGAGCCACCTTTTATACTTTTTCCAGACTCAGTCATAATTGGCTGGAAGGCTGTGCCAATACCCAATCTTGGCGGCTAGCTCCACCCTACGAGAATGGACGTCTCAGGTAAGTACAACGTCTCAACTTCAACTTCAACCTCTGATGCTTGTCTCGAACTACCGTCTACAGACTCCACAGACTCAAAAGAATGCTGGATGAAATAATAGGATGCTGTTACAGTGATCTCTGTGGTAGAGATGTGAGATATAATAATAAGAGATTTCTCAGGTAATCCAACTTCTTGCCAATTTATTACTGATCTTGGATATTGCTAAAGGAGCGATTGGTATTTACATTTAATTAAATCAGGGTTCTCCGAAGCAGTTAATATTGATCCCTATGACTCAATGAGACTATCCAAGGGTCGATATTATTGTTATTGCTATTCATAGCAATATTAGTTAAAGTAGTATTTATAAAATTGCTTTCATGTAAAAGATGTTTGAATAATCTGAAACTTCATTAAGGAATCAATGAACTGCAACATTTGGGGAGCCTGCTTTAAATGGATACCTTATGATAAGGTATCCATTGAATGAGTTGTAATTATTGAATATATTACTGGAACTTTCTTGGTTGTTCATTTATTGAAGAATCCTGGCAAGTTACTTTAAAAAGAAGTAGATAGAGCAGGTGATAATTTTCTCTAAACTAGATTGTAAATAGGTTCTAGGAAAGATAATTTTCTTGAAAGCTTCCCTTAACGTGAATATTATTCCCTCCTATTGCTTGTGGCCTGGAACGAGAAAGGAAAATGTATGTGACATTTTACTTCCTTCATTTTTCTGCTAGCCACTGCTGTCCAACAATTCCAGTAAGTTTGAAAGGAAAGATTAAAACAATATATGGAATCCAACCCACAAAAGAATTTAGAAGTTAAAGGGCATTTTTGCATGAGCCTCCCTGAAATATTTCGAACCTAAGTGGTACAAATCTGAGGGCATGACTTCTTAGAGCACAGTTCTCTGCATACAAAGGAACTATAAGGGAGCACAAAATAGAACAAAAAGAAAAATGAGGTAGAAAGAAGGGCAGTCTCCTTAAATTTTTGCATCAATATGTTTTATTGCATCAAGGAAAAGATCAAGTTTCTAATTGTTTATTATAGTCTACATCAGGGGTGTCAAACTCAATTTCACTGAGGAACACATCAGGGCTGTGGTTGACCTCGGGGGGGGGCAGGTGGGTGTGGCTGACTGGGTGGGTGTGGCCCACTGGGTGGGCATGGCCAGCTTGATGCCACTCCCCAAACATGTTTCCACTTCACATTGGGTACACCAGGCCGAAGCCAGACTGGCCCGATCTTTCCGGTTCGCATTGGGTAGACCAGGCCGAAGCCACACTGGCACGATCTTTCCTCTTTGCACTGGGTAGACCAGAATGGTCCTGCGGGCCAGATCCAACCACAGCTTGCCTCGAGTTTGACACCCCTGGTCTACATGCTTAGTTCAGAATATTTTCACTATTTCCTTACAAAATTATACAAGAGAGAATAGAAAAAGTGAAAAACAAATCTATTTGGGATTGAAGAAAGGTATTATCAAAATTGTCAGTGAAATATGTGTCAATGGTACATTAAAAATGCACTTCCTGCATCCTATTGAAATAAATAAAATCTACTTAAACAAAATATTGTTTTTGCACCAACAACTTTCAATGAAACCATGTGTTGCATCTTACGACTTCATGACTGTGTGTTTGCATCACAAACTTTGGTTCCTGGATTAATCCATTTTGGGTATGCAAATGGTTTAAGCCATAAACTGACTAAATTGGATGGATTTGCATCTCTCAAAAAATACTCAACAAGATAAAGTAGAAAAATGTGGGTTAGACAGCAGCATCACCAGATGGATTCGTAACTGGCTGACCAACCACACTCAAAGTGTAGTCCTCAATGGAACTGCATCTACATGGAGGGAAGTATGCAGTGGAGTACCACAAGGCTCTGTTTTAGGCCCAGTACTCTTCAACATCTTCACCAATGACTTGGACGAGGGGACAGGTCCGGTGCGCATGTGTGCACCAGCCAGCTGATTTTCGGGCCTTTTGGGTCCACTGGGAGTCGGGAAACAGCCTGTTTTCAGCCTCCGGAGGGGGTGGGGAAGGTCCGTTTTTTGCTCTCCCCAAGCTCCTAGAAAGGCTCTGAAGCTTGTGGAGAGCAAAAAATGGGCGTGCGGGGTGTGTGTGTCATATGCGCATGCACGGGGGGGGCGCATGGAATTATGGGTGTGGGCACACACACACACACACACCACCCCCTCCTTTTGGCACGCGAACCAAAAAAAGGTTCGCCATCACTGGTATATGTGGTACCTTGCTCAACAGTAATAACTGTGAGTGAAATCTTGGAGTCCTAGTGGATAACCATTTAAATATGGTTTAAATAGCAGTGTGCAGCAGCTGCCAAAAAAGCCAACACAGTTCTAGGCTGCATTAACAGAGGGATAGAATCAAGATCACGTGAAGTGTTAATACCACTTTATAATGCCTTGGTAAGGCCACACTTGGAACACTGTATCCAGTTTTGGTCGCCACGATATAAAAAAGATATTGAGACTCTAGAAAGAGTGCAGAAAAGAGCAACAAAGATGATTAGGGGACTGGAGGCTAAAACATATGAAGAACGGTTGCAGGAACTGGGTATGTCTAGTTTAATGAAAAGAAGGACTAGGGGAGACATGATAGCAGTGTTCCAATATCTCAGGGGTTGTCACAAAGAAGAGGGAGTCAAGCTATGCCCCAAAGCACCTGGGGGTAGGACAAGAAGCAATGGGTGGAAACTAATCAAGGAGAGAAGCAACTTAGAACTAAGAAGAAATTTCCTGACAGTTAATTAATCAGTGGAACAACTTGCCTCCAGAAGTTGTGAATGCTCCAACACTATAAGTTTTTAAGAAGATGTTGGATAACCATTTGTCTGAAGTGGACTCCTGCCTAAGCAGGGGGTTGGACTAGAAGACCTCCAAGGTCCCTTCCAACTCTGTTATTACGGTATATTATTATATACTGTATTAAGGTTATCACCAACCGAGCTTGACAAGTTGCGCAATAGTCAGTAGATTCTTAAGTACATTGTATGAACATAGCTCATTTATACCTTTCTCCAATCAGAAACTCATTCAGAGTTTTTAAAAATTGAATTGCCAGAATTCTTACTCCTAATTCAATTTTAAGGGCACCTGGTTGGCAAAGCTACCATAAGGCAATATCTTGGCAATCAGTAATTAGTTTTTTATTGCCACCCACTCACCGCTTTATCTCTACACTCCTTTTGGAGTTTTGAAGAAATCGGTTCTACTTACCCAATAACTTGATGCTCATAATGTTGTAGTGTCCTCTGGAGAGTCTGCCTTATGGTCTGTGGCTATAGAATAAACAAAGAAATAATAATAAAAATTTTATCAGCAGTTTGTCAGTCAGCCTAGCTCTCAGCATGGCGCCTGAGCAGAGGTGACTACTGATATTATTGCTTAATCTAATGTATATTTTTCCAATTACATATTCTTTTCCTCCCCTTGCACATCTGCTGTGCCTCCTCCAGAGAAATGTGAAGAAAGCTGCCCAGAAGTAGCAAGCTGTTTTTGTTCAACAAACACATCAATATTTCAAGACTCTTCCTGATATTTTAGTCCTCCATTAAATCAGCAGTAGTTTCTCTAGCATCCGTGTAACCCAATACAAAAAGCTGCAAAAGGAAAACATGAGGTGTACAGAATATTACGCTAGTCACTTGGGGCCAAACTTATACATCTCACCACACATTTGCTCCAGAGGCGGGTTCCTCTTACCTGCCTACCGGTGCGCTGCGCGTGCATCATCGTGTTTCACACACATGCATCCTCTTTCGCGCATGTACAAAAGCAAAAAATCGCCAAAATCTATCCCCCGCGCGCGTCCCCTCGTGAGATTTTGCTTCCGTGCATGCGCAGGAAGCAAAAAATCGCCCAAAATTTGGAAAAAAGATGGCTCCGCGCAACGGACCAGTGAAGACGGTACCAGAGCCGTCGCGCGCAAATTGCGCAATCAGTGGGCCACTACCGGAACGACAGAGTGGACCGCACCGGTAGGAACCCACCCCTGATTTGCTCCCGACAAGTCTCTCAGGGCTGAAAGTTTCTTCTGCATTATTTGCAGTGACATTATACTAGTTTTTCTATTATGTTTACAATGGTGGAAGATTGCCCTGTTCTTACTAGCAAGATCAGAAATTTCCCACACTTCAGCTCACAAGTTGAACTCAAGTTCAACTTGTTCAACCCAAGTTCAACTCAAAGATTTCCTGCCAGTCTCCCTTTGCCATTTGAATTGTTTTTTTCAAAGATTGTTTTGTTTACAGCATAAGTGAAACGAGATCTGGTGTGCTGAAAAGTGTATCTATCACTAAAAGTCTGTAGAGATTCTCAGTCATCCAGGTCATGGTTGTCCCAAAGGTGCTTTATCAGGAGGCAACTGGACTTCTTCAGCTCTGACAGGATAGTGGGGAATGGAAGGGTTTATATTCCTTGCAGACAGCTGGTAATTTTCATCCGGAGCTGAAGAAGCTTCTTGGATGAGAAGTGAGACGTCTTCAAAAGAAAAAAACAAGAAAGTCCAGTTGCCTCCTGAAAAAGCACCTTTGTATCTATCACTGTTTTCATTCATAAATCTATTCTTTTGAATTCTGCATCAACCATTCCAAATCAATAATATAAATAAATAAAATAAAAATAAAAGAGAGTGAATACAGCCCAACCTTGTCTTTTTTCGGTGTTATCAACCTGCCCAGAAAAAGAAAGAAAGAAATAAAGGAAACAATGGGATGAAATAGAGCATCTGGGAAAGGAGTTGAGAAGGTTGCAATGATGACCTTGTCTCTGGCACCAACGGTAGCCATTTGGCGTGAATGTCCATAACATCCTCTCATAATTCCAAATATGTCCATCTGCCCAGAAAGGAAGGTTAACCCTTGCTTCCATTAAACTAGTGCTTCTCAAATAGTGGGGTGGGCCCCCCTGGGGGGCGCGGAGCAATGCCATGGGGGGGCGCATGACCCCAGGGAACGTGGGGGTTTTTTGCCGCAGGGCGTAGGGGTTTTTTGCACCGAACAATAGCACACAGCACAGAGCAGGAGATATGAAGTGCAGATAACAAACCCTTAAGAGACACCATGGAAAAATATTTAACAGGGATGAAAAGAAAGGAGGAGAGAGACGGAGATAATGAGACAAACATAAGTCTCCCGAAAGCTAAGACGAGGAAATATGATGAAGCGTATGTAGCGCTGGGCTTCACTGTGACTACGGTGGGAGACGGGGAAAGACTGGTATGTTTACTGTGTCTAAAAATGTTGGCAGCGGACAGCATGAAGCCAAATAAATTAAGGCGTCACTTAAACACATTACACCCCAATCACGCTGATAAGCCGCTTGAATTTTTTCAGTGAAAATGTGCCGAATATTGCAAAAAATCGTCCCGGTGGAGAGTTGGGGGGGGGGCACTCGAAATGTTTACTTCTTCCTAGGGGGGGCGTAACAGAAAATAATTGAGAAGCATTGCATTAAACCCTCTTAGAAGAGAACTCCTATCCAGATCAGAAGCAGAGGCAATGAGGAAAGGTGTGAAGAGCGATGGAGACCCCCAGCATGCATAAGCTCAACCACTTGAAATCAAAAAAGAATTCTAAAGAAATTCTAAACAATGAAACAGAGAACTGGAAGCCTCTTTCACAAGAAAAGAAAATGTGTAGGAACATGGAAGACAAATTTCTGCCTGCAGCATTTCATGTGGTTCTTAGATTACAACCTTTATCCATGTAAATGATAAAGATTCCCTCAAGGCGAGCTTGACTCCTGCTGATTTCTTAGAAAAGTCCATGTAATTTTATGGGCAACAGTATAAAATGGTTTGCCACTATCTTCTTAGATGGCTTTTTAAACTTCTCAGTCCAGGCTCCAGCTATGAAATTCCCTGCTGGTCTCTAGCTAATTTCTAACTCGCTTCAATCCTGCTTTTCTTCTCAGGTCAACCAAGTATAGCTGGATGCTTTCTGTAAGATAGAAGCTCCCAGATAACTTCATAGGACACACAAAGTAGAATCCATTGCAATAGTCTTCGACAAATGGGATAATCTGCTAACAAAAGCAAGTTATTTTGTCATGCCAATAGAATACAACCCTTTGTTTTCTCCCCAATAGAAATAGCAATAGCACTTAGTCTTATATACTGCTTTACATTGCTTTACAGCCCTCTCTAAGCAGTTTACAGAGTCAGCATATTGCCCCCAACAATTTTGGGTCCTCATTTTACCCACCTCGGAAGGATGGAAGGCTGAGTCAACCTTGAGCCTGGTGAGATTTGAACTGCCAAATTGCAGGCAGCCAGCAGGCAGCAGAAGTAGCCTGCAGTACTGCACTCTAACCACTGTGCCACCGTGGCTCCAGCACCAATAACCACCATTTCTTTAGCAAAATTGTATACTGTTGGGACTTGAGGCACTATGTGATGAGGCCAACTATCCACTCTCCCAGCAACAGATGACCTGGCCTCTAGCATCAAAAATGTCATAACACAGGGTCTGCAGAGAGAAACGGAACCTCTTTTCAGCACACTTGCTGAAAATTATAGCTTTGGAGAAATAAATTGACAAAATCTCTAGTATAAATCCTATGACAGGCATAGAGGAGGGGGGGGAGAGGGAGGAGGGGGAGAGGAGAAGGAGGAAGGGGTGGTCATCTAGACCCTTAGCCATCTGCATGAAACAAACTCACTACTTTGCATTATCACTTTATTCCCAAAACATTAATCCTCAACCATTGTAGATTTGAATGTGAGTGAAAGGAAAGGGCACGAGTCCCTATACCAGTGATGGCAAACCTTTTTTTTCTCGGGTGCCAAAAGCGCACGTGTGTGTGCCCACACCATAATTCAATGCCTCCCATGTGCCCCACCACCCTACACATGCACATGCAACCCCCCACGCGCTGCCCCACCCCCACACATGCACGCATGACCCCCGGGGCCTGGGGAGGGCGAAAATGCCCTCCCAGAGCCTCCGCGCGAGCTGAAAATCAGCTGGCTGGCGCGCATATGCGCACTGGAGCTGAGCTAGGGCAACGGCTCGCGTGCCGGCAGATATGGCTCCGTGTGCCACCTGTGGCACACATGCCATAGTTTAGTTTAGTTGAGTTTATTAGAATTTCTATGCCGCCCAACTCCCAGAGGGACTCTGGGTGGCTCACAGTAAGGTATAAAAACCACAATCAATAAAAACAATTTAAAAGCATATTAAAAAGTACAATGCATTATTTAAAAAGAACTTTCACTCCGACATGCATACCTGGGCTGATCTAACAAGACCATATCATTGGCCCCATGCCTGCCAGAAAAGCCAGGTCTTAAGCTCTTTCTGGAAGGCCAGTAAGGTGGGGGTAGTACGGATCTCGGGCTGTAGTTGATTCCAAAGGGTTGGAGCCGCTACAGAGAAGGCCCTCCCCCGCAGACCTGCCAGCTGACATTGTCTAGTTGATGGGACCTGGAGGAGGCCGACCCTGTGCGATCTCACCGTTTCATTCGCGATCTCACTGTTCGCCATCACGGGCCTATACAGAAGGCATATCTATGATTGTTGTTGGATGGAAACAATACACCACTGTCATTCCATTCCTTCTAAAGAAGAGGCACATTTAGAAGGAAATTACAAAAAAAAAACCTCCTGTACATGGAGAGGTAGGCATTGCTTCTCTTCCTTCTTGGTGCCTGAAGATCGTATCAGTCTTGAGTAAACAAAAAACACACCCAGTTTCAAAAAGCACATTTAGATCAGCCGCCACCATCACCAGAGTAACAGACTATTTCCTGACATTGAATAACCTGTCTGTTACAGTATTCCATTATTATACTGTTTCTTAACCCTGGCAACGATTAGCAGTGTGGACTTCAACTCCCAGGATTGATCAACCACAATTTATCTTCAACAGCAGCAGTACGTAAATGCAGACAATCCATACAATTTCTGATGATGTGATGGAATGTAGAAAGGAGATGGATTCCAGAAGAGTAAGGTCAGTCCAGATATTTTATGTGAGAGAAGAAGATGAAGGCAGCCCCCTCCTTAATAGTTCCCAGAGAATATGGTAGATGCAGATAATAAAATCCTCAGTCTGTCAAGATTCTCTCAATAGGTGAGGAAACAATAAAGAACTCAGCTTGGAAGAATCACCACATGTCATCTCAGTTTTTGGGCCTGAGGGATACCACCCCTACGCCGAGTCCACAATTAGTAGAAGCCGGTGTTAGCAATTTACCTGCATTTGATGGGCAGCTTAGGTACATTTGAAAACTAAAAGGGGGAAATAGATTTAAGCCTTTTTAAAAGCTGCATTTTTAAATTCTGCATCAAGCAATTATGGCTGCTCTCAGCGGGAGCCAAATTTACCCTCTCAGGAAAACCTTTAAAAAGAACCCGATGTGCTCTCACAAAAGAAATTA
Organism: Diadophis punctatus similis; assembly: GCA_023053685.1. Taxonomy (NCBI): domain Eukaryota; kingdom Metazoa; phylum Chordata; class Lepidosauria; order Squamata; family Dipsadidae; genus Diadophis; species Diadophis punctatus. Next base: position 9,299,740 of record JALIGW010000016.1, on the reverse strand, counting down.
ACAAAAGCTCCATCCAAATAAGGCCACACACAAGGAAACCACACTTTCCCATTTGGAGAGGCAGGTGTTTAAATCAAAAGGACCTGATGGCGCAGAAATTCTCCTTGGATGCAGCTAAAAGAAAAGGCAATTTTGGCGCAACACAACACGCTGATTCATACTGTGAATAAAGGAATGGATAAAGAACATGAAGTTCATCCCTAAAATTTAAACCACCAATAAACTGCCTTTCATCTTCAAACCTAGGGTCAGTTTGACCAGCTGCCAGTTTCTGCACCATCAGAATGAAAGATTTAAAAGCAACATTCATTTAACCCTCACAAAATACAAACAATTCTCCTTAAGCAATAACTCTTTTTTACCTGCTTTTCAGCACTATACCTTTTTTTTAATCTACCTCCATCTACCTTTTGGATTCCCTGAATTTTCAGGTTCCCAGTCAGAGATCTTTGCAATTGTTGGAACAAAAATCCGGTCCGGTTCCAAGCCGGGAGAAAGACGCTGGAAATAAAATGGAGGCTGATTGGAAAGAAAGAGTCTGTTTATTTGGATGCTTCAGTGACAGCAGCAAATCTTCCTGGGCTTGCTGACCCCTTGGCTAGGGAATGGATGGATTTTTATAGGGTTCTGAGATGCTCCAGGGGGTTGTGCAATGTAGTGAGCCTTGTGCCCTTTGCTATTCTAATAGTGCTGGGTTAATCCTATTATGTCCTAGAGGTCATGTCATGTTCTTAGAATTTGGGTGGGGGATGTAAATTCTTAATCCCAGCTCAAGGGAGCTGTGGCTGAAAGTGTTTTGTTTATAAATAGGATTGCCCAATCTTTCTGAATGGATACAAAATCTGCATTCCTAAAGACCAGTCTCTTCTGCTTGAGCCGGTTTTACTACGCAGAAAGACTGAGGCTGCTTTCTCCCTTTAAGAACATGTTTCTCCATTTCAAGCAAGAGCGAGATTTTGTTCTTAGATGGATGTAATCTTGATTTCTATAGGATATTTAAGATATCCACAATCCACATTTTTTGCTGTTTTTCTCTGTTAACAGAGACTTCCTGAAAGTGCTGCTCTCCCAATTAATTGGTCTTCAGTTTCCATAAGACACAACTATAATCTATAGACATTATGAAACTGGACCATTTGACATCTAGGAGGCACCAGATTTGGCCTCATCACGCCTGCCTAAGATTATTGGGATACTAGCTGATGACCTGGAGCTGCCTGGGTATTTTTTCATCCTAATCACCCCCGCCTCCCGTGCACGACCCCGTCTGATGGTCATTTTGAAAAATCCTTTCTTAATGAGCACCTAGAAGCCAAGAGGAACACACGTGGCAAATTTCAAGATTGTAGGCTTTATGGTTCTGGAGATTTCGTGATTACGGTGTGAGTGATTTTTGCTTTTATATATAGAGAGATAAGTAAAATAAACGGGAGGTCCAGGCTGAAAAAGATGATTGTATGTTTCCTTCATTTCTATGAGGGAGACACTTAGGGCTAGCACAGAATTACAAATGTCAGGTAATCACCCGTCTCTCTGCAATAAATCTCTCTATAAAAGTTTCAATCCTCAGTCTGCAGCTTTCCCAGGAAGCCAAGAACGAGCCATGAACAGAATAGAATGCAGTTAATCCCAGTAATGGTGAAAACCAGTACCTACAAAGTCAAAAAGACCTTGCAGTTTATTCAGATATGTCTTATCTGTTCCCATCTCCTGCCTTTATGTCACAGAGAGTAATAGTCCCTCTTTCCTCAAGCTTTTCCATTAGGCCCACCTGCAAATTGTTTTCAAAATGGCTTCCCTTTCCAGGTTCAGTCTGGGCACAGATAAAACAAAACCTTCTTGCCACCACATACGTTAGCCTTGGACATTTTCCTGCCTGACCCAAGGTTGGAAAAGGTATGTGGATGTGTTTGATGCACTACATTACATGATCATTAGGCTAAAGTGAACTTGGATTCCTAAAATATATCCAGAATGAGTCCTTTTCCCAAGGACTTCCAGGCATGCATTTAAGGCACCCTAGCTGTTGAAGTACTGAAGATCCTAGCAATACCATCTACAAAAGTTACTTTTTGCTGCCATCACTAGGATTACGAGAGAATCTTGACAAATTACGAGAGACATTTTAAAAAGAAGAAAATCAAACTGGTCTTTAGTTTTACTGTTTGCTATGCTAGCTTGAGCTGATTAGAGCAGAAACATGGAATGCTCTAAAGTTCAACTCGCATCAGTCCAGTTAT